>CP092883.1:18469712-18582352 GCA_030710605.1 Cordylochernes scorpioides | reverse complement strand
AAATCGACACACAACAGACCTACTGTATTTATCTGTAAGGCCCGCGGGAATGCCGCAGAATTTTTAGGCTCCAAGCAATCCTGTGAGTGGACCTTGGGAAGTCAAAGGTGTCAACAGGCAAATCGCCTAAGTCTCACAGTTTCAGGGAACAGCTTCAATATCAAGCATCACTTCTGGATTTTTCTGATCAGTTTAATCAGTTTGTAGATGGCACATCTTGAGAAATTCTTACTGTGGGCTGCAAAAATAGGCCTTAGGACACATAAATATATTTATATGAGCATTTTGCTTGTATAGTCTCGAGAAAATTTGTATTTTACACTTCTGCCCTAAATTTTAATCCATTTTAAATTTAAAAAAATTAATATAATTATTTTTAAAGAAAGAGGACAAGAATGTCTTCATTTGTTATATATAAATGGCGCGTTATTGCCTTGTAATAATTATTTTTGTTGATTTTTAAAGAGTTTTTTGATGATATTTTTATAATAAACGTTATTGATATTTTAAAAGTTAGAAGTTTGTTTTAAAATTTGAACATTTTAAAAAGTTTTACATATTATTTTTTTAATTTCAAAAGTATTTTTTTTTAACATAAAATGATAAAAAGGAAACAATATATAATTTTTTATTTTATATTTTATAATTTGAAATTCTTAAAAATTGTGATAAATTACACATTTGTATCTATGATGTCTTTTTTTTTTTTTAATTGACAGGCAAATAAGATTTTTTTTAAAATCATTGATACTCTTTTAAATAATAAATAAAAACGACTACATTGTGTTATATTTATTTTGGTTGCAGCATGTAAATAATATGTTTTGAAGGGTATATCGCATATTTTTGTTTCGGTTCTTTATTGACAGTATATTTTAATTATTTCTTTTAAAGCCATGGACGAAGTAAAATGCCTAAAGGCTATTCATGAAAAACTTGATGAAGCGAATAATTTAATGCAAAAATGCATAATTGAACTTGATGTAGAAAATGGAAAAGCCAAATTAATTCGACGAATTGATGCAGAAATTAAATTTTTAAACAGGGTAAGAGTACGAAACTTATACATATTTATTTATATATAAATTGCTTTGAAATACATTTTCACCACTTATTTTACCTAAATTGCTATTGGCATATATGCAAATTTTTATATACGATTTAAATAAAACATTCAAAATATATTTCTAAAACTAACTGTATGAATCAAATAATCAAAATATCTTTGTGAATATTCAAACATTTTTAGTTACAATTTAAAGCATTTTTATATCTTTAATTATATATTTTAATATATAACAAAAAAAATATACTCAAAATAATGAAATATCAATCACACTATGTTGTTTTCCACGAAATTTGAGCATGCACATTTATTTTAAAAATATCTTTTGGTAATCATTTTTATCACTATTGATTTTATTTTATACTTAATTAAAGCAATTTTCTTCTGAAAATCATAAATATTCTAAATAGGTCTGTTCAACTTGGTTTTTAAAATTCTTTTGAAATTAAAATATTGTATTTTTATTATTAACATATAATTTTTAGTATACAGTAAAACCCCTCTATAGTGAACCCCAATGGGACAGAGCTTTTGGTTCACTATAGCCACGGTTCACTATAGTCACGGTTTGGCTTTTTTTTTTACTTTTCAAAATTTTTAGACCGTATAATTAAAGGACAGCCATACACACAAGAAGAGGCTTCCTCTTAATAGTGGTCACTTTGTTTTAATTCCCTTAATTGACCAATTTCCTTACAATAATACTGAAAAATAAAAGAAATCATTAGATGATAGGTTCTTCTTATCATTAACATACATGTACCTCTATGTCTAATTTAAAAATCAAGACAAATCCTAGGTAAAGTTTTATTAAATATATATTCAAAGATATAAAAAATGATTTTAAAACATCATTATCACATTATATAATACATTGTTTACTTGGAAAAATGGCTCTAACACCTTGTTGCTTCAAAGCATTCTTCAAGCATTGCACCATTCAAATAAAGTTGGTGTTCCTTTTCCCACATATTCTTCTAGGTCTAGATTTCGTTTTTTTTTAACCTGTCATGCAAAACATTGCTGACTTTAAAATCACCATAGTTAATGGCATAAAAATAGTTTTTGTTTGATCACTGGAACATTTATTTGGATTTTTTTTTTTTCAGCCCTAAAACGTACGATCGCGATCGCGGCAAAAGTTGAGGTTGATTCCTCTTTGTAACAATTTTTATTAGCTTTATATTTTATCTTTTATAATATAAAAGTTATATTCTCTTATTTTAATATGTTCTTAACATTTTGCCTGTGTTGTTTCACTTTGAAAAGTTCTGAAAATGGCCTTTTTTAAAAAGAAATAACGCTTTTGTTTTTAAAATGCCTTTGTTTTCTTCATTTTGGAAGCCATTTGTATTTTTATATTTCAAATTTAATGGATGCAAATATATTCTATTTAATAAAAAGTATAATGTGTTAAAATTTATACAACATACAGCAAAAATAAAGTGCAAAATTCAAAACAAACAATGCCGCTAAATTTATTGTTTTGAAATCGCGATCCGCGAGCTGAAACATGTTCAAAATTTGGTTGTTTTAATTTTTTTTTTAAATTACAATTCTAAGTTCGTTATAAGCATAGTATTTTAAATAGATTTTATTATTTTAGGACCGAAAATAGGTTCGTTATAGGGGTAGTTCGTTATTCTAAAAATCGCAAAGTTTGTTATAACGATGGTATTTTCAATGGAATGGAATTGGGAATCGGCGTGGGTTCGTTATAAGGGAAGGTTCGTTATATCCAGGGTTCGTATTAGCGGGGTTTTACTGTATATAGTTTCTTTTTCTTAAAAAAAAAAAAATCATCCTTAAAAATAGATAAAATATTAAAAATGTATCTTATTCACAATGTTTAATTACCACTTTATCTCTTTCTATATAAATGATAAGATTTCCTCTATAAATTCTATTATTTTCCTTCTTTATTTGATAACAGTTTTCAATATAAGTATATGATAAGGTACAATTTGGATTATAGATTATAAACACAAGGTAATAAGACCAAATCTAATACAGTAGAACCTCCCTTTAGCGGACACCTCTCTATAAAGAACAATTTTCATTTGCAAAATTACCATTTTTGCTATTCAGCAACTCTCCGGTAAGAGGACATCTCTCCCTAAAGGACACTTTGACTCTACAATTAGGTGTCCTTTACAGGAAGGTTCTACTGTATATATATATTCTCATTACCATAATATAAGTAAGAGCTTCCTTTCTACCATTTTTATCTTGTTCAACACTTCAAATCAACACTTTCTTCTTTATCTCCACTCAATCATATTAGGGTATCATGCTTGTAAAGCTTGTTGATGGTGTCTTCTTTGACAACCATCATGACTGGGTCAAGTAGAATGCGTCTGCCTTTGTCATTAAGACTGGAAGCACTTCTCAGTGGCAGGCCGATTTAGCTCCAAAAGAAATGGCCACCTCTGACATGAGGAACAGACGCCATGTACAGCTGCTCCTAACATGGAGTACAAACGCTGCTCATCTTGTATCCCTGGATTAGAAGCCCTTACAGGGTACTATCAGCTGAGCCCAGGTATTTTAGTGAGCTTGTTACTGCTCCCCCTCCTCCTTTTTCATTCAGGCTTGGGACCGGCAAAGGTAGAGTTAAATCAACACCTCAACAGATCAGAGCTTTTGGTTGAATTAAAGCTAGATGATTTAATTACAACATTTACTTCTAGTGGATATTTTTCTCTAAGATAATAAAATTGAAATAATCTTAGTCAACAAATTAGTCATAGTTCACTATATTATAAAATAAAAATGGGAATTATTTCAGGTTGGTTATAAGGAAAGGTTCACTATATCCCAGGTTCATCTTGTAAAAATCTGTATTTTCTCACACATAGACCTTTACATTCATATTTGGGATTCCCTTCATAGCAAGATTCTCTGCTGACCACATGATGTAAGGCCATTACTGAAGAATCAAATCTTGTTGAGTAAAATTAATCATTCCTCCAGGGAAAAGTGTCTTTTCAAAATTATTTAGATTTAGTCTTGTTGATTTTTTTTTTTTTGGATCAAGGATATAGAATAAATAGAAATATGATGCAAATATTTTTGTTGGGATTGTTGACAAACTGGGCTCTGGCAAGTGGAAAGTCAAAGTGTATTTGACATGTTGGAACTATGTGGTGGGTGTTCTACTCAACTTATGGTGTAGTGGTTTGGTGGAAGAGTGGTCTAAACTGTTGGTTGCTACGACCCAGGATTGAATCTTGCATTGGGAACTTTTTTCTAATAAAAAAAATGCTCCAATGGCCCCCAGTTCTTGCAAAAGTCCAACCTCACCAGCGAGTGCAAGTAATCAAACAGGGCTCTGGCACATTTGTAAGTGCAAAAGTCCAACTGCTTTTCACGTGTGAAAACATGTGGTGCACTTGCAGTAAAAGTAGTCTCCAGCTTCTACCCATCATGATTATCATGGCCTGTACCACTTGTACTATGGATAATAATAAAAAAAAAGGAAGTTGAGGAATTTAGGACTGTTCTACCCCTGTACCAAAATAGAGGTATTTAGTAAAAGGGTACGATTTTGGATTATAGATTAGAACTACAAGGTAATAATCTAAATAAATTATTGGTGTGTGATGTTTGGTAACACCATTGTTACCATCAAAAGAATAAAAAATCTGATGGTAACGGCGTTGTAGCCGAAACATCACACACTATTAATTTATTTGGATTTGGTCTTATCTTCTTCTTCTCTATTCTTATCTATCATGATTGGGTGAAGTAGAATGCGTCTGCCTTTGTCATTAAAACTGGGAGCACTACTCAGTGGCAGGCCGACTTAGCTCTAAAAGAAATGGCCGCCTCTGACATGAGGAACAGACCCCATGTACAGCCGCTCCTAACATGGAGTACAAACACTGCACATCCTGTATCCCTGGATCAGGAGCCCTTACAGGGTACTATCAGCCGGGCCAGCTGAGCCCAGGTTTTTTAGTGAGCTTGTTACTGCTCCCCCTCCTCCTTTTTCATCCGGGCTTGGGGCCGGCAAAGGCGAAGTTATTTGGTCTTATTATCTTGTAGAGGTACAAGATACATGTAGTCTCCATGGCATTGTATAATGTCACAAGGGATAAACACAAGGTAATAAGATCAATTTGAAATAGTGTGAGACATTTCAATAACAGCATTGTTACCATCTTCAGACACAATCATTCAGTACTTATGTCTGAAGATGGTAACAACGCTGTTACAGAAACATCACACACTATTTATTTATTTGTATTTGTTCTTATTACCTTGTTTTTATAATCTATAATCCAAATTGTCTTATGACACAAGGGATAATAATTTTTAAAAATCTTGTAGAGGTATCTAGATAACACAGTTGGTCTCGAGGACCACACCATCACCATCTCCTCAGCGGCAAAGTACGCAATCTACGTATTCTTTGTAGATCACGAAATACGTGGTGTCGCTGGAGGACCCGCTGGTGATTCTCCACCAAACTCTGCAGCGGTGGCAGAGGCGCCATATTCATTGTACATAGTATCATGTATATATATATATTATATTTAAGAATGATTTCTGCTGATTTTTGATCATCTTGAGGATATCCAGAATTATTAGCTGTTGCTTCATTTTTGTATACATGAGTATTTTACAATAATGTTCAGCAATCGTGGCAATAATTAATAAAAATAGTTTTGACCAGTAATTGCTTTAATTGAGTTTAAGGAATATATAAAAACATAATTTGATAAAAAGTACTGCCTGGCTTAAGGCGTAAGAATAAAAAAATGAAAAACTTATTTACATAATGTACAAAAGGTTTGAGCCGGCCATCGGGAAACAACAACAATGAGTTTTTATAGGGGAAGTCCCGACATCTGGTGGTAGATAAAAACAGAGTATTTGAAGCTATGAAATATAATTTTAAATAAAATAATATTTAAAAATAACATATATATATATAATTATATTTTTAAAATAGTGCAGACTGTGCACTTTTGCATGTTTTCAATTGTCTAGATAACACAAGATCCAACACTGCTAACATGTCTGTTGAATGTATGTTGCACACAGTTGCGTGAGTGTCCGGCCAAGGTGCGGGATGAGAACCTGGTGTGCTCCAACCTCACCCACCTCTCCACCCTGGTGAGCTGTGCGCTGGGCCAGCCCAATGTGGTGTCAGTGCTGCAGCCCTTCCACTACACCCTGCCAGATGGTGGTGGCTCCTCCCGCATTGTGGTGGATGTGGTGGCCGACCACGGACTGACCTGGCTCAAGGTGGTGGCTCGCAACCCCCAGTCTGTCATCCAGCTCTCCCTAGGTGAGGAACTCTCCTTGGAACACACACTCTCCCTTGGTGAGGAACTCTCCTTGGAACACACACTCTCCCTTGGTGAGGAACTCTCCTTGGAACACACTCTCCCTAGGTGAGGAACTCTCCTTGAAACACACTCTCCCTAGGTGAGGAACTCTCCTTGGAACACACTCTCCCTAGGTGAGGAACTCTCTCACCTACTACAGTAGAACTGCCATCTGACAAGGGATCTTCTAGAGGTTTTTTTACTTATCACAAATGATAAGGTTATGTCCAATGAAGAGCCTCAGATATCTCCATGTATCTCTATTAAGGTAGTCGCAATACCTTCTATCTTGGATGTGTAAAGCTGCTGTTCTGGGTCAATTTTCTGTTGTTGTCATGTCCAATGTAGAACCTCAGATGTCTCCATACATCTCTATCACAGCAGTCACAATACCCTCTATCTTGGGTGTGTAAAGCTGCTGTTCTGGGTCCATGTCAATTTTCTGTTGTTGTTGTGTCCAATGAAGAACCTCAAATGTCTCCATGCATCTCTATCACAGCAGTCGCAATGTTCTCTATCTTGGGTGTGTAAAGATGCTGTTCTGGGTCCATGTCAATTTTCTGTTGTTGTTGTGTCCAATGAAGAACCTCAGATGTCTCCATGCATCTCTATCACAGCAGTCGCAATGTTCTCTATCTTGGGTGTGTAAAGCTGCTGTTCTGGGTCAATGTTAATTTTCTGTTGTTGTTGTGTCCAATGAAGAGCCTCAGATGTCTCCATGCATCTCAATTAAAGTAGTCACAATGTCCTCTATCTTTGGTGTGTGAAACTGCTGTTCTGGGTCCATGTCAATTTTCTGTTGTTGTTGTGTCCAATGAAGAGCCTCAGATGTCTCCTTGCATCTCAATTACAGAAGTCGCAATATCCTCTATTTTGGATGTGTAAAGCTGCTGTTTTGGGTCCATGTCAATTTTCTGCAAGGCTGCGGCCATTGCAGGATATGAGAATATGAGTTAAGTGGTAGTTCCACACCAGAACAATTGTTGCATATCCTATAGGTTCTTGTACCATCTGGATGTATTGTCATTCCTTTGTAATGTTTCATTCTGAGTCTTGTGATTGTTTTTGTGTATTCTTTTCTCAGCTGTTTGTCACATATTTAGCCTTTTGTTGGATTATCTTAGATTTTGTCAAAGGATCAGCGTCAAAAACTGACATTTTCCTTTAGCTCAACTTCCTGGCTTCCTTTGCTAGTTCAATAGCTATCTCATTACCTCTGATCCCAACGTGGGCAGAAGTCCAACCACACCAGTCCACCCTGGACCCTTGGAATATTTGACCAAATTCTGGTCCAAGGTGACTAACATGGCAACAGCACCTATTTTCCATTGAAGAGCAAATGATAAGATACAGTAGAATCTCCCTATAAAGGACATCTAATTGCAGAGCCAAAGTGTCCGTTAGGGATAGGTGTCCTCTTACTGGAGAGTTACTAAATTGTCAAAATGATAATTTTGCAAATGAAAACTGTCCTTTGTGGAGAGGTGTCCGCTAAAGAGAGGTTCTACTGTATAAGATACAATTTAGATTATAGATTAGAAACACAAGGTAATAACACCAAATCCAATTTACTAATGAAATAGATACAAGAAAATAAGACCTAAACCAAATAATTTAATAGTACTTGACGTTTCGGTAACAGCATTGTTATCATCATAAGACAAAAGAATAAATGAGAAAAAAATCTTCTTGAAATTCCGGGCTAATTGGCCTATCAAAAAAGGTCTTCTAGCCCACTATGGCTGCAGAATGCGGACTGGTGGCAGGGGAGAAAAGATGCCGAAACCTGGGATCGAACCAGGGACCTTTAGATCTTCAAAAATGAGAAAAAACATCACAGCATGTTCTTAAATAGTACTGTTATCAAATGTGTAAACAAGATAGGAAATAAGAAAAAATATTTTTAAGACAAAATATTCTGCTAAAATTAACTGCTATCTTGTTTACACACTTGATAACAGTACTATTTAAGAGCATGCTGTGATATTTTTCCTCATTTATTCTTTTGTCTGATGGTAAAAACTCTGTTACCAAAATGTCACACACTATTAAATTATTTGGATTAGGTCTATTACCTTTTTTTTTTCTTATCCCTAGTACACGTGGTACAGGCCGTGATAATCATGGTGGGTAGAAGTTGGTGACTGCTTTTACTGTAAGTGCACCACATGTCTACACATGTGAAAAGCAGTTTGACTTTGCACTTACAAATGTGCCAGAGCCCCGTTTAGTTACTTGCACTCGTTGGTGGGGTTTGACTTTTGCAAGAATCGGGGGACCATTTAAACATTTTTTTTTTTATCAGAAAAAAGTGCCCAATACAGGAATTGAACCCGGGTGGTAATGGTCAAAAACCAATGGTTTAGACCATCCTTCCACCGACCCCCTCTTATTACCTTGTATCTATAATCTATAATCCAAATTGTGCTTTATCATTATTAATGAAATGTTTGTGATGTTTTGGTGATGACATTGTTACTGTGGTGTATTTAGGTTGATTTAAAAGTAGAAATATATTTTAGGCTTTATTTATTTAAATTGCTTTTATTATATTACACCGTATTAGATACAAGCTTAAGAATTACAAGTTAACCATCGAATTATATGATGATAAATTATATGTTATGATATATATACAATATATCGCAGAATAATAATCTGTATATTTAATATTATTATTATATTAATCTATATATATAAAAATGAATGTATGTGTGTGTCCTTTATGCCTGACCAAACCACTCATTGGAACGCCATGAAACTTTGGGAAGTTATTTAGTATAGTACTGGGAAGGTTTCTAGCAAATACAATTTTTGAAATAACTTTTCGCTTTAAAATAATCAAGATAAATATTCTAATTTATCTGTTATAATTCAACAATCTGCTCTAAATATTATCATGATAATACGATGATTTTGTAATGTAGAAAATTAGGAAAGACAAAATTCAGGATGACACGACAATTTATTTGAGACAAGAATAATGATACAATACCAAGGCAAGATACTATTCCTTTACCTTCCAATTACCGAGGGAACTCATTAATATTGATTTTATTCAACTTATCGAGTATTTTTAAAGGGACCGGGAAAAAATGTTCACTTTATCGAGAGATTCGTTAGACAAACCTTTACTCGGGTAAAACCCGGGCGAAGCCGGGTACGTCCGCTAGTATATTATATACAATATTATATTATATAAATAAAATATAAATATACGACAGTTATCATCATCAAACTATTTGTTAGGAACTTTAGAAAGCAAGAATTGGAATTGTTTGGTTGTTTCCACAATGGGCCAGAGAATGAGGTAGAGGAGGGAGGAGAGTTGCAGCTGTGAAGACAGCAGCTGTTAGGTTTGTTGAGATTTCCAGCAGGTGTCCGCCCTGATATAGCTGTCCTCTACACTATTAAATCCAATTATAGCATTAAATCTCCTTAATTACATGTAAAACCACCGTTGGTTTTCGACCGCTTCGACCCGGGATTGAATCCTGCATTGGACACATTTTTCTAATTAAAAAAATTCTCCAATTATCCCTGATTCTTGCAAAAGTTCAACCTCACCAGTGAATGTATGTAAAACCAAACAGGGTTCTGGTATACTTGTAAGTTCAAAAGTTGAACTGCTTTTCACATGTGTAGATATGTGCACTTACAGTAAAAGGCAGTCGCTAACTTCTACCCACCATGATTATCATGGCCTGTACCATGTGTACTAGGGATTATATATATATATAACCTCTACAGAAAACAAAACAAAATGGTGGAATGGATAGGAGGGATGAATATGGAAATACTAACTGTTGTGTAAGTATGGAATTGCATATTTGTAACTCTTTCTTTTGGAAATATACAGTGGGCTACAAGTATTGAACTAATGGTCATTTGGAGAGGTTTGCTTGGGTCTCAGCACGGGTTAACTTCCCTGTAATTTTGCCAATTATATTCACCAGATCTCTCTGAAAGATATTACAGTGACCTTTATTGAAGACACAAGAATACCAAATTTGAACAAAATTGCCTCTGTCTCCTTCAAAAATATAAATGACTGGTGATAGCAGACTTTCCACTTCCTTAACAGTCCATGAATGTAGCTCTTATAGTTTAGAGAACAAGAAATCAAATACATAACTCTGTTTAGGCAACATAAGTAAACAATACACATAGCACACTGTGTGTTGTGGATGGAATTATTCAGCCATATTTATTTTCCCTCTTCTTCTTCTTTCTTATCTCCACTCAATCATATTAGGATCTGAGTGAAGTAGAATGTGTCTGCCTTTGTCATTAAGACTGGGAGCACTATTCAGTGGCAGGCCGACTTAGCTCCAGAAGAAATGGCGGCCTCTGACATGAGGAACAGACGCCATGTGCAGCCACTCCTAACATGGAGTACAAACGCTGCTCATCCTGTACCCCTGGATTAGGAGCTCTTAAAGGGTTCTATCATCTGGGCCAGCTGAGCCCAGGTTTTTTTAGTGAGCTTATTACTGCTCCCCCTCCTTCTTTTTCATCCGGACTTGGGACCGGCAAAAGCGGAGTTATATATTTTCCCTATAAAGGATGAACTTTTACAATTGGTGAGAATGAAAAAGAATTGGGGAAGGCTTCTCCCTGGTGATCTTCCAATGATTTTTTTCTAGTTTAATCTACCATTCAGGAATAATAAAAAATCAATGATTAGTTGATATTTATACCAATAGATGGCGCAAGCCATCATCAACTTTTAGTTGCACGATCAGAAAATGCCTTTTTTCTCAAAATATCCACCTGATCCAAGTACAAATTCACGTTTGTACTATTTTTCACCTTGATTGGCGTTCTCATGCCCTTCCGGCCTAAATACCTGTTTCATGGTTTTTCAAGATGTCCCAAAGACCAGCTTTTTTGGTCGTTGAGGTACAGCTTGCACCACGCTGACGAGAGCCAACAGCCTGAAATGCGTACGTGGTTATATTTTCTAGGTTAATCAAGAAACGGTATTTGGACATTTCTGAAATAATTAGATATCAATGATTAGTTGATCTTTATACTGATAGATGGCGCAAGCCATCATCAACTTCTAGTTGCATAATCAAGAGATGATCTACCATGTTGCTTCAACTATTGTTTCTTCATACGGGGCTCTGGCACATTTGTAAGTGTAAAGTCAAACTGCTTTTCACATGTGTAGATATGTGGTGCACTTACAGTAAAAGGCAGTCGCTAACTTCTACCTACCATGATTATCATGGCCTGTACCATATGTACTAGGGATAATAATAAAAAATATTTCTTCATTTTGCTTATACAGTAGAATCTTCCTGTAAAGGCCCCATAATTGCAGAGCTAAAGTGTCCTTTAGGGAGAGGTGTCCTCTAGTGGGAGTATCCTCTCATGGAGGCTCTACTGTAGAGAGGTGTCCTCTAGTGGGAGTATCCTCTCATGGAGGCTCTACTGTAGAGAGGTGTCCTCTAGCGGGAGTGTCCTCCTTTCATGGAGGTTCTACTGTAGAGAGGTGTCCTCTAGCGGGAGTGTCCTCCTCTCATGGAGGTTCTACTGTAGAGAGGTGTCCTCTAGCGGGAGTATCCTTTCATGAAGGCTCTACTGTAGAGAGGTGTCCTCTAGCGAAAGTGTCCTCCTCTCAGGGAGGTTCTACTGCAGTGAGGTGTCCTCTAGCGGGAGTGTCCTCCTTTCATGGAGGTTCTACTGTTGAGAGGTGTCCTCTAGCGGGAGTATCCTCTTCTCATGGAGGTTCTACTGTAGAGAGGTGTCCTCTAGCGGGAGTATCCTCTTCTCATGGAGGTTCTACTGTAGAGAGGTGTCCTCTAGCGGGAGTATCCTCTTCTCATGGAGGTTCTACTGTAGAGAGGTGTCCTCTAGCGGGAGTGTCCTCCTTTCATGGAGGTTCTACTGTTGAGAGGTGTCCTCTAGCGGGAGTGTCCTCTTCTCATGGAGGTTCTACTGTAAAGAGGTGTCCTATAGCGGGAGTGTTCTCTTCTAATGGAGGTTCTACTGTAAAGAGGTGTCCTCTAGCGGGAGTGTTCTCTTCTAATGGAGGTTCTACTGTAGAGAGGTGTCCTCTAGCGGGAGTGTCCTCCTTTCATGGAGGTTCTACTGTAGAGAGGTGTCCTCTAGCGGGAGTATCCTCTTCTCATGGAGGTTCTACTGTAGAGAGGTGTCCTCTAGCGGGAGTATCCTCTTCTCATGGAGGTTCTACTGTAGAGAGGTGTCCTCTAGCGGGAGTATCCTCTTCTCATGGAGGTTCTACTGTAGAGAGGTGTCCTCTAGCGGGAGTATCCTCTTCTCATGGAGGTTCTACTGTAGAGAGGTGTCCTCTAGCGGGAGTATCCTCTTCTCATGGAGGTTCTACTGTAGAGAGGTGTCCTCTAGCGGGAGTGTCCTCCTTTCATGGAGGTTCTACTGTAGAGAGGTGTCCTCTAGCGGGAGTATCCTCTTCTCATGGAGGTTCTACTGTAGAGAGGTGTCCTCTAGCGGGAGTATCCTCTTCTCATGGAGGTTCTACTGTAGAGAGGTGTCCTCTAGCGGGAGTATCCTCTTCTCATGGAGGTTCTACTGTAGAGAGGTGTCCTCTAGCGGGAGTATCCTCTTCTCATGGAGGTTCTACTGTAGAGAGGTGTCCTCTAGCGGGAGTATCCTCTTCTCATGGAGGTTCTACTGTAGAGAGGTGTCCTCTAGCGGGAGTATCCTCTTCTCATGGAGGTTCTACTGTAGAGAGGTGTCCTCTAGCGGGAGTTTCCTCCTCTCATGAAGGCTCTACTGTATTACCTGTACTCTTTGTTCTAGCTGAGAGGGAAGCTGGCATTTATCAGACTGTTGTGCTGTGCAGGTGAGGGAGAGTTTGGGAGGCGGTCGCTGCCCGAGCAGCTGAAGGATCTGGTGGCTTGTTCCCAGCAGCACACCTACCTCTACCAAGCCGTACAGGTGAAGGTCTTCTTCTCCGCTGGATCCCTGGTGGGGCCGCTACGGGAACTGCTCGCTGGGACTGGCACCCAGCTCCTGGAAGACTCTGAATTCCCAGTATCACCTCCGCCATCTGCCGGACTCCCTGTTCCTCCAGACTCCCCCCTCAACCTGGATGTCTCCTGTATGCTGACCTTTGTCTCATCCCTCTCCAATGGCCGCTGCCACCTCCGCTTCACTGACGACCTGCTCACTGACCAGGCTCACAGGGAGGTCATGAACCCAGTCAAACCTGTTCTGGATGCTCTCTTCCAAGGTAACCAGTTCTAGCCTATGTACCTTGTCTCACCTATGTATCAGAATCTCTACTTATTAAAGTGCATTCAAATGAAGCACTTTGCTAAGAAGTGTTAAGAAGTCTTCTTTATTTCTTTCTTTCTCTGGGTGAAGTAGAATACATCTACCTTTGTCATTAAGACTGGGAGCACTACTCAGTGGTAGGCTGACTTAGCTCCAAAAGAAATAGTTGACATGAGGAACAGATGCCATGTACAACCACTCTTAACATGGAGTACAAATGCTGCTTATCCTGTATCCCTAGAGCCCTTACATCAGCCAGGCCAGCTGAGCTCAGTTTTCTGGCGAGCTTGTTACTGCTCCCCTTCCTTCTTTTTTATCCGGGCTTGGGACTGGCAAAGGTGGAGTTACACATAGTTACAAGAAGTCTTCTTCTTCTTTCTTATCTCCACTCAATCATATTAAGGTATCAAGCTTTTAAAGTTTAAGATGGTGTCTTTCGGGGATGAGTAGAGCTCATCAATGGATAAGTCAATACAGTCAATGATGTGTTTTGGGGTTGCAGGTTGAGAATTGCACTTAGTACATAGTGGGAAAACCTTGCAACCATTCTGGAAAGTCATTGTTAGTATATGACCAGACTTAAGTCTGGAAATCAAAGACTGTTGTTCTCTTGGGAGGACAGAACCGGTGCTTGTTCCTCCTGCTCTGTACCAGTCATGTGCAGCATTAGATTTCCATTCCTGCAGGCATTGGGTTTTGATGGTACGGAGTTACAAGAAGTAAAAGCGTCCAGTTTCTTTATCAAAGAGGTATGAGCTTGGTAAGCTTTCAGACTAATGTCCTTCAACAGGCTATAATGTGATTAAAAGAAACTAGAGCGCTAATTTCTTGTATTCACATTACATTTTTCAACAAGTTATTGTTATTTTGCTTATTAAATAATTTATTAGAAAAAAAAAAATAGTATAAACACATTTATTTTAAACAAAATAAAAGACATCAGAACTTATAAAATAAAAGAAGTTTATTTACCTTCTTTAAAAATATTTACATAAAAGAAATTTAACAAACAAATTTTTAATCCAAAAATTAAACAATCAAAATTTACGTATCTCTCGACAGAATGTGTTTACTCTACTCCTAGTCAAAACCCAATAAATAAATATATACAAAATTTAATTATTTTTATAAGTCCATTTACATCAGTTATATTTAGGCAAAACGCCAGACCTTGTTGCCTTTTTATCATTATCTTTTTTTCCCAAAGGTCAACAGTTTTATATTTTTCATTATGAAGACTTTTTAATTCACTTATAGCTGCCATGTACAAACCATTCCATACTCCAGGTGTTATGGATGAAAGCTGATTCTATTTTAATAAAAGATCCTTGTCACTATGTTGCTTATCCCTAGTACACATGGTACAGGCCATGATAATCATGGTGGGTAGAAGTAGGCGACTGCTTTTACTGTAAGTGTACCACATTCTTGTCACTCTAGTGATTAGATATAATTTGGATTATAGTTTAAAATTATAAGGTAATAAGACCAAATCCAAATAAATAGTGTGTGATATTTCAGTAAGAAAACGTTGTTACCATCTTCATACAAAAGTACTGAAAGACAATTTAATGATATGCTGATAGTCCTTCAGTACTTTTGTCTAATGATGGTAACAATGCTGTTGGAGAAACATCAAAAATGTTTATTTGGATTTGGTCTTATTACCTTGTAGTTGTCAATATAGTGCTGCAGATTCTTATAATGGAAAATTATTCTGGTGATTTTAATGTGTTTTGTTGTTGTTTCTTATCCCCTGTGCAAAGATTACACAAATTCCATAGGTTCACACTCCTCAAGGATGAAATGGGGTGGAGGTATGCAGCTTTTGTTGATCATGGTACCATGGCACAGTTTGGTGAAAGTCTGACTTTTCCTATATTTTGAGGCCGTTCCTAACATGGAAGTCTTTACTGCTGACTCTAACATGAGTACAGACGCAGCTCCTCTGTATCCCTGGAGTGGGACCCTTGCTGAGGTCGTATCAACTGGGTCAGTTGAACTCAGGATTTTTAAAGAGGTCTTTGTCCTCTTCTAACAATGCTACTGTTGGTCCGTGACTGCTTATTCGTCTGAGTTATTTTGCTTGTTTCGCAATTGGCCTTCATATCTGAAGGTCATTCCCTTATCCGCCACCTGGGGATGTGCTCTGTAGCAGTCAAAAAAGAAAAAAAAAAATTGTGCTAAATAATCTCTTGTATACAAATGATGTGCTATCTTGTTGTATTTGATGTTAAATCTGACATGTTGTGTTGTGTGTTGTAGGGCGGTCCCTGATGTGCACCCAGTGTGCCCTGCAAGACTTCCTAGCCATCCTGGATACTGTGGGAGGGTTCCATGAGAAGGAGAGAGCCAGTCAGCTCATCGCCCGGCTGAGGGTGGTGCCGGACCAGCCCTCGGAGAGAGCCCTGGCCCTCAACACTAAAGCCAAAGTTAAACTGCGTCCAAAGGTCTTCATTTTTTCTCATACAATTGTACAGTAGAACCTCCCTGTAAAAGGAAACCTAATTGCAGAGCTAAAGTGTCCTTTAGGAGATATTCTCTTACTGGAGAGCTGCTAAATAGTTGAAATGGTAATTTTGCAAATGAAAACTGTCCTTTGTAGAGAGGTGTCCTCTACCACGAGTGTCCTCTCATGGAAGTTCTACTGTACTTTTATGAGGGGTCACTCACGCTAGAGGACACTCTTTCTACAACAAACAGATTTCAATTTCAAAAATATCCTCTTTTTTACTAATTAGCAAGCACACATCTCTGGTAAGAAGACACTTAAAGGATTCTTTTGGTTCTGTAAGTAATTAGGTGTTGTTCTTTATTGAGAGGTTTCGATATAGAGTAGAACCTCTATGAGAGAGGACACCTCTCTACAAAGGATAGATTTCATCTCTGAAATTGCCAATTTTTACTAATTAGCAACTCTCTGATAAGAGGATACTTGGGCACTTTTGGTTCTGTACGTAACTAGGTGTGGTTCTTCATTGAGATGTTTTGATATAGAGTAGATCTTCTATGAGAGGACACCTCTATACAAAGGACAGATTTCATCTCCAGAATTGCCATTTTGTACTAATTAGCAACTCTCTGGTAAGAGGATACTTGAACACTTGGTTCTGTAAGTAATTAGTTGTTGCTCTTAATTGAGATTCTCCTATAAAGGACAACTCTTGCCTGATGATGCCTCTCTACAAAGTACAGATTTCATCTCCAGAATTGCCATTTTGTACTAATTAGCAACTCTCTGGTAAGAGGATACTTGAACACTTGGTTCTGTAAGTAATTAGTTGTTGCTCTTAATTGAGATTCTCCTATAAAGGACAACTCTTGCCTGATGATGCCTCTCTACAAAGTACAGATTTCATCTCCAGAATTGCCATTTTGTACTAATTAGCAACTCTCTGGTAAGAGGATACTTGAACACTTGGTTCTGTAAGTAATTAGTTGTTGCTCTTAATTGAGATTCTCCTATAAAGGACAACTCTTGCCTGATGATGCCTCTCTACAAAGTACAGATTTCATCTCCAGAATTTCCATTTTGTACTAATTAGCAAATCTCTGGTAAGAGGATACTTGAACACTTGGTTCTGTAAGTAATTAGTTGTTGCTCTTTATTGAGAAGTTCTCCTATAGAGTAGAACCTCTATGAGAGGACACTTGCACTAAAGGACATCATTACCATTTTTTTTCGGCCTGCCACTGAGTAAGTGCTCCCAGTCTTAATGACAAAAGCAGACACATCTACTTCACCCAATCATGATGGTTGTCAATCTTGACTCATCTCCAGCAGACACTATCAACAAGTCCTACAGGCTTGATACCCTGATATGATTGTTAAGTGGAGATAAGAAAGAAGAAGATTACCATTTTTACAATTTAGCAACTCTCCCATAAGAGTACAACCTCTCCCTAAAGGACACTTTGACTCTTCAACTAGGTGTTGTCCTTTACAGGGAGGTAGTTCTACTGTAACTTCTTTCAAACTTCCTTTTCAGAGTTACTCTTTGATATGGTATAATTTTTGGACTATAAATTAGAAATACAAGGCTAAGAATGAGACCAAATCTTTTGTTGTTGTTGTTGTTTCTTATCCTCTTGTGTAAAGATTACACAAATTCCATGATCTCATTGAATGGGGTGTAGGGGTGCAGCTTTCGTTGATCATGGCACCATGATCCAGGCACACTTTGGTGAAAGTCTGACTTTGCCTGTATTTTGAGGCTGTTCCTAACATGGAATCCTTTGCTGCCGACTCTAACATGAGTACAGACGCAGCTTCTCCGTATCCCTGGAGTTGGACCCTTGCTGAAGTCTATCAACAGGTTCAGTTGAACTCAGGATTTTTAAAGAGGTCCTTCTATTCTAACAATGCTGCTATTGGTCCTCGACTGTTTATTTGTCAGAGTTACTCTGCTTGTTTCTCAGCTGGCCTCTTCTTCTTTCTTATCTCCACTCAGTCATATCAGTGTGTCAAACTTGTAAAGCTTGAGACTTTTGATGATGTCTGTCGGGGATGAGTAGAGCACATCAATGGATGAGTTTTTTTTTTTGCTTATCCCTAGTACACGTGGTACAGGCCATGATAATCATGGTGGGTAGTTAGCGACTGCTTTTTTACTGTAAGCGCACCACATGTCTACACATGTGAAAGCAGTTCGACTTTGCACTTACAAATGTGCCAGAGCCCCGTTTGGTTACTTGCACTCGCTGGTGGGGTTGGACTTTTGCAAGAATCGGGGGGCCATTGGAGCATTTTTTTTTTTTAAACATAAAAAGTGTCCAATGCGGGAATCGAACCCGGGTCGTAGTGGTCGAAACCAAACGGTTTAACCAGCCTTCCACCGACCCCCAATGGATGAGTCAATACAGTCAATAATGTGTTTTGGGGTTGCAGGTTGAGAATTGAATTTAGTAAATAGTGGGAAAACCTTGCAACCATTCTGGAAAGTGATTGTCCGTAGATGACCAGACATAAGTCTGGAAATCAAAGACTGTTTTTCTCTTGGGAGAACAGAACCGGTGCTTGTCCCTCTTACTCTGTACCAGTCATGTGCAGCAGCTGGCCTTCATATCTGAAGGTCGTTCCCTATTTGCAACCTGGGGACATGCCCTGTAGCAGTCAGCTCTGCGATTCTTAAATAAGAGGTGTTATCTAGTCAGACCTCTTTAATTCAACCAAATCTTTTAAAGAGATGTTATGAAAGATCCTTTATTAAACAACTTCTCTATAAATGTCCTTCTTCCAAATACTACTAGGCTCTACAATGTCTACGTATGTGCAGATAATATTTGGAACCGGAGATACCTACAAGGCCGTCACTGTAACCTCGAACGGAGGTTTCTTAAGGGCAGCCCTTGCTCAAGTAAGTGACTGTTGGGACCTTGGTGTTTAGTAAATGGGTAATCATAATGATATTTTTCACAAAGTTACCCTGTATTTCTACTTATACAGTAGAACCTCCATGAGAGAACACCTCTCTATAAAAGACAGTTTTCATTGCCAAAATTACAATTTTTACTGTTTAGAAAGTTTCTGGTAAGAGGACACCTCTCTCTTCATTGCCAAAATTACCATTTTTACTGTTTAACAACTCTCTGGTAAGAGGACACCTCTCTCTTCATTGCCAAAATTACCATTTTTACTGTTTAGCAACTCTCTGGTAAGAGGACACCTCTCTCTTCATTGCCAAAGTTTACCATTTTTACTGTTTAGCAACTCTCTGGTAAGAGGACACCTCTCTCTTCATTGCCAAAATTACCATTTTTACTATTTAGCAACTCTCTGGTAAGAGGACACCTCTCTCTTCATTGCCAAAATTACCATTTTTACTATTTAGCAACTCTCTGGTATGAGAACACCTCTCTCTTCATTGCCAAAATTACCATTTTTACTATTTAGCAACTCTCTGGTAAGAGGACACCTCTCTCTTCATTGCCAAAATTACCATTTTTACTATTTAGCAACTCTCTGGTAAGAGGACACCTCTCTCTTCATTGCCAAAATTACCATTTTTACTATTTAGCAACTCTCTGGTATGAGAACACCTCTCTCTTCATTGCCAAAATTACCATTTTTACTATTTAGCAACTCTCTGGTATGAGAACACCTCTCTCTTCATTGCCAAAATTACCATTTTTACTATTTAGCAACTCTCTGGTAAGAGGACACCTCTCTCTTCATTGCCAAAATTACCATTTTTACTATTTAGCAACTCTCTGGTAAGAGGACACCTCTCTCTTCATTGCCAAAATTACCATTTTTACTATTTAGCAACTCTCTGGTATGAGAACACCTCTCTCTTCATTGCCAAAATTACCATTTTTACTATTTAGCAACTCTCTGGTAAGAGGACACCTCTCTCTTCATTGCCAAAATTACCATTTTTACTGTTTAGAAACTCTCTGGTAAGAGGACACCTCTCTCTTCTTAAAGAATAATTTTTCTCCTGGAAACTGGGTGTTGTCTCTTACACACAGAGAAGTGTGTGGTTCTACTGTACATTATGCTCTCTTTATAACAGGCTTCCCTTATAACACAGCCTTATAATATAGCTGGCAAAATTGCTAGTAAATTTGAAATTGCATTGGAAAAATTAGATTCAAATATATTGGTAATCCCATACAGCAGCAGCAGCAGCTTTACACACCCAAGATAGTGGACATTGCTGGTGCTGTGTTAGAGATGTATGGAGACATCTGAGGTTCTTCATTGGACACGACAACAACAGAAAATTAACATGGATCCAGAACAGCAGCTTTACACACTCAAGATAGTGGACATTGCTGGTGCTGTGTTAGAGATGTATGGAGACATCTGAGGTTCTTCATTGGACACTACAACAACAGAAAATTAACATGGATCCAGAACAGCAGCTTTACACACTCAAGATAGTGGACATTGCTGGTGCTGTGTTAGAGATGTATGGAGACATCTGAGGTTCTTCATTGGACACGACAACAACAGAAAATTAACATGGATCCAGAACAGCAGCTTTACACACTCAAGATAGTGGACATTGCTGGTGCTGTGTTAGAGATGTATGGAGACATCTGAGGTTCTTCATTGGACACTACAACAACAGAAAATTAACATGGATCCAGAACAGCAGCTTTACACACTCAAGATAGTGGACATTGCTGGTGCTGTAATAGAGATGCATGGAGACATCTGAGGTTCTTCATTGGACACTACAACAACAGAAAATTAACATGGATCCAGAACAGCAGCTTTACACACTCAAGATAGTGGACATTGTTGCTGCTGTGATAGAGATGTATGGAGACATCTGAGGTTCTTCATTGGAGACAACAACAACAGAAAATTAACATGGACCCAGAGCAGCATCTTTACACACCCAAGATTGTGGACATTGTTGCTGCTGTGATAGAGATGTATGGAGACATCTGAGGTTCTTCATTAGACATGACAACAACATCCCATACTAGAGACAAAATATGGTCATGCTATATTATGAATGGTAGTGGAATACTTGCCTATATTATTATAGACAAATCAAGATATAGGCCTGATATCCTTCATGTTTTTTATAAAGTAAACCTTTTCATTGAAAAAAAACTCAGTTTTTTTTTTTGAAAAATTAAAATTAATGGAAAAAAATCAATAACACATTACTACTTATCATAAAGATAGAGGCTGCCAGGTCGGCATTCATATTTCTTGAAAATAAAGATACTTCGCTCAGTATAAATATTTTTATTACCTCGACGTTTTGACAAAAAGCTTTTGTCCTCGTCAGGAGCAAATAAAAATTAAAACATTTGGTAAGGCGTTAAAAATTATTCTAAGGCTCCAAGGGCATTCTTTTTTTGAAATAGAAATTTGAAATATCGCGTGAGAACGCCCTTGGAGCCTTAGAATAATTTTTAACACCTTGCCAAATGTTTTCATTTTTGTTTGCTTCTGACGAGGACAAAAGATTTTTGTCGAAACTTCGAGGTAATAAAAGATTTACTGGCCGAAGTATCTTTATTTTCAAGAAACATTTCTACTTTCCACATTTTTCTATGATGATATTGTTATTTAATTAAAATAAATTAGAAGGATGAATCCGTAACCAATTTAACTTTACATATTATTTATTATTCATAGCAATTATACAAATCTTGGTATATATGTCTACATGAAAATAACAAAAACAATACTTAAACATTATATACATACAAGTTCCTTTTTAAACTCAGTCTCATCTATAGCCATTGTTACTCTATGATATTTCAACAGTTATTTTTATGATGACATTCCATACATTATAAATTACTTTCCTTATAAAAGGCAAATTGGCTGGTGTCCCTTGTGTTGAATTAAAGAAGTTAGGACTGTAGTGTCCCATAATATCAGTAGTGCCTGTTCCATATATAACTGAGATGATAACTCCACTGAACGGTGCAGGGAGTGAAGTTTGCGGCATTTGTCCACGAGAGCCGGGCTCTGACTGAGTCCAAGGAGCACCTCGCTGTCCCCTGCGACTACACTCAGGAGGGCTGAATCATCAGCGAATTGTTGTTGTTGTTTAGCACTCTCTCCTCTTCTGAATCAGAAGCCAGGAACAAGTTGTTTTGTTGAGGCCTCAAGTTTATAATAAACTTTTATGGCGCATATACCTTCTCACTCTTTATTTATACACTCTCTCTCTCTCATGGACAAAACTTAAGGAAGTTGTACCTTTCAGCATGTATATCGGGATTCAGACAATAACTCTGAAAGATATTACAGTGACCTTTATTGAAGACACAAGAGTTAACCAAGTGTATATACACTCATGGACAAAACTTAAGGAAGTTGTACCTTTTAACATGTATATCGGGATTCAGACAACAACTCTGAAAGATATTACAGTGACCTTTATTGAAGACACACGAGATAACCAATATACATTCTTGGACAAAACTTAAGGAAGTTGTACCTTTCAGCATGTATATCGGGATTCAGACAATAACTCTGAAAGATATTACAGTGACCTTTATTGAAGACACAAGAGTTAACCAAGTGTATATACACTCATGGACAAAACTTAAGGAAGTTGTACCTTTTAGTATGTATATCGGGATTCAGACAATAACTCTGAAAGATATTACAGTGACCTTTATTGAAGATACACGAGATAACCAAGTGTATATACACTCATGGGCAAAACTTAAGGAAGTTGTACCTTTCAGCATGTATATCAGGATTCAGACAATAACTCTGAATGATTTTACAGTGACCTTTATTGAAGACACATGAGATAACCAATATACACTCATGGACAAAACTTAAGGAAGTTTTACCTTTCAACATGTATATCAGGATTCAGACAATAACTCTGAAAGATATTAAAGTGACCTTTATTGAAGACACACGAGATAACCAAGTGTGTATACACTCATGGACAACACTTAAGGAAGTTGTACCTTTCAGCATGTATATCAGGATTCAGACAATAACTCTGAAAGATTTTACAGTGACCTTTATTGAAGACACATGAGATAACCAATATACACTCATAGACAAAACTTAAGGAAGTTGTACCTTTTAGAAAATATACTGGGATTCAGACAATAACTCTGAAATATATTATTTGATACACAATGACCTTCATTGAACACACAAGATAACCAGGTGTGAACAAAATTTCCTCTGTCTTCATCAATAAAATGACCACTGGCAACATCAATCACTTACACTTCCTAAAGTTTTGTCTCTGCGGGGCTCTGGCACATTTGTAAGCGCAAAGTCAAACTGCTTTTTACATGTGTAGACATGTGGTGCACTTACAGTAAAAGCAGTCGCCTACTTCTACCCACCATGATTATCATGGCCTATACCACGTGTACTAGGGATAAGCAAAAAAAAAAAAGTTTTGTCTGTGAGTGTCATTTGGTTTTGTTATCTTGTTTTTAATTCTAGATTCCAAATTCTATATATGGATGAGACAAAGGCGGGGATGTACTACTCAGATGGTTTATTTGGTGCAGTGCTGGGATCATGGTCTAGTCCAGGAAGGTCATGATGTTTGGGGTCTCACCAGGCCAGTTGTAGGAGGGGTCGGAGCTGTAGCTAGACATTATGCAATCGCCGGTTAATATCTGAACAAGACGAAAATTAATACTCATAAGAGTATACTCATTATGAAGAAAAACTTAATATGTACACTGTGTGACAAGGAAATTACTGAAGAACTCCCCCATTATCTGCTTAATTGTACAGCCCTTGATGCAGAGAAGAAGGCCCTATATCAACAAATTAAATGTACCAACACTTCACCCTACGTATTGCTTTCAAAAATATCAGCAAACAAATCTAAGGCAATAGCTTATTATAAATTTTTAGATCATCATTATGTAAGGACCAGTCAACAAGTGAATGACTTTGAGATGAAGAGTAAAGCCAGTTCAATTTCTATTTCACTACCTATGTAAATAACACAAGATGATTATTACCTTATCCAATTGGGAGAATCTGTATGGGGCAAGTCCCTAATGTGTGTGTGTGTGTGTATACCATTATGAAGAATGAAACGCCATAACTTTCAGTATTATACAGTTGAACATTTAGTGAGAAGAATCACGGGACGAGTGTCTTTTGTACGAAGATTTATTGTAAATCGCTCAAGCTTTCGGGCTGACTGGCCCTTCTACAGGAGACAAGTGAAAAACATATGGTACATCGGGCACTATATAGGGATGAGACTATTTACATATTTAGAAACCACTGGGATTTTGCATATCTAAGCAATGTTGGGAGGAATAATTAGCATAATAGTAAACATGCATAATATACTAACACAAAGCAATAACGCGACATCTATACATATAAAATAAAAGGATTTAAAAGCGCGTATGTTTCTTTTATACATAAAACGAACTTCTACTGTCTTTACTGCGATGAAAAAATATATTGGGAGGGCTTGGCTCATCAGTGGTGAACCCTCCCAGCGGTTTCGCCAATTTAATCCACCAGACCGCTTCTCAGAGCTCTAATACTGTATTGGATCATTCTGATTTTATATGCTATACTGAAGGATGGAATCTTAGAAAAGGTTTTCAAGTAAACTATGGACATAAGCTTATAGGACAGTAGATTTACATTCAAATATTTGCTTCGAGCAATGCTCTTCACCAAACTATAAAGACAAGGCCAACTAGGAATAAATTAACACAAAGCAATAACGCGCCATCTATACATATAAAATAAAAGGATTTAAAAGCGCGTATGTTTCTTTTATACATAAAACGAACTTCTACTGTCCTTACTGCGATGAAAAAATATATTGGGAAGGCTCTTTATCAACAAATTAAATGTACCAACATTTCACCCTACGTATTGCTTTCAAAAATATCAGCAAATAAATATAATGCAATAGCTTACTATAATTTTTTTAGATCATCATTATGTAAGGACCAGTCAACAAGTAAATGACTTTGAGATGAAGAGTAAAGCCAGTTCAATTTCTATTTCACTACCTATGTAAATAACACAAGGTGATTATTACCTTATCCAATTGGGAGAATCTGTATGGGGCAAGTCCCTAATGTGTGTGTGTGTGTGTATACCATTATGAAGAATGAAACGCCATAACTTTCTGGATCTTCTTTCTTTTCTCCACTCAAACATATTAGGGTATCAAGCTTGTAAAGCTTGTTGTTGTTGTTTCTTATCCCCTTGTGTAAAGATTACACGAATTCCATGAGTTCATGCTCCTCGAGCTGTTTTATGATGAGCAGCGGCCTCTCCCAAAGGTCCTGTTTAGTGCATCTAATGCAAGCCAAAATGTGTTCTGAAGCTTCAGGTGACAAGCTACATTTTGGGCAAGTGGGGTAGATTTTGTTATTATTTTCTATCTTCAATGGCTTGAGATGGCCTGTTCTAAATCTTGTTAGTGTTGTTTGATGCTGTCTATTTCTGATGTTCAGAGCTCCTCCTGGGTTTACTCCACTGTACCAACTGTGCTTAGGTGGGATCCTCCAGTTCTTGTTTATTTTTGTTTTGGCAACTGTTTCTATTTCTTTAAAAGTAAGTTTATTTTTCTGTGGCAAGAGTTCTTTTGTGCCTTTTTTCGCTAGCACATCAGCAGCTTCATTGCCTTCAATTCCAACATGTGAGGGTATCCATTGAAGGTGAATTTTTGAGGTTTTTGAGAGTTTTTGGAGATAGCCAATTATGTTCCTGCTTACTTTGTCTCTAAGTTCCCCTGTGTGACTCAAGTGTTGTATGGCACTTCTACTATCAGTAAGAATCCATATATCGTGATGTTTAGTATTTCTGATGGATTTTAAGGCTTCATAGATGGCTATAAGTTCTGATCTGAAGACTGAGCAAAAATCTGGGTTTCTTTTGTTCATTTTCTCAATGCTATTTGTGGTTTTGATGAGACAGCCAATGCCAGTGTGTCCTAGCTCGTCTCTGCTACCATCGGTATAAATAGTTATTGCATTTTTAGGAATGTTATTAATTATTTCTAATGATAATTGTTTTAAGTATTCTGGATTTTGGCATTGTTTGTTGGTGGGTTCATTCAAAGAGGCATTAAAAATAACATTTTGTAGTGGTTCGCATGGAGAATTTTTTTCTGCTAAATAATTTTTTCCTACTTTATATTTTAAAAATCCATTTCTTTTGGCCAGGTGGAGAGGGCCTTCTTTTTTGAGTTTTAGATTGGATTCCCAATTAAGTATGTAATTGGAAGTTCTGTGTTTGTTTCCATAACTCTTGATTTTGTTTATATATTTTGGCAGATTGTAGCTTCTTCTATCCTTTAAGGGCATAATGTCTGCCTCGTAAAGTACAATATCGTTAGGGCAGGTATTTCGAAGACCTGTAATAATTCTAGCTGCACTTAGTTGTATCCTTTCCAGTGATTTTAGATTTGTTTCAGATGCTGTACCATAGATTTGATATCCATATTCCAGGATAGGTCTAATTAGAGATGTGTAAGTTAATTTTAGTGTGGTTGCATCAGCTCCCCACTCTCTTCCTGAAATATATTTCAGGATTTTTAGTCGGTCTCTTCCTTTTCTAATAACTTCTTCAACATGTTTACTGGAGTTAATTTCTGGATCCAGGGTGTAGCCAAGATATTTAGGATGTTTATTATATTGTAATTGTTGTTCTTTCAGAATAATTTTTGGCCTTATTTTGTATAGTTTCTTATCGGTAGCAAAAAGACAGGTTTCAGATTTTTGGGGGTTAAATTCTAATTTATGTTTATTAGCAAATTTTTCTAGGTGGAGAAGAGTCTTGTTCAAATCCCTTTCAGCTTTTTTCCAGTTAGTGTTACTGCTCCATAGAATAATGTCATCAGCAAAAGTCCAATATTGGTTTTATGTGAAATTTTTTTTCTATGCCTGCAATAAATAGGGTGAAGAGAGTTGGGCTAAGGACTGATCCTTGTGGTAATCCTTGGTACAATTTGAAGGTTTTAGATAGAGTTCCATTATATTTGACCCTGATGTATCTATTTTTAAGGAAATCATTTATCCAAGTTTGAAATGCTCGTATAATTTTGTAATTAACTTGTTTTTCCATACTTTATCAAAAGCTTGTGTAAGGTCTAAAAAAGCAGCTATGGTGTGGTTAGTTGGTTTTCTGTTTTGTGCATCTTTTACTTTTTGTGTGAAAAATAAGAGTTGGTCTATTGTCCCATGTCCTTTCCTAAATCCATATTGTCCTTCTGGTAAGAGATTTCTTGTGTCAAGGTGGTAGGTAAGTCGTCTGAGTATAATTTTTTCCATTAATTTGCAGCAAATACTTGTGAGGGAGATAGGTCGATAGTTTTTTGGGTCATCAGCAGATTTGTCAAGTTTTTTAATAGGAATTATTGTTGCAGTTTTCCAGTCTTGAGGCAATTTTCCAGTTTTCCAGGAGTTATTGACAATATCAAGAAGTATTTCTTTGCCATTTTTGTAAAGCCTGAAACCATCATGACTGGGTGAAGTAGAATGCGTCTGCCTTTGTCATTAAGACTAGGAGCACTACTCAGTGGCAGGCCGACTTAGCTCCAAAAGTAATGGCCGCCTCTGACATGAGGAACAGATGCCATGTGCAGCTGCTCCTAACATGGAGTACAAACGCTGCTTATCCTGTATCCCTGGATCAGGAGCCCTTACAGGGTACTATCAGCCGGGCCAGTTGACCCCAGGTTTTTTAGTGAGCTTGTTACTGCTCCTCCTCCTCCTTTTTCATCCGGGCTTGGGACCGGCAAAGGCGAAGTTACTTTCTGAATTATACAGTTGAACATACAATTAGTGAGAGACTGCCTTAACAATGTGGAAACTGAAGTATTTTGTACAATCTCAGAGGGAATCATCCACATTTCTTGTAGAAGGTGAAGAACCTGTCCAATGAAAGATTACTTGATCTTACTTTTAAAGAAATAGAAGCAGTAGCCAAAACAAAAATAAATAAGAACTGGAGGATCCCACCTAAGCACAGTTGGTACATCCTAGGAGTAGTGGCCACCCAGACCTCGATGGTCCACAAGCCTGCATGCGAAGCATGCACAGTTGGTACATCCTTGGAGCAATGGCCACCCAGACCTTTCGGTCCATAAACCGGCATGCGAAAGCATACCCTGTGCTGCATTATCTAGGCCACTGTACCAAAGGAATGATGCATTCTCCATGCACCAAGCGGCCATTGTTTGGCCCCTCGCGCCCGCCATTATGGTCTGGCTCCATGGGGATGACCAATCAACCCACAGGCGTCTCCGATAGTTCTTAGCAAGGTTGCTGTCCGAGCCCTCCCGTTCGGACTTCGTTTAACCCGTCCTACGCTCCAATAGGACTCCTTCCTTTGGCCCTCGTACCCTTTGTTCACAGTACTCCCTGAATCTGCCGACTAGTCAAGGACCTATGAGGTTGACACAGGGAACAGCGTAGTACAGTTGGTACAGTGGAGTGAACCCAGGAGGAGCTCTGAACCTCAGACAGCATCAAACAACAATAACAAGATTTAGAACAGGCCATCTCAAGCCATTGAAGATAGAAAATAACAACAAAATCTACCCCACTTTCTCAAAATGTAGCTTGGCACCTGCAGCTCCAGAACACATTTTGGCCGAGATGCACTAAACAGGACCTTTGGGAGAGGCCGCTGCTTATCATAAAACAGCTTGAGGAGCATGAACTCATGGAATCTTTACACAAAGGGATAAGAAACAACAAGATTACTTGATGGTGGTCACTCCTGCAAGTTTACTGATCACTCCCAAATTTACTGATCAAACAAAATCTTATGAGATATTAGCATGCCATCTGTAATGAAAACTCGAAACTATTATAGACACACGCTTCTTTTAAAAATAAAACAATTTCTACTGCCCTTACTGCGATGGAAAAAAAAATAATAATGGAAGGGCCTGGCTCATCAGTGGTGAACCCTCCCAGTAGTTTCGCCAGTTTAATCTACAATACCGCTGTTATATTCTATTTTTCGATCTTCCTTTTATAGCAATACGGATTCTAACATTGATAATATTGAGATAATCTGTCCTCTTTCAGCAGCTTTTCAGTCTTTGCTTTGGGGGGTTGGTGGAAGGATGGTATAAACCGTTGGTTTTCGGCCGCTACGACCCGGGTTCGATTCCCACATTGGGTACTTTTTTTCTGATTAAAAGAAAATGCTCCAATGGCCCCCGATTCTTGCAAAAATCCAACCCCACCAGCGAGTGCAAGTAACCAAACGGGGCTCTGGCATATTTGTAAGTACAAAGTCAAACTGGTTTTCACATGTGTAGACATGTGGTGCACTTACAGTAAAAGCAGTCACCAACCTCTACCCACCATGATTATCATGGCCTGTACCACGTTTACTTGGGATAAGCAAAAAAAAAAAAGTCTTTGCTTTAAACCACAGCATTTTAACTTTCAATAGTAAATTTACTCTATCACCAAATAAATCCTAATTATAGTCTATCAAGCGGTTGAAGACAAAAATATCAACAACTCAATATTTTTAAAAGATAATTTCTTTATTCAATAACTAGACGAATGGCCTGGGCAACGCCCGGGTTTTACCCGAGTGCGTATATATTTTAAAAACGTTTTAATTCAAATACTATTCGTTACAATTATAAATTGGCGCCATGGATGTCACTCTTGTGAAACGTCCCGTTCCAAACTGTGTGTTCTAAAATGTTTTAATTAAAATACTATTCGTTACAATTATAAATTGGCGCCGTGGATGTCTCTCTTGTGAAACGTCCCGCCCCAAACTGTGTGTGTCTTGAAAATATAAAAATAAAAATGTGAATTTTCATAAAGATTTCATCATGTCGATTTTTTTTTTTGCATTTCACCTACTAAATCGATAGAGATAATTACATTTGCAACATGAACTTAGGTATATTGACTAAATAGAAAATTGCATAGTAATAAAGATCATTTTTTAAAGGCACCATATCGTTTTTTTTTTTCAATAAAATCGAAACAAAAATTAACGATAAATAACGATAATTGCCTTAAAAAGAAATTGCCTTAAAAAAAAGAAACATTCGCGGTGATTTTGTCTTGCATTCGTTTATACAATTATTATATACGAATGACCCGGGCAACGCCCGGGTTTTACCCGATTAAATGCTTTTATTCAAATACTATTCGTTACAATTATAAATTGGCGCCGTGGATGTCATTCTTGTATAATATATAAATGAGTTTTAAAAATTGTAAAAAAAAAAAAAGAAAATGCATCGGCCGGGAATCGAACCTGGGCCGCCCGCGTGGCAGGCGAGCATTCTACCACTGAACCACCGATGGTTATGAAAAATCCCATCCGTGAGCTTCAGACAAACAGACAGAATAAGGCAAATATATAAGTAGATACTAACTTTCTGAACAAACATAATTCAATAATGTGAAAAATAGTAGAAATGTGACATTGTACTGGGATAAGGTGCATAAATTAAGAAAAAGGCATCTCCTTATCGTGCAACTGAAAGTTGCTGATGGCTTGCGTCATCTATCGGAATAAATATCAACTATTCATTGATTTTAATTTATTCCAGAATTGGCCACATACCCATTCTTGATTAATCAAGAAAAGCTAATCACAAATGCATTTCTGGCTGTTTGCCCTGGTCAGCGTGGTGCAATCTGTACCTCAACGACCAAAAAAACTGGTCATTAAGGCATCCTGAAAATTCATTAAACGGGTAGTTAAGGCCAGAATTGCGTGAGACCGCGAAACAATGTGAAAAATAGTACAAATGGGACATTATACTGGGATAATTAAAAATCAACGAGAATAGTTGATATTTATTCTGATAGATGGCGCAAGCCATCAGCAACTTTCAGTTGCATGATAAGGAGATGCCTTTTTCTTTATATAATTCAATAAATCTCTATTGTTCTAAAAGGAATTTAATTACAGTCAAATCTGTTTATAGCGCCCCCTCTTGGGACTCACCAGAATAGGGTGCTATAGACGGGTCACTTTTAATGTAAATCGCATCGTACTACATATTTAAAATCGGCCGCTTAGAGAGGGAGGCGCTATTTAGAGGGGGCGCTATAGACAGGTTTACCTGTATATATATTTATACTTGTATGTAATTCTGCTGTCCTCAAAGCTTATGTCCATAGTTCACCTAAAATACCCATTCCAAGAGTCTAGCATCAGTATCACTATAAAAGGAAGATCGGAAAATGCAATATAACAGCGGTATGATAGATTAAACTGGCGAAACCGCTGGGAGGGTTCACCACTGATGAGCCAGGCCCTCCCATTAATTTTTCGATTGCAGTAAGGGCAGTAGAAATTGTTTAATTTAAAAAAGAATCATACTAGTCTGAAATAGTTTTGAATTTTCATAACAGATGGCGCGCTAATGCATCATAATACACCTATCCCCCGATTTACACGGTAGATACGTTCCTGAGAAAAACGTGTAGATCGAAAATTATTATTTTTTTTTAATTAGAAATACAGACACAGTGTGCGTGTGCAGCAAGTCAGTACATAAGCTCGGGATTCCTCGTGAGATATGTACACAGCGCATGTGTTCAATCACAGTAGCATTTAGTATAGTGCGATAAAACAAAAAAAAAACTTATTTGGAAAACCGTGTAAAAGCGAAAACGTGTAAAACAAGTACCGTGTAAATCGGGGGATAGGTGTATATACTTCTCATCTGAATATTTTTCTAATTTTGATTGGCCAAGCTAAGCAGATGACATTAATAAAGGTGCTCATATTCTATATGGATATCTTCCATGTTTCGTTAGTATTTAAATGAATCATTAATCAAAACATAAAAAAAAATCGCTTTACTGTATTTTACAAACACCTTTGCTCCAATGGCCCCCGATTATTTTAAAAGTCCAACCCCACCAGCGAGTGCAAGTAACCAAACGGGGCACTGGCACATTTGTAAGTGCAAAAGTCGAACTTCTTTTCACATGTGTAGACATGTGTTACACTTACAGTAAAGGGAGTCTCTAATTACCCATCATGGCCTGTACCACGTGTTCTAGGGAAAATAATAATAAAATGACATTAGATAAACGAACACATAGTCAACTTCTCCCTACTGATTTTTTAAACAGACAAAATAACGTACCATCATCAAAAAACCTAAGCAGCAGAGGTTACAGAACTTATACTGAAACGCTCTTACATACCCATAACATTCCCAAAACTATACCATTTATGATTACCATATAATTCATCCTTCTATATTTATATGTAATTATACTGTCCTAAAGGCCTATAGTTTGCTTAAATACCATTTCTGAGATTCCACCTTTCAGTATCTATATACATATATTGGATCAAAATATCATTTATTCTACCAATATTTCAGTTGGCTGAACGCCAACCTTTATCAAGGTATTATAATATTTTAAAGTGTAAAATAAATGATATTTTGATCCAATATATGCCTTTTTATAAGTTTAATTAATAAATTATTTCTAATTGTGCTTTTGGAATATTTGTCTTCTCTACATTGGCAATAAATCAGTTTGAAATATTTGCTAATTCTGTACCTACAACTTCATGAAATCAATAAAATAATTCAAGTTCTATCTAACTAATCAAATAACAAATTATGTGTAGTGTTTTCAAAATGTCTTTATTGCAGATTGTAATACGATGTTGTTGTCCATATTTCCTTTTTAAATGTGTCAGAGCCCCGTTTGGTTACTTGTACTCACTGGTGGGGTTGAACTTTTACAAGAATCGGGGGCCATTGGAGCATTTCTTTTTTAATAAGAAAAAATTTCCCAATGCGGGAATTTATTTATTTATTTAACAGTTAGGAGAGACACGCCATATCCACAATTAGGATAATTGAGTGTATATCTGAAATTATATACAATTAACACAATTGAACATTGGGAAGCATGAAAATTACACGTTCGATGTCAAATTTTGCATATAGTAATTAGAAATAGTAGCTTGAAATATGTACAGTCATGCGGGAATCGAACCCGGGTCGTAGCGGTTGAAAACGAACGGTTTAGACCATCCTTTCACCGACCCCCTTTTGTAATACGATGGTAGAATATGATAAACAAGGGTATAGGTTAATCTAAAGTACATTTCTCTACATAATAACTTTTAAAAAGAGGTGAACACACTATATATAGTGGTATCTAAGGTTCTTTTTTAGAAGGTTTTGTCGAGAGTGTGTCAAAATAGTTATTTAAAGCGGAGATGACATTATTTCCTGATTATAGAGCCGACTCCCAAACCATTTATTTAAATGGTTGTGAAGAGATGATTGTCGTTGGTAGCTAGGTCCGGTGAATAAGCCGAGTGTAGCAACAGTACGAAAGGTAATTCATTGAAAAGAGCCATTTAACCATGGGCTTTGTAGGCATGAGCATTGTTTTATTGTAAGGGGATCCTTTTGCCTCTCAAATATAGCTATGAAAATAGAGCAATCCATAAATATATCATCAATTAAAAAGGCTTGTTAGAGTTTTTACTTATTATTTTTAATAACTTTGTGTATATATGTTATATTCAATTTATTTATTTTTTAAATATATAAATATTTATTCTAATTTGACCAAAAAACAAAAAGATTTTTAAAATTATTATTTTGTTCTGTTGTATATATAGATTTGTTTTTTCTTTTGGGTTGGGGTTGAATGTGTTTTTTTTTAATAAATTCATTAGCCAAAAATATAATATTATATAGTTAAATTTGTTTAAATAAAATAAGCATATTTGCTAATGATTGATATTTCGTTCTTCTTTTTTTTTTTTTTTTTATAAGTAAAATTTGCATTCGACAATCTAAACATTTACTTAATAATTAATATTGCTTTTTTTAAATAATATCCCTCCCCCCAAAAATAAGATATATATTTATATAATACACTGCGGCCTCTGATTGTAAAATGACACTTGAAGTTACACCGCATGAGTTTCTTTTCAACGAAAAATCAAATTTTTATTTAAAGGTGAAATATCGACCATTTCTAACCCTTTTGGATGAATTATGAAAAGTAATGATGAACGGAAAAATAAAAAATATTTATATGATATTTGACCAAGAGTGTCTGGTCAAGTGTGTGAATTCTTTTGTATATATATGGTGGTTGGATATAAGGTTTCGTGTCCTCGTGGCCTAATGGATAAGGCGTCTGACTTCGGATCAGAAGATTGCAGGTTCGAATCCTGTCGGGGACGTTTTTTTTTTTTTACTCAAAAATCATTCACTTTGGTTAGTAGCGCTCGTAAAACCATATTTTCATTCTTCATAAAGCATTCACATTTTCAATATGTCAGATGTCAAATGCCATAATCAAAATACCACAAGAAAAAACCAAAGGTTACATCAAGAATCCCTTCTATCTAAAGATGACAATAGAATTAATAAGAAAATTGAGTTACCTTCAGAGAATTGTGAAATTCATTCAAAACAAACAGGTTCATTAAAAACAATCCTCTATCATACTAGTCATCTCTTATTACGCTTATGTATAGCTGAATTTTTGTAAGACTGTTTTGAAACTAGTTAGGATTTTGGAAAGCCCGTTATAAGATTGCAGTTTCGAATCCTGTCGGGGACGTTTTTTTTTTGGGCTCAAAAATCATACACTTTGGCTATTAACCCGTAAAACCATATTCTTTCTCTAAAGTTTAGCTGAGTTTTTGTAGGACCAGTGCTTTGAAACTAGTTAGGATTTTGGAACGTCCGCTACATTTTAGGGGAAAACTTGTTCACCAACTATACCTCTAGGTTGAAGAGTGAATTGAAGAAAACCAGTAAAAATAAGTTATCAAATAAGGCACATATATTGGATCAAAATATAATTTATTTAATGTTGGGAAAAATTATAGATTCGCGTAGAAGAGAAAGATTATTTATTACTTCTTCTTCTTTCTTATCTCCACTCAATCATATTAGGATATCAAGCTTGTTTGACAAGCTTGTGTGAAGTAGAATGCGTCTGCCTTTGTCATTAAGACTGGGAGCACTACTCAGTGGCAGGCCGACTTAGCTCCAAAAGAAATGGCCGCTTCTGACAAGAGGAACAGACGCCATGTGCAACCGCTCCTAACATGGAGTACATATGCTGCTCATCCTGTATCCCTGGAGCCCTTACAGGGTACTATCAGCCGGGCCAGCTGAGCCCAGGTTTTTTAGAGAGCTTGTTACTGCTCCCCTCCTCCTTTTTCATCCGGGCTTGGGACCGGCAAGGGCGGAGTTTTTTATTACACAAAAGGTATAAAACTATAAAAGAAGGACAAATTATATTTACATCAGCAGCTCACGCCGACCTGCCCTATCCAATAACCACTAGCCAACTAACAATCCAACAAAGCTCTGATATATAGACAGAGATGTAACATAGACAATACTAAAATTATATGCAAATCACAAGAGTATTCTATCGTAGAAATATCCGGAATTGCCACTTTCAACATTTACCAATATTTCAGTTGTATGAATTGTGAATATATCTCTGTTAGTTCAATTTTCCTATTTATACTATCTTTGTCTTCTGCGGAGGTCCAACTGTTCAAAAATAATCAGCAATGTTTTCCATTTATGTTCTGGTATCAAATATATTTTATATCAAAGTATGGTTGTTTTTCAAAGCGTGGTCTACATATTTTGATCAAATATATGCTTTTTTAATTCAATAAATATAGCTATATCAATAATATACGGGCTACTAACCAAAGTGTATGATTTTTGAGTAAAAAAAAAAAAACGTCTCCGACAGGATTCGAAACTTCAATCTTGTAGCGGGCGTTCCAAAATCCTAATTAGTTTCAAAGCACTGGTCTTACAAACTCAGTTAAACTTTAGAGAGAGAATTTGGTTTTACGAGCTACAAACCAAAGTGTATGATTTTTGAGCCAAAAAAAAAAACGTCCCCGACAGGATTCGAACCTGCAATCTTCTGATCCGAAGTCAGACGCCTTATCCATTAGGCCACGAGGACACGAAACTTTATTTCCAACCTTTTATAATGCATATAAAATTTTCAAAAATGCTCAAATCCTCAAACAAGCAAAAAGGACTTCCCATAATAGACAACACTCAAGAATCAGAAAAAGAAAAACGCATTACAGACCTAATAAATGTATTAATTGCAGATGATAGAATTGGTTAGAAGTTACGAACCTTTTCTGAGGAATTAAAGCGCTATCCATATTGATACCGAAGAAATATAATATCTAATTGACAATAGGAATGTTAAAAAGTCACCAGGTCAAGATAATATCAGTAATAACATGATAAAATACTCAAAGACTCTGTTACTTCCGGTGCTACATTCGTTATTAAATAAATGTATTCAGATGGGATATTTTCCAAGGGAATGGAAAACGACAGTTTTAAAAATTCTAATGAAACCAAACAAATCTAACGTCGAATCAATAAAAAGCTATCGACCTATTTCGTTAACATCTAATCTGTCTAAGATCTACGAAAAAGTTATTAAAAATAAAATTTATGAATATTATATGCAAAACAATTTATTAAGTCCCAAACAGCATGGATTAATCAAGTCAAAATCTACTATTACATCCTTGAATAATATAATTGATATAATAATGGAACACAAAACCAAAGAACTGACAGCTCTGGTCACAATAGATATTGCGGGAGCCTTTGATAACGCATGGTGGCCTGCGATTTTAAAAATAATAGATGAAGATAATTTGCCGGAAAGTTTAATAAGGACTATTCAATCATATTTCAAATCGAGGAAAACGAAATTTACATATGAGAAGTTAACAATAAATAAACAAATTACAAAGGGATGTCCGCAGGGTGGCCCGCTATCTCCACTACTATGGATAATATTACTAAACAATCTTTTGATCAAATATCAAGTTCCTAATAGTGAAGTGGTATGTTATGCGGATGTGATGTATCAATTATATGCTGGCACGACAAATGCAAAGACCTGAAATTAGTTATAGAAAAGGCATTTAATACTATTGATGTATGGTGTAAAAGTAACAAACTTGAAATAAGTCTAGAAAAAACTAATATACTTTATTTACATAACAAAGAAAAAATCCCAATCAAATTTAATAATAAAATAATCATACCAACTTTGAAGACCAAAATTTTAGGAATAATAATTGCAAATCACAGAAGAAGAAACAAAATAAATTTTACATACCACATAGAAGAAATAGTAAATCGTACAAAACGTTTTAAAAATAATCTATTCTCAATTTGTGGGAAATCTTGGGGTCTAAGCACCCAGAAAAGGCTAACTTTATATAAATCCATTTTCAGACCAATACTTACCTATGGAGCCGAAATTTGGTTCAAATATTTAAATAAAAAATGTTTACAAAAATTAAATTCAACCCATTATCAAATACTAACATGGTGTATACAAGCCTATAAATCCACATCATATAGCTGTGTTCATAGTTTGGCCAACATTCCTCTGATCTCAGACTTTATCGAGTCCAGAATCATGAAATCTGATCTGAGAAACTTATCCACAGATGATCAACAAATTTATGACCCATTTATTCCAGGAATTTAAGATACCTTTCTCAAATCAAGAATGAATGTTCTGAAAAACGAAGCAAATAATACTTTCTTAAGCTTTTTTCCCCAAGAAATCCCTAAATACTTTCGTCCAAATTTTTATAATACTCAATTTGTTACAAACCACGGAAATTTCAAAAGTTTTTAAAATAGAATAAAGGCAGTGGAGGATTCAAGTTGCTTTTGTTGTATTGAGGAACAAACCTCAAGACATCTACTGATCGATTGCCTAGCATTTCAAGATTATAGAATGAAGAATGAACTAATTGTTTGTGAACTTAACGATTTGATTTCCGATAAAAAATAATATTTAAAGTTCAATTCATTTTGTAAATACATTCTAAACTTTTTACAAAATCTGGATCTCTAGTGTTTTCATGCGTTGAATAATGTAAATAACTTATGTAAATGAACTTTTCTCCTTGTTTGGCGCAAGTATCCCTTGCGGGATATAGCGCTTTGGAAATAAAATAATTGTAATTGTAATTGTAACCGTATTTTATTGGTAACTTTCTTTGTAGTTGCTCTGGATAACAGTTACTTGTGAATTTTATTTATTTTTCAAAATATTAGAACAATTTATTTCACGCACACTTGTCACTCCTAAATACCCTGACCATTATTTCCTGAGCCAAACCAACCTGGTGACTACGAAGCAATCTTCAGCCTTCGTGCATCAGTCAGCAAGATTCTTCAAATACGAGAACTGTACATCATTTGCATCCGAGGGACAGGCGCTAAAAACAGCATTCCTGTGTGGGGGAGGACAGAGTCTGGTCACATCTGCGGCAAGTATAAGACGTGGGGAGTTGTCTCCAGGCGTGTGGATGATCCTACAAGGTGGTGCCAGGAGAGCCTGACATCGGAGCGGCCTACAAGACGGTGTAGTCCAGGCTGGACATGTACAGTGTGGAGCGAAACACAAGAGTGACATCCACGGCGCCAAGGATCCTTCTGACGAAGGTTGAAGACAAGTCCCACTTATTGTATTCCTTCTGTTTAGTGCCACTTATAATAAAGCGCTAACTTTTGCTGCATCCCTTCGAACTCACGTTTGTATCTTTGTGGCATCCTGATTAGACAAAGAACATGAACAGCGTTGGGCGACGACGTAACAATATCTATGGCTTTCCTAAATGTATCTATTTCAGAATACCTCGATCCCGGGGTATATCTATCCCCCCGGGGTATATCTATCCCGGAGTATATATCCATTCTGAAGTACATCTATCTATTTGCATCACGCTGACGAGGGCCAACAGCCCGAAAAGCGTTCATGGTTGTCTTTTCTTGATTTATCAAGAAATTGGGTCGGTCAAATATCACGGAACAAGTTAATAAACGCTTAGTTCATTTTTGTTCCACTAGATGGCGCTCTGCCATCTAAAAATGTTCATGTGAATGCGGTAAGGATATTTTTTTTTACATCTATCTCAAAATTAATCTATTTTTTGGAGTAAAAATCTATCCCAAATAATATTTATTCATATATATAAGTATGAATACCCATTTCTTGATTTCTCGGGAAGCCATTGGGTCCAAAAAATCTTTTTGGTCGCAATGGTTACAGCCTTCTCCACGCTGACGAGCGCCAACAGCGCGAAACGCGTTCATGGATGGCTTTTCTTGATTTATCAAGAAATTGGGTTGGCCAAATATCTCGGAGTAAGCTAAATAAACGTTTAGTTTATTTTTACTCCACTAGATGGCGCTCTGCCATCTAAAAAAACACATGTGCTTGTGGTCAGGAGATGCCTTCTTTATTTTAAATATATAAGTATGTGTAAAAATAATTAAAAATAAAAAAATGTAAGGTGTTGATGTTAAAAATAAAAGAGGGGCATATCCTGACCGTTCTCATATGAGCATTTCTAGATGGCAGAGCGCCATCTAGTGTAACAAAAATAAATAAAATCACGGAACAAGTTAAATAAACGTTTAGTTTATTTTTGTTCCACTAGATGACGCTCTGCCATCTAGAAATGCTTATGTGAGTCTGGTCAGGATATGTCTCTTTTATTTATTCAAACTTATGCGGTGTAACTTTAAGTATTGTTTATAATCACTACCGCAGTCCTTTATAATATATTACATGGTGTTTGATATATCTCAGCATATATAGAATGCCAATAGGTAGATATATTCTACAGTATATTCAGGCTTAGAAGTGCTATATATAAAGAAGCAGACGACCCACAATCAACCATTCCATCTCCCAGAATCACCTGCCGACGAAGGGGAACAAAGCAGTTGATGGATGATACCAATTCTACCACCCGGGGTATTGGTGACATTAATGGACACATTGTCCTCTGGCGAACATGGCCCGGTTAATCAACCTTGTTTCTCTAAGTTGACACTTCTAAATGTATTTAGGTTATATACACTTTATAACAAGGTATATAATGGTGTTGTTTGAATTTGATAAAATGTATTGACAATGGCTTATTAATAGTAAAAACTCCAAGTTATTCAACCAATATGTGAAGGATATATAAATATTTAGCCTATATCAAATGTAAAATTGATGTTAAACCATTATGCAGATAGTTTTGCTTATGCAAATCAAAAATCCTAGGTCCTAGAGCATACTCACGACAGCTCCAAATTTAAAGAGGTTCTTAGATTTCGTAGTGAAGATCTAACTTCATTTGGCAGATATATAACAATCACTATAAGGGGCTATATAAGATTATAATAGTTTTCTTTGTATGCAAATATCAGTCGCACCTAAATTGTAGGTATTATGCAAATTTATTGTCTTTTGTGTAATGTATGAAGCATATGTAAAATAGATATGTAAAATAGGTTAAGATAAAAGGAAAAATTTTGATTAATAAAGGTCCGTGTGAAAGTGAAGCTGGTCTCGGGCGTCTTACTGACCCTCTTTTACAGCTTGAAATTGGCTCCACGTGGGAGACTGGTCCCTCAATATCTGATTTTAAGGGCGCCTAGGGCAGACAGCCCGTATCGCGCCAACAGAGGCCATAAGGATATCTGAATATAATATTTTTCTGTTATTTTTCAAACAAAATAATAAAAAAGCATTATGTTTTAAGGTATTTAAAAACATGTATTTGTACGTCCCAAAATTTGAACAGTCTAGTCTCTACTTTTCTGTCTTTTATAGGGAATCAATAACAGATATCATTCAAACATAACAGATAATGTGGCATTCTGTCATCGTTGCGATTTGAGTAAGATCTTCTGCTATGGAAATATAGAGATTCCTATTGGTCGCTAGATCGTCTGTTCATAAAGTGTGGAAGCAGGTTAAGCGACTGGTTTGTAAGTATTGTAACATGGATGACAAAGCCAAGATACTAGAGTAAAGTTGGGGAAAGAGGGGTGGACTCCAGTTGCCCCCGCTGCCATGTGGCAGGCACTAAAAACAGCATTCCTGTATAGTTACATCTGCGGCAAGGAGAAGACGTGGCGACTTGCCTCCGGGCGTGTGGATGATCCTACAAGGTGGTGCCAGGAGAGACTGACATCGAAGCGACCTACAAGACGGTGTGGGCCAGGCTGCACGTGTATAGTGTGGAGCGGAACGCTTCACAAGAGGACATCCACGGCGCCAAGGATTCTTCTGACGGGGAGGTCGAAAGCAAGTCCCACTGTTGTATTCCTTCCGTTAAGTGAGATACAATAAAGCGCTAACTTTAGCCGCAATCCCTTCGAACTCACATGTGTATCTTTGTGGCATCCTGAGTAGACAAAGTACACGAATAGCGTCTGGGTACGACGTAACAGTATCATTCATGGGAAAACATTAAAGCAAAGATAAATCGTTGATACCATAAGGACATCTCAGTTTGAGCGGCAGGTATAAGAGAAAATCCCCCAGAGTCCTGGAACCTCCATGCTAGCCATTGCCAATGATCTCTAAGTCTATGTAGACATCAACATTACCATAACTATATTATAATATTATAAACTCAAAAGGATCTTATTCTATAAAACATATTTATTTCCCTACATTTCTAACAACATCGTTCTTCAATAGGTGTAAAGACTTACGCCCGTTGAAGAACGAATTTGTTCGAAAGCTAGCGAAATAAACATTTTTTATAAAAGAAGCTCCTTTTGAGTTTATAATATTATATTTCTTGAAAATAAAGATACTTCGGCCAGTAAATATTTTTATTACCTCGACGTTTCGACAAAAATCTTTTGTCCTCGTCAGGAGCAAGCAAAAATTAAAACATTTAGCAAGGATAATGATTTTTAACGCCTTGCTAAATGTTTTAATTTTTGTTTGCTCCTGACGAGGACAAAATATTTTTGTCGAAACGTCGAGGTAATAAAAAGATTTACTGGCCGAAGTATCTTTATTTTCAAGAACTATGAATGCCGGCCAGGCAGCCTCTATCTTGACTATAATCTTATAATATATCTAAGTCTTTGTTGAAGCAAAACAGAATGTCATTCGTGAATCCTTATGGTACAACTCCTAAGTCATGATAACACGACAATGTATTGTCAGCGCAAGCTCATCCACAATGACTACTCCGAAGTAAATGTCTCCTCACCAAAGTGAAGTATCCAGAGAAATGTGCATTGCTTTGGTTCAATTTCGCAAAGAAATATCTCCTCATGATCAGAAGCAAAACAAGAGAACCTCAAATCTAACTTTGATTTTAAAATCCTCTCTAACCTCGGGGGCGTGCTTAAATATTCAATTAATTAATTATGAAAAGTATGGTTGATGAACTGATGTTGCTGCGATGCCCAACCTTAATAAGGACGATTTAACGCAAGACTGCCAACGTTTCCAATCTTCTATTGAGGCAGATAGGAGATATTAAGATTGTAAATATTTCGTACCTATTTTATTTTATTTCAACACACAAAACGTGATATCCCGGCTTGGGATAATTGCGTTGATTTACACTTTTTAAAACAGAAACAGTTATAAGCATATTATACAAGAAAAAGTAATCAAAAAATAAAAAGAGAAACAATAATATATATTAGGAACCTGAACCTTTCAGGTTAGAAAGATAATCATAAATATATTTACAAAAATAGTTAAATCTATAATAATTCTCTCTGTTATTTACAAATTGATATAGATCTACAACATTATTCATTGTCTGTTCTCTAGCGGTGAAGAAGAGTGGACATTCCAGCAGTAGGTGTCTTGAGTCCTGGAATTCGTTGCCACAATGACAGCTAGAGTCTTTAACCGCGCCAATTTTTTATAAAAATCCCTTAAAATTTCCATGGTTCGTTATAAACTGGGTATTATAAAAATTGGAGAGGAAAAATGTTGGAATTCCAAACGGGAAAAAGCTTTGGAATGTTTCATTTTTTTCATTGTTGTTCGTACCTATGGCCTACATGTAGCTACAATATATTCTATACAATCCTCACCAAACGCGCCATCTATATATAACGAATAAATACATTAAGACGCGAATGTTTTCTCACAAATAAATTAAACTTCTACTGTCCTTACTGCGATGAAAAATGCTGAAATACAATTTCTAATGTCCTTACTGCGATGAAAAAAAAAAAACATTTTTCATCGCAGTAAGGACATTAGAAGTTTGATTTATTTGTGAAAAGAAACATTCGCGTCTTAATGCCTTGATTCGTTATATATACTGTGTAGATGGCGCGTTATTTGCTTTGTTATAATTACCTTTCTATCATAAAAACTACTTTTAATGATGATATTTAGGTAAATAAAATAACAGGCGATTGAACTATAATTTTAAACCAGACGAATATTTAACATATAGTGGCCATATCACTGAAATAAGAAATAATTTATCATACTGAGACGTTACAAAAACAATTTTCAATTGTACATAATTTCCTTTAAAATGTTATTTTAATTTTTCATGTGTTTATTTTCATTTTTATTTTCCATTCATTAAAAGTCAATGGTGTACATACTAAATTAGTAAAAAAACTCAATAAAAACGATATGTAAAAATACACATAAACAAATGGCTTGTAAAAGAAAGCAGCAATAAATGAGTTTAGGCAAAATGTCTATTTCATTAACAAACATTTCACTTTTAAAATAATAAACTTTAAAAATAAAGTTTTACTAAACAAAAAATTAGCGTTTTAAAAATAAAAACGTGGCATTTGGCGCAGTCGAAAAGGATACAAAAAAAAAAAAATGGCGGAAAATCCAAACAACCGGTTGCAAAAATTCAACGGCTCGAAGTCGGCAATTAGGCCTGAGTCATGGATCAAATTATATGATTTTGAAAATAATTCTTTAAAAGAAGATGAAAAAATCAAAAATCTTATGTACTACTTGACTGATTCAGCACTTGAATGGTATGCAGACGAGATTATTTCAAATCCTGCAATAAAAAAATGGGAAGTTATAAAGGAAAAGTTGATTCAAAGATTTGGTTCATACAACGCAAATCCAATTGTCTCAGCATCACATCGAAGATTAAAACGAGAAGAATCAATAGAAAATTATTTTCAAGATAAAATTCGCCTGTTAAATCAAACCCATCTAACGAAGGAGGAAAAAATACATTTATTAACAGACGGACTTCCAAATGATTGGAAAGATTTAATTGTGGCTGCACAGCCAACTGACACCACGAAATGGTTCCATATCGCAGCTTCAATTGAACAAAATAGGGCTTCAATTCAGTTTAAGCCTAAAAACAAAATACATCTCGCGACAAAAAATAATGATAATAAAAAAAATGTTTGCCCATTCTGGTGTCCAATATGTTCGAAAAAGGGAATAAAAATTAAACATTGGGTCACAGATTGTGAGGATTATGATCCTAATTATAAAAAGGATAGGCCTAATCAAAACACTTCAGTGAAACAAGTATGCGGAGCCCCGGAATTGTTGAATGTAAGTACTTTGACAAATACCCCTACACAAGGAGCTTTCAAGCTTATCAACATAAGTGTTGAAGTAAATGGAATTCCTGCGCAAGCATTTGTGGATACTGGAGCAACAGTATCAATAATCAATTGGCGATTGTTCAAGCGAACCCGTCTTCAACTTCAACCAAATTCAGACATTCACATCAGCCAAGCGGATGGTGTTACCAGGACATGTGGAAGCCTTCAGACCAAGGTAAGAATAGATAAACTAATTAAACCTGTAACTCTCCATGTAATGAAGAACTTTAAATTTCCACTCTTGATCGGATTAGATGTTGCATCTCTATTTAATCTTTTAATAGATGTCAAAGACAAAACAATTTACACCAAATTTGATGGATTACAAAATCCAATTCTTGTAAATCATCTAGAAGAGATAAGAGAACATGAATTAAAAGAATTACTTGAACACAATAGGAATGTATTTTCTCAGCATGCTATTGATTTGGGAAAAGTAGCTATACAACATAAGATCATCACGAAAAGTGAACAACCAATTTCTCTTAGACCCTATCGTCGTCCTCTGAAAGAGTATGAAGAGATAGCTGAACAAGTTAAAGAACTTCTCGAACACAAGTTAATAAGAATTTCAGATTCTCCTTGGGCATTTCCTGTTGTTATGGTTCCCAAGAAGGATGGAAATAAAAGGATGTGCATTGATTACAGACGTCTTAATGAGATCACACTGGATGACAGGCAACCCCTACCTCACATACAGGACATGTTTGATCGATTGCATGGATCCAGTTTCTTCTCTACCCTTGATGTTGCATGGGGTTATTGGCAGATCGAAATGGACCCGCAATCTATTCAAAAAACTGCATTCGTCACAAACGATGGTCATTATGAGTTTTTAGTGATGCCCTTTGGTTTAAAAAATGCTGCTTCAACGTTTCAAAGGATAATCCAACATATTCTAGGTGAATTATTATGGAAAGGAACTTGCTCTTTCCAAGATGACATATTGGTGTACACGAAAACATGGCAAGAGCACATAGAGCTTCTTAGTAAGGTTTTTGACAAATTAAGACAGTACAACATGAAATTAAAATTGTCGAAATGTATTTTTGGAAGAACTGAAGTAAAATACCTCGGACATATCGTCAGTCACAATCAATTAAAACCTGATCCAGGAAAAGTAAAATCTATTCAAGACTTTCCAAGACCTGATACTGTAAAGAAAGTTCGTCAGTTCATGGGATTGGCAAATTATTACAGAAAATTTGTGAAGGACTTTTCGAAAATTTCATTCCCCTTGGTTCGACTCACTCGGAAGAATCAGCCCTTCATCTGGAATGAGGAAGTAGAGGAGTCATTCGCTAAACTTAAAATGGCACTATCTACAAAACCTGTCCTTGCTATTTACAACCCGGACTACCCCTCTAAAGTTTATACAGATGCCTCCAAATATGGAATTGGAGCAATCCTAACACAAATTGGTCCAGACAATGAGGAACATGTAATTGCTTATTACTCCAAAACACTGCAACCACACCAAGAAAATTATTCTGCTTATGAGATGGAATGCCTAGCCGTAATACAAGCAACTGATCACTTTCATGTATACATAGAAAACCAACCATTTGAAATCATCACTGATCATGCGGCGCTCCAATGGCTTTTCACCATGAAGAAACCGAAACCTAAGTATTTTAGATGGATTCTTAGTTTATCCTCGAAATCATGTAACATCGTTCATCGTTCTGGAAAGCAACAAACTCATGTTGACGCCTTATCAAGACTCCCAGTTGTTAACATTGCAACTCAAGAACTTCAAGAACACCAACAAAATTCAGATTTGAGTTTCTTGAAAAATTCCCACACTCACGACGGTGTGGTAATGATCAAACAAAAAGGAGTTTTTAAAGCAGTTGTCCCAAACTCGCTTACCAAAAAAATATTGGAAGAATATCACGATTCATTGAGTCACCCATCAATAACCAAAACATGCAAACTTATAACTCAATGTTATTGGTGGAAAGGAATAACAACTGATATCAAGAATTATGTTCGATCTTGTAAATCTTGTCAACTAGTGAAGGTCAGACATGAACCAACTTTAGGAGAAATGATCACTCCAACGTCAAATATCCAACCATTACAAATGATCGGTTGTGACACTATTGTACTGGGAACAGCAGCAGCTAACACAAAGCATAAATTCATTCAAGTTTTTGTTGATAACGCAACTCGTTATCTATGGGCATATCCCACAATAACAAACACTGCTCAAGCTGTCACTCAATGTCTTGATAAGATAATCAAATCTGTTAATTCGATCAATACTATCTTAACAGATAATGGCAAAAATTTTATATCAAAAGAGTTCAACAAATTTCTTTCTTTACAAGGAATTAAACACACATATACTTCGCCTTATCATCCTCAGTGCAATGGCATTTGTGAGAAATTAAATGATACGATAATGACAAAACTGAGAATAGCTGTTCTAGAGAAACCTAGATGTAAATGGAGCACATTGTTACCGCAAGTTGTCAAAAATTATAATTCCACACCACATGACGTGACTGGTTTTTCACCGCTTTTCTTAATGTATGGAATCGGTAATGTACCCGAATTTGCCGACCAAACTCCAATTACAATTGAAGAAGCCAGGAAGAAAGCTAGCCTGCGGACAGAACAAAGTAGAAGTAAGTGGAAGATTAAACACGATAGCCATCACCCCAAGTATGTCTTTAAAGAAGGAGACTTAGTCATAAGAAAAATTGCCTTCAACGACCCTCGTCTCATCAAGACATCACCAAAATATGAAGGACCATTTGTCATTCAAAAAAGGATATCTGATGTAACCTACGATATCTCTCTGAAAGACCAAAAGCAAGCAAGACGCGTTCACATATCTCAACTTCGACCATTTATTACCCGAGAATAAATGCTTCAAGAAGGGGAATATGAGACGTTACAAAAACAATTTTCAATTGTACATAATTTCCTTTAAAATGTTATTTTAATTTTTCATGTGTTTATTTTCATTTTTATTTTCCATTCATTAAAAGTCAATGGTGTACATACTAAATTAGTAAAAAAACTCAATAAAAACGATATGTAAAAATACACATAAACAAATGGCTTGTAAAAGAAAGCAGCAATAAATGAGTTTAGGCAAAATGTCTATTTCATTAACAAACATTTCACTTTTAAAATAATAAACTTTAAAAATAAAGTTTTACTAAACAAAAAATTAGCGTTTTAAAAATAAAAACGTGGCAATACCAAACGACATTTAGATCTGAGAGATATAGCTTCTAATTATTTAATTATTAAAGGAACCTTCAACCGTCTAATTATAACAAAATTAATTATTATAACAAGAAGTGTTAATTACTTCGTTTATGTTTCAAAAAATGTGTCTTTTCCTTTTGATGTTTGTCAACTCGCATTTTCTGCTCGATCATGTTTATAAAGGTTAATTCAAAAATTACAAAAACATATATATATATGGTTTCCATTTTTTTTGCAAAATGTATATAAAGAAAATAACGAATATATATGTATGTAATTATACATTTTGTATATTTATTGAACCAGTACATTTTAACGAGCTAAATAAAATTATTTTATATTCTACCACCGTAAAATTTGAAAAGTATTTGCCATTTTTTGCCAAGAAGTCGGTAGACGAGTGGGTAAAATCTTCGATTCCCGACAGCCATGAACCGGGATCAAATTCCGCATTGGATCCCCCGTTGGTTGTGAAAAATACACAAATTTATTTTACACAGAAGAATTGTTATTTTGATAATAAAACTGGATTGGCAACGAAGAGTTGTGTCGTTTGTATTGGCTACCATAAATGCATAAGATTTCTAAAGAAATTTCACATAGCATGTCCATCTACAGAAGGACCAATGGTTGTGAAAAAAGACACAAATTTATTTTACACAGAAGAATTTTTATTTTGATAATAAAATTGGATTGGCAACCAGAGTGTGTCGTTCGGATTGGCTACCATAGATGTATAGGATTTCTACAGAATTTTCACATAGCATATCCATATCCAGGATGGCCGTTGGTTGTGAAAAAAGGCACAAATTTCTTTTAAAAAGAAGAATTGTTATTTTGATACTAAAACAGGATTGTCAACGTAGAGTGTGTCGTTTGTATTGGCTACCATAAATGCATAAGATTTCTAAAGAAATTTCACATAGCATATCCATCTACAGAATGGCCATTGGTTGAGAAAAAATAAATTTATTTTGATAATAAAACTGGAAAGCAACCAGAGTGTGTCATTTGTATTGGCTACCATAGATGCATAGGATTTCTAAAAAATTTTACATAGCATATCCATCTCCAGTATGGCCGTTTGTGAAGAAAGAGAACCAGGTATAAAACTGAATTTTATTTTTATTTCGTCAACACAGAGAAAAGTCGGAGGGGAGTAGCCAGTAGGGCAGTAGGGGGAAGCTTTCTGAAATCACACATTTACATACTTAGTAAGTACACATTCTGTTTCATTAGAGTATTTATTGATTAGGGTTACACATTGGGTGCGGTTGTTCATATTACATATCTGATTTTTTTTATATAGAACAATCCATAAATAGATATTAAATTAAAAAGTCATATATTGGATCAAAATATAATTTATTTTACCAATATTTCAGTTGGCTGAACGCCAACCTTAATCAAGGTGTTATAACATATTTATATAAAATAAAAGGATTTAAAAGCGCGAATGTTTCTTTTATACATAAAACGAACTTCTACTGTCCTTACTGCGATGAAAAAATATATTGGGAGGGCTTGGCTCATCAGTGGTGAACCCTCCCAGCGGTTTCGCCAATTTAATCCACCAGACCGCTTCTCAGAGCTCTAATACTGTATTGGATCATTCTGCTTTTATATGCTACACTGAAGGATGGAATCTTAGAAATGGTTTTCAAGTAAACTAGGGACATAAGCTTATAGGACAGTAGAATTACATTCAGATATTTGCTTCGAGCAATGCTCTTCAGCAAACTATAAAGACAAGGCCAGTTAGGAATAAGCCCTCCCAATATATTTTTTTCATCGCAGTAAGGACAGTAGAAGCTCGTTTTATGTATAAAAGAAACATTCGCGCTTTTAAATCCTTTTATTTTATATGTATAGATGGCGCGTTATTGCTTTGTGTTAACACATTAATATGTTATAATACCTTGATAAAGGTTGGCGTTCAGCCAACTAAAATATTGGTAAATACATTATATTTTGATCCAATATATGCCTTTTTAAATTACATATCTGATTATATTGTGCTTATCATCCCACTACAGAATGTAATGGAGAGGACAAAGAGCTATAACACCAATTTTGAAAATTCAGATAAAATTCAAACAAAATAATGATTTAATACATTTTTCATGGGAGGGCTACTTTTTTGGAACACGAAAACCAATATCTCGCAACCTTATATACTATATATATATATGTATATGTCACGAATTTTACTTAGCATAATTTTCTTAGGTTTTTTATTTATTACTAGCGGACCCGCCCGGCTTCGCCCGGGTTTTACCCGAGTAAAAGTTTGTCTAACGAATCTCTCGATAAAGTGAACATTTTTTTCCCGGTCCCTTGAAAAATACTCGATAAGTTGAATAAAATCAATATTAATTGGTTCCCTCGGTAATTTGAAGTTAAAGGAATAGTATCTTGCCTTCGAATTGTATCATTATTCTTGTATGGATGTACCCGGCTTCGCCCGGGTTTTACCCGAGTAAAGGTTTGTTTAACGAATCTCTCGATAAAGTGAACATTTTTTCCCGGTCTCTTGAAAAAATACTCGATAAGTTGAATAAAATCAATATTAATTGGTTCCCTCGGTAATTGGAAGTTAAAGGAATAGTATCTTGCCTTTGAATTGTATCATTATTCTTGTCTCAAATAAATTGCCGTGTCATCCTGAATTATGTCTTTCCTAATTTTCTACATTACAAAATCATCGTATCATCATGATAATATTTAGAGCAGATTGTTGAATTATAACAGATAAATTAGAATATTTATCTTGATTATTTCTAGGCGAAAAGTTATTTCAAAAATTTTATTTGCTAGAAACCTTCCCAGTACTATACAAAATAACTTCCCAAAGTTTCATGGCGATCCAATGAGTGGTTTGGTCAGGCATAAAGGACAAACAAACAAACAAACAAACAAACAGACACACATACATTCATTTTTATATATATAGATTTATTAATCAACCAGGCGCCATATTGAAATATTTGCGCCAATTACAGAGGCAACAAACAAAACAACAAACAAATTAGAACTTAGAATTAAATTTTCAGAAATTGACATGCATTAATCGACAGAGTTCATAAAATTTATATAGACAAAGTGGCTGATGTAAGAGAGTTAAATCATTTAGATCAGGGAACAATCGATGTCTCACTTCTGTAAAGTTCGGACAGTCATAGATAAGGTGAAGTTTGTTCAGTTTTCCGCAGGAGCAATTTGGTGTTTCTGAATTTTCTTATGTTATTAATTTTATTATATTATTACTATGGTAAAATTTTATTATCTTACTTTTAGTCCTTCTAGAACTTTATATTTTATAAATTGTTTAAAAAAACACACTACTAATGAAGTCTATTTTATATTTTCACAAATTTAAACGCTAATTTCACTGAATATATTTTCCTTAACATTTTTGTTATGTACTCTTCTACCTAATATTCAATAAACTTAGGTAGTGTAGTTTCTATTAAAAGCTATTGTATGTTACTGTTATATGTTTGTATAATATTTTATTATTACAGAATTATCATAAGAACTAAAAACATGAATATCTCACTCTATATATTGAACACAACAACAACCAAGTCCTTGATCAAAACCATATATACATATTATATATATAAAATGCAAATATTTTATTTTTTTTAAACATGTATTTTATTTTCATTCATTGAATATTCTTTTATTTTTGACCATAGATTTAGAACATAACACTTTGGCTATTGTTGTAAATATGTATAGTTGACCTACCTTTTTTTTTAATTCACGAATATAGAATTCATTTTATAAATTCTATATTACTGTGACAAATAATATTATGTATAATTTGCTTCTCTCTCTCAAGTAATTCAAAATAAAAATTACTTGATATATATATAAGTAAATAATTTATTTCCTATTTTTCACGACTGCGCCTCCAATTCTATCTTTTTCAACAACAAATTAAAATATTCAAAACCATATAACATATTATATATTACAATTTGTAACACCAACAATAAGAAGACAATATAAAAGTGTCTTTTTGTTCCAATCCATTGTCATTCTTTTGAATCCAAGTGTAAATATAATTAAATAAACAGGTTTGAAACGGATCCTTTAAAAAACACAAATACGTATTAAGGATCACAGAGAAAGAAAAAATAAAAATTTCTAAGCAATTTACGGTTTGATATTGGAGAGAGGGAAAAGCTCCATTATTTATCAAACAGATTAAGAGATTTTTAAAAGTTTTGTTTTACTTTGGGGTTTTTCTGCGAGGGAATCTTTGTTTTCCTTTCTCGAAACCGCTGACATCTGCAGTTTGAACACGTGGACTCAGGGGACACATTGACCGTTGTCAGCTAAGTAAACATCTTGTATTTGATACCTATCTATATTAGCTTTCCTATATACATATAGCCATGATAATCATGGTTTCAAGATAAAATTCTTATAAGCGTTCGTAAAAAAACTACAAATATTTCTTACAAGGAGTTTCTTTTTTATTTTAAATTACAAGCTTTCAAGCGACAATCGCAAAAGAGGTTTCTCTTTAATTTGTATTGGAACGATACATTGTTTTATCATCATAGTAAAAAAAAAATTGATGTGGTTATAAATAGAAAGCCCTAACACCAATTTTAGCAAATACAGGCAAAAGGCCAACTTATATACCATGGTTTTGGGCTATAGCCCTCATCAGTATAGGGGAGGCTTCTATTTCATAACATTCTACGAGGAGTGATGAAATCGACCGAATTGGACAATAAGGAGTTACTGTAGACAAAAGTCAACCTATATACCATGGTTTTGGGCTATAGCCCTCATCAGTACAGGGGAGGCTTCTATTTCATAACATTCTACGAGGAGTGATGAAATCGACCGAATTGGACAATAAGGAGTTACTGTAGACAAAAGTCAACCTGTATTCCATGGTTTTGGGCTATGGCCCTCATCAGTAGAGGGTCTTAGATTTGATAACATCCTACGAGAAGAGTGATGAAATCGACCGAATTGGACAATAAGGAGTTACTGTAGACAAAAGTCAACCTGTATTCCATGGTTTTGGGCTATGGCCCTCATCAGTAGAGGGTCTTAGATTTGATAACATCCTACGAGAAGAGTGATGAAATCGGCCGAATTGGACGATAAGGAGTTACTATAGACAAAAGTCAACCCGTATTCCATGGTTTTGGGCTATGGCCCTCATCAGTAGAGGGTCTTAGATTTGATAACATCCTACGAGAAGAGTGATGAAATCGACCGAATTGGACGATAAGGAGTTACTGTAGACAAAAGTCAACCTGTATTCCATGGTTTTGGGCTATGGCCCTCATCAGTAGAGGGTCTTAGATTTGATAACATCCTACGAGGAGTGATGAAATCGGCCGAATTGGACGATAAGGAGTTACTATAGACAAAAGTCAACCCGTATTCCATGGTTTTGGGCTATGGCCCTCATCAGTAGAGGGTCTTAGATTTGATAACATCCTACGAGAAGAGTGATGAAATCGGCCGAATTGGACGATAAGGAGTTACTATAGACAAAAGTCAACCCGTATTCCATGGTTTTGGGCTATGGCCCTCATCAGTAGAGGGTCTTAGATTTGATAACATCCTACGAGAAGAGTGATGAAATCGGCCGAATTGGACGATAAGGAGTTACTATAGACAAAAGTCAACCCGTATTCCATGGTTTTGGGCTATGGCCCTCATCAGTAGAGGGTCTTAGATTTGATAACATCCTACGAGAAGAGTGATGAAATCGACCGAATTGGACGATAAGGAGTTACTGTAGACAAAAGTCAACCTGTATTCCATGGTTTTGGGCTATGGCCCTCATCAGTAGAGGGTCTTAGATTTGATAACATCCTACGAGAAGAGTGATGAAATCGGCCGAATTGGACGATAAGGAGTTACTATAGACAAAAGTCAACCCGTATTCCATGGTTTTGGGCTATGGCCCTCATCAGTAGAGGGTCTTTGATTTGATAACATCCTACGAGAAGAGTGATGAAATCGGCCGAATTGGACGATAAGGAGTTACTATAGACAAAAGTCAACCCGTATTCCATGGTTTTGGGCTATGGCCCTCATCAGTAGAGGGTCTTAGATTTGATAACATCCTACGAGAAGAGTGATGAAATCGGCCGAATTGGACGATAAGGAGTTACTATAGACAAAAGTCAACCCGTATTCCATGGTTTTGGGCTATGGCCCTCATCAGTAGAGGGTCTTAGATTTGATAACATCCTACGAGAAGAGTGATGAAATCGGTCGAATTGGACGATAAGGAGTTACTATAGACAAAAGTCAACCCGTATTCCATGGTTTTGGGCTATGGCCCTCATCAGTAGAGGGTCTTAGATTTGATAACATCCTACGAGAAGAGTGATGAAATCGGCCGAATTGGACGATAAGGAGTTACTATAGACAAAAGTCAACCCGTATTCCATGGTTTTGGGCTATGGCCCTCATCAGTAGAGGGTCTTAGATTTGATAACATCCTACGAGAAGAGTGATGAAATCGGCCGAATTGGACGATAAGGAGTTACTATAGACAAAAGTCAACCCGTATTCCATGGTTTTGGGCTATGGCCCTCATCAGTAGAGGGTCTTAGATTTGATAACATCCTACGAGAAGAGTGATGAAATCGGCCGAATTGGACGATAAGGAGTTACTATAGACAAAAGTCAACCCGTATTCCATGGTTTTGGGCTATGGCCCTCATCAGTAGAGGGTCTTAGATTTGATAACATCCTACGAGGAGTGATGAAATCGGCCGAATTGGACGATAAGGAGTTACTATAGACAAAAGTCAACCCGTATTCCATGGTTTTGGGCTATGGCCCTCATCAGTAGAGGGTCTTAGATTTGATAACATCCTACGAGAAGAGTGATGAAATCGGCCGAATTGGACGATAAGGAGTTACTATAGACAAAAGTCAACCCGTATTCCATGGTTTTGGGCTATGGCCCTCATCAGTAGAGGGTCTTAGATTTGATAACATCCTACGAGAAGAGTGATGAAATCGGCCGAATTGGACGATAAGGAGTTACTATAGACAAAAGTCAACCCGTATTCCATGGTTTTGGGCTATGGCCCTCATCAGTAGAGGGTCTTAGATTTGATAACATCCTACGAGAAGAGTGATGAAATCGGCCGAATTGGACGATAAGGAGTTACTATAGACAAAAGTCAACCCGTATTCCATGGTTTTGGGCTATGGCCCTCATCAGTAGAGGGTCTTAGATTTGATAACATCCTACGAGGAGTGATGAAATCGGCCGAATTGGACGATAAGGAGTCACTATAGACAAAAGTCAACCCGTATTCCATGGTTTTGGGCTATGGCCCTCATCAGTAGAGGGTCTTAGATTTGATAACATCCTACGAGAAGAGTGATGAAATCGGCCGAATTGGACGATAAGGAGTTACTATAGACAAAAGTCAACCCGTATTCCATGGTTTTGGGCTATGGCCCTCATCAGTAGAGGGTCTTAGATTTGATAACATCCTACGAGAAGAGTGATGAAATCGGCCGAATTGGACGATAAGGAGTTACTATAGACAAAAGTCAACCCGTATTCCATGGTTTTGGGCTATGGCCCTCATCAGTAGAGGGTCTTAGATTTGATAACATCCTACGAGAAGAGTGATGAAATCGGCCGAATTGGACGATAAGGAGTTACTATAGACAAAAGTCAACCCGTATTCCATGGTTTTGGGCTATGGCCCTCATCAGTAGAGGGTCTTAGATTTGATAACATCCTACGAGAAGAGTGATGAAATCGGCCGAATTGGACGATAAGGAGTTACTATAGACAAAAGTCAACCCGTATTCCATGGTTTTGGGCTATGGCCCTCATCAGTAGAGGGTCTTAGATTTGATAACATCCTACGAGAAGAGTGATGAAATCGGCCGAATTGGACGATAAGGAGTTACTATAGACAAAAGTCAACCCGTATTCCATGGTTTTGGGCTATGGCCCTCATCAGTAGAGGGTCTTAGATTTGATAACATCCTACGAGAAGAGTGATGAAATCGGCCGAATTGGACGATAAGGAGTTACTATAGACAAAAGTCAACCCGTATTCCATGGTTTTGGGCTATGGCCCTCATCAGTAGAGGGTCTTAGATTTGATAACATCCTACGAGAAGAGTGATGAAATCGGCCGAATTGGACGATAAGGAGTTACTATAGACAAAAGTCAACCCGTATTCCATGGTTTTGGGCTATGGCCCTCATCAGTAGAGGGTCTTAGATTTGATAACATCCTACGAGAAGAGTGATGAAATCGGCCGAATTGGACGATAAGGAGTTACTATAGACAAAAGTCAACCCGTATTCCATGGTTTTGGGCTATGGCCCTCATCAGTAGAGGGTCTTAGATTTGATAACATCCTACGAGAAGAGTGATGAAATCGGCCGAATTGGACGATAAGGAGTTACTATAGACAAAAGTCAACCCGTATTCCATGGTTTTGGGCTATGGCCCTCATCAGTAGAGGGTCTTAGATTTGATAACATCCTACGAGAAGAGTGATGAAATCGGCCGAATTGGACGATAAGGAGTTACTATAGACAAAAGTCAACCCGTATTCCATGGTTTTGGGCTATGGCCCTCATCAGTAGAGGGTCTTAGATTTGATAACATCCTACGAGAAGAGTGATGAAATCGGCCGAATTGGACGATAAGGAGTTACTATAGACAAAAGTCAACCCGTATTCCATGGTTTTGGGCTATGGCCCTCATCAGTAGAGGGTCTTAGATTTGATAACATCCTACGAGAAGAGTGATGAAATCGGCCGAATTGGACGATAAGGAGTTACTATAGACAAAAGTCAACCCGTATTCCATGGTTTTGGGCTATGGCCCTCATCAGTAGAGGGTCTTAGATTTGATAACATCCTACGAGAAGAGTGATGAAATCGGCCGAATTGGACGATAAGGAGTTACTATAGACAAAAGTCAACCCGTATTCCATGGTTTTGGGCTATGGCCCTCATCAGTAGAGGGTCTTAGATTTGATAACATCCTACGAGAAGAGTGATGAAATCGGCCGAATTGGACGATAAGGAGTTACTATAGACAAAAGTCAACCCGTATTCCATGGTTTTGGGCTATGGCCCTCATCAGTAGAGGGTCTTAGATTTGATAACATCCTACGAGAAGAGTGATGAAATCGGCCGAATTGGACGATAAGGAGTTACTATAGACAAAAGTCAACCCGTATTCCATGGTTTTGGGCTATGGCCCTCATCAGTAGAGGGTCTTAGATTTGATAACATCCTACGAGAGAGTGATGAAATCGGCCGAATTGGACGATAAGGAGTTACTATAGACAAAAGTCAACCCGTATTCCATGGTTTTGGGCTATGGCCCTCATCAGTAGAGGGTCTTAGATTTGATAACATCCTACGAGAAGAGTGATGAAATCGGCCGAATTGGACGATAAGGAGTTACTATAGACAAAAGTCAACCCGTATTCCATGGTTTTGGGCTATGGCCCTCATCAGTAGAGGGTCTTAGATTTGATAACATCCTACGAGAAGAGTGATGAAATCGGCCGAATTGGACGATAAGGAGTTACTATAGACAAAAGTCAACCCGTATTCCATGGTTTTGGGCTATGGCCCTCATCAGTAGAGGGTCTTAGATTTGATAACATCCTACGAGAAGAGTGATGAAATCGGCCGAATTGGACGATAAGGAGTTACTATAGACAAAAGTCAACCCGTATTCCATGGTTTTGGGCTATGGCCCTCATCAGTAGAGGGTCTTAGATTTGATAACATCCTACGAGAAGAGTGATGAAATCGGCCGAATTGGACGATAAGGAGTTACTATAGACAAAAGTCAACCCGTATTCCATGGTTTTGGGCTATGGCCCTCATCAGTAGAGGGTCTTAGATTTGATAACATCCTACGAGGAGTGATGAAATCGGCCGAATTGGACGATAAGGAGTTACTATAGACAAAAGTCAACCCGTATTCCATGGTTTTGGGCTATGGCCCTCATCAGTAGAGGGTCTTAGATTTGATAACATCCTACGAGAAGAGTGATGAAATCGGCCGAATTGGACGATAAGGAGTTACTATAGACAAAAGTCAACCCGTATTCCATGGTTTTGGGCTATGGCCCTCATCAGTAGAGGGTCTTAGATTTGATAACATCCTACGAGAAGAGTGATGAAATCGGCCGAATTGGACGATAAGGAGTTACTATAGACAAAAGTCAACCCGTATTCCATGGTTTTGGGCTATGGCCCTCATCAGTAGAGGGTCTTAGATTTGATAACATCCTACGAGAAGAGTGATGAAATCGGCCGAATTGGACGATAAGGAGTTACTATAGACAAAAGTCAACCCGTATTCCATGGTTTTGGGCTATGGCCCTCATCAGTAGAGGGTCTTAGATTTGATAACATCCTACGAGAAGAGTGATGAAATCGGCCGAATTGGACGATAAGGAGTTACTATAGACAAAAGTCAACCCGTATTCCATGGTTTTGGGCTATGGCCCTCATCAGTAGAGGGTCTTAGATTTGATAACATCCTACGAGAAGAGTGATGAAATCGGCCGAATTGGACGATAAGGAGTTACTATAGACAAAAGTCAACCCGTATTCCATGGTTTTGGGCTATGGCCCTCATCAGTAGAGGGTCTTAGATTTGATAACATCCTACGAGAAGAGTGATGAAATCGGCCGAATTGGACGATAAGGAGTTACTATAGACAAAAGTCAACCCGTATTCCATGGTTTTGGGCTATGGCCCTCATCAGTAGAGGGTCTTAGATTTGATAACATCCTACGAGGAGTGATGAAATCGGCCGAATTGGACGATAAGGAGTTACTATAGACAAAAGTCAACCCGTATTCCATGGTTTTGGGCTATGGCCCTCATCAGTAGAGGGTCTTAGATTTGATAACATCCTACGAGAAGAGTGATGAAATCGGCCGAATTGGACGATAAGGAGTTACTATAGACAAAAGTCAACCCGTATTCCATGGTTTTGGGCTATGGCCCTCATCAGTAGAGGGTCTTAGATTTGATAACATCCTACGAGAAGAGTGATGAAATCGGCCGAATTGGACGATAAGGAGTTACTATAGACAAAAGTCAACCCGTATTCCATGGTTTTGGGCTATGGCCCTCATCAGTAGAGGGTCTTAGATTTGATAACATCCTACGAGAAGAGTGATGAAATCGGCCAAATTGGACGATAAGGAGTTACTATAGACAAAAGTCAACCCGTATTCCATGGTTTTGGGCTATGGCCCTCATCAGTAGAGGGTCTTAGATTTGATAACATCCTACGAGAAGAGTGATGAAATCGGCCGAATTGGACGATAAGGAGTTACTATAGACAAAAGTCAACCCGTATTCCATGGTTTTGGGCTATGGCCCTCATCAGTAGAGGGTCTTAGATTTGATAACATCCTACGAGAAGAGTGATGAAATCGGCCGAATTGGACGATAAGGAGTTACTATAGACAAAAGTCAACCCGTATTCCATGGTTTTGGGCTATGGCCCTCATCAGTAGAGGGTCTTAGATTTGATAACATCCTACGAGAGAAGATATCAAATAAGTCGAATGAGGGCCATAGCCCGAAACCATGGTATACAAGTTGGCTTTTTTGTCTGAATTTTCTAAAACTGGTGTTGATGAAATTATAATGATGAAAATATTGATGATAGGGAATGCCTTTGAGAATCACAATGGACAGATTGGGGGAAAAGAGGAAGAATGGTTAGTTGTTGTAAAGAGACTGCCTCTACTATGGCCGTTTTTCTTCAACAAAATGCGCTGTAAGGATTTCACCGATTTTCAAAGACAAATTCACTTACCTTTGGTTTAAAACTTAATGAGCGGCCTCTGGTTTCTTCTCGGCGCTTCTCTTCACGAAGCCTCTGAACCCAGCACTGTCAATCTCATCGAAGCCCTTCTTGGAGAATCCTCTGAATCCTGAGCGATCAATTTCATCAAATCCTCTTTTAGCAAAGCCACGGAAATTTGCTCTATCGATTTCATCAAAGTTTCGCTTGAACAAGCCACGATATCCAGATCGATCAATTTCGTCAAAATTCTTCTTGGCAAATCCTCTGAATCCTGAGCGATCAATTTCATCAAATCCTCTTTTCGCAAATCCACGGAAGTTTGCTCTATCAATTTCATCAAAGTTTCGTTTAAAGAAATTATCATATCCAGTCCGATCAATCTCATCAAAGTTTTTCTTGGTAGATCCACGGTTGCCTCCGCGGTTATTTTTGCCGATTAGTTTCCTTGAAAGGTCGCCGTAGCCAGTACTTTCAGCGTCGTCGAAATCTCCATATGTACTGTCTAAATCACCGTAGCGTTTTTTAGCAGAACCAAAGCTGATGCCTTTGAGGGAGTCCAGCGTTCGTTTTGACAGGCCGAAAGTCATGCCACTCAAGGGATCAAGGTTCCTCTTGGTGTCGAAGGACCTGAGAACGTACTCGCTGTCCACAGACCTTAAGACATCATCGTCCAAGGATCTAGGACGTCCTGCCTGGGCTCCAGACAGACTGGCCAAGCTTCTTGTGCTAGGATTCACCTCCCCCTAGACACACACAAAATACATTACTTATATATTCCTTTTTTTTCTGGGAATTTTTAAAAATGTTATATATACACGTATATATATATATATCTTGTATATATATAAAGTGGATGAAATTTCTTGATTTATCAAGAAATTGGGTTGGCCAAATATCAGGGAACAGGCTAAATCAATGTTTAGTTGATTTCTGTTCAACCAGATGGCGCTCTGCCTTCTGTAAAGCTCATGTGCTCCTGGCCAGGATATGCTTTCTTTATTTTTAATATATATATATGCTATAAAGCAATAACACGCCATCTATATATAACAAATGAAAACATTAGGACGCAAATGTTTCTTTTCACTAATAAATCAAACTTCTACTGTTCGTACTGCGAGGAAAAATATTGAGAGGGGTCACCACTGATGAACCAAGCCCTCCCAATATTCTTTCATTGCAGTAAGGATAGTAGAAGTTTGATTTATGGGTGGAAAGAAACATTCGCGTCTTAATGTTTTCATTTGTTATATATATCCCTATATATAGTCACGACCGTCTTTCCTCATCGGCCTCTGTCACGGATGCGCGCGCACAGGGAGGTCACGTGCTCGCCGGCAGCCAATAAAAAAAAATAAAAAATAAAAACTCCCTTGAGCCGGATTTGAACTAGCGACCTAAGGATCACCGTTGTAACATCTACAGTCGGGTAAAACACGGGCGTTGCCCGGGTCAATTGTTTTATTTTTAAAAAGAATCATACGCGTTTATAATAGTTTCGAATTTTGATAACAGATGGCGCGCTAATGCATCATAATATACATATGTTATATTTATAATCAATCTCGGATAATGTGTATGGTAAATGAGTAAGGGGCAACGAGGAATCATTATTGGATTAGCTTCTCTTCCAATTTGCAATCTCGGGCCAGGGTGGAAGCATAAAGCTTGAAGAAAAAAGGAAACCACACGCGTTGGAGTAAAGTTATCTCGTTTTAGGGCGGTATCTGGGAAGGTGATTTAGATAACATTTCTTCCGTCAAAATAGACGTCAAAAACTAGGTGCCATCTACTGACCATATCGGTAAACTAATGGACTCAGGTCAGTGACAAATCCACAAAATTAGCTTTGGAAATCCGAGAAGGACTCACCAGGAGTCCATGGTATCGTACTATTGACCTTCGTCAATCCAAAGCGGACGTTAATTTGGTCCATTATAGACAAGACCAGAATGGGAATAAAACAAATTTATTGTCACAAGGAATCTATCTAAAATCTTCTCGAGATATTAACACCATATTACGCCTCTAAAATAGTTTCATAATTTGATAACAGATGGCGCTCTAGTACATCGTAATATTAACACCATACTGATGAGGGCCAACAGCCCCGAAACGTGTACGTAGTTAGCTTTTCTTTGATTAATCAAGAATGGGTATTTGGTCAATTCTGGAATATGATTAAAAATCAATGAAGAGTTAATATTTATTCCGACAAATGACGCAAACCATCAGCAACTTTTAGTTTCACGATCAAAACAGGACGAGAAAGATAGAGATAAACAAATTATTTATTTATAATACAATATAATGCGGCTTATGATTGTAGAACGACATTTGAAAATTATCCCGCATTTACGAACGGAAAAATATGTCCAGGGTTGCCTAGTGTACGTGGAATCTGCCCGTTAAGTGGAATACTGTGGGTTCGATTCACATCCCTGGGCACTTTTATTTCCGTTTATCATTACTCTTCACAATTCATTCTTTCATACTTCATCCCTAAGGTTATAAATAATCGTTATTTCTCCTTAAAATAAAATTCGATTTTTCATTCAAAAGAAACACATGCGAATTAATTTTCAAATGTCGTTCTACAAAAAAAGATTTGAAATTAAATAAAGTCCTTTGGTTGTTTACATTTGTTTCAATGCAGAATCAACGCGCATGCTTTAGAGTTTTGCTATTCCAAAGCGATATCTTCACTTAGGGGTTATGGTGTGGGTTCAGGGAATATTATGCAATAAATTTCCGGAATGTCTATTATTCTGTTAATGGTATTGTGACGAATTGTATCAAATTTTATAAATAAAGTGATTAAAAACTTGAGTTTATATGAATATGTTATTACCAGATTGGCTTCTATATAAACGGTTGAGTTTTCCTGTAATATCATAGGCGTATGTAAAAAGTGTTGGCCTAATGTCACGTGACTAATGATGATTTACCTAGTAAGTCATCGCAGATTATTTATCACAGATTAAAAAAAAAGAAAGAAACATACGCATCAAAAATAGTTCGAATTTTTTATAACAGATGGCGCGCTAATGCATCGTATTGTGAGTTATGGTATTGAATCAAATAGTCGTCTGCCTTTTTAAATGAAATATTTTAAAGTTTAATTAACTTTGCCCCCACCAGGCGTCAACACCCTAGGGGGTAACAGCCAATAAGAGGGATCTTGTAGGAAGAAGACAAATACAATATTCCTTTGTTCAAATACAATTCCATATGTAGATTATCAAATTGGTCGTTTGATCGATATTTATTTCCCTGAATATTCCTTCCTCTCTTTATTTAATCAATAATCGATAATTCCAATCGTTTATCTTTCTCAGAATTTGATGATATCATGAGAGAGAACAAATATTTGAGATAGAAAACGATCAATTTATAGACAAAAGTTTAACGTTATTTGGTCGGTTTATACAGATGGATCTTTGTCATGGTGAATCAACATTCTTTGGGTTCATAATCAAAAGATAAGAAAAAATACGATATATAATTTCATAAAAAGATTAAAAAAGATAAAAATATCTTTCGCAAAAGGTTTCGCAAATATTTTCATCCAAACCAAAAGAGCTTATGAAAAAAAAAGGCATCTCCTCATCGTACAACTGAAAGTTGTTGATGGCTTGCGCCATCTATCGGAATAAATATCAACTATTCAATTTTTAATTATTCCAGAATTGGTCAAATACCCATTCTTGATTAATCAAGAAAATCTAACCACGTACGCGTTTCGGGCTGTTGGCCCTCATCAGCGTGATGTAAGCTGTCGAGAATAGTTGATATTTATTCCGATAGATGGCGCAAGCCATCAGCAACTTTGAGTTGCATGATAAGGAGATGCCTTTTTTCATAATTTATGCACCTTATCCCAGTACAATATCACATTTGTACTATTTTTTTTTCACAAAAAGGCTTAGTTAAAAAAAATCATCGCAATTTAGTACACATTGTCTTCTTTTAGTTTTAATGGAAATTGTCACTATAAATCGAAATATGAGATTAGAAACATTCACAAATATACATATATAATGGTTGAATATATATTTGGTTTAAATATTTCCTGAATAGATTTTACGTTGGAAGAAAAGTTACATGACTTTTCCATCTGCCAAGCTAACTCCACTGTCAACTATTCCATCACCTGGACAAGATGTGACGTCTAGAGCAAAGATAAAATAATAAAAGATAGAAGTTTTTTATTTCTCTCCATATTATATTTATATTAAACTCCGTCTTTGTGCCGGTCCCAAGCCCGGATGAAAAAGGAAGAGGGGGAGCAGTAACAAGCTCGCTAAAAAACCTGGACTCAGCTGGCCCGGCTGATTGTACCCTGTAAGGGCTCAAGGGATACAGGGTGAGCAGTGTCTGTATTCCATGTTAGGAGCTGCTGCACATGGTGTCTGTTCCTCATGTCAGAGGCGGCCATTTCTTTTGGAGCTAAGTCGGCCTGCCACTGAGTAGTGCTCCCAGTCTTAATGACAAAGGCTGATGCATTCTACTTCACCTAGTCATGATGGTTGTCAAACAGACACCATCAAGGGTCACAACTTGATGCCCTAATATGATTGAGTGGAGGTAAGAAAGAAGAAGATGTTTATATTATATATACATTTCCCCCAATTGTACTATAAAGCACTTTTTTTTTTCAAACAAAAAACAAACTTCTACTGTCCTTACTGCGTACAAAATATATTGAGAGGGCTTGGATCATCAGTGGTGAACCCTCCCAGAGGTTTCGCCAATTTAATCTACCAGACCGCTTTTCTTAAAGCTCCAATATTGTATTGAACGATTCTGCTTATATAGGCTGCAATGACCAAGATATTTTTTCATCGCAGTAAGGACAGTTGAAGTCATCATTAACTTTAAATTTCACGATCAAAATATGCCTTTTACTTAATTTATCCATCTGATCTTATTAATAGATAAATTTTGTACTATTTTTGAATAACTGTTAACAATTTAGTTAATGAACACAGTTGTGATAGTTCGTATTTAGTTTTAAAATTTAAAAATCATTCTGTGTATGTATTTCGGAATATTTTCAAATATTATAGTCATGTGTTTCACAAATATTACATCTCTCTCTCTCTCTCTCTCTCATTTAAAAAATCTCTAAAAGTAATTTTTAAAAAAACATTTCTATCTTTAAACCTCTCGAAGTTTCAAAATATCAAAAGAAAACGTAAATATATTCAATTCTATAGTTTAACATTGAAGATAAAAGCTGCAGAAATGACTTCGTATTTTATTTTTTATTCACTGATAGTGTACAATTTGGAAATATTTCTTTGAATTTTATTATCATAATATCACAGAGGTAACAAATAGAAGCAATTTGGCGTAAGAATTTCACCTTTAATACATTTGACATTTGAAAGATTTTTTTATACCAAACGATAGCGGAAATAATAGGAAATTTAGAAGGATCTGGCAACAGGGATATGACAATTTATATGTGTGGGCATTTCTTGAGGCTCAATTATTACAACTTTGAATAATTAAGCAATTTATTTTTCTTCACACATATTAATTAAATATCTTATATCTAAAATGTCTTTATATACAAAGTTTGTTTACAATTCGAAGGCAACAATATGATTGATGATGATAACAAATATTTTTTACAAAAATATTATAATTTCTAAACTATCAATAATAACCAAAAATAAAATATACAAATTGAATTTACATTTTCTAGAATAATTATTGAGAATGAGTGGTGTCCCTACATCACTCCCTCCCAAGTAACTAAGTTACGAGATGAGGACCAATGTAGGACAACAACTCCTAACCTGGGTAACATTCCACCTTATCTCTGAAACGAACAGGGGTTCTTATTGTCCTTCCAGATCTTGACATCTTGGGGGCAGCACTGGCGGAAGGTTCTTTATCCTCTCCAGGTGGGGCGAGTCTTGGGTCCCCAGCTACTCCAGGTGTGGTGGCTATGTCCTCTTCCTCTTTTAGTATGTAGGCTGGTTTGAGTCTATCGATGGAAACATTTATTTCCTTTCCTTTAATTTCGATTGAAAAGTATTTGTCGGTCCTAGAAGTAACTTTGAATGGGCCCTCATAGGCAGGCTCCAATGATTTTCTCACTCTGCATGTCTTCAAGAAGACATGAGAACACGTCTCTAAGTCCTTGAAAACAAATATTTTGGGGGACGTATTGTGTCGTGTTAACTTGGGCTTTAGTGATTCCATCTGCTTTTGCAGTTTGTGGAGAAATGTCTCCGGGGTGGTTGAAATTTTAGGGGCGTCGAAAAACTCGCCTGGAAGTTTAATTGTTTTTCATAGACCATTTGTGTCAATGAGTAGTCAGAGTCTTTTCTCAAGGCTGCTCTTAGTCCTAGCAGTACCGTGGGAATTGACTCTGTCCATTTATTTGAGTTGTGCGCCCTTATTGCTGCTTTTAGTGTTCTATGGAATCTTTCAATTTTTCCGTTACTTTGTGGGTGATATGCGGTGGTGTGCTTAAGTTTACTCCACATAAGGTCGCCAAGGTTTTAAACAATTCCGAAGTGAACTGCCTTCCTTGGTCGGTGATCACTTCATATGGGACTCCAAATCTGGTGATCCATCCTTCGTAAAATGCTCTTGCTACTGTTTCGGCAGTTTCGTTTCGTATGGGTATTGCTTCAATCCAACCAGTGAAACGGTCTATGCACGTGAGGCAATAAACATATTCGTTGGAGGGTGGAAATGGGCCGATTAAGTCTATGTGAACCGTGCTGAAACGTTCATCAGGTTCTTTAAATTGCTTAATTTCTGATTTTGTATGGCGAGAAGTTTTATTTCTTTGGCATTGAATACAAGTTTGCGCCCATTCTTTTATATTTCTTTTTATGTCTGGCCATATAAATCTCGATGTCATGTCTTTCACAGATGTTTTAATTCCAGAGTGTGATAATCCATGTATTTGTTGGAAAATTTTCATTCTGAATTGTTTGGGAACGAATGGTCTAATATTTTCAGTAGATGTGTCGCACCACAAACTTTTACCAGATGGTAATGGATAGCGTTTGAATTTTAGAGATTTATTCGAATTGATAAGTTCTATAAGTTCCTTATCTTTATCTTGTTCTTTTGCTATCTCATCATAATCGATTATCTTGGTGATGTCTTCTATTCTCGATAAGTTATCAGCAACTATGTTTTGTTCTCCTTTGATGTAGATGATATCTGTAGAGAATTGTGAAATGTATTGTAGTTGTCTAACTTGCCTCGGAGATGCCTTATCATTTCTTTGCTTGAAGGCAAAGACTAGGGGCTTATGATCAGTAAATATTTTAAATGTTCTTCCTTCCAGCATATATTTGAAATGTTTGATTGACATGTATATGCTTAGTAATTCTCGATCATAAGTACTATAATTTTTTTGACTTTCATTTAGCTTCTTCGAGAATAATGCAATTGGCTTCCATGCTTCGTTCTCGTATTGTTGCAAAACTGCGCCTATCGCCCAATTTGAAGCATCTGTGCAAAGCGACAGAGGTAGTTCTGAATTGGGATAGCTTAACAGTGTTGCTTTTGCTAGGTCATTCTTGCATTTATTGAATATTTCTTTTGCTTCTTCGGTCCAATTAATTAATCTTTTATCTTTCTTTTTTGAACCTTTGAGGTAATCGTGCAAAATGGATTGTGTTTCCGCAGCATCTTTCAAAAATGGACGGTAGAAATTTAACATGCCTAAAAAGGCTCGTAATTCCTGAATCGTATTAGGCAATTTATATTCTTGGATAACTTTTACGCGTTCTGGAAGTGGGCTAAATCCTTCAGGCGTAATTAAATAACCCAAGAATTCTATTTCTTTAACTCCAAAGACAGATTTTTCCATATTTATTCTCAATCCGTATTTGCTAAATCTTTCAAATACTATCTTCAGATGGTTTTGGTGTTCCTCTTCTGACTCGGAAGCTATTAGGATATCATCTAGATATGGGAATGTAAAATCAAGGTTTTGGAGAGTTTGGTGGATGCATCTCTGGAATGTTGATGGTGCATTCCTTAGTCCAAAGCTCATAACATTAAACTCAAACAATCCAAAAGGTGTGGTAATGGCAGTTTTTGGCTTATCTTCTTCGGCTATTGGAATTTGAAAATATGCCTTAAAAAGATCGACCTTTGAAAATATTTTATTTTTGTTCAGTATGTGACTAAAATCGTTTAATCTCGGAATTGGGTATCTATCTGGAACTGTACAGTCATTTAACCTTCTGTAATCACCACAAGGTCTAAACGTCCCATTTTTCTTCAAGACCATGTGCAGTGGACTTGACCATTGTGAACTTGATCGGCGGATTATATCATTATTAAGCATGAACTGGAATTCCTCTTTTGCTAATTTCAGTTTCATTGGGTCCAATGGTCTTGGTTTCGAGAAAACTGGTTGTCCCTTTGTAATAATGTGATGTTCGACGTCATGTTTGACTTTATTTATTAAAAAATTGGGCTTAGTTATTTCGGGGAACTGTGCCAATATATTATAATATTTTTCGTTCTTGTTTATGGTGCTGGTGATACTTGTGCTGTCGATGGACATGACATCACCTCGAATTGAGAGGTTAGTTATGCCATCAATTAGCCTTTTATTGCTAATGTCAAGTATCAACTTGAAATTATTTAAAAAATCAGCTCCAATAATTCCTTTGTTCACTTTGGCGATGATGAAACACCACTGAAAGGATCGCCTTAGGCCCAAATCTATTTTGATCACCTTAGTGCCAAATGTTACTATTTTGGAACCATTTGCAGCATATAGCAAGAGTTCGTTGCTTGGCACATCCTTATCAGTTGGCGGAATTACGCTGCGTCAGCACCGCTGTCTATCAGGAACTGCAGACCCGTTTCTTTGTCCTTAACAAATAGACGATGTTTGCGACTATCCTGTATTTGGTCAGCAACAAAACTAGTCGCTAGTTTTGCCGCTGGTTCCCGTTTCCCGACTCCTTCCAGCTACATGGAGGCTTGCACTTGTTTGGTAAACATTTGGCGCCAAAACGGAAGTGGTAAAAGCAATATTTACCATCAGGGTTGAAGCGTTTCCGAGAATTGCTTCGTGGTCTTGAATAGGTCCTATTTTCAGATCGAGATCTCGACCTCTCCAGTCGCAATTCAGACACCTGTTTTTCGAGGTCTTCCATTTTAGCGAGCAACTGTTCCATTGGGGATGAGGCTTCCTTTACCTGGTATAGTTCCTTTGAGGGATTTATTTCATTTATCTTATCAGCCATTATGGCCAACTTGCTTATATCCTCGTCGCTTACTATTAAGATGTTTTTGATTGAGACTGGCAATTTGTCCAGCCATAAGGTTTTAATCAAATTTTCAGGAACATCTGGGGTAGCGAGGGATCTTAATTTTTGTAGTAATTGGCTTGGCTTCATGTCTCCTAGGTCAATACCGGAAATAAGTTGTTTTATTCTCTGACCTTCACTTTGTCTGAACGATTCTAGCAGCCGCAACTTAGAGTCAGAGTATTTGGTGTCGCTTCTGCTATTTATTATATCCCAAATACTTTCCATGTATTTCGGTTCTAGCTGGGAGATCAAATAATTGAACTTCGTTTCTTCCTGAACAAGGCCATTTATTTTAAACTGAGCTTCAACCTGATGAAACCATAATTCGGGCTTTTCAACCCAGAAAGGTGGGATCTTAATGCTGACTTTGCATAATTCTGTAGCAATTTCGCTAGGCTTATTTTCCGATTCCATTTTTTTGTTAAAATAATATTTTGATAAAGAAAATCTAATTAAAGTAATAGGCAAAAATTTAAAAATATTAGACGAAATTATCTAAAGGTAATATTAAAAGAAAAATTAGCAATAATATAAATGGGTAATATGTAAAATAAAATCTGGATCTTGAACAGGAATCGCTAATTCAATGTTGTTCTTTTTTTAGGCTTGGCTTACCTTCGTATTTTGGCTTTATTTGGATCACGTCCGGCTCACCAATATATGTGTGGGCATTTCTTGAGGCTCAATTATTACAACTTTGAATAATTAAACAATTTATTTTTCTTCACACATATTAATTAAATATCTTATATCTACAATGTCTTTATATACAAAGTTTGTTTACAATTCGAAGGCAACAATTAGATTGATGATGATAACAAATATTTTTTACAAAAAGATTATAATTTCTAAACTATCAATAATAACCAAAATTAAAATATACAAATTGAATTTACATTTTCTAGAATAATTATTGAGAATGAGTGGTGTCCCTACACTTTTGTCTATAGTGATGATATTTTGACCAATATATCTGTGAATAATATGTATCATGAGATTACTCTGTATGTCAAAACTATTTTCTTTACTGTAATATTTAACTAAAAGGTCAATAAAACTATAAAACTACACAATTATATAATTTAAATGATAAAACTCAATTTGGATTATAGATTATAACTAAAAGAAATTAACAATTAATCCAAATAAATTTGATAGTGTTTGACATTTCGGTAACAGCGTTGTTACAATCATCAGACAAAAGAATAAATGAGGAAAAAATATCACAGAAAGTTCTTAAATAGTACTGTTATATATATGGAGGGTCAGTGAAAGGATGATCTAAACCGTTGATTTTCGACCGCTACGACCTGGGATTGAATCCCGGATTAGGCACTTTTTTTCTAATTAAAAAAAAAAATGCTCCAATGGCCCCCGATTCTTGCAAAAGTCCAACCCCATCATCAAGTGCTAGTAACCAAATGGGGCTCTGGCACATTTGTAAGTGCAAAGTCGAACTGCTTTTCATGTGTAGACATGTGGTGAACTTACAGTAAAAGCAGTCGTCAACTTCTACCTACCATGTTTATCATGGCCTGTACAACATGTACTAGGGATAAATAAAAACCTCTTATATATCAAGCGTATAAACAAGATAGCAGAAAGAAAAAAAAAAAAAGATAACCTAAAATATTATTTTTAGAATTAGAAAAAAGTGGAATTTTGAAAAATATATATATATATAATTAAAAGCATATCTAATTCAAAGCAAATATTTTTATTTTTAAAAATACAGACGATTCTCTCAATTTACCGGGTTATTAAAGAAAGTTTGTAGCAATCACGGTATATCGAATTCCATCGTAGAAATCAGTAAATTGCTCAGAAGCCGTTCGCAGACGATAAATTGGATTCTAATATGTCAATGAACTTTAGAACAGAGTTTATTGAACTTTTATTTGGTCACACCACCGGTGGAAATATTTCGCTCGAACATGTTGTTGGTTGTTTGTTCAAAACAATCAATGACTTACGCAATAAAAAACTTTTATATTGATGATGATTAACATTTTTTTTACATATATAATTAGAAATATTTATAAATACTCTTAATATTTTAAATAATATTATTTATTTATTTAAAATTTGTTACTTCTAATTATTTAATACTAGACGGGTGACCCGGGCTTCGCCCCGGGATTGACCCGTGTGCATATCTACCCGAGTGATATATATTTAGATAAGATTTTTTAAATAATTGTTTGTTATTAGCATTATCTATTTGTTTGCATCAGCATAATTTAATCTAATCTTTGATAGAGGGCGCTGATCGTGAGCTAAGTAGAATAATTTGAATATATACTTTTAATAATTGATTTATATATTTTTTAAAATAGCCTATCGTCTTCCCCGTATTCTTTTACCTATGTATGGAAATATTGGTTTGAATTAGTGAACTACTGCGAATTTGTATACCGGACATACAAACAAACAAACATACAAACATTCATTTATATATATATACTAGCCGAATGACCCGGGCAACGCCCGGGTTTTACCCGATTAAATGCTTTTATTCTAATACTATTCGTTACAATTATAAATTGGCGCCGTGAATGTCATTCTTGTATAATATATAGATGGCGCCAGCCATCAGCAACTTTCAGTTGCACGATAAGGAGATGTCTTTTTCTTAATTTATGCACCTTATCCCAGTACAATGTTACATTTGTACTATTTTTTCACATTGTGTAGCGTTCTCAGGCAATTCTGGCCTTAACTACCCGTTCCATGATTTTTCAGGATGCCTTAATGACCAATTTTTTTTTGGTCGTTGAGGTACAGCTTGCACCACGCTGATGAGGGCCAACAGCCCGAAACGCGTCCGTGGTTAGCTTTTCTTGATTAATCAAGAATGGGTATTTGGCCAATTCTGGAATAATTAAAAATCAACGAGAATAGTTGATATTTATTCCGATAGATGACGCCAGCCATCAGCAACTTTCAGTTGCATGATAAGGAGATGCCTTTTTCTTAATATATAAATGAGTTTTAAAAATTGTAAAAAAAAAAAGAATGGATCGGCCGGGAATCGAACCCGGGCAACCCGCGTGGCAGGCGAGCATTTTACCACTGAACCACCGATGGTTATGAGAAATGACCGTATTTGGGTATTTATTCAATTCACAAAGCAAACGGCGACAGAATTGATTAAGAATTGTTGCTTGATTATGACGCTGATAACTGTATTTTATATAGAAGACATCAATTAAATCTTCATTCCGATAATCAGAGGCTTTTTTATAGCAGTTTAACAATCCCCATTTCATATTATTCTTAACAGCCTTTTGTTTTGTTTTAAGTAAGGAAGTGATTATCCAGAGCTATTTTTCTTTAACATATAAGACGATGTTTTAAATTAGCAAATTGAAGAATAAATATAGAAATTGACTTATTCCTGGCCAACTCGCATTCTCGGAAATCTGAAAATTTTGTCTGTTGTCCTAACACTTGAATTGTTAGTTGGATATTGAGTATTCAAAATTTCAGACTTCTATGTGTTCTTGAAGCATATTGTGAAATTAGTCCATTCTCAACCATTCTTACAACCCAGAAATCTGGATTTTGTCCATTCCCGAAAACCCTTTACAACCCTGAAGTCTCGATATTTATTAACTTGCATTGTCAACAGATTCGAACAAGTGCACAAAATATCCGACTTATATGCGCTCTGGAAGTATATTGTTACAATATTAGTGGACAGACAGACATGGAAACGAGTTAAATAAAAGTTTTAAACACTCAACAGTTGTTCGCACGCACACATTTGCTTCAGCCCTACGCCCTCTCGAGAGTAGTCGGGAACGATCCCCAAAAGCTCATGCAATAGATTACAAATTCAAATCAAATTTTGAGGAAGTCATGTTTAACTAGCAAATAATTTTTAAAAATGATTTCTATCTCAAAAATCTGTAAATCTTTCGCTTCCTCCATTTCTGAAGTACCAGGCTGTACCGGGTCCCAGCAGCTAGTAGCTATATACAGGGACCTGTTGAAGTCGGCCAGAAATGGAAAAGAGAAATACTTCTCTTAGGAGATGGAATGCTAATTGAAATCTGGGATATGATATCAAAATTTTATTGGATTATATCGATCGGTTGTTTGAATCCTTTCTAATTGGTGCTACAATTGGTGTTACAGCTAAGTAACCAAGATACAACTGCATAAAGAAGCTACCACGAGTACTGCGAAAAAAATGGAAACGATAATCTGCCTCTTTATCACAATGACAAAGCAATGCGCTCCGACATCGGAGAAAGAACAAAACTACGGCATCTGGGAATACTGGACATTCCCAATTATGGTCCTGATACTGACTATTCTGGCTGCGGCCATCCTGGCCATCCTGTGGCTAGTCCTGCGGGGAGTCCCTAAGAGGACTGCTGTTGACGACAACAAGAAAGCACAAGAAGAAGGATGTCCTCACGTCGAAATTATGATCCCCGAAGATGGGGAACCGAAGAAAATCGGAAAATCAATTTTCCACGTGTGATTATCAAGACCAACTGCAGCCTTGTTGAAATGACATCTGTCATTTTCAGATGGTTTTATTAAACCAAGTCCTGTTGCTTCCTCGAATTATTTCGGTTATTTACTTTCTCAATTATATCACATTGAGAGAATTGTAGGAAACAATAGAACAAAAGAGTAACAGTATCAGGTGGTTATATTCAGACATCTCCTGATCGTGTAACAGAAAGCTGATGACAGATTGCGCCTCATCAGCAACTTTTAGTTAGACGAGGAGATGTCTCTTTCTTAAAAAAATAATTGTTTATTTAAAAAACAAATGGGTAGCATAAAACCTCTCATCAGAGACCAATCTGATAAGCAACCACCTTGGTAAAAATTAAAAGAAGACTTTACAAATTAAAGCTCAGCCTCCATTCAGAGATGACCTCGCCGACAGACCAGAAGTACTCATTTTATTACGTAATCTCTAATTGGAGGTTCTCAGTATGCTGAAGATATGGAAGCATTATAAATCACGAATGGTTTTTTTTTTTCAAACACAAAACAAACTCTTCTACTGTCTATACTGCGATGAAAAAATATACAAATATTTATATGTAATTATGTTGTCCTAAAAGCCTAAGTCCATAGTTTGCTTGAATATTATTTTAGGATTTCACCCGTCATTACAGCGTATTTGAAAAAAATCGTCCAATACAGTATTGGAGTTCTAAGAGAAGCGGTCTGGTATATTAAGTTGGCGAAACCGCTGGGAGGGTTTACCACTGATGAGCCAAGCCCTCTTAATATATTTTTCATCGCAGTAAGGACAGTAGAAGAGTTTGTTTTGTGTTTGAAAAAAGAACATTCTTGTTTTATAATGCTTCCATGTCTTATACATAGATGACATGTTATCGCCTTATATCATTATGTTTTTTCGACGACTCTTAAATTACTACAACAACAAACACCATTATCTTGAAGATAGAAGTTGCCGGTAATCATAGTTATTTAAATTAAAAGATACTTCAGCTGATAAATGTTTTTATTCACTCGAGGTTTCGACAATTTTTTTTTCCTGATGAAGACAAAATATTTTGTCGAAACGTTGAGAGAATAAAAACATTTACTAGCTGAAGTATCCTTTAATTTGAAGAAACAAACATATCATTTATTAATCTTGAAGATAGAGGTTGCCTGGCTGGGGTATTCATATTTGTGTAAAAAATAGACACTTCGCCCAGTTAAAGTTTTATTTTATTACTAGCGGATGTGTACCCGGCTTCGCCCGGGTTTTATCCGAGTGAAAGTTTGCCTAACGAATATTATATATTATGAAGTATAATAAACAATGCTAAAGATTAGTTTTAATTATTAATCAATATTGTGTGTGAATATGTGAGAAAGATGTAATATCGTTGTTGTTTTCTTGGCCGACTGTTTTACATATGGTGTTATCTTAAAATTGCTTGTTTTGAATATTTTTTTTAGATTGAGTTGAATGAATTGCTGAATTTTTTTTTTTTTGTATTTATATATAAATAAAATTAACTCTGTTGAATTTTTTTTGTATTTTATCGATAACAGCAAAGTTATGTATTTTAAAGTTAGGAAAAATATTTTGATGTTAAGCAAAACCTGCTCCATCTCGTTTTACATAAATGTTGAAAATTTGGTCGAAATTGATGCATTGTAACGAAAGTTTTTAGCGAACACCACTTATGAAATTTCCATTTATATAGAAGATATAATATAATATAAATGAGTTTTAAAAGTTGTTAAAAAAAAATGCATCGGCCGGGAATCGAACCCTGGCCGCCCGCGTGGCAGGCGAGCATTCTACCACTGAACCACCGATGCTTTAAAAAAAACCAAATTCATTTATCGTCGCGACCAGTGCTGCGCCCTAGCGGTAAAAGACTGGAACTAACGCTTTTTGGTTTTTTTATTTAAAAAAAAAAAGCACATTAACTTTTTTAGTTTTTTGAATAGCCTATATGTTAAACGAAATCTTCAGCTACCTACATGCGAAATTCCATAATGATTGAGTCAGTAGATTTTGCGTGATGCGATAACAAACATCGATTTCGCATTTCATTTTTATATATATAAGGATATATAGATATTTTATATTTAAATAAACAGCTCTTAAATATTTTTAGTTATTATTTTAAAAAGTAAACAATGCAGAATAAAAACAAAAAACAAATATAATTGATGAATAGATAAGGCAAATGATAAAGTTATCAATAATTTGTAAAGGATAAATATATATACGTTGAATATTATTACAAAACTAATAAAGTATTTTAATTATTTAGAAAATCACGAATTTACCTATTTACAAGTTTACATCTCTAGATACCGCTACAAACACATATTTCTATTTTAAAATAAAAACCTTATAAACTAGGTATTTTTATGTGAGCAATAGTTACCCAGGAATTATTTGAAAAAGTAAAAATAAAAATCAGGTAAAAAGTTTATTTTAATTTAGAATTTACAAGTTTTCGAGCGAATTTACTGATTTTCAACGGGCTGATACTTTATGTACAATCTCTAAATACCCAATCTCCAAACCCAATATAACAATATCCCTGACAAATTAATTAAATATTAATAATTATTTGTATAAAGAGACAAAGGTCGCCTCTCCCGTCAAAATAGACGACAAAACTAGACGCCATCTATTGACCAGCTGGTGTTATGGTTTTGTCACCGACCCGAGGCCGCTAGTTGCGGCGACGGTCAATAGATGGCGTCTAGTTTTGACGTCTATTTTGACGGGAGAGGCGACCTTTGTCTCTTTAGATCAATATCCTCCCGGCAAAATTTCCAATTATTTGTATATATATTACATCCCACTATAATATCTATTACTTTAGCTGTGAGCAATCTGATGCACGCCCACACATGCCAATAACAAAAGTTTTTCCAATTATTTTGTATAAAGATTATTAAGAGATTGTACATAGAGTATCAGCCCCCGTTGAAGAGCAGTATATTTACTTGAAAATTTGCAAATTTAAAATTAAAAAGAAACTTTTTACCTGATATTTATTTTTACCTTTTTAAAACTAGGTATTAAAGAACAATTCTCTATACAAGTTAAAATATTTTAGAAAATAGAACAATCCATAAATAGATCTTTAATTAAATAGACATATATTGGATCAAAATACAAATATGTATACTTGTATAATTCGGCTACATGAACTCAGTAGATTTGTTTAAATATATACGAATAAAAGATTACTTGAGGAGCTTTCGAATCTTTCGGTTCTTCTATAGGCATGGATAGCATGAATATACTAACCCAATTACAATACAAATAGTATATTCATGCTATCCACGCCTGTAGAAGAACCTAAAGGTTCGAAAGCTCGCAATAAATCGAAAAAATAAGCTCCTCATGTAATCTTTTATTCGTATATATTTAAACTTGTATAATTACTTATATTTATATTTGTATTTATATGTCTGTATAATAATTGTTTAATTATAAGTATACTTGTATATTTTATTTAGCAATTTTTCAGTTGGCTGAACGCCAACTATTTTCAAGGTATTATAACATAGTAATGTGTTATGAAAAAGGCTTCTCCTTATCGTGCAACTGAAAGTTGCTGATGGCTCGCGCCATCTATCGGAATAAATATCAACTATTCTTGTTGATTTCTAATTATTCCAGAATTGGCCAATTACCCATTCTTGATTAATCAAGAAAAGCTAACCACGTACGTGTTTCACATAGTAATGTGTGTCAACAATAAACTCAGTGCCACATAACGTCAATGCCAGAGCCCCATTTGGGTACATTGACTGCTGGGAATTTTTGCAAGAATCGAGAGCCATTGGAGCAATATTTTATTAGAAAAAATTGGCGAAAGTGTGGGATTCGATCCCTGTTCGTGGCTACTCAACAGTTTAAACCTCCACCTTTGGGTTAGTATAATTACCATCATGGACAAAACTTAAGGAGGTTGTACCTTTTAGCATGTATATCGGGATTGTGACAATAACTCTGAAAGATATTACAGTGACCTTTATTGAAGACACACGGGATAACCAATATACACTCATGGACAAAACTTAAGGAGGTTGTACCTTTTAGCATGTATATCGGGATTGTGACAATAACTCTGAAAGATATTACAGTGACCTTTATTGAAGACACACGGGATAACCAATATACACTCATGGACAAAACTTAAGGAGGTTGTACCTTTTAGCATGTATATCGGGATTGTGACAATAACTCTGAAAGATATTACAGTGACCTTTATTGAAGACACACGGGATAACCAATATACACTCATGGACAAAACTTAAGGAGGTTGTACCTTTTAGCATGTATATCGGGATTGTGACAATAACTCTGAAAGATATTACAGTGACCTTTATTGAAGACACACGGGATAACCAATATACACTCATGGACAAAACTTAAGGAGGTTGTACCTTTTAGCATGTATATCGGGATTCAGACAATAACTCTGAAAGATATTACAGTGACCTTTATTGAAGACACACGGGATAACCAATATACACTCATGGACAAAACTTAAGGAAGTTGTACCTTTTAGCATGTATATCGGGATTGAGACAATAACTCTGAAAGATATTACAGTGATCTTTATTGAAGACACACGGGATAACCAATATACACTCATGGACAAAACTTAAGGAAGTTGTACCTTTTAGCATGTATATCGGGATTGAGACAATAACTCTGAAAGATATCACAGTGATCTTTATTGAAGACACACGAGATAACCAATTGTAAACAAAATTGCCTCTGTCTCCTTAAATAAAAAACAGACGAAACTCATAATATGAAACTTCCTTTAAGTTTTGTCTATAAATATTATATAACATTATTATAGAATTGATAGGAAAAAGTAATAGACAATATTACAATGCTTATCTTTTATTATTAAAATCTATAAATACTCAATTATTCGAGCAAATAGTCACTTCAAATGGATTTATAATGATAAAAGAAGAATAAATTTTTCTCTTTTTAGTGTTAAAAAAGCCAGACGAAAAGCCTTTTTTGCTTAAAAACTCGTTTGTTTTCAGATTTGAATAAAAGATACATCCATTATGTTAATTTACGTGTTAATATTGTCATAATAAAGATTATATATTATGTGCTTGCTGTAAACATAATTAAAAATATATAAAGAAGAACATAAAATTCACATAATTAAAATTATGGATGTAAATATATATAGAAATAGTCAAATAATGATAGTTAATGAACAGCACGTTATTATTGATTGCAGAAGACAATAGTTTCATATTGATTAATTCATTAAAACTATAGAAAAAAATGAATTTAACAAAGAGAAGGATGTGTGGTAATTAAAATAAAGCAACCACAGTAATCGTTTGTAATTTTAAACTCAATTATGAGGCCATAGAAATTGGTTATAAACCCGCTAATACATTTAGAGCATGTTGGTTACTAATTAGAAAGCATATTAGAGCAGATTATTGGAATTTTAGATTATTATTCCAAATGATCGTTTGTAAAAGCTAAGAAGCCATGTTTAGAACTGAATGTTAACCGATTTTTTTAAATGTTAGATTGAATCAATGTTTGCGATAAAGGAGTTGTAAATAGCGTTGATTTTCGGAAACAGCGATCCAAGTTCGAATCTTGCATTAAACCAATTTTTTTTTCGAAAAAAAAAAAAAACTTTCAAATGACTACCGATTTTTACAAAAGTTCAACTTCACCAGTTAGTGCAAGTACACTAAACGGGCTGTTGTTGTTGTCGTGTCCAATGAAGAGCCTCAGATGTCTCCAAGCATCTCTATCACAGCAGTCGCAATGTCCTCTATCTTGGGTGTGTAAAGCTGCTGCTCTGGGTCCATGTCAATTTTCTGTTGTTTTCGTGTCCGATGAAGAGCCTCAGATGTCTCCATGCATATCCATCACAGCAGTCGCAATGTCCACTATCTTGGGTGTGTAAAGCTGCTGGTCTGGGTCCATGTCAATTTTCTGCAAGGCTGCGGCCATTGCTGGGCATGAGAATATGTGAGTAGGTGTTAGTTCCACACCAGGACAGTTGTTACATGTCCTATAGGTTCTTGTGTCATCTGGATGAATTGTCATTCCTTTATAGTGTTTTGTTCTAAGTCTTGTTATAGTTTTTGTCAGGTTTCTCTCAGAGTTTATTTCGCATATTTGATCTTTTCTTATTTTTTGTTTAATTACCTTGTATTTTGCCAAAGCATCAGCGTCAAATAATGACATTTGTTCCTTTTTTTGGCTCAGCTTTCTGGCTTCCTTTGCCAATTCATCTGCCATTTCATTACCCCCGATCCCAACATGGGCAAGAATCCTTTGTAGAATGCAGTTCTTCTCCAATGGTTCCAGTAGGGTAAGTAATGAGTGTATTTTCTGCGTGATTTACACTAAATGGGTCTCTTAGCATATTGAATCATATTGCCACGTGGAAAATTAGGAAAGGCAAAAACTTCAGGATGAGACAGCAATTTAATTAAGGCAAGGACAAACTATGAAGGATAAACAAAAGATAAGGAATGAGGGAAGTTTACAGTCAAATATAAACATAAAAAATTATGCTCTGTTAATACTAGTGTAAAATAATAAATACTCCGATACATTATTAATAATGGGTTTTAAATACTTTTACTTCCAATTTGGGGAAAACAATGCTCGAAGCATATTATATATTTATCATTATATATATTTCTACTGTTCACAAAGCTTATGTCCATTGTTTTAAAATAACCCTTCCAAAAGTCTAGATTCAATCTCTCAATGAAAAAAATTAATGTAAAAATGAAATTATACAGGGATATTCCGTTCCCATTATATCTAAGCTAGTCAAAAATAAATAAATAAATAAAAAATAAGATTCATTCCTCATAAATTTCTTCATTACGGATTTTTATATTTTATTAAAAATTCAAATACAAAAGAATTTTATTAAGACATAAAGTCGTATATGTGGAATCATCACGGTGCCTGTAAAGAGGAAAATAATACCAAAAGATAGATGGCATTTACACATTTAATAATTATAATGCAGAAGATATACATACAAGAAATATTTTTAGAAGCATAGGTCGCCTCTCCCGTCAAAATAGACGTCAAGACTAGACGCCATCTATTGACCGTCGCCGCAACTAGCGGCCTCGAGTCGGTGACAAAGCCACAACACCAGCTTTGGCAAACTGAAAAGCGTCCACCTAGAGACCATGGTTTCGGGCTAATGGCTCTCGTCAGTCTAGGGCAGACTTTATTCCATGAGATCCACACGGGATCTAATGGAATCTTCACAATCTACCAAAGAGGTGTTTTGCTGGCAAGGTGGCTGGCCAAATAATTAGCCCGAAACCATGGTCTCTAGGTGAATGCTTCTCAGTTTGCCAAAGCTGGTGTTGTGGCTTTGTCACCAACCCAAGGCCGCTAGTTGCGGCGACGGTCAATAGATGGCGTCAGGTTTTGACGTTTATTTTGACGGGAGAGGCGCCCTATGCTTCTATGGATCAATTTTCTCCCGGCAAATTTTCCATCTAAGAAAAATTTAATTGCGACAATTACACGGATTGGTATGGTAACCCAACAAATATATAAAAATTATATTTAAAAAAAGTAAAAAAAAAAAAAGAAAAAATAGAAAAATGGTCAGGTGTTGATATTAAAAACAAAATTGTTATTTCCTGACTGCTTACATGAGTATTTTAGATGGCAGAGCGCCATTCAGTTGTAAAAAGTTAAATCAACGTTTAGTTCATTTTTGTTCCACTAGATGGCGCTCTGCCATCTAAAATGCTAGCGGTCAGGAAATGCCAATTTTGTTTTTAATGAAAGATTAAATAAACTATTTCTTTATTAAAATAAATATGATTATAACATATCAAAAAACGTAAACTTTTGTATTATTAAGCAATTCTCTGTTATTTATTTATGATAAACATTTGAATCTAAGTTTGGGAAGTGTTTATTTAATCAAGAGTGTTGGCACATCCACCATTGCAGCCAGTCTATAAATACGTTTGATTAACTTCCAGTGAAAACATCACCAGCGCCTCTAGCGACATCGACCGGAAACACATCCTCTAGCGATGTAGCACAGACGTGTTTGGTCCCAACATTACTTATAGTGGTCTCTTTTGGGACTCAATCCCATAACACAACAATAAAATACTTTATTATGGACATTTCTGAGATTCTACTCTTCAGTGGTGGTGATGTTTTGTCCAAGGCGACTGCTTTTACTGTAAGTGTACCACATGTCTACACATGTAAAAAGCACTTCGACTTTGCACTTACAAATGTGCCAAAGCCACGTTTAGTTACTTGCAATCGCTGGTGAGGTTAGACTTTTGAAAGAATCGGGGGCTATTGGAGCATTTATTTTTAAACAGAAAAAAAGTGCTCAATGCGGGAATCGAACCCAGATCTTAGTATCGAAAACCAACAGTTTAGACCATCCTTCCACCGACCCCATAAAATGTGTCAATTATATAGGTATTTACATTGTAAATTCTTTCCAACACATATTAATACTCTATTTATGATAAAATTGTGAAAAACGTTTAAAAAATACAAAAATATTTTCTCACATTGACTTTCTTTTTAATTAAAAATGTAAGCTTTCAAGCGATAATCACTCTTCAACGGGCTTAATAAAAAAGCATCGAATTGTGAGAAAAAATATATATATTTTTTAAACATACTTAGATCAGGGGCCCGAACGTTTGAGATCCTGTGTCAAAAATAAGGGAGGACATTTTGAATGATTGTATATATATTTATAATCTATGTCCTATTGGCTAATAAAATATGTATTTATATTCCATTAGTTTTTGTTCTTAATCATTTAATTTATAAAATTTTTCCATCTCAGTAAGGACAGTAGAAATTGTTTTATTTTAAAAAGAATATTACGCCTCTAAAATAGTTTTATAATTTGATAACAGATGGCGCGCTAGTGCATCGTAATAAAATTGTTTGTAACAGAATTTATGGCTAGACTGTGTATTAACATGTTTTAAAAACATCAATTCTAACAAAACCGTTTGTTTCAAAAGTAAAACAATGAAGACACAATTTGTACTGAATAAAAATATTTAACGCAATATTTAGTTCATATTTTCTAATGTAGATGGCGCGGGGTACTGAATCATGTTTAAATAAACACTATTGTTACTCCAGGTTTCAGCTTAGCTGGTTTAACATTTTTGTTTACCTCCTTAATCAAGTTGTAAACATTTTCTAAGGTGAGTTTCTAAGAGAAATCAAAGGTAAATAATAAAGTAATTGTCTTTTACTTCAGTTTCATTTATTTATTTATTTATTCTGCCTGGCAGGTGATGTTCTAAAAGTTTTCTAATCAGCAACTCTTCCAAAAATTGGTTTTTCTCTCGTTTCAATGTTTAAGACATTGGAAAGTGATGATATTCCTGTTAAATATTACTTGTATTTATTTATTTATTTCAACACACAGAACGCGATATCCTGGCTAGGGATAATTACGTCGAATATTGATTTTTAAAATTCATTAAAAAATTCAATTTAATCGAAAATAAATAATTTTAATCATTGGATGAACATTGGATCATCATTAAGGTGTCAGCAGACGAGTGGTATAAACTGTTTGTTTTCGACATCTACGACCACATCTACATCCCACTTTCGTCACTTTTTCTATTAAAATATTGCTCCAATGGCTCCCAATTCTTGCAAAAGTCCATCTCCAGCAGTCAGTGTAAGTAACCAAACGTGTCTCTGACATACTTTAAAGGGGAAAAGTCGAGCTTCTTCCCTCATGTATATAAATTTGATTCCCTTACAGTGAAAGCAGTCGACAACTACTATCCACCATGATTATCATGGCTTGTACCATGTGTACTAGGGATAATAATATTAAATAGTCTCATCAAACGTGAAGTAGCATTAGTAACGATTACATGAGAAAAACTGTAGTAAATAGTAGATCGTAATGATAGATTAACCTGGCGAAACCGCTGGAAGGGTTCACTACTGATGAGCCAGGGGTCATTCCAAGTAATTCCTCATATCAATAAGCAAACAGTAAGGAATTGTTATATTTTACAAATAAGAAACAGGCATTAATAGTTTATATGTGTTACCTAACTTAACCCAAGTACACGTGGTACAGGCCATGATAATCATGAGAGGTAATTAGCGACTGCTTTTATTGTAAGAGCACAACATGCCGACACTTCGACACTTGTATAAATAAGTTTGAATTATTCACGTACAAGTATGTCAGAACTCCCATTTGGTTACATGAACTCACTAGGCAGTTTGAACCGGGGCCATTGAAGTATTTTTTTTTTTCAGAAATAATGCAGGAAACGATCCTAGGTCGTTGCTGATCGAAAACCGACGGTTTATAACACTTTACCATCAATCTCTAATCCACCTTGTCATATTTGTCAACCATTAAATGTTTGATCAACCATTAAACCATCAAACCCTTTAAGTAACTATATCTATGATTTTATCTTTTGTTTTAAAAAACCGTAATTGTTTAACTATGTGCAGTAGAACTTCCCTGTAAAGGACACCTAATTGCAGAGCAAAATTGTTCTTTAGAGAGAGGTGTCCTCTTACCGTAGAGCTACTAATAGTAAAAATGGTGATTTTGCCAATGAAAACTGTCCTTTGTAGAGAGGTGTCTACTATAGGGGTGTCCGCTAAAGGGAGGTTCTACTGTATAGTAAAGATTCTTTCCTGATTTTACGTTTTAACACAATCAATAAGGTATCTAGAGCTTGGTTTTTAAAATAATTCTTTTATTTCTCGAGCTTTTGAGCTAAAATGTCTTTCATCACGGAGAAGAAGTACCACTTCTATCTAATTATAACATGTCTAACTCCGCCTATGCCGGTCCCAAGCCCGGATGAAAAAGGAAGAGGGGGAGCAGTAACAAGCTCACTAAAAAAACCTGGGTTCAGCTGGCCCGGCTGATAGTACCCTGTAAGAGCTATTAATCCAGGGATACAGGATGAGCAGCGTTTGTACTCCATGTTAGGAGCGGCTTAACATGGCATCTGTTCCTCATGTCAGAGGCGGCCATTTCTTTTGGAGCTAAGTCGGCCTGCCACTGAGTAGTGCTCCCAGTCTTAATGACAAAGGCAGACACATTCTACTTCACACAGTCATGATGGTTGTCAAACAAGCTTGATACCCTAATATGATTGAGTGGAGATAAGAAAGAAGAAGAAAAATATAACATGTCTTCTGGTGTCTCCGTGTTGAAGAACATGTTAGCCCTAAAGCTCGACAAATAAAAGAATTATGAAAATAAACCAAGCCCTAAATTCCTTATTGATTTAGTTAAACTATATATATTTGTATATGTGTAAATCACATGTGCTCCTGGTCAGGATATGCCTTTTTTATTTTTAATATCAACACCTGACCTTTTTATTATTTTTATTTAATTATTTTTCATCTGTTAAGCGTATTTACGCAAGTTTGGCCTTAAATACCCATTTCTTGATTTCTTAAGAAGCCACTGGAACCAAAAATATTTTTGGTCGCAGTGATACAGCCTACTCCACGCTGACGAGCGCCAACAGCGCGAAACGCGTTCGTGGATGGCTTTTCTTGATTTATAAAGAAATTGAGTTGGCCAAATATCAGGGAACAGGCTAAATCAATGTTTATTTGATTTCTGTTCCACTAGATGACGCTCTGCCATCTGTAAAACACATGTGCTCCTGGTCAAGATATGCCTTTTTTATTTTATATATATTTGTATTTATTTCATTGGTTGTACCTAGATAGGATGTGGAATAAAAAATGATTTTAATGTCCTTTCCTTTCTTCTTTAAACTTCTACTCAAACCTTGTAATTTACCAATTTTTTATGTAATATAGTACACTTAGTTTAGTGTTGTTGTTTGACGTAAGCATCTCTTGTGGGGGTATCGCGTCTGATTTGATGATAATAAATAAATTGTTTAATTAAAATCATTATTAAAATTGTTATTATATTCTTATTTTTTATTGTTATTGTGCTTTATTCAAATGACAGGAGACCTGACAGACAAGAATGGATCAAGGCCAGGGGACCATCTTATCGAGGAGACACTAGGAGAGGCCATAGAAAGACTGCTGGAGAGCTGCAGGACATCAGGGGACCATAACGGCAAGGGCCACAGCACTGACCAGGAGTCATGATAGCAAATGTAAATATCTTTGTTTACTTTTACTGTTGTCATTTATTGAAGTTGTAAATAAAAATATGTAAATAGACTGACCATTCGCTACACCTTTTAGAGAAAAACTTGTAACCTTTTTTGAAAAATAAAGTTGTGCTTTATTAATTTGTAGATATATTCATTGATTATTAGTTTTTTGTTAATATTCTCTTAATTCGACAACAGTGTGGTTAATAATTGTCTCTTTAGATTTAAGTATATGCGCGAAAATAAATAAAACTATTAAAGTAGCTCTGATCAAACTTGAGTAAAAATGCATCTGTACAAAACCTTAGAAGAATTTAGTCGAATGATCTAAAAGTTTATAAGATTGAGTAACAAGAAGTCATCAGTATTATTTCTATAGCTGAGTTCTAATCAGGAGATATTTGCTGAAAGAACCTGTGAGTAATGTAGGAAGAGATTATATAAAAGGGACTGTTCCAATTAAGAACCATTGATGACAAAATACGGAACAAATAAAGGAGCTCTTTCACCTCCAGACATTGTGAGTTAATTGGAAATTACCTTTGTCCCAATACCTTTTATCTGAAGGATATTTCTCTTCCAGGTTATTTATATCTATTTACGTCTGGAATATACAGTAATAATTGACTCTTTATTCTATTTACTATATTTATTTATAGATAAAATTAAAGGTAAACCTTCTGATCAAAAATATATAATATAACTATCAACCATCTAAAAAGACAAAAGGTCTCCCGTCAAAATAAACGTCAAAGCCAGACGCCATCTATTGAACGTCACCGCTGACTTTATCACCGACCCGAGGACGCTAGTTTGTGGTGACGGTCAATAGATGGCGTCTGGCTTTGACGTTTATTTTGAAGGGAGAGGTGAACTTTGTCTTTTTAGATCAATATTTCCCCAGCAAAATTTCCATATATATCAACCATCTATTGATCTTATCTGCAAATAGAAACCATCACAGACGAAAACTAAAATAATCAGCCCCAGTCTAAAAATTGGACACGCTATGTATATTTACATTTTTCATGGCTGGAGTTATTACTTAATTCTATATATTGGCAAGTTTCACATAGACAAAGTCAAATATTGGGTATATGTAGGTAGATTAAACGGGGTATGCAAATCAGATTTTTATTGAGCTAAATTGCATATCTCCGACTTCTACTATGACATTGACTCCTTACATACCTAGCCTTATATAGTGTCAAAGTTTCACCCAGATAGGTAAAATATTGGGTTGATGTATGTGGCATAAACATAATATATGCAAATCAAACTTTTATTGAATTAAATTGCATATCCCAGGCTTCAAAGAACGATTCTTTTCAGACACCTAACTCTATATGGTGACAAATTACAATGGAATAGATCAAATATTGCAAGAGCAGTAAGAATAACAAACACATATACTCAAAAACCTTCTTAATTTATAAAGATACATTTTCTTCACACACTAAAAATAACACAATCTTTTAATACTTACTGTATATAAACGATAAACACGATGCCATAGTATAATATATTTCCAGAAGCTTGTTCCATTGAGAAAATACATTTTGAAATAATAAAGAAAATAGTATAGAAAAATCTATGAGAATATTTTATAAAAAAAAGCAGAAGACAATGGTCAATAATCTCCTGGGAGAATCAACTTCAAAGATAAGTTGATTCCTTGGAGACTTGGGATATTATATCTCGTCATCTTGTGTCTTAGCCATGTGTCTTATCTAAGCTTAGTTCGTTGAACCAATCTCAACTAGAAGTAACGAACATTGCTGAAATGTTTATGCATCTATTATTCCTAATTATATATTATTACTAATATTCAATGTTTTGAAAATAGAGCAATCCATAAATAGATCTTTGTAGACATCAGCTTTCGATTACCATAACTATATTGTTTTTTTTTTAACTTATCCTTTTATTAGTCTAAATTATACAAGATCTTGAAAATCGTGCTCATAAAGAAGCTCAAGAACTCTTCTTGGTTCTCTGTACAGGGATCTTTTGTCCTTTCCAATACAATTTAGTATATTGAAGCGTTGGAGCAAGGCAGGCCAAGAGAAGAAGGTATGCAGGGGCCCCTCCAAGGAAGTGTGGATTGACAAATTCCAGAGGAGGGGGCGGCAGTCAAGGAGTCCAGCTAGTGTCGTCGTGAAGGAAGCCGGCCGGCCTGCCGGGGATTTGTGTGCCGAGAAGACATGGCAGTCTGGGGAAAGAAGTCTGTCTGGTGACAACGGGACCTGCAGTAAAGAGAATGGCGGTGACGACAGACGCGGTAAGTTGGCTACGAGGAAGTGGGCTCCGAGACTGTGTGGATTAACAAGAGGAGGACGGTGCAAAGAAGGACGAAGAGGAACCTACCTGGGGCGGCAATGAAGGCAAGTCAATCTCCTATGTATAGTTATTAATATCCCTTTTAAAGTCCTGAGAATAAATCCATAGTACTAAGCTGTATCCAAAACGAACCCACATTGTCTTCTCAGAAACCTTGCACGCAAACATCGACGGCTGAGAAGAGTCGTAACAATATAATATAATGCGGCGTGTGATTGTAAAACGACATTTGAAATACTATCCCGCATGTGTTTCTTTTCAACGAAAAATTAAAATTTATTTCAAGGAGAAATAACGATTATTTCTAACCTTTTGGGTGAGGTATGAAAGGGTGAATTGTGAAGAGTAATGATAAATGGATAAATAATTCCCATCCCTGGACACTTTTATTTTTCCGTTTATTATTACTCTTCATAATTCACCCTTTCATTCCTCATCCAAAAGGTTAGAAATAATCGTTATTTCTTCTTTAAATAAATTTTGAATTTTCGTTGAAAGAAACACATGCGGGATAGTATTTCAAATGTCATTTTACAATTTAGTACATGTTGGTGAGTGGCCTCTTCGGTTTTGAACCTAGTGCACATGGAGAAGATTTTGGCTCCCTCTTTATAGACTAGAGGGCGCATGTGACCAGATTTCCATCTGGCCAACTGTGTCGACTTCCTTCTGTTTAGTTGGAGGGTCTGTCTGTCTGGAGAGTAAACTCTAAAAGAACTTCTTCTATATAACATGTTTATTTTGATAGCTTTCCAACGACATTGTTCTTCAACGGGTGTAAAGACAAGGTGTGATGTGTGCAATTATATAGACGTACATCGAGAGCCAAGATATATATAAATTATAGAATATATTTATATAAGAAGCTTCTTTTGAGTTTATAATCTTACAATATAAATATATATACGTCCAGGGTAGCCTAGTGGACATGGCATCTGCCCGGTAAGCGGAACATTGTGGGTTCGATTCCCATCCATGGACACTTTTATTTTTCCGTTCATCATTACTCTTCATAATTCACCCTTTCATACCTCATCCAAAAATGTTAGAAATAGTCAATATTTCACCTTGAAATAAATTTTAATTTTTCATTGAAAAGAAGCTCATGCGGTGTAACTTCAAGTGTTGTTTTACAATCACAAGCCGCAGTGTATTATATAAATATATCTCTAATTCAAAAAGCATATATTTGTTCAAAATATTATTTATTTTACCAATATTTTAGTTGGATGAACGCCAACCTTTTTCAAGGTATTAATTTGTAAATCAAATCTCAATTGTAAAACAAATTAATTTGTAAATCAAGATTTCATCTTTAATACAATTTATCGTCTGTATATAATATATATGTAAATAGGAATATGTGAATATGTACATGTGTAAATATACATCATATTATTTACATAACTGTTGGTTTTGCTTTGACTTTTTGTTGTGTATTTAGGGTGACCGCGTATTTGTAAACAATAGTTTTAACGACATTTGAAAATTATCCCGCATGTGTTTCTTTTGAACGAAAAATTGAAATTTATTTTAAGGAGAAATAACCATTATTTCTAACATTAAGGATGAAGTATGAAAGAATGAATTGTGAAGAGTAATGATGAACGCACACTTGGATACTCCCAGGACACTTTTATTTTCCATTTATCATTACTCTTCACGGTTCATTCTTTCATACTACATCCCTAAGAACTCCGCTTTTGCCGGTCCCAAGCCCAGATGAAAAAGAAGGAGGGGGAACAGTAACAAGCTCGCAAAAAAACCTGGACTCAGCTGGCCCGGCTGATAGTACCCTGTAAGGGCTCCTAATCCAGATAACAGGATAAGCAGCGTTTGTACTCCATGTTAGGAGCGGCTGTATATGGCATCTATTCCTCATGCCAGAGGCGGCCATTTATTTTGGAGCTAAGTCGGCCTGCCACTGAGTAGTGCTCCCAGTCTTAATGACAAAGGCAGACGCATTCTTCTTCACCCAGTCATGATGGTTGTTAAACAGACACCATCAAGGGTCACAACTTGATGCCCTAATATGATTGAGTGGAGGTAAGAAAGAAGAAGAAGATGCCTTGTAATAAACAATAATAAACTTGAAAAAAAAAACATAGAAAAAATAAAAAAAAATAAAAGAAAAAATAAAAAAATAAAAGGGTCAGGTGTTGATATTAAAAATAATGAAAGCATATCCTGACCAGGAGCACATATGCTTTTTTGTGGCTTTTCTTGATTTATCGAGAAATTGGGTTGGCCAAATATCAAGGAACAGGTTAAATCAATGTTTAGTTGATTTCTGTTCCACCAGATGACGCTCTACCATCTAAAAAGTACATGTGCTCCTGGTCAGGATATGCTTTATTTATTTTTAACAATAAACTTCTTTACTATTTATATTTATAAATCAGGTTACTAATATATACTGTTTCTCTTTCTATTTCGATTACTTTTTCTTGTGTAATATGTTTATAACTGTTTCTGTTTTAAAAAAATGTAAATTGACGCAATCATCCCTAGCCGGGATATCGTGTGTTGAAATAAATAAACTTAAATTTATTATTTCATCCCTTCATTATACAATCATTTATCGATACAAATGATATTTTAATACTCTTGAAATAAGCGAGAAAAATTAAACATTATTTATTCCAAATATTTGAATGGATATAGCAACACGTATAAATACATCAAACGTTGGAATTACATGGCATTTTATTTTGGTAAAAATAAATAAATCTTATTTAATCATTTATCTCTGCAAATGAAATTTTGCATACCCTTGAAAGAAGCAAGAAAAATTAATTAATCAACTGATCCCAAAATTATAATAGATTTGTTTTGGACATGTATAAGGACACAAAACGTTTGGATAACATGGCATTTTATTTTGGTCAAAACAAATAAATATTATTTTCATAGAAAAATAGAGAGAAAAAGACAACGGTAAAAATTTGCATAAGCAACAAAACATTGAAATGAATAACATATTGATAAAATAACTATTTAAATATTTTATAGTGACATCTATTGAATAAATTTTGCATATTTCTCTTTAACTCAATCGTTAGTATTATCTTTTCAGAGGTGTTTTGATGATTTAAATATTAAAAAAAAAAACATAAAAGCTGAAGCGAATTATGTAAAATAATATTTTCAAAATTAAAAACTATTATAGACGCGTGTGATTCTTTTTAAAATGAAACAATCTCTACTACTTTAAAAAGAATCATACGCGTCTATAATAGTTTTGAATTTTGGTAACAGATGGCGCGCTAATGCATCATAAAATAATATATTAATAAATTATATTTATAAATTCAATTGCCATTTATTGATAAAAATTGTAACAATAAATTTACTGGAAATGTGTTTCTTTTCAATAATATTATAAAATATTATCTCTACAGACCTTACTGCAATGATATAAGTTATTGAATGATAGGGCTTGGATCATCAGTGGTAAACCCTCTTATCGGTTTCGCCAAATTAGTCTCCAGACCGCTCTACTATTGTATTGGATTGGTTTAGTATATACCCTGAATTTTCTATGGAAGACAGCTTAGGGGTGTTTAGTATTTTCCATAGTAAATTCAGGATATATAAGAAAACCAATCCAATACAATAGTAGAGCGGTGTGGAGATTAATTTGGCGAAACCGCTGAGAGGGTTCACTACTGATGAGCCAAGCCATCTCATTCAATAACTTTTATCATTGCATTAAGATCTGTAGAGATAATATTTTATGATATTGTTGAAAAGAAACATATTTACAGTAAAGAATCGTCCAATACAGTATTAGAGCTCTGAGAAGCGGTCTGGTGGATTAAATTGGCGAAACCGCTGGGAGGGTTCACCACTGATGAGCCAAGCCCTCCCAATATATTTTTCATCGCAGTAAGGACAGTAGAAGTTTGTATTATGTATAAAAGAAATATTCGTGCTTTTAAATCCTTTCATTTTATATGTATAAATGGCGCGTTATTGCTTTGTGTTAAATTTAATTATTGCTAAAATAATATTTAGTTACAGAAAATACTTAGAGTATTAATCTTCATAAGAATTATCATAGATATAACCATTTTTGTATATATATTGTAGCGTAGAAATCAAGTCTTTGTATATCTGGAGATGTAAAAGTATTTATTGATGACGTCACCACGACCGCTCGACAATTACAGTCGAACTTGGGTAATTCGAACCCCAAGGGACCATAAAAAAATTCGAATTATCCAAAAATTCGAATTAAAGATGTTTTGAATAAAGGCTTAAGGCTTCTAGGGACCAAGATAAATATTCGAATTAAAGAGGTTTTCGAATTAAAGAAGTTCGAATTATCCAAGTTCTACTGTATTAACAAACCAACCAAACTATTTACAGCTAGAGAATATCGAGCAAGCAAGCTAGGTAACTAAATGATGATTTTACAAATAATAAATCTGTTTCCAAATATTTTCTTTGAATAATTAAATTTAATAATAAATTATTTCTTTGCCACACAATATTTTTGAATATATTTCTAACTTGTAAAGATCATTTCTTACTGCTACTCTTTTTGTGTTGATTTCTTGCTTCCCTCTTTCTTATATTATTTTTTTTTCCTTTTCTTGTTTTTTTTTTCTCTCTTTCTCTTTTTACTCTGTATATATCGTTATTTCCTTTGTCTCACTGCTTTGTTCTTATGCATACCTCTGGTGAATCCTGTATAGGGTCAGTGACCCTAAATAAAGGCTTTTTTGTTGTTGTTTTTGTTGTAAAGATCATGTTCCTAATCTATCTTTTTTATCATTATTTCTTGTAAAACCTTTTATTATCCCATCGTATAATTATACAAGGTCATGGAGCCTATATTCATAGATCAAATTCACAATCTTGTTAGGGTTGGAATACAGGTCCTGTCTTGAGGCTTCCATACATTTCAAGAGGTGGTCTGGTGAGGTCTCTTTGGTCCTGTAGATGGTGTATTCATACATAATGATCTATTAGAAACTATTTAGACGCGTAAGATTCTTTTTGAAATAAAGCAATTTCTACTGCCTTTACTGCAGTGGAAAAATTAATTTGAGGGCCTGGCACATCAGTGGTGAACCCTCTCAGCGGTTTCGCTAGTTTAATGGGAGGGTTCACCACTGATGAGCCAGGCCCTCCCATTAATTTTTCCATTGCAGTAAGGGCAGTAGAAATTGTTTAGTTTCAAAAAGAATCTTACGCGTCTAAAATAGTTTCTAATTTTCATTACAGATGGCGCGCTAGTGCATCGTTAATAATAATCTATATAAATGTTTCTATTTAAAAATAAATTAACGCCATTATACCTAGCGGGGATATCGCGTTTTATGTGTTGAAATGAAGTAATAAAGAAATCTTTATAAAAATATAACTATTTTATTCTCTAAATATAAATGAATTAATTTATATATATTAATTCTTTGCAAATATCTTTAAAATAAAAAATATAAAATATATCTTGAGGATTTTATTCAAAGAAAGAGTTATAAAGAGAGAAATGACTTCAGTTTAAAAAAAATAGCAGCCGATTCTTTGATTAATGAATCATTGATGTTAATCGTTTCAAAATGGCGGAAATAAATCTTGAAGAAGTTTATCATGGTAAAATATATTTTTTTACGTATCTTTTCATTAAAAATGGAAATTATGGAGGCGATTAAAAAACACTTAGACAAGAAAAATGATCATTGTAGGATTAAGCTACATCGACTATCTTTTGTGGGAAATAATTTGTCAAAGATTTCTTTGGTCAAATATGAATATTTTAGTTCACCTATTTAATCATTGAAATGTATTATACAATGTTGATTCATAAAGTTACAGGAATCACGTAAAAAATATGATATATATATATATATATATCAATTGAAAAGCCCTGTACGATTTATAAATGGATAAAATAAAGCATCAAGGGCTGCGTATCTTTATTATAATAAATATATACGAGCTTTCGGGCACATACGCCCTTCTACAGGAATTAATGAAATAATAATCCAACTAGTTTGAAATAAGATTTATATATAAATTTAAATGTAACGTGTATATCCACGATACACGTGCATATCAACTTGCAAGGTATCCCATCAGACATGTGATATCTTATACTGTGAATGAATTTGTTTTATCTTATTTTATTTAAGTCTATTGAATTATATGCTTCTGGTAAATCAATTCTGCGATTTATACTGCTATATTGTTTGGACACTATTGCTTCAATTATTAATCTTTGATATTTGTTATTGATATTGTTGTAATGTACTTTAGGTTCATTTAAGTTAAATGAACACAGAAGAAACATAAACAGAAATGACCCATTATCATTAATAGTACAGCACTCCAATTCAACAGGACACACATTTAACTTAAATGAACCTAAAGTACATTACAACAATATCAATAACAAATATCAAAGATTAATAATTGAAGCAATAGTGTCCAAACAATATAGCAGTATAAATCGCAGAATTGATTTACCAGAAGCATATAATTCAATAGACTTAAATAAAATAAGATAAAACAAATTCATTCACAGTATAAGATATCACATGTCTGATGGGATACCTTGCAAGTTGATATGCACGTGTATCGTGGATATACACGTTACATTTAAATTTATATATAAATCTTATTTCAAACTAGTTGGATTATTATTTCATTAATTCCTGTAGAAGGGCGTATGTGCCCGAAAGCTCGTATATATTTATTATAATAAAGATACGCAGCCCTTGATGCTTTATTTTATCCATTTATATATATATATATTAAAAGGAAGAGGTTCCTCTTTTGTCATTCAATAAATATATACGTAAACATAAATTTTAAATATTAAAATGGTCAGGTGTTGATATTAAAAACAATAATGGCATTTCCTGACCTCTTACATGAGTATTTTTAGTTGGCAGAGAGAGAGAGAGCGTCATTTAGTGGAACAAAAATCAATTAAATATTGATTTAGCTTTTTCCAAAGATATTTAACTAACCCAAATTCTTGATAAATTAAGTAAATGTCAACTACGTACGCGTTTCGGGTTGTTGGCCTTCGTCAGCCTTGGTTCAGACTACAGCCAAATATTTGGTCCCAGAGGCTTCCTGAGAAATCAAGAAATGGGTATTTAATGCCAAGTTTGCGTAAAAATGCGAACGTGGATGACATTTCTTGATTTATCAAGAAATTATGTTGGCTAAATATCATTGGAACAAGTTAAATCAATGTTTAGTTGATTTTTATTCAACTAGATGGCGCTGTGCAATCTAAAATGATCATGTGAGCGGTCAGGAAATGTCATTTTTGTTTTTAATTTTCTGTTCCACCAGATGGCCTTCTGCCTTTTGTAAAGCACATGTGCTCCTGGTCATGATATGCTTTCTTTATTTTTAATACTTGTATATATATATATATGTCATAATATATGCTCTTCCAGGAATAATAAAGTAAATCTACAGTCGACCAGAGAGAGAGAGAACGCAGCTAAAGTACGGTCATTTGGGACACTAACGACCACATTCCAGGGGGCGACCGCAGGGCTTTTCTTGGAACCCTCAGGACCTATTTTTGGACAGTTGGGGGGTGGTTGGACACAAACGGTCGTTCCGCAGTGGCAGCCGCTAGCGCTCCCTCTCTCTCTCGGTTTGCTGGGTCCCATCTTCCAAACTGTGGTTTCCTTATTTCTCTCTCCCCACATTATCACTATATTGCCATATATATATATATATATATATATATATATATATATATATATATATATATATATATATATATATATTATGAAACTAATGATTAACTAGATTAAGAAATAGGTATCTCCTGATTGTGCAACTAAAAGTTGATGATGGCTTGTACCATTTGTGGCAATCTGGTCTTATTTCTAGCATTTATTTTGACTGGAATTTCGACCTTTATTTTTATAGATCATTCCCAGCAAAATTTCTATCTAAAATCTTAATGTATAAATAGTCAGTTACTATGGAGATGACTTTAAATGTAGCTGTTTTCTGCCAAATAAAGAAATATTTTACCATATTAACACAGTGAACTTCACACAGACAGAATAAGGCAATTATATAAGTAGATAAATAATTATCATTAGATAATGATAATGATCATAATGATGATGCGCGAGTTGATGACCAAAATCTATCCGTGAACTTCACACAGACAGAATAAGGCAATTATATAAGTAGATTTTTCCCAAAAGCTACGAAAAATATGTTTACTAATTACTATATTAAAAATAAAGAGAGCATATCTCTCTCTCCTGACCACGATCACATGTGATTTTTAGATGGCAAAACGCCATCTAGTGGAGCAAAAATAAACTAAACGTTTATTTAATTTGCTCCGTGATATTTGGTCAACCCAATTTCTTGACAAATCAAGAAAAGCCATCTACGAACGCGTTTCGTGCTGTTGGCGCTCGTTAGCGTGGAGTAGGCTGTACCATTGCGACCAAAAAGATTTTTGTTCCCAGAGGCTTCTTGAGAAACCAAGAAATGGGTATTCATAATTACTATATATAAACGATAAACACAATGCCATAGTATGATATATTTCCAGAAGTTTGTTCCATTGAGAAAATACATTTTGAAATAATAAAGAAAATAGTATAGAAAAATCTATAAGAATATTTTATATAAAAAAGCAGAAGACAATGGTCAATAATCTCCAGGGAGAATCAACTTCAAAGATAAGTTGATTCCTTGGAGACTTGAGATAATATCTCGTCATCTTGTGTCTTAGCCTTGTGTCTTATCTAAGCTTAGTTCGTTGGACCAATCTCAACTAGAAATTACTAACATTGCTGAAATGTTTCTGTATCTACCATTCTTAATTATTACTAATAGTCAATGCTTTGAAAATAGAGCAATCCATAAATAGATAACCTTCAATTACCATAACTATATTGTTTTTTTTTAACTTATCCTTTTATTAGTCTAAATTAGACAAGATCTTGGAGGTCGTGCTCATAAAGAAGTTCAAGAACTCTTCTTGGTTCTCTGTACAGGGATCCATTGTCCTTTCCAATACAATTTAGTATATGTTGGGTTTTGCACCTAGTGCACATGGGGAAGCTTTTGGCTCCCTCTTTATAGACTAGAGGGCGCAGGTGACCAGATTTCCATCTGGCCAACTGTGTCGACTTCCTTCTGTTTAGTTGGAGGGTCTGTCTGTCTGGAGAGTAAACTCTAAAGGAGCTTCTTCTATAGAACATGTTTATTTCGCTAGCTTTCGTACGACATTGTTCTTCAACGGGCGTAAAGACAAGGTGTGATGTGTGCAATTATATAGACGTACATCGAGAGCCAAGATATATACAAATTATAGAATATAATTATAAAGGAAGCTTATTTTGAGTTTATATATACTCTTACAATATAAATATATCTGTAATATGTTGAGGTCTGGTAGCCTCTTGTAGAATCCTGTCGACTTTGCTGTGATAAAGGAGTTGCTGTCTACTTATCTGTGATGAGATCCTGTCGACTCTCGCTATAAGCTGTGGTAACCGGTGGTCAAACCTGTAGTAGCCGAGAGGGACAGTCAGGGCGTGGAGAGTTTTCCAGTACCTCTCTGCACTTTGGAAGACCTTTAACAGTTTTCACAGAGTACAGGCAGTCGTGGTCGAGGCAGAGTGGAAAGCTTGGGAATGTCCACACACACAAAACGAAGAGACACAGCTGAAGTAGGAAAGTTCCATGAACAGATAGGAGTTGAGCTAAGCAAGATGGAGTTAGAAGGGTTCTTACTGTTTACATGACGCTGAGGTAGTCCTGGCTAAGACTGACAAGGGCTCACGCTGACGGTGGAAGGGGTGACTGCTGACTAACTATTGTCGGCTAAAACCGAGGTGTTTATATACCATTCCCGAGGAGGGGGGGGGGGGGGAGACATCTGCGAATTTGAACTTTGAACGTCTGGGGCATTCTGCACCCTTTGGACCAGATGGCAACGGGCTGCCGAATTCCTTTAGAGTTGTCTCGAATTTAGACGTTTTTGAACTTCTCAATCTTGCTTTAACTTAGCTCTTAATCTATTACATAGTTTTATTATTTGTCTTCAATTTGTACAAAGTACATTACATATGGCGATGCAATGACACAGATTAATCATGCGCATAATTATTTATAGATGTGTTTCTATATACAACATGACAATCTTGTTATAAGTAATTATACAATATAGAGTTGTTGGTTTAAATTACCATATATCTTTAATTTAAAAAGCATATATTGAATCAAAATATAATTTATTTTACCAATATTTTAGTTGGCTGAACGCCAATTTTTTTAAAGGTATTTATTTGTAAATCAAATTAATTCGGAAATCAAGATTTCATCTTTCTTTAATACAATTTATCTTCTGTAATATCATATATTTACAAAATTTATTTTTGTCCATAATATAATTTTATATATCTTTTTTTTTCTTCCCATTGAATATAAGAAAAAATATTTGAAAACTTAATTCTATTGACGTTATGTGGCTTTGAGTTTGTTGTTGACACACTTAAAAATGTTATAATACCTTGATAAAGGTTAGCGTTTAGCCAACTGAAATATTGGTAAAATATTTTTTTTTTTTGCTTATCCCTAGTACACGAGGTACAGGCCATGATAATCATGGTGGGTAGTTAGCGACTGCTTTTACTGTAAGCGCACCACATGTCTACACATGTGAAAAGCAGTTCGACTTTGCACTTACAAATGTGCCAGAGCCCCGTTTTGTTACTTGCACTCGCTGGTGGGGTTGGACTTTTGCAAGAATCGAGGGCCATTGGAGCATTTTTTTTTTAAATAGAAAAAAAGTGTCCAATGCGGGAATCGAACCCGGGTCGTAATGATCGAAAACCAAACGATTTAACCAGCCTTCCACCGACCCCCATCCAATATATGCCTTTTTATTTAAATATCATATATGTAAATAAATGAATAAAATAAAGCATCAAGGGCTGCGTATCTTTATTAGAACGACTATATTACGAGCTTTCGGGCACATACGCTCTTCTACAGGAATTAATAAACTAATAATCCAACTAGTTTGAAAATAGAATTTATATTCAATTAATAGAATCTATTTTCAAACTAGTTGGATTATTATTTTATTAATTCCTGTAGAAGGGCGTATGTGCCCGAAAGCTCGTAATTTAGTCGTTCTAATAAAGATACGCAGCCCTTGATGCTTTATTTTATTCATTTATAAATTGTACATGGTTTTTCAATCGATATATGTAAATATGTAAATATCTACATGCGTGAATATACATCATATTATTCATATAACTGTTGGCCTAGACTTTTTGTTGTGTATTTAGGGTTCCCGCCTGTTGTAAACAATAATTTAACTCTTACTAATCCTAATTCATATGTATTTATTTAATTACAAAGACATATATTGGATATCAAAATATAATTTATTTTACCAAAAAATGTCTTTTTAATTAAAGATTTATTTATGGATTGCTCTATTTTCAAAATGTATTTATTTAAATAGATCTTAATGGATTATACATTATAAGAGAAAAAGAGAGTAATTTTTAGATATGAGGTATAACTGACAATGTCGTTGTTTACAGAAGACAGAAAAGAAAACATAATGATGATGATGATAAAAAGAATAATTATATTCACCGGTCATTATTTACATTAAAGAAAATTGACCATTCAATATGAAATATCATTTTTTTCTAAAAACTGATTCCAAGAAGATTAATCAAACATTATTGATTTACAAGAGAGAGAACAAAATATGACATAGTAAACAAAGAGAAACTTCTTTTCTTACAGTTAATACCTATTTACTTGTGATCTTACACATATATATATATGTTATGAATATTTTGTGTTGTTGTTAGATTAGGCTTGATAAGACAAAGGATCGATAAGATAAAGGGTTGAGGTGCAGTCGTGATAAAAAAAAAGATAAATATTTACCGTCAAGTAGCTTTTATTTTCAATTACTTGAGGAAAGATTACACATTTGTCAGTTTCACATTATATAGAATTTATAATTTAATCCTATATTAGTGATTTAAAAGGATTGGTTGGTTAACTACGCATATTTACAACAAAATTAAAACAACGAAACTAAACAACTAAACTAAAAGTCTTTCTAAAAACGATGATAACAAAAATAAAAATTATCAATGAATAAAATGAAATATATATTTTTAAAATATAGAAATATTTAGAGTTTTTAGATTATATAATATTTTTAGATTATATAATATTTCCCCCCTGTGAAAAGATTCTAAAAAAAATAAAATTTTAAAATAAAATTGGTAATTAAAATAATTAATTAAACGAAATCAATAAATCTTTAGAAATAATTAAAAATGAAACAATAAAAATCAATACGCACATTTTTTCATAATAAACAAAAGAAAGTTTGTTTACAAATAATTTATACAATTATGAAATTATAATAAAAGTTTATATAAGAAGTATTAATGGTCAAGTCAAATGAAATATGGATATGAAGCAAAAAAGGTATTTAAAATTGATTAAAAATGACATTATGCTAGTTACACTTCAAAATATCAAAAGCAGTAGAAAATGTTATTTTTACATGGTTGAATAATGAAACGCTAATAGATGTATGAAGTGACATTAAGTTATTTGTGAAGGCTTAAGAATTGGTGCTGAAATTTGTTCTTCATTGTCCATGTCCAAAATATGGCCTTCCTGTAAAAAACATGGTTTATCATCAATATCTATTAACTTTGTGTTAGAATTTTGGTTTACTATAAAGTCATTTTCTATGTTAGTGCTATAGTGAAGTAAAAAATCTGTTTCTGGATAAAATAATTTAAGCTTATTTGAGTGTATAATTTCTGTTTGTTTTCTTTGGGGTATATTAGGCTTATCTATTTCATATGTGACTGGAGAAAGTTGTTTTAAAATTGTAAATGGGCCTATATATCTTTGTGTTAATTTACCAGTGTTTGGATAAATAAAGGTTTTTACTAATACCTGATCTCCTTCTTTAAAAATGGGTTCTGGGTGTTTAATGTCATAAAGTTGTTTGCTGTGTTCATGGGATTTTATGGTTCTTTCAATGGCTAATTTTCTTGCCTTTTCAATTGGTGTATGTGTTACTGTGTCATGTTCTATATACTGTGGTTGTATTCCATAGTATAAGAATTTAGGTGTAAAGCCTGTTATGGTATGTACTGTTTCATTATAGCTTTCAGTAATTTTAGGAATATATTTTGTCCAAGGAATCTTTAAATTATCATTATATTCACATCTTAACCTATTAATGATAGTGGAATTTAGTCTTTCTACTTTTGCATTTGTTTCTGGGTGATGGGAACTGGTGAGTAGATGCTTAACATTATTTCTATCTAAAAAGTGTTTAAATTTTCTGCTAAGAAAAGCTGCATTTCTATCAGTTATTAATATTTCAGGTTTATTAATTTGGAATAAATTTCTTAGACAAGTTATATAAGAATCAGTTGATACAGATTTTGTTGGAAAAGCCCAAAGGAATCTACTATGGTGATCTACTATCATATGGATACTGTGTCTTGTTGTCCCATAATTATGTAACCCGCCCAATGTATCTAAAGAAAAAATGTGATTTGGGTGTGTAGCTATTGGCATCTGTTGTAGTGGTCCATAAACAATTCTGTTATCCCTAGATTTATTAAACTGGCAAGTTTCACAATGTTTGGTGTAATTAGCTATATCTCTAGTCATATGTGGCCAATAATAGTGTGGAGAAATTATTTTAGTCATTTGAGTTGTTCCAATATGTCCATGCTTTGTGTGTACTTTGTTTAATAATTTGTGTCTTAGTGTTTGTGGTACATAAGCTCTTTTAAAACCCTTCTTGTTAATCATATAAAGACCATTTTGTATTTTAATTTTAGCACTACTAATTTGTTCTGTGGATTGGTGTTCTTTTAACTCATTATATGTTAGGTAAAATGAGACAGGTGCTCTTGACAGCATGTCTGCTTCTATATTATTTAATCCTTTAATATGTTTTATGTCAAAGCTATATTGAGATAGGATTAAAGACCATCTAAATAATCTACCATGTGGGTTTTTTACATTTTTGATCCATTTTAAAGGTAAGTGGTCTGTGTGCAAGGTAAAATGTATGTTGTGTAGATATGTGTGAAACCTTTGTACTGAATTAATGATAGCTAATGTTTCAATTTCTGAGGCAGTATAATTCTGTTCATATGGGTGAAGTTTTCTTGAAAAATAACCTATGGGGTGTAAAATGCCTTGTTCATCCGGTTGTTTAAGAACTCCTGCTACTCCTAGACTTGACGCGTCTGTGAATAAATGACATGGTTTTGATGGGTCATAAATATATAGTACAGGTTGTGATATGAGTGAATTTTTAAGTGTTTGGAAGGCTTGTTCATGTTTCTCACTCCATAGCCAAGGAGCATTTTTTAACAAAAGTTCATTCAAAGGTGCCCTAATTTGCGCATAATGGGGAATAAATTTATTATAAATATTTATGGTGCCTAAAAATCTCTGTAAGGTTTTAATATTATATGGTCTATTTAATTTTAAAATTGCTTCAATATTTGTGTTATTTGGTGTATATTTTCCTGAGTTAATAGTGTATCCTAAAAATTGTATTTCTTTTTGTAAAAATTTGCATTTATTGAGATTCAGCTTTATATCCTCTTGTTCGAATATACCTAATATGTCATCTAAATGTTTAATGTGTTCTTCATAAGTTTTAGAGTGTATAATAATATCATCAAAATAATTTAAGGCATAGTGTATGTTATGTTTAGTGAAAACTGACTTCATAATCCTTTCAAATTGTGAAGGTGCATTTTTTAGACCATAAGGAAGTCTGTTCCATTCATAACATCCTAATTGTGTTACAAAGGAGGTTTTATGTCTATCTTTTTCATCTATGGGTATATGCCAGTATGCATTTTTAACATCTAGAATAGTATATATTTTTGACTGTGATAACCTATCTATAATTTGTTCTATAAGTGGAATTGGTGTATGTTCTGGAACTGTTTTTTGATTAAGTTTCCTATAATCTATACAGAGTCTTGTGGGGTGATTTGGGTTATCAGATTTTTTATTCACTAATAATGCAGGAGAACTATAGGGGCTAGATGAGGGTCTAATAATATCATATTTTAATAATTCAGTTATTTGTTTTTGTATTTCAGCATTATTGTAAAAAGATGTCCTATATGGCTTTTGTGCTATGGGAATATTATCTAAAAGAGATATGCAGATTGGGTTAGTCTTTATGTGTCCTATATCAAAATTGTGTTTAGAGAAAACATTCTTATATTTATGCAATATATCTGAAATTGTTTGATCAGAGAAATTTGGATTAATATTTACTTTACTAAAGTCTAAATATGAATTATAATTTGTTATAGAGCCCGGTTGTCGCATACTGTGAAATGGGTTAGAATCAGTAATGGGATTTGAATTAGGATCTATAAGTTTAACATTTGTAGTTGGTATATCAAAAGAATTGAAATTACACAATGGGTTAATATTTAAAAGAGATGAATTTTTAACATAGTATGGGTCTGGAATACATAGGGTAGTGGCATATGACTTCTGATTATCAGTTTTTGGATTAAAAGAATACAAGAATTTATAATTTTGGAAAAGAAGGTTTTTTGAAAAATCTATTTGCAACTTAAATATATAAAATGTTGGTAAACCTAAAATAAGATATTCTATTGGACTATCACAAACAAACATTTCTTGATACTTTGTAATTTTACCTAAGCTAAGCCTAACCAATATTTTGTATAATGGGTAAGTAAATCCTTCTACCTGACCTATTCTTTCTTTTGGGGAATTATCTAAAATTTTATAATAAATATGGTTTAAGTATTTTAAAGGTATAATGGAAATAGATGATGCAGTGTCAAGTACACAAGGTAAGGATATTTGGTTTATAAATACAGAAAAAAGTAATAATGTTCTACCTGGATTGATGCGCTTCGGATGATTATTGTTCTTAAGTGGGCAGTCTCTATGGAAATGGATCTGGTTGGGTAGCTGGTGAGATGCACATATCTTGCAGGGGTATGGAGGCTGGTTTATGGATTTGTGGGGTTCTTGTTGGTGATGAGTTGCTGCTGCTGTCCTGGGAAAAGGCTGGTATTGATGAGCTTTGGAGGAGTTGGAGTTAAAAATTTTTACTGGAGTGCTTGTACTGGTAGAGGGTTGTTGGGGTTCTTCTTCTTTATTTGTTGATAATTTTAATTGGGTTGTGATTTTATACCATTCTGAAGGTTCTTGTACTCTTGCAGCTATTAGATATTTTTTTAGGTGATCTGGCATTCCATCTGTAAGTGCTTCTAATAAAAGTGTTTTATCTAGGTTTAGTTTTTTGGCTAAAGCAGATTTTTCCTTAAAATATTGTTCCAGATCATCTTTATCAATATATTTTAAATTTAGAAACCTACTGAATAAATTTGAATCTTTAATTGTGAAATATGATGTTAATTTTTGTTCAATTTCCCCCCAATTATATATATCTTGTAGTTCTTCTATGTAATAACTAAATGCTTCTCCCTCGAGATAATTTGAAATATTATTTAGTTTAAAATCTTCATCAAGGTGTTTCTGTAAACATTTTTTGTTAAAGAATTTGAGCCAAGATATTATGTCTAAATTTTGACCATTAAATTTCGGTATTTCTATAGTACTTGGATTAGGCGTCATGGCGTGTTCTACATTCCTTTGTTTGCGAGACATTTTGTAAAAGTAGTTTTATAAAATTTGAATAATTTATAGAGCAATTAGGTTGAAAAATCAGGTAATCCTGTCGACTTATTGTTATGAATATTTTGTGTTGTTGTTAGATTAGGCTTGATAAGACAAAGGATCGATAAGATAAAGGGTTGAGGTGCAGTCGTGATAAAAAAAAAGATAAATATTTACCGTCAAGTAGCTTTTATTTTCAATTACTTGAGGAAAGATTACACATTTGTCAGTTTCACATTATATAGAATTTATAATTTAATCCTATATTAGTGATTTAAAAGGATTGGTTGGTTAACTACGCATATTTACAACAAAATTAAAACAACGAAACTAAACAACTAAACTAAAAGTCTTTCTAAAAACGATGATAACAAAAATAAAAATTATCAATGAATAAAATGAAATATATATTTTTAAAATATAGAAATATTTAGAGTTTTTAGATTATATAATATTTTTAGATTATATAATATATATATATGTGGTAACCGAGGGTCAAACCTGTAGTAACCGAGAGGGACAGTCAGAGCGTGGAGAGTTTTCCAGTACCTCTCTGCACTTTGGAAGACCTTTAACAGTTTTCACAGAGTACAGGCAGTCGTGGTCGAGGCAGAGTGGAAAGCTTGGGAATGTCCACACACAAAAAACGAAGAGACACAGTTATAGTAGGCAAGTTCCGTGAACAGATAGGAGTCGAACTAAGAGCAAGATGGAGATAGCAGAGATCTTACTGTTTTACATGGCGATGAGGTGGTACTGGCTACAACCGACAAGGGATCGCGCCGAGGGTGAAGTAACTGTCTGAGTTCGGCTAAAACCGAGGTTTTATATACCTTTGCCGAGGAGGGAGACATGCGAGAATTTGAACTTTGAACGGGTCCAAAGGGCGTGGGGCGTCTGCGCTATTCTGCACCCTTTGACCTTGATGGCAACGACTTGCCAAATTCCTCTTTAGGGTTGTTGGATTTCTCTCTCGATTTTAGACGTTTTTGAACTTCTCAATCTTGCTTTAACTGAGCTCTTAATCTATTACATAGTTTTATTTTATTATCCTTAGTTTGTACAAAGTACATTACATATGGTGATGCAATGACGCATGTCAATCATGCGTATAATTATTTATAGATGTGTTTCTATATACAACATGACAATCTTGTTATAAGTATTATACAATATAGGGTTGTTGGTTTAAATTACCATATATATACTCTATTTTTATTTCAATTTGAAGTCTATGCCCCCCTAGGGACACTTGCGCTGTCATACATGTATGCCTTTACATTTGTCTATACATATATATATAATAATTTCAGGCCGTGAATAGAATAGTCATATGATGTTAACAATGAGATATTACTAATCACTCGATATAGTATGTGATGTCTTGTAATAAACAATAATAAACTTTAAAAAACAATCGAAAAAATAAAAAATAAAAGGATCAGGTGTTGATATTAAAAATAATCAAAGCATATCCTGACCAGGAGCACATGTGCTTTTCTGTGGCTTTTCTTGATTTATCAAGAAATTTGGTTAGCCAAATATCAGGGAACAGGTTAAATCAATGTTTAGTTGATTTCTGTTCCACTAGATGGCGCTCTGTCATCTAAAAAGCACATGTGATCCTGGTCAGGATATGCTTTATTTATTTTTAACAATAAACACTTCTTTACTATTTATATTTATAAATCAGGTTACTAATATATATTGTTTCTCTTTTTATCTCGATTACTTTTTCTTGTGTAATATGTTTATAACTGTTTCTGTTTTAAAAAAATGTAAATTGACGCAATCATCCCTAGCCGTGATATCGCGTTTTGTGTGTTGAAATAAATAAACTTAAATATACTATTTCATCCCTTCATTACAATCATTTATCGATGCAAATGATATTTTAATACTCTTGAAATAAGCGAGAAAAATTAAATAAAATATTTTTTATCCCAAATATTTGAATGGATATAGCAACACGTATAAATACATCAAACGTTGGAATTACTTGAAATTTTATTTTGGTCAAAACAAATAAATCTTATTTAATCATTTATCTCTGCAAATGAATATTTGCATACCCTTGAAAGAAGCAAGAAAAATTAATTCAAAGAATGCATCCGTCATTTATATTAGATTTGATATGGACACGTATAGGACATAAAACGTTTGGATAACATGGCATTTTATTTTGGTCAAAACAAATATTATTTTCATAGAAGAATAGAGAGAAAAAGACAACGGTAAAAATTTGCATAACCAGCAAAACATTGAAATAAATAACATATTGATAAAATAACTATTTAAATATTTTAGAATGACATCTATTGAATAAATTTTGCATATTTCTCTTTAACTCAATCGGTATTATTATCTTTTCACAGGTGTTTTGATGATTTAAATATAAAAAAAAAAAAACATAAAAGCTGAAGCGAATTATGTAAAATAATATTTTCAAAATTCAAAACTATTATAGACGCGTGTGATTCTTTTTAAAATGAAACAATTTCTACTACTTTTTAAAAATAATCATACGCGTCTATAATAGTTTTGAATTTTGGTAACAGTAAAGAATCGTCCAATACAGTATTAGAGATCTGAGAAGCGGTCTGGTGGATTAAATTGGCGAAACCGCTGGGAGGGTTCACCACTGATGAGCCAAGCCCTCCCAATATATTTTTCATCGCAGTAAGGACAGTAGAAGTTTGTATTGTGTATAAAAGAAACATTCGTGCTTTTAAATCCTTTCATTTCATATAAATGGCGCGTTATTGCTTTGTGTTAAAATTTAATTATTGCTAAAATAATATTTAGTTGCAGAAAATACTTAGAGTATTAATCTTCATAAGAATTATCATAGATATAACCATTTTTGTATATATATTGTAGCTTAGAAATCAAGTCTTTGTATATCTGGAGATGTAAAAGTATTTATTGATGACGTCACCACGACCAGTCTACAATTATCAACAAACCCACCAAACAAACTACAGCTAGAGAATATCGAGCAAGCAAGCTAGAGAACTAAATGAAGATTTTTACTAATAATAAATCTGTTTCAAATATTTTCTTTGAATAATTAAATTAAATAATAAATTATTTCTTTTTGCCACAACAATATTTTTGAATATATTTCTAACTTGTAAAGATCATTTCTTACTGCTACTCTTTTTGTGTTGATTTCTTGCTTCCCTCTTTCTTATATTATTTTTTTTTTCCTTTTCTTGTTTTTTTTTCTCTCTTTCTCTTTTTACTCTGTATATATCGTTATTTCCTTTGTCTCACTGCTTTGTTCTTATGCATACCTCTGGTGAATCCTGTATAGGGTCAGTGACCCTAAATAAAGGCTTTTTTGTTGTTGTTTTTGTTGTAAAGATCATGTTCCTAATCTATCTTTTTTATCATTATTTCTTATAAAAACCTTTTATTATCCCATTATATAATTATACAAGGTCATGGAGACTATATTCATAGATCAAATTCACAATCTTGGTAGGGTTGGAATACAGCTCCTGTCTTGAAGCTCCCATACATCCCAAGAGGTGGTCTGGTGAGGTCTCTTTGGTCTGTAGATGGTGTATTCATACATAATGATCTATTAGAAACTATTTTAGACGCGTAAGATTCTTTTTGAAATAAAGCAATTTCTACTGCCCTTACTGCAATGGAAAAAATAATGGGAGGGCCTGGCTCATCAGTGGTGAACCCTCCCAGCGGTTTCTCTAGTTTAATGGGAGGGTTCACCACTGATGAGACAGGCCCTCCCATTAATTTTTCCATTGCAGTAAAGGCAGTAGAAATTGTTTAATTTCAAAAAGAATCTTACGCGTCTAAAATAGTTTCTAATTTTCATAACAGATGGCGCGCTAGTACATCGTTAATAATGATCTATATAAATGTTTCTATTTAAAAATAAATTAACGCCATTATACCTAGCGGGGATATCGCGTTTTATGTGTTGAAATGAAGCAATAAAGAAATCTTTATAAAAATATAACTATTTTATTCTCTAAATATAAATGAATTAATTTATATATATTAATTCTTTGCAAATATCTTTAAAATAAAAAATATAAAATATATCTTGAGGATTTTATTCAAAGAAAGAGTTATAAAGAGAGAAATGACTTCAGTTTAAAAAAAAATAGCAGCCGATTCTTTGATTAATGAATCATTGATGTTAATCGTTTCAAAATGGCGGAAATAAATCTTGAAGAAGTTTATCATGGTAAAATATTTTTTTAACGTATCTTTTCATTAAAAATGGAAATTATGGAGGCGATTAAAAAACACTTAGACAAGAAAAATGATCATTGTAGGATTAAGCTACATCGACTATCTTTTGTAGGAAATAATTTGTCAAAGATTTCTTTGGTCAAATATGAATATTTTAGTTCACCTATTTAATCATTGAAATTTATTCTACAATGTTGATTCATAAAGTTACAGGAATCACTTTAAAAATATGATATATATATTATATATTCTAAAATGCAAATATATATTTTTTTAAAACATATATTTTATTTTCATCATTGACTGTTCTACATTTTTGACCATAGATTTAGAAGATAACACTTTGAATATTGTTGTAAATATGTGTATTGTTGTAAATATGTATAGTTGACCTACCTATATTTTTAATTCACGAATATAGGATTCATTTTTTAAATTCTATATTACTGTGAAAATTAATTTTATGTGTAATTTGCTTCAAGTAATTCAAAATAAAAACTACTTGATATATATATATATAAGTAAATAATTTATTTCCTATTTTTCACGACTGCACCTCCAATTCTCTATCTTTTTCAACAACAAAACAAAATATTCATAACATATATATAAATTAAAAGGAAGAGGTTCCTCTTTTGTGATTCAATCAATATATACATACTTGGGATTCCCTCTGACACCAACAATAACAACTACTCACCCGGCAAATAACTTTAAAGGAAAAGCACTTACGGCAATTAACGCCACACACCCAATATTAATAAAATCAAAAGCAAAGTCAATAAATTTATCAATCAAACTTTTTGATACAATAGTGAGAGCTGTCCTGATGTATGCCGCTCCATTGTGGGCAACAGAGCATAAAGACTTACTGGACAGTATACAAGACATATTTATCCGTAGGTTCCTGAATCTGCCCAGATACACTCCAGGCTACATAATCAGATTAGAAACCGGTCGTATCTCATTGAGTGTAACAGCTTTAAAATTAACCCTGAAGTATTGGCTGCGGGTGTTGAATATGAGCAGTGACAGATTGCCGCGTATATGTTTTGATAGAACACGGGAACTGTCTAATGCTTCGGGCACACCCATCGGTTTCATTAAAAAGCTCACCAATCTGCTTAACAATAATGGATCCCCTGTACTTGTTTCCTGTGATGATCCTGAAACGCTGAGGAGCGCGATTACAGGGCTCTTAAAAACAGCGGCAGACCAATCTATACAAAACGACCTTACAAGAATGGATAAATCTAAGCTATACTCTCACTACAAAAACATTCACATATCTTTCATGACGGAGGTAAACCTTTTAGGGGATTTTCCTTTCCCGGTTGTAAGACTACTCGCACAAGTTAGAATACTTTCAAGTTTTTTTAGAGAAAACCACACCAAGATGCTCTGCGGTGAGGACTCGATTTGTAATTCAAAACTAAAAAATGAAATCACTCACTATATTTTTGATTGCTATGCTCTGAAAGAAGAAAGAAGAACCCTTATGCTCAAAACTGGGCAACTCTGTGCTTCACTTCCATCAATAATTGACAATATGACCCAGAATAAGTATATTGCTACGGCGTTTTATGGTTTCCACAAGTCCATATCTCAGAAGAAGGCCAAGTGACACTCACTCCTCACTTTCTTACTGCTACTCTTTTTGTGTTGTTTTTCTTGCTTCCCTCTTTCTCTTGCTTGTTTTTTTTTCTTTTTCTTATGTCTATATCGTTGTTTCCTTTGTCTCACTGCTTTGTGCTTATGCATACCTCTGGTGAATCCTGTATAGGGTCAGTGACCCTAAATAAAGGCTTTTTGTTGTTGTTGTTGTACGTAAACATAAATTTTAAAATATAAAAAAATGGTCAGGTGTTGATATTAAAAACAAAATTGGTATTTTCTGACCTATCACATGAGTATTTTTAGTTGGCAGAGAGAGAGAGCGTCATTTAGTAGAATAAAAATCAACTAAACATTGATTTAGCTTTTTACAAGGATATTTAACTAACCACACAAATAGGCCTTTTTATTGGGGCATCCAGCCCTATACATGATTCCCCTCTACGGGATTTAGGAAAGGAAGATATTTCAAAAGTAAAAACTAGAATACAAGAAGTAATAAGGAAAGAGAGAAGAAAGAAAAACCAAACAAAAATAAATATAACCATATATACAAAAAAAATAAACATACAGAGCAAAAGGAACCGTACATGATTAAATATTTAAATTAAAGTACCAATGTTTAGAATATGTCAAGGTTAAGATATCATTGAGAGGGCTAGTGTGGAATCAGCCGCATTCAATCTTCGCTTTCATATTTAACTAACCAATTTCTTGATAAATTAAGTAAATGTCAACTACGTACGCGTTTCGGGTTGTTGGCCTTCGTCAGCGTTGGTTCAGACTACAGCCAAATATTTGGTCCCAGAGGCTTCCTGAGAAATCAAGAAATGGGTATTTAAGGTCAAGTTTGCGTAAAAATGCGAACGTGGATGACATTTCTTGATTTATCAAGAAATTAGGTTGGCTAAATATCATTGGAACAAGTTAAATCAAAGTGTAGTTGATTTTTATTCAACTAGATGGCGCTGTGCAATCTAAAATGCTCATGTGAGCGGTCAGGAAATGTCATTTTTGTTTTTAATTTTCTGTTCCACCAGATGGCCTTCTGCCTTTTGTAAAGCACATGTGCTCCTGGTCATGATATGCTTTCTTTATTTTTAATACTTGTATATATATATATATATGAAACGAATCTAAGGTTTCGCACACGCCAATATGCAGGGACTTATTGTTAGCCTGAATGAAGAAAGAAACGTTGCAATCTTCTGACTCAATTTATTTCAATCACGCGTCTCTTTTATATAGTTACAAATATTTACATAAATCCTAACAGTGTAAAATTTACATCTACAAATAATTTATAAGCAGAATGTGACAAACCCCCCTACTAAAAAATATATGCTCTTCCAGGAATAATAAAGTAAATCTACAGTCGACCAGAGAGAGAGAGAACGCAGCTAAAGTACGGTCATTTGGGACACTAACGACCACATTCCAGGGGGCGACCGCAGGGCTTTTCTTGGAACCCTCAGGACCTATTTTTGGACAGTTGGGGGGTGGTTGGACACAAACGGTCGTTCCGCAGTGGCAGCCGCTAGCGCTCCCTCTCTCTCTCGGTTTGCTGGGTCCCATCTTCCAAACTTGTGGTTTCCTTATTTCTCTCTCCCCACATTATCACTATATTGCCATATATATATATTATGAAACTAATGATTAACTAGATTAAGAAATAGGTATCTCCTGATTGTGCAACTAAAAGTTGATGATGGCTTGTATCATTTGTGGCAATCTGGTCTTATTTCTAGCGTTTATTTTGACTGGAATTTCGACCTTTATTTTTATAGATTAATCCCGGCAAAATTATATCTAAAATCATAATGTATAAATAGTCAGTTATTATGGAGATGACTTTAAATTTAGATGTTTTATGCCAAATAAAGAAATATTTTACCATATTAATATCTTTTTTTGTTGTTGCTTATTCCTAGTTAACGTAGTACAGGCCATAATAATCATGGTGGTTAGAAGTAGGCGACTGCTTTTACTGTAAGTGCACCACGTGTCTAGATATGTGAAAAGCAGTTCGACAATATCTTTTTGAATTAATGGTATTGATTAGTTGAGATTAGCAGGGCTCTTCTCTGGAGCATATTATTATTATTATTAATAAAACAATAATACTTTTTATTATTAATATGCATCAATCTCGTCAGTTGTTTTTTTATTCAAT
>CP092883.1:17888176-18469612 GCA_030710605.1 Cordylochernes scorpioides | reverse complement strand
CTAAAATAATTTTTCATTCTTATTTTAATATGTGTGTGACTTTTTAACAAGACAATACTTTAAATTCTATGATGTCTTGGAGCTCCTATACTCCAGGTAGCGCAGAGCCCAAGTTTTATGCATACTACTGCGCCTCAGCCTGCTGAACCAGCGCTGCAAACCTCCCATGAAGAGGAGTAAGCTCCAACCGCAGTAGCCCCACCGCTACTACTAACTGCCTCGACAACCCATGAGCTCCAGACAGCTCCTACACCCACTGATGATATTGACGTTTTATACCTGAATCTCGAGTACCAGATAAACGATCAACTCGAACTATTGAACGATATCCTGAGCCCCCTATATGTGGGTCAGGCCAGAGATTACGTTCGCGATTCTACACCGCGCGATAATAGAAAATATCTATAAAAAATCTCTCGCCTGAACACTAGATTATTCTTGTCGAATTCCTCAACACTGTCATCGAGCATGCTGGGGACATGGATTTCATAATCCGTAACGGACTGTCCGAACTCAAGGCGGCTTTAAGCTCCTGATCCAGACGTCCCTCCGTCTGTTGTATATATTTCTCCCTATTTTAAAAATATCTGTAAATTCTCTCCCTACTGTTGACTAGATGTCAATAAACTATTTTTAATTGTCAATTGTCACTATTTATGTGTTTGTTTGAGGATATTCCAAAAGAAAATTTTAATTATAAATTGAAATCTAAAGATTATTTTTCCTTAGTTTTTACTTTAACCTCTCTTTAAAACAACAATTATCATTAAAACCACAATCCTTAAATTTAATTGAATAATAACAAAGACGTGACTGGAGAAAATCGAAAGACAAAAAGAAACAATTGAGTTTGTAAAAAAAAACCAGAAGATTACAGAATCTTTAATGCCATTTTAAAAATCAATTTTGAGGCAGTTGATAACATTCCGAATATTGATGACGACATAGTTAAGAATGGATTTCCAATTTTGGTCAATAGTCAAAACCTTTTTCTTTTTTATTCTTAGAATCACATTGAATAGTACACAGTTTTTCTTAAATTAAAAAAATATATATATAGAATAAATTCTTAAAATTTAATTTAATTTTATTTTTATTAAATTTATAAATTTAATTAATGCTTCTTTAAACTTATATAATATAAAACATCTTTCTAGGGAGAATATAATTTTAAAAATCTATTGAAGGTTCAATATATTTTGTGCGCCAAATATTATCTCTTGGTATAAATAAAGTTAAATTATTATTGGTATATATTTAATTTTTATGTTATAAATATTTTTAATAAGATTCGATAGAGTATAGTCGTTTGATATATATAAAATTTTGAAAATAATTATTCAATATTAAGTAGTTTGTTTTTAATTACTTGAGTAAAAATGATAACAAAATAATTTCGCAGTTATATAGAATTTATGAAATTAATCTTATATATAGTGAAATATATAATAGGTCGATTAAAATTAAATATATTTCCAACAAAATTAAAAAAAATAGAGTTTTCTTAAATTATGGTCAAAAATTTATAATCATCAATGAATAAAAAAAAATTAAAAATAAAATAATATTCTTTAAATTATAATATATATATATAGTGGATATATATATATGAAAAAAAAACAATAGAAAAAAAGTAAAAAGGTCAGGTGTTGATATTAAAAATAAAAAAAAAACAAGAAAAAAACAAAAAAACAATATATATATGTCGTGATCTCGAAACTCCACTTATATGGGAGAAATATATCCCACCCATCTAGACAGTCAATCGCGACCTACCACTCGGTTTTTACAGTCGATGGCCAAGTTGCTCTTCCTTTGTTAAAGAAGACAAGACATACGATGGATTTCGGAAACAAGAAACTCCCAAACAAAAACGATGAAAATAAGGTGGTTCTTAAACCATGTGCAATTTGAGTTGTGTGCAAAGTTTGACGGGAAGTTGACGAAAAGTCCTGTAGTGTAAAAAGTTAACCTAAGCCTGATTAGAGACATTTATAATTAAGAACCTATCTATAAAAATGAAGACATTAAGACGCGAATGTTTATTTTCACAAATAAATCCAACTTCTACTGTCCTTAGTGCGATAAAAAAATATTGGGCGGGCTTGGCTCATCAGTGGTGAACTCTCCGGTTTCGCCAATTTTTTTTTTTTAATCTACCATACCGCTTCTTTAAAGCTCTAATACTGTATTGGATCATTCTGCTTTTATATGCTACACTGAAAGGTGGAATTCTAGAAATGTTATTTAAGCAAACTATGGACATAAGATTTTAGGACAGTAGAATTTTTTCATCGCAGTAAGGACAGTAGAAGTTTGATTTAATTGTGAAAAGAAACATTCGCATCTTAATGTTTTCATTTGTTATATATAGATGGCGCGTTATTGCTTTGTATAAGGAAATTATTTGCCAAAAGATTAAAAGGCTTCATTTTATTGATAAAAAAACGGGGGTTACAAAATTAGGTTTTGGCAATAAAAGTGAATTATAAATAGAATCAATTTAGCTCGTTTGTTTCTTTTTTTTTTACAAAATAATTACCTTTTGTCCTCTCATTGTAATGAAAAAAAAAAATAGAGCGCTCTATCTCATCAGTGGTTAACCCTTTCAACGTCGCCATTTTGTTCTAATATTGTATCTTGGCGTCTGCCACATCTATAAGTACTTCCTCGGCATGGAACTGAGGAGTGAAGACCTTGTCTGGAGGAGAACTCTCTCAAGGTGGGGAAACCTTCCTTGCTGAAGAAATTTGTTAACATACACAACTATATATAGATGGAAAATTTTCCAGGAGGAAATTAATCCATAGAAGCATAGGGCGCCTCTCCCGTCAAAATCTGATGCCATCTATTGACCGTCGCCGCAACTAGCGGCCTCGGTCTCTAGGTGGACGCTTCTTAGTTTGCCAAAGCTGGTGTTGTGGCTTTGTCACCGACCTGAGGCCGCTAGTTGTGGCGACGGTCAATAGATGGCGTCAGATTTTGACGTTTATTTTGATGGGAGAGGCGACCATTGCTTCTACAACTATACATATTTCCCTACATTTTATCTACCCTTTATTTATTCCTCTAATATATATTGTCGCAGTTATTTCTTGCGTCAACGGGTATTCGGATTAACGCTAACAAAAACAATTAGTCGAGGTGCTGATTTCTCTATAAACTTTATTGACCTTACACGCCAAAAAATTACATACAAGATTATTGAAAGAAATTTACATAACTTGGAAAATAGATTTTATAAAATTAAAACTATGCAAATTTTATACAGTGACAATAGCATCCTTTATTTAATATCAAATTTTCTCTGTAGAAATTGATGGAAAGATTCGATAACATTATTTAGATTGTAATTGTCTAATATATTGTATTAGGTTTTGTTAAACTTCTATTTTGAAGATTTGGAGGTTCACTATACTCATATGACATATTTCAAATGTTCTTCTGAATATAAGAAATTCTAACTACACTCAGGAACAAAAAATTAAGCTGTACCTTTTAGCATGTATATCGGGATTAAGACAATAAATCTGAATTATTGAAGACACATGAGATAACCAAGTGTATATACACTCTTGGACAAAACTTAAGGAAGTTGTACCTTTTTTAGCATGTATATCGGGATTCAGACAATAACTCTGAAAGATATCACATTGACCTTTATTGAAGACATACGAGATAATCAATATACACTCATTGACAAAACTTATGGAAGTTGTACCTTTTTTAGTATGTATATCGGGATTTAGACAATAACTCTGAAAGATATTACAGTGACCTTTATTGAAGACATACGAGATAACCAATATACACTCATGGACAAAACTTAAGGAAGTTGTACCTTTCAGCATGTATATCGGGATTCAGACAATAACTCTGAAAGATATTACAGTGACCTTTATCGTAGACAGATGAGATAACCAAGTGTATATACACTCTTGGACAAAACTTGAGGAAGTTGTACCTTCTAGCATGTATATCGGGATTTAGACAACAAATCTGAAAGATATTACAGTGACCTTTATTAAAAACACACGAGATAACCAAGTGTATATTCACTCATGGACAAAACTTAAGGAAGCTGTACCTTTTTTAGCATGTATATCGGGATTTAGACAACAAATCTGAAAGATATTACAGTGACCTTTATTGAAGACACACGAGATAACCAATTGTATATACGCTCATGGACAAAGCTTAAGGAAAGTGTACCTTTTAGCATGTATATCGGGATTTAGACAATAACTCTGAAAGATATTACAGTGACCTTTATTGAAGAGAGATAACCAAGTGTACACAAAATTGTTTCTGTCTCCTAAAAAAAGTCGAACTACTTTTCATATGTGTAGATATGTGATGCACTTAAAATAAAAGCAGTCGCTAACTACCCACCATGATTATCATGGCTTGTACCACGTGTACTAGAAAGAATAAAAAAACACATTGAGGTTATAATTCACATTATAATTTTCATATATATTGCCACGTGGAAAATAAGGGAAGACAAAAACTTCAGAATGAGACAGCAATTTATTTAAGGCAAGAACTAACTATGAAGGATAAACAAAAGATAAGGAATGAGGGAAGTTTACAGAGTAGCAAAATATAAACATAAAAAATATTACTCTGTTAATAAAAGTGTAAAATAATAAATATTCCGCTACAATATACCGATGTTTAAACAAATTTTGTTGATTTTTCAATTGAGAAAAACGACAGAATATCCATTCTACATTCTAATACAATCAAGGTTACTGAATCAAAAATTCAGAAGCACAGAGTATCAACTTTCTTAAGCTTTTTTCCCAAAGAAATCCCTAAATACTTTCGTCCAAATTTTTATAATACTCAATTTGTTACAAACCACGGAAATTTCAAAAGTTTTTAAAATAGAATAAAGGCAGTGGAGGATTCAAGTTGCTTTTGTGGTATTGAGGAACAAAGCTCAAGACATCTACTGATCAATTACCCAGCATTTCAAGATTATAGAATGAAGAATGAACTAGTTGTTTGTGAACTTAACGATTTTATTTCCGAAAAAAATCATACTTAAAGTTCAATTCATTTTGTAAATACATTCTAAACTTTCTACAAAATCTGGATCTCTAATGTTTTCATGCGTTGAATAATGTAAATTACTTAGGTAAATAAACTTTTCTCCTTGTTTGGCGCAAGTATCCCTTGCGGGATATAGCGCTTTGGAAATAAAATAATTGTAATTGTAATCATCTATTCAAAAGATAATCACAGAATTTCAAAATAAAATTCCAAAATCCGGCAACGACTTTTTTGATTTTCGCTCTAGACAACAACACCCCTCATTAATATAATTACTTGTTTAGTAATAAATTCTCCTATTAACTATTCTATTAGGAAATGTTTTCAAAGAATCGGAGTAATTTATGCGTAATTAAGAAATAATTAAATCAACGTGTTAATTTTTAATTAAAATACTTGTCAAAGAACAATTATATTATACAAGTAATTTTAGTGCTTAACTTTGGGATTTAGTATGTAAATTAGTTTGTTTTATTATATTCTAATGACTTTTGTAGATTTACACTATGTAATTGTAGTGTATTTGCATACTTAGATAATTGTAGAAATGTAAATATCCTCTTTGTTTGCTTAATTATTGTAAAACGACATTTGAAATACTATCCCGCATTGTTTCTTTTCAAAGAAAATTCAAAATTTATGTCAAGGAGAAATAATGATTATTTCTAACCTTTTGGATGAGGTATGAAAGGGTGAATTGTGAAGAGTAATGATAAACGGAAAAATAAAAGTGTTCAGGGATGGGATAACAAGCCGCATTATGTTATATTATACTTAATTATTGCTTTAGGAATTTGTATATAAATAGAGGCACAATTTTGCTAGTAGACAGTCAGTAGAATGTATCTATTGTAAGGTATGTTTATTTTTAATCAACTATATTTGCTAAGTCAGTGGCCTAACAGAAGTAACACTTAATCTTGTCAACACCCTGGCTACATCTAGTAATACAACTGTATGAAAAAGTGAAAGTTGTATAAGCTTATGATTTTGCTTCGTTTTAAAAATGAATCGATGTAGGTTCCATATGCTTGAATTGAATATTACACCTTATTTCCTTATATTTTATTGCTTAAAAAGGAACACAACCAAACAAAAGAAAAACCTACAATTGCAAAATGATTTGATAACTAAAAAAATAATAATATTAAAAATGATGATAATAAAAAAATTGAATATGTCAGCCAGAAAAATGCATCTATGAATTAATAAGAATAATTACAAAATTAACATATAAACTTCAAACAACAACAATAATCGTATGCTATTTTTCTTGTATATTGGTACGAGTCTATGTGGAACTGAATGTCTTTGTAATGATATTTATCCCTGGTTAGCGCGCGACTGATTTTACTGTAAGTGGATGTCAACATATGAAATATATTTGATACACAATGAGCTTTATTGAAGATACACGAGATAACAAAGTGTAAGCAAAATTGCCTGTGTCTCAAAAAAAAAAAAAAACAGATGATCGGCAACATTAAAGGCATTCCACTTCCTTAAGTTTTATTCATTAGTTTATATAAAAATTGTGTTGAAATCAACATATATAGTCACGACCGTCATGGGCCGGTTCTGTCACGGATGCGCGCGCACAGGGAGGTCACGTGCTCGCCGGCAGCCAACGGGCGCGCGCCGCCGGCATTACGTCATAGATTATAAACACAAGGTAATAAGGCCAAATAAAAAAATAGTGTGTGATAAGGCACAATTTGGATTATCTACTTATATAATTGCCTTATTTTGTCTGTGTGAAGTTCACGGATAGATTTTGGTCAGAATGGATAAAATAAAAAAAAGTGTCAAGGGATGGGAATCAAACCCACGACCTTCCGCTTACCGGGCAGATGCCATGACCACTAGGCTACCCTGGAAATATTTTTCCGTTCACATTTTTATTTTTATATTTTCAAGACACACACAGTTTGGGGCGGGACGTTTCACAAGAGAGACATCCACGGCGCCAATTTATAATTGTAACGAATAGTATTTTAATTAAAACATTTTAAAAATATATACGCACTCGGGTAAAACCCGGGCGTTGCCCGGGCCATTCGTCTAGTTTATTATAATTATCAGCAATAGATCGCTGTATATTAAACTGGCGAAACCGCTGAAAGGTTTTAGCATTGATGAGCAAGCCCTCTTAATATTCTTCCAACCCAGTAAGAATAATAGGATTTTATTCTCAATTTGTAAAACGAAAAATTCACACAAATATAATTTATACTATCATTTATATTGACACTTTACCGCGTTATAAAAGTAAACTGAATAGAAAAAAATATATATATAATTTCAAAAGAAAAATGTATTTTTTTCTTTAAAAAGAACTTGAATTCGAAAATTCAAGTGTATGGTCAATATTGTAAAATTAATAAAATATATTTTCTTTCACTGATACGAAAGTTAATAGAGCTTAGAGGATAAAACTGAAATCTATTCCTTGAAATTACTTCCTCCTATGGAATCTGTTCTACCATCTGGATTACTTATTTATTTACTTGATATGTAAATAGTTTCTCGAATGAACATTCAAAGTCAAACTAATTATTTTAAGAAAAAAAATGTCATAATTTGTATAATATCTAAAATGTATAATTTCTTTTCGCCAAAATAAGTATATAAATATGTTAATCTTGTGTTAAAATGTAAATATACAAATTCATCCATCTATAAAAACTCTACAAAAATAAACGTGGCAGACATCGCGGGTGAATGCTACGGCACGTCGCGGGTGCGCTGCTCACTTGGCTGGAACTAATTCTTGGAGATTGTAAGTATAACGGTTGCACCCTTCCATTCGATCACGACATATTCTACAGGGTGTACCAGGTAAATTGGGACTAACTTTGACAGTCCATAAAACAAAAACTACTTGAGATTAAAAATTGTTTTTTTTTTCATTACGTAGCCATATTCATGTAAAATGCAACAGTACATGTGTGCGCAGTGTAGTGATGAAGAGTAACCGAGAATTTGAAAATCGAGCTGCCATCATCGTTGCTCTGCGCGCCGGAAGGAGCCCCAAAGAGATAGTGGATTTTCTTAAGTTGCCCAAAACCACTATTTATCGTGTCAAGAAGCAGTTTGATGAGGCCGACAGTAACAAAGAGGGGATAGCTACAAGGAAAAAGCACTCGCGTCGATCGGACAGGGTAAGAGGCGAAGAATTTGTCAAAAATGTCAAGGAGAAGATTGATGGAAACCCTGGGAAGTGCATGAGGGCCATAGCCAAGGAAATGGACGTTGGCTCTATGACAATTGTCAGAACTATCCATGAGGACCTTGGTCTCAAGTCTTATGCCCTTCGGAAAGGTCAGTTGCTGACTGAGAATATGAAGAATAACAGAAAAGGAAAGGCTGCTGCCTTCCTCAACAACCTGAAACACGACTCTTTTGGAATGCTAAGGTTCTTCTCTGACGAAAAGAACTTTGACGTGGACCAAAAGGTAAATCCCAGGAATGATCGCTGGATCTGTAAAGACCCCTCAGAGATACCTGTCGTGATGCACACGAAATTTCCTGCCTCCGTAATGGTCCTTGGCGTTATCAGCAGTGAAGGTGATGTCATGCCTCCCCATTTCTTTGAGAAGGGCCTTAGGATGAACGCTGACACCTACATCAATGTTCTGGAGACCGTTGTGAAGCCTTGGATGGACATGGTGGCCGCAGGAAGGAAGTATGTCTTCCAACAGGACTCAGCTCCAGCCCATAAGGCAAAAAAGACACAATCGTGGCTGACACTTAACGTCCCTAGTCACTGGGGTCCTGATATTTGGCCCCCTAATTCTCCAGATTGCAATCCCCTCGACTACTATGTATGGGGCGTTGTTGAGAGAGATGTCAACAAAGCTCCTCATACCACCATCCAGTCTGTCAAGAAAGCAGTTCACACGGTGATGACCCAAATGGACAAGGTCATCGTCGCCAAGGCCTGTGCTTCATTCCGCACTCGCCTCGAGACTGTTGTAGCTAATAATGGAAACTACATTGAATAAATAAAAACTATATCCTTTTATCTACTACTGTGTCAAATTTCATTCGGATATTTTAATTTTTACTTGCAAAAAATTTCAGTTAAAATACCATTGTTGAAATTCCCAATTTACCTGGTACACCCTGTATATACAGTTACATGCGTCATCTCCTAATCAACAATCAGTCATCAGTTTTCATCTGTCACCGTTTGCTTTTTTTTTTTTTGGAATGGCGCCCTCCTATTGGTTGGCTACGGTCACGCCACCTTTGCCCCCCCCACTTGCCTTTTTTTTTTTGGAATGGCGCTCTCCTATTGGTTGGCTACGAACACGCCACCTCGGGTCATTCAGCTCGTATATATATATACCAAAATAAGCACTTCTCCTTTTAAATGTGTATTAGAAGGATAACACTATTGCATCACCCTCTAGTAAAAAAATCTTTACTGTGTTTCCTATTCTGGTTTCAAACTAGTAAGTCTTTATTATTATTCTCCTTTTATAACACTTGTAGTACATGGCACAGACCATAATAATCATGGTCATGGTTAGCGACTGCTTTTACTGTAAATGTACCACATGCCTATACATTGTTACTTGCATCCACTGGTGGGGTTTGGTCTTGTTGAAATAATCGGGGCCATTGTAGCTTTTTTTTTTAATTAGAAAAAAAGTGTCCAGTGCGGGATTCGATCCCGGGTCGTTTAGGTGGAAAACCAATGGTTTGGACCACTCGCCCACCTACCCACTACGAGAAAGTCTAAAATACAATTATAAACCTCTTCAAAACTCGTCCTTCAGTTTCCTTTCAAATAGGAATCAATCAAACACATTGGAAATTGGACCTTTCAGAGAATTACCTATCAAAATATGATGAATTTCTCGCTAAGTCTTCAATTCCAGAAAAACTGTCAACCACTTTATATCTTCTATATTTCAATAACATACTATTTCAAGATATATTATTAAAAATAATTTATTTTAAATTTTAAGACTCTTTTCATGAAAAAAAGAAGTTTTTTGATTAACTAGAAAATATAGTTTTTAAGATGACAATTTTATTTCAACACACAAAACGCGATATTCCGACTAGGGATAATTGCGTCGATTTACATTTTTAAACAGAAACAGTTATAAACATATTAAACAAAAGGTAAAAAAGAGAAACAATAAGATATATTAGAAACCTTGAACCTCAGGTTAGAAAGATAATTATAAATATTAAAAATGGCATATCCTGACCAGGAGCACATGTGCTTTACAGAAGGCAGAGCGCCATCTGGTGGAACAGAAATCAACTAAACATTGATTTAGCCTGTTCCCTAATATTTGGCCAACCCAATTTCTTGATAAATAAAGAAAAGCCATCCACGAACGCGTTTCGCGCTTTTGGCGCTCGTCAGCGTGGAGTAGGCTGAACCATTGCGACCAAAAAATATTTTTGATCCCAATGGCTTCCTGAAAAACCAAGAAATGGGTATTCAAGGCCAAACTTGCGTAAATACGCTTAGCACATTAAAAAACGAAAGAAAAAATAAAAGATAAAAAGAACAGGTGTTGAAATCAATATTAAAAATGGCATATCCTGACCAGGAGCACATGTGCTTTATAGAAGGCAGAGCGCCATCTGGTGGAACAGAAATCAACTAAACATTGATTTAGCTTGTTCCCTTATATTTGGCCAACCCAATTCGTGGATGGCTTTTCTTGATTTATCAAGAAATTGGGTTGACCAAATATCAGGGAACAGGCTAAATCAATGTTTAGTTGATTTCTGTTCCACCAGATGGCGCTCTGCCTTCTGTAAAGCACATGTGCTCCTGGTCAGGATATGCAATTTTTAATATTGATTTCAACACCTGATCTTTTTATATTTTATTTTTTTCTTTCGTTTTTTAATATAATCATAAATATATTTACAAAAATAGTTAAATCTCTGACAATTCTCTCTTTTTTTTTCGAGATGACTTTGACAGTAAGAGCTATTTTTATATTAGAACAACAAACGCCATCTATCGGTGACATTGCGAATTAATCATGATTATCATCGCTAAATATTTTTATTCACTGAATGGGAATTTGATGATTAGGAATTTTTGGGAGATTTGGTACATCAGTGTATAATAGCTTATCAGTATGATGACAATTCTACATATGTTTTAACTAGAAAACTTTAAGTCTGATAATATTTTATTTACGTTCTGTTCTTTCCAGTTGGTCTCCACACCATTTCCTCAGCGGCGAAGTACGCGATCTACGTTTTCTTCGTAGATCACGAAATACGTGGTGTCGCTGGAGACCCACTGGCGATTCTCTACCAAACTCTGCAGCGCTGGGCAAAGGCGCCATGTTCTTTGTACATAGTATCATGGATATATTATATAATCTAAAATGCAAATATATATTTTTTAAAACATATATTTTATTTTCATTCATTGACTGTTCCGCATTTTTTGACCATACATTTAAAACATAATACCACTTTGAATAATTGTTGTAAATATGTGTAGTTAAGTTACCTATTTTTTAATTCACGATTATAGATTTCATTTTATAAATTCTATATTACTGTGATAAATAATTCTATGTGTAATTTACTTCAAGTAATTCAAAATAAAAACTGCTTGATGGGTAAATAACTATCTTTTTTTCACGACTGCACCTTCAACTCTCTATCTTTTTCAACAACAAAACAAAATAATTCATTACATATATATATATCTTTTTTAAAAATAGTTCAGACTGTGCACTTTGCACGTATTGACAAGATGTCAATAAAATTATTTTAATTGGCAAATTGTCTACGTTAGGTTTAATAATTAAAATCAGAGTTCAGAAAAATCTCTATATAACATATACTCAGCCTTAAATAATGTTATTCTCAAACTAATTAGTCATCCCCTATTTCAAAAAGCTGCCTAGTTGAGACATGCGCAGTCTATTTTCTTTAGGCGGTGATTCCCAAAACCGACGATCGCTAACGGTAAAGTACACCGTCTAATGCAATTGGTCGGTAAGAGTATTCGTTAACTCGCTAACTAGATACTGTAAATAAAAAGTAGCTCATTAAAGAGTACAATATAATTTCGAAAACAAATATTAAATTCGATTTGAAGTTGAATATAAAAAAACATAGGGCTCCTCTCCCGTCAAATTAAACGTCAAAACTAGACGTCATCTATTGACCGTCGCCGTGAACTAGCAGACTCGGGTCGGTGACAAATCCACAACACCAGCTTTGGAAAACTGAGAAGCGACCACCTAGAGACCATGGTTTCGGGCTAATGGCCCTCGTCAGTCTAGGCCAGACTTTAATGAGTTCCCTATGGGATCAAATGAAATCTTCACAATCTACTAAAAAGGTGTTTAGCTGGCAGAATGGCTGGGCCTAATCTATAACTAAAATATAGATGAACAGATGAAGAGTCCTATGATTTTCTAGATCAATTTCCTCCTGGAAAATTTTGCATCTTGAAGTTAAATGTCTTTAACAAATAGTGAAATTATTGTTACCTCTTTTCACGTTAAATATATTATTATATTCAGTATAGTGGCTTAAATACAATTACATGTACAGGTCCATAATGCTATTGTATAGAAATATTGCGGGATATTGGAAGGGATCCAGAACAGCTTGCTCCAAATTCATATACAGCGAGGTTCTAATTTAGAAATGGCTCGACAGAAATTTACATTTAATTAAGTGATATATGCGAAAATATATTTACATATATCCATATATTTCTAGTATCTTGTTAATTACATATATTTTCGTTATTCTATTTGAATAAAGATAGAGGCTGCCTGGTCGGCATTCATATTTTTTGAAAATAAAGATACTTCGACCGGTAAATCTTTTAAAGATTTACTGGCCGAAATATCTTTATTTTCAAGAAAGAATTCTATTTGAAGTTATATTGCGTTTGTTTTTGAAGGAATTAGAAGATAACATAAAGTTGGGTTATGACCTCTATGTAACAAAAGAGGACACCTCTCCCTTTAAAAATGCATCAACTAGTTCTGTGACACTTTAATGATCACCAACATTTCATTCTTTATTGGAAAGAATACCCAAAATGTATTGTTTTAATGTGTTTGTTAACGAAAAAATCGGTATCTTATTTTTTGGTAGAGATAAAAATATATATAAAAGTTATATAAAATAAAAATATTTACTATTTGTATATTTCTGAAAAGTTTTGTAACAGCTTCATCTTTTTCATAATGATAATAAAAAATCAAATAATAATCCAAGAGTCTAGCATCAATATCACTATAAAATGAAGATCGAAAAATGCAATATAACAGCGGTATGGTAGATTAAACTGGCAAAACTGCTTGGAGGGTTCACCACTTATGAGCCAGGCCCTCCCATTAATTTTTCCATTGCAGTAAGAGCAGTAGAAATTATTTAATTAAAAAAAAAAATAATAATCATACGCGTCTATAATGGTTTCGAATTTTCAATAAAATATATAATAAATAAATTGAAACAATTTTAGACGCTTATGATTCTCTTAAAAATGAAACAAATCACTTTTGTCTTTACAATAATTTTTAATTGTAGCAAGGGCAATAGAGAATTTTTTATTAATTTTTGAAAGAATTATACGAGTTTAAAATAGTCTCAATTTCTTAAAAAAGATGGCGTGCTAATGTATGTGTATACATAAATATGATAAAATATATATATTTAAGAACAAAAAATAATAATTCTTTTGGTCAAAAATAAACGATGAATAAACTATTTCCAATGGTGAAATTATAATGATTAACGATTACAAAAGAGAAATATAGTTATTTTAGTAAAAAAAAAACTAAGATTGGCTGAAATTAAGATTAATTTGAAGTTAAATGGGGGTTATTTAAAGATTTCTATCAATTAAATAATACCTTAGAATTAAGCTTTGGAAAATTGACCATTTTTTTCCAGGTTTAATTACACCGTATTCTGTGAATTTTTACTCTACGAAAAAAAAGGTTAAATTTGACTCGTTCATAAAAATTGGTTTCTAATTATTGAATAAATAGCTATTAATTGCTAAATTATTCAAATATTTAATTTTCTATATTTTTGTCTTCATCATATATAATTTATTTTCCATTTTTATTTATTGAAAAAATACTTTATTTAATATTTTTGTGTTTATATTTACAAAATATATTTAATATAGAGATATTTATATAAATATAGTAATTTTAAAATGTAAGTATTTATACTCACTCCGTATTTAACATAAGAGATTTTAATAATAAATTTATTTATTTGTTTAACACAGGTTTCTGAAGCCTTATAATAACACATTTTTATTAGAAAAAATATATACGTGTATCTATATAGTCTGAGCTAAATTTCTGAATAGGTTTTTTGTATATTTGATTGTGTGTGTGTGATAATTAGTTATTCATAATATGGTCTTTTTTATAACATGCAAACTAATTTAATGCGAATGTGTCTTTCATTAATTAAAACAATTTTGATTACCCATATATGTAAATATGTACCAAAGGAAATACCTCTTCCTTTTAACTATGCACACATCGGTGATCTGCACATTTGTAAATGCAAATTCGAACTGCTTTTCACATGTGTAGATATGTGGTGTACTTACAGTAAAAGCAGTCGCCTACTTCTACCCACCATGAATATCATGGTCTGTACCACGTGTACTAAGGATAATAAAAAAATACTATGCATACATTAGAACAAAGTTTTATACATTTATCACTTTAGTAAAGAACATTTCTAGTGTCGATAAAGAATAAGCCCCAGCACCAGTTTTGGCAAATTTATTCTTTATCATCACTAGTAAAGTTTTTTACTAAATGGCGCTTAGTTTTAGTGTCTCTTTTGACGGGAGAGGCGACCATTATTTTTAAGGATCCATTTCCTCCCGAAGAAAATGTTCATTCTAAATATAAATGTAAATAAATACATACCTTATTATGCCTTGACAAAAATTGTGGTGTTCATCCAACCGAAATATTGACAAATACATTTTTATATAAAGCAAATACAGTATATGCCTTTTTATTATATTATATTATTATATTTATATATAGTTCTCTCTCTCTCTCGCGTCTGCCAAGTCATCCATACACAGGTTCTTTCTGAGCCTTGAGATGAGGGGAGAACGTGACTTACTGTCTGGAGGAGGACTCTGTCGTTGGGGGAATCTCCTCGACTGTACATAACTGTATATATTTTACTCTTTTACTTTATCCCTCTTTTATTTTATCCATTTTTACTATATACTATATACATTTTACTATATATACTACTACCATTGACTTGTGTATGAGGTCAATAAAATATTTTTAAATCTCAATCTCTCTCTCTCTCTCATTTTATTAAAAATAAACGGAAATACTTGATTTAAATACTTTTATAAAGAAACTTTGGCCTCCCCCCATACATACGTACATAAAATTATGATGACCGATTATATTTGCACGATTTTATAAATATTAATAATTTGACAAAAGTTATTTTTATATTTGAAAGAAATGTGTTTCTCCAATGCTTATATATTTATATATATATTTAACGCTTTATATATTTCCTTTTAGAATTCTTCAAATATTGAAAGCTATTCTGAACTTATAAATTGATGGAAAGATAAAGTATCACCCCATATTCACTTCTTTTGAAATTGAAGCGTGTGTGTAAAAAGGGGTAAAAAGCATTGCATACATATTTATAACCCATTCTTATCGAGAATCTTTGAATTTGCATATATTTCCTTTGAATTTTATGCCAATTTATTCTGTTGAAGTCGCGACGTGAAAGCCTTGGTGTGATCCAACTATGCGTCAATTTTTTATGTCAAACGATGCCGCTAAAATCGCAATAGCCTAGTCGCCATTTTATCAAAATGAGCAATATAGAAATGAAAATATGTCCATTATAATTGTAAGAGTTTTTAATGATATTTTAGGAATTTTAATTATATAGTAAAATGTTAATATTAAACTTTAAAATGTTTGTGTGTTTATTAATATTTAAAATGTTATTAAATTTTAAATAGGCATTATTCAAATTTCAAATATTATTAAATTTCTTCAAAATATTTTGTTATTAAATTTTAAACTGTAAATATTCAAATTTCCAATATCATTAAATTTCTTTTAAATATGTTGTTATTAAATTTTTAAAATTTATCAAAAATATGTAAAGCTTATTTACGCTAATTTAAAAATCAAAATACATTAATCTTAACTATATAAGTTTTTTAAAAATGTATAGGTCTTAAAAATAGAGCAATTTTAATTAGAATAAAATATTACGTAAATTAAAGCATCTTTAGTATAATTTAGAAAATATGAAATAAAAATATCGATTAAAAATGATATTATTAAAGTGAAAAATATTGCTATTAAAATGTAGAAGTTTGTTCAAGTGTAAAATGTGTGTTAAAATGAATAATATGTTTCAGCAACCCTGTGAAAAAAAAGGAATATGTTTACCCAAATTTGTATATATTAACTTGATATTCTCTAATAAATAAATATGTTTTTTTATTTGTTAAGGATAATAAAATAATATTCTAATTAGTAGTATTATATAAACTATACAATAACAGATTATTAAACAGAAGTTTAAATAATATCAAAGAAATATATCAAGATTAAAAAAGTAAGTAAAATTCTTTTAGTAAGTACAATTCCTTAAATATATTTTTTAAATGAGCGCAAATAATTCTTATTTGACAATTTTAACTGGAACTAATTTAAACAGTTAGAAATTTAGAGTAAAACTATTATAAGAAGAAATACAAATACTTTTAACATTAGAAAAAGAAATTAATGATTTTTATGAAGATAAAAACTTGAATTATTTGTAATTAAAGATGCAAAAGCAAAATCTACGCTTGTTCAATGTTTAACTGATAAATATCTAGACATAATTAAAGATGAAAAAAAAGCAAAAGAATTTATAAGAGCGCTCGAAAAAAAATATATATTTATTTAAAGCGTATTTACAAAATTAACACAAAAAAAAATTGTTGACTTCAAAATCTAAACATACTTAAAAATCATAGATCTCTAGATGCATAGTTTAATTATTCTCCCAATTTGCCCATTATAGAACTTTTGATTATCTACTAATTTGTATCTGTTGTGTATTTAGGGTTACCTCGTCGTTTTTAACAAATTTTTGCAACTCACATTGATGCTTTTATGTATGTATTTATTTATTTAGACAACATTAATAGTATTTAATATATAGTAGTTATTATAGTATTATATTTAATATAGTATTTAATAGTAACAAATTCAATTATAAAGTCTAACTAACGACGCGGTCATTGTTTACCGAAAGCCAGAAACAAAAGATGTAGGAAAGAATAATTATTTTGACCGGTCATTATTTAAATTATATATAATAATGACCAGTCATATGAAATATCTATCAGTATTCAATTGTAAAATTAAGTCATATATATTAAATAGTTGTCTTTTGAAGTTATGTAAATATCACATATATATAAATCTATTGAATAGTTAAGATTCATTTCATATTTGATATTCCAGTAGAAAAGGTCGTTATACCTGAAAGCTCGAAGTTTTGGTAATAAAAGAAGAAATTTATCCTTGGAGACTTGTTGTTGATTCGGATGCTTAAAAATTAGAAGACCATTTTCTTAAATTTGATTCTAAAATTAACGAATTGAATAATATAGGTTCCAAAATGGAACAAATATATGTCATCTGTTATTGTTGTTGTATATAGAATATGTAATCACAGAGCTCTATATGGATTAAGATCCAATATCATGGAACAATAAATACAATTTGACACAATTAATAAGGAATCAACGGTTTCTTTTATCATTTCTTTTATTTCTCGAACTTACGAGAAAGCATGTTATCTCGAAAGTGAAAAACCTATATATATATATATATATATAAGGTTTTATAATATTTTTCAAGGAAAGTTATAGAAAATTTTTAATTAATTTTTTGATAAAAAGATTACATGGTTCTGTCTTTGCTCTTTTTCCTACTCTAATATCTTCAATTCTTCCTTTTTTTCTATGTTCTGCTTCAATGACGAGTAAAGTCCGATGTAATAAGCGTGAACTTGTTATAGCCCTTTATTGTTACATAAAGAATTAAAACCTTTTTTGTTACCCTAATAATAATATTTAATAATTTGTTTTAATCATAATTAATTTACAACTACTTTTCAAATGAATTATATTTAATTCTACTATATATATATATATATATACATATAAAATGAAAGAATTTAAAAGCACGAATGTTTCTTTTATACATAATACAAACTTCTACTGTTCTTACTGCGATGAAAAAATATATTGGGAGGGCTTGGCTCATCAGTGGTGAACCCTCCCAGCGGTTTCACCAATTTAATCCACCGCTTCTCAGAGCTCTAATACTGTATTGGACAATTCTGCTTTTATACGCAGCACTGAAGGGTGGAATCTCAGAAATGGTTTTCAAGAAAACTATTGACATAAGGTTATTGGTCAGTAGAATTACATTCAAATAGTAGAAGTTTGTTTTTTGTATAAAAGAAACATTCGTGCTTTTAAATCCTTTCATTTTATATGTATAGATGGCGCGTTATTGCTTTGTGTATATTATATATATTGAAATTTTATTAGATATAAGAATATTAAAATCAAAAAAGGGGCCTATCCTGACCACGAGCCCATGAGCATTTTAGATGGCAGAGCGCCATCTAGTGAAACAGAAATCAACTAAACGTTGATGACGCCTTGCCATCTAAAAAAGCTCATGAACTCGTTGTCAGGATATGCTTTTTTTTATTTTAATGCCAACATCTGACCTTTATTATTATAGTATATATTAAGAGTAATGATAATATAATTATTATTACTCTTCACAATTCATCCTTTCATACTTCATCCCTAAGGTTAGATCGTTATTTCTCCTCAAAATAAATTTCGATTTTTCGTTCAAAAGAAACATTTGCGGTATAATTATCAAACTATATTCTACAATCATAAACCGCATTATATTGTATAATAAATTGCTTTATATAATATTTACAAACGGAAAACCATGTCCAGGGTAGCCTAGTGGACATGGCATCTGCCCGGTAAGGCGAACACTGTGGGTTCGATTCCCATCCCTGGACACTTTATTTTTCCATTTATTATTACTTTTCACAATTCATACTTTCATACTTCATCCCTAAGGTTAGAAATAATCGTTATTTCTCCTTAAAATAAATTTCGGTTTTTGGTTCAAAAGAAATATTTGCGGGATAATTGTCAAACGATATTCTACAATCACAAGCCGCATTATATTGTATTATATATGTATGTATGTATTATGTATATATGTATGCATACTTGTATATAGTTTTTTAAATGTTAGTGTATATGTTGATTGTAAATTACATTTTAATTAGATTCTTGAAACCTTTCGGTTGATAAAATAATTATATTAAGTCCCAATTCCCTCTCTAATTGAGTTATTTCATGTTTATCCCTAATCTAAAATTTAATTAATATACACGAAAAAAAATATATATATAAGCTGCTTTAATAAATATTAAAGATTTTAAAATAAAAACAAAACTAAATAATATATTATATAATTATTTGATAAAGGGAAATCTATATATTTATATAATAATATATTAATTCAAATAAAATTATAAATACGTATATCCAGTAATTTATAATACTGTAATAGAGAAGAAGACGATAACTTTGCTTTACTTCTGATTCTCTACCATTGCCAAATGTTTGCCAAACGATAATTGTTTTTTTTTTTTTGTTTAACAAATGTTATTTGAATATATATAGGGAAAAAATGAGCTTTTGGGCGAATTTTTAAATTTTATTTTAAGGTTTTGAAAGCTTTCCAGCAAATTTTGCTATTTAACGGGCAAATACTATTGTATACGGGGGGTCGGTGGAAGGATGATCTAAACCGTTGGTTTTGGACCGCTACGACCCGGGTTCGATTCCCGCATTAGGCACCTTTTTCTGATAAAAATAAAATGCTCCGGTGGTCCCCAATTCTTGCAAAAGTCCAACCCCACCAGCGACTACAAGTAACCAAACGGGGTTCTGGCATATTTGTAAGTGCAAAGTCGAACTGCTTTTCACATGTGTATACATGTGATGCACTTACAGTAAAAGCAGTCGCCTTCTTCTACTCACCATGATTACACTGGTCAACAAGATTTTTGCACAAGAGAACCTGATTATGTTTCTAGTGTAACTTTTCATGCTGAACTCAAAAATCTAATCAGAAATTTCCCATCACGTATGGTTTTTGCGTGACGGTCTTTTTTTAGTATTGGGATAAATACACTAAAAATTGCAAACAATGTCACGTAACTGGTTTATCAAAAATATTTTTCTTTGTCCACAAAGAAATAGCATCTTATCTACATGTCCTGAATCCAAATATACCATAAGTTTTTTTCTATTACACAATATTTCTGAGATACACCTACTTGAATTTGGAAATATTGTTAATATATAGGCATATATGAACGAAACATATTTATTATTGAAAAGCAGTGACAGTGGATTTTCTTCTATACGTTGCTTGTGGTAGATCCCTCTTGAGTGCCCAGCAGTCGTCGGCAAGCATAGCGGGACTCCATTTACCTTGGTACCGCTTCTCCATGCTTGATATAGCTTGATGAAACCTCTCACCATGCTCATCGCTAACTGCGCCAAGATTGTCTGGAAAGAAATCTAGATGCGAATGCAGGAAATGGATCTTGAGGGACATGTTACATCCCAGTGCCTTGTAGGAAAGCAACAGATCAATAACTATGTCTCGGTAATTTTCAACCTTGACACTTCCTAAGAAGTTTTTGCAAACGTTTCTAAAGGAATTCCATGCTGCTGCTTCAACTTCATTCAAACTATTTTGAAAATTTCCATCTTGCTGCAATTCTCGAATCTGAGGTCCAACGAAAATGCCTTCTTTAATCTTCGCTTCACTTATAATTTGAAATTTTTTGTTTTAGGTAGGCAAATCCACTGGCATTTCGATCCATTGCCTTGACAAAGTTCTTCATTAATCCCAGTTTAATATGTAATGGTGGTAAGTAAATATTTTCTGAATCGATCAGGGGTAGATTTGCAATATTTTTATATCCTGGAGTAAAGATTTTACGGTTTAACCAGATTTTTTTAATGTAATGCCTTTCCCTATCTCTGCTATCCCACTCACACAGAAAACAACAAAATTTTGTATATCCAAGCTGTAATCCCCGCAAGAGAGCAACGACTTTCAAATCGCTGCATATTTTCCAACCGTATCTTTCATATTCTATCTTTTTCAAAAGCAGTTTCATGTTTTCGTAAGTCTCTTTCATGTTGGATGCATGTATTTATCCCAATACTAAAAAAAGATCGTTAGGCAAAAACCATGGGTGATGGGAAATTTCTGATTAGATTTTTGAGTTCAGCATGAAAAGTTACACTAGAAACACCATCAGGTTCTCTTGTGCAAAAAAAAAGGTTTTTTTTTGTAGACCTGTGTTATCATGGCCTGTACCACGCGTACTAGGGATAAGCAAAAAAAACTATTGTATAAGACATAAAAATGATCTTTTTACATGAATATTTGAAAAATTTGTGTGTTCTTTGCGTGGGTGTATCAGAGCTTTTTTTGCCCGATATCTTGAAACACCTCAAAATGAAAAGAAACCTTTTGCCTATAAAAGCTCATTTTAATCTATTCAAATAATTACTGGGTGAATATTCCTTACATGAAATGTTATTTTGATTTTATTATCATTAGAGATCATCATTAGAAAAACCCTGAAACGCAGACGAGAAAAACTCCCGAACAATATATTCTCTCTCATAAACAAAACTTAAGTAAGTGAAACTTCTTTGATGTCTCAGGTTTTCTATTTTCTTTTGAAGAGACATAGGTAATTGTTATAGGTATAACACATAGGTGTGTGTTAAAATAAAAAAATATATATTTTTATTATTCTATTTTTATTATTTTTCACATGTGTATGTGTGTACGCGGTATAATATAAAATAAAAACAATCCAATACAATAGTAAAGCGGTCTGAAGATTAATTTGGCGAAACTGCTGAGAGGATTCACCATTGATGAGCCAAGTCCTCTTATTTAATAATTTTTGACGTGACAACGTCTTAAATTAGGTTGCGGCTGGGAGTCACTTATGAAAAAGTGTAACGCCCGGTAACGTTACGATGAGTCATCGAACGAGAGTGCTGCGCGCGCAGCTGCGCGCGCAGCGCTAGAGAATTAGGCGCATTGAATCGGCGCATGCTTGTCTCTGTCTTTGTCTTTCTCGAACGTTCTTGGCGTTGGAAAAACAAGAAAGCGTCATAATACAAGTTCACACGTGTGGTTAAAGTATCGTCAGCTGTGTCTGTAGTGAAAATGTGGAGTGCTTAGATTCGTCATTTACAACAACTACAACAATAAAGGTAAATAATTGTACACTGATATTTCATTATCGTAAACTATGATTGATTGATTAATTGTTAGATTGACACAAAAGTTGAGAAACTGAGTTTATAGGTTATGTCATACTATTGATAAATGTTGATAGTGTTAAGTAAATTATTAGTTTAAAATTAATTAATTAATTAATTATTATTTTACAAATTTTAAATAGTTTCAAATTTATTTAGCAAAAATTGAACCTTCGATCTGAATAAATGTTTTGATTTTCGAATTGATTCTTTAAAATTACAAATATTAAGAAAAAGTGGCAGATATAAGAAAACTTTATTTAAACTGTGTTGAGCAAGAATTTTAACATCTAATTTAAGTAAATGTTTTAATTTTCAACTTCATCATTTACAATTACAAATTTTATTTAATTTCAAATTTATTTAGCAAAAATTTGAACCTTCGATCTGAATAAGTGTTTTGATTTTCAAATACCAACGCTCTGGTGGAGTGGCGATCTATCGTAAATTATCATCGACATCTACGGCGGAAGTGTTCCAAGTTGCGATTACAGACGTAACTCGTGTCATTAAAACCAAGGGTGACATGTGCATGACTGAAGTTACTTGCTTCGCCGCTAATACTAGCTTCAAGTTTATACTCGGTGCTGTATATATTCATCCAGGAGCTAGTATGCAGGATATTGGAATGTTACTATGGCAAGGACTCGGTCCGTACATTCACAACAGCCAGTACGTGCCACCGTTCGTGCAAGTGGATTCTAGTATACCGATTCTTCTGTGTGGTGATTTTAACAAAAACGTAAAGCCTGACAACTCGTTTCTTAAATTCATGAAAAATACGTATAATCTTGATTGCGTATCAAACGTTTCTAAGTCAACTACGTTAAAAGGAACAACTATCGACTTGACTTTCGCAAGACACATTACAGCAGAAACACTTCCTTTCATTTCATATTTCTCCTATCATCGTCCTATCCTCAACAAAATCACTCAAATAGGAATTAGTTAAGTTTAAGTTTACATGTACAATGTTTTAGTAAACAAAATATATTTCTATAGTTAAAATTTGTGCAATTCTTATTTTCATTCAATTCCTTGTTCTTATTGTGCAATTTAATTATATTCATATCAATAAATATTCTACCGTTGTCACGTAAAATCTTCGCCCGTAAAACCGACTTTACAGGCAACCATTGTTTTTTTTTTATCATTGTAGTAAGCTCTATACAGAATATCTGATAATAAATATCATAAGAAACATATTGACAAAAATAATGGTTATAAAATGTATCGATTGATGGCAATTGAAAATATAATAGTATTAGTATTGATGGTTATAGGTTCTCATTAATATGATAAAACATTATTATATCGATTGTAATATGCAAATTAGTCAACATCAACAACAAAAAGGCTTTTATTAGTGTCCATTGCCCTGTATGGATTCGCCACACAACAACAAAACAATACAGCAATTTCTCTCCCTTTCCCCTTGTGCACGCGAGTCTTTGTGTGAAAAAGGATTTATTTAGGCATCTGTTCTAAAACTTTCCTCACTACCTCTTTTGGTATAAATCTATTTACAATTGATCTGTAGAAATTATAGAGTTCTATTTCTATATTTTTCTTTTCTGAAATAGTTCTCAGCTACTTCAGCGGGTTGCTAAATCTCCAGAAGGTGTCTTTAAGAGTTTTTTCTCTTTCTTCACCTAAATATTTACATTCTATGATATAGTGGGAGATTTCATCAAATATCATATTTCCACAAATCCTGCAGTGAATATTTTCCTTTTCTATATCTTCTCACCTGATCATAAGGTTTGCTTTATGGAATGGTTCATTGTTGCTTTTATTTAGCAGTTTCTTGTAGAAGATAAACCAGTCCTTTATATCTATATCAGCTGATAGGGTTACAAATTAGTCTATTATTTAGCTATGTTAGATTTTTTTCGTGGTTAGAAATTTGCTAATGATTCTTTCTAGACCGAAATATATATCCTGGTAAATTTGCATTCAAATAGATCAATTAGTGGATTTTTCTAAATGAAACAAGCAAATATATACATCCAGAAATCTATATAATATAGATAATTTATTCAATATTTATTTTACGGCATGTTTTTAAATGATTTGAACAAAAATATTTCAAATATTCAAGGAATCTATTTGCTTATATCTTTATTCATTAAGATAATTGAAATGTATTTATTTTTATGCCACATATCTATTTGTATAATAAAATGAAAAGCTAACATCATTTCTAATTTGAAGGATATTTTTAAGAATTTAAAATCCAAAAACAAAAGAAATCAAATTATGTTGATAAGGAAGAGAACAAATATAATTTTACCGCTTCAGTTATTTTATCTTTTGTCTTAATTTATTTATGTGGAAAAACAAAACGCATCGCCATCTATCTGTGGAAAATGTAACTATATTATTATTATTAACGTTAATTATTTTGTCAAATTTTGAAAAAAAAAATCTTCTATCTCTCGATAGCTATTAAACCGAAGGTAAAAGGTATATTGGTAAAGGGCATGGATCATCAATGGTTAACTCAGTTTTATCGCCAAATTGATCAGCTAGAACGCTGCAAATTTCATAAAGCCCCCTTGGTTCCAAAATAAATTTACTAGGTACCTCTCAAAAGAAACAACCTAGCTTATGATATTCACAACAATGAATAATATGTGAAAGTTATTCACATATTAAAACAAAGTGTCCAATGTCGATCCCGGTTCATGGCTGTCGGGAATCGACGGTTTTAACCACTTGTCCACCGACTTCTTTTTAAAGGAAATATCTTTATTTACGGGGTTGCTAACCAGAATGGATGATTTTTGAGCTCCGATGGACACATAAAGCGGAATATATACAAAGCACTGTTGGAGGGGCCTGGGGGTGGGTGGCCAGAGGATCATCGCCGGGTGAGGAGAGCCGGGATGTGGGGCAGGGTAGTGATCCGCGGAGATCAGGGGACGGGTCCAATAGTATGAGTATTGAGCCCAAGGGTGACCACCGTGGAGAGAAGACAGACCGCTTTAAAGCCAGGTATGCTATGATAATTGTAGTGTATTTGCATATTGAATTATGGATATGCAAATATCCTGTTTTGCATAATGGTTTTCATAGAATTTTGTATATAAATAGCGAGAGTTTTTAGTTACCAGCAGTCAGTCAATTGTTGTTAATAAACGAGATAACTGGAGTCCGTTTGCCTCAGTGAAGCGACACCTCACTCTTGGCTACCTCCCAACCTTCTAGGATAGAACAATATTCTAAATTTGTTTCTCAATTAGGAAAATTGTCTTCAGAATGACTATTGATAATATGATTCTGTAAAATAAAGACATTTTTTTTGTTTCGAAAACAGTTCTTGAGGTTTAAAAAACAAACACAATATACAAAAGTCTTCTATCGAATAAAATTTATAATAATTATTTTGTGTTTCGTTTTTGTACATATTGTAACGTAGAAAATAAAGAGAGACAAACTTCAGGATGACGCAGTATTTTATTTATGACAAGTACAAATCAACATTTATAAGATGCAAGTCAGGCAATGAGGGAAGTTTCCTGAGTAGTAAATATATTGTCACAGTAATAAAGGTGACGTTTGGGTAGAATAAAATAATAATTTATTAGATGACTTTAAATAGTTAATTAGTTTGAGGGATAAAAAGAAATAGAGGTAGACTAAGTTAAATGGATAAAAATAATGGTAAATTAAGGAAGTAATGTCAGAGACCCAAACGGCTGGTGATCGGCTACACTCCTCAAGATGGCGACTATTGTTTACAAACTTCCCGCCTAGCGCGCCCGCCATCTATCGGAGCTTAGGTACATAACACTTGCCAAGCTGACAGCGTGCGCCACCTATCGGGGCTTAGGTACATAACATTCGCCAAGCTGCCGATGTATTATTTACAGTTACAAGCTATGTACATTTTTGGTTATGACAATATACTTAATATAAATATTCAAAAATTTATAATCTGTATATAAAATATAATAAATACTTTATTACAATATCATCAAATAATCATGTACAGTAGACTCTCCTATAACGCGAGTTTTTACAACGCGATTTCGTACAAGGCGATAAAAAAAATTGCGACAAATTTATTTATACAACGCGAATTTTCGTATAACGCGTTATAAAATAGAATACATGATATTTGTCATTAACAATTTACCCTTACAACATTCGCGTTATACAAGTTTTATTTCGTACAACGCGAATTCCTATAACGCGATTTCATACAACGCGGAACACATTTAATCGCGTTATAGGAGAGTTTACTGTAATATCATCAAATATCTATTATACAGCCTGTAGAGATAACATTTGATGATGTTATTATAAATGAAACACATTGTCGAAACATTATAGGTTTCATACAAATGCTTGTTAGTTAAAATTTTCTAAGATTTGAACTTATTTTAATGTTTTTAAAATAATGCTCTTGAATGTCTCTTTCTTTTTATGAAAACCCTAAATAATAATTTTTATCACAAAGCAATAACACGCCATCTATACATATAAAATGAAAGGATTTAAAAGCAATCGTCCATTACAGTATTAGAGCTCTGAGTGGCTGTCTGGTGGATTAAATTGGCGAAACCGCTGGGAGGGTTCACCACTGATGAGCCAAGCCCTCCCATTATATTTTTTTCATCGCAGTAAGGGCAGTGGAAGTTTGTATTATGTATAAAAGAAACATTCGTGCTTTTAAATCCTTTCATTTTATAAGTAATTTTTATATTAAAAATCTCTGATATAGAGATATGACATGTTCCTTTTATAGCTGTGGAAAGGATTTCTGATATAAAAGGTTAGCGCATGAAATATTGAATATAAAATTTAATTTCCTGCAATACATTTCGTTATGCTAAAATGTATAGGTTAGATTTATATACCTTATTCTTCAACAAGGCTTAAAAATAACATCCAGTAATTTAAATGAGTATTATTTAATATTATATAATCATTTTGTTGTCAGTCCAGGTAGAAGTCTAGCTTTTTTTTAACTTCTAATAAAGATACGCATTGGCAGTCTAAGTTGTCATCTTATTAGTCAAATGTTTCCTAGAAATTCCAATATTATTTTAATATATATTGAAGCGATGCAGAAAAGTAGAAGAGAAGAAGTGGGAAGGCGAAGGGAGGCAAGGCACGCCCGCGCGAGCACGCCGGCGCGAGGAAAAAAAAAGAACAGTTTGGAACGGCTTCGGTTGGAAGATGGCGTCGGAACGGGGACTCGCTATCATGGTGTGACGCATTCCATTTCAGGAAGTGGGATCCGGGACTGTGTGGATTAACAAGCGGAGGACGAGGAGAAACCTACCTGGGGCGGCATAGAAGGCAAGTGTTTATCTCCCCTATATAGTTCTTAATATCCCTTTTAAAGTTGCTGTGATAATAAATCTATAGCACTAAGCTGTATCCTAAACGAACTCACATTGTCTTCTCGGAGGCCTTGCACGCAAACATCGACGGTTGAGAAGCGTCGTAACAACTGGTGTCAGAAGTGGGATACAGCTTAGTTAATTTTAATTGAAGATTTTATTTTGCGCTAATTTAAAAAGAAAAATGGAAAAACTAACCGACCCCGAAATCGAAAAATTCACAAAATTGCTCAGTCAGATAAGCCAGAAATTAGATGTGCTCGGAGAAAACTGGGATTCTCGATTGAGCCGACTCGAGCATATTCGGAATGTCAAACGTTCTGCCACACTCAATGTACTATCGCCAGAAAATCCTGATGGCTTTTCAAAGGCAATCACAGCGACCAATAGCCCACGTATTCAATGTCTGAGGGGACAAGAGACGATTCCAGGTGATGAAGATCCCGGCAAGACCATCACAACAGGGACCATCACGTCGGGAGACGTCGTAAGTGAACTGTCAGAATCTACGCTGGAAGATTCTCCCGTGATCCAGAAGTCCGAAGAGTGTCGACAGCAGGAAATGATCAAGACTGGTTGTGTAGCGGAGGAGGACGAGCTGATCGCCTCAGTCAACGGCTGTGGCACGAGTGATTCGAACCAAATCAAGCGGACGGAGGGAGAGTGCCCTCCAGGTGATATACAGTGTGGAAATTCAACCCCTGGGATTCTTTCTGAAATACTCCATGAGAACGGCAACGATCTTGGCGAGCTGCAGTGCGACAGCGTGGCTGACTTCTGCGACAGATTGTCAGGGACTACGGCGGCGATCCAACTGGACGGGACGGAGCTGGGTGCTCCGTGGAAGTGCGACAAGACTAGATGGTCGAAGCACCCCGAAGTTGGAGCCGGCAACCCGACTGAACGGGATAGAGCATTGGACGCTCTATGGAAGTCCGACGACAATGTCTGTGACGCGGAAGTCGCGCGCAATGTGTCAGCGCCGTCGTCTGCAATGCAAGCTGAAGAGATGTGCCAAGAATGTGTACCATTCATCTTCGTTCCTTCGCCCGACAAGGTGCAGATCAAGCAGCCACCGCCTAGGAAAAGTTCTACCGACCTTGAGACTGCCACGGGATCCGACACCTCCAGAAGGTTTAAGAAATTCACAGCCCTGTGCGTGGTCGGCACTAAGGAGCCCAGGTTTGAAGGGTTAGGAAAAAGAGAGCCTCTAGAGCAAGAGAGTGGGAAACCTAAAGAAGAAAAGGGAGGCCGCGAAATGGACGGCGTGGATCAGGTGGACGAATCCACTGTAAAGATCAGCGATCTACAGCCCCGTCGTGGAAGGAAGCGGCGAAAGCGCAATACAAACGATCGCAACCCTTTGTACATTGCGGCTACAGAGTGCTCACAAGGAGAATTCAAGATATCAGATGGAAGCATCGTGGGCAGTGAGGTATGGCCGCCATCTTGTGGAGAACCACCGCCCTGTGCTGGACAGCGAGACCAATCAATGGCGTCGGCACTGGTTAAGAGTGGAAAGAAAGCGCGAGTTGAGAAGTGGTTCTGTAGGCAAGGGTTGGTGTTGGCCCTGCCGCTACGCTTCCGGAAGGCTGACGACCCTCATGTGGCCAGAGACGTCAGGGAGATCAAAGGGCCGCCGATCAGCGCCTCTGGTGAAATCAGCCTTTTCGGGACGAAAAGGATTGAGAAGGGGGCAGTGAAGCGATGCAGAAAAGTAGAAGAGAAGAAGTGGGAAGGCGAAGGGAGGCAAGGCACGCCCGCGCGAGCACGCCGGCGCGAGGAAAAAAAAAGAACAGTTTGGAACGGCTTCGGTTGGAAGATGGCGTCGGAACGGGGACTCGCTATCATGGTGTGACGCATTCCATTTCAGGAAGTGGGATCCAGGACTGTGTGGATTAACAAGCGGAGGACGAGGAGAAACCTACCTGGGGCGGCATAGAAGGCAAGTGTTTATCTCCCCTGTATAGTTCTTAATATCCCTTTTAAAGTTGCTGTGATAATAAATCTATAGCACTAAGCTGTATCCTAAACGAACTCACATTGTCTTCTCGGAGGCCTTGCACGCAAACATCGACGGTTGAGAAGCGTCGTAACAATATATTTATTTTCCTAGGCTTCCAACAATCGTTTATTCTTAGATTTCTAGCTAACACCATCAAATCACACATACCTGGTCCCTTTGTATTTCAAAAGAACCTGATGTTCTTAGTTCTGGAAAAATATAGAATAGAAATTTTAAGACTGCATAGAGGCCTGGAAAGTAAAACCGCCACTCTAAATAAAAGGGTGACGCGTAGGACAGGAACCTCTGGGATGGTAAAAAATAAACACTTCAAGTTAAAAGTGTTATTTTTTAGGAAATGTCTTTTATTCAAATATTTATATATAAAATATAATATAAACTAAGAGCCTTGCCACACCCAAAAAGGATTGGGAAATCAACCTACACGGCGTGCGGTGGTTCTCCAGATATACAGCATCGATACTTAGAATATGAATACACGAAGAATTAAAGAAGCTATAGAAGCATACAAGATCGTCGACCCGGTTTTTAGCTTCAGTTCACCCAACTAAGTTCTCGACCGCGACAAGCCGGAAATACGTCGTATTTTAAACAAGATGAAATACGAAATCTACAAATATTATATAAATATCGAATTTAATTGTACCCCCTCCCATACTAACAATAGAGCTGTAACGACGTTTTTGACTGAATAAAGATCGTTTTTGCTCTTTTATATAAAATAAAAATATAATAACCAATAAAATAAACACAATAAACTTATACAGAATTAAAATGTTTAAATAAATGGTTAAAATAAAAATAAACAATTTTCTTTTAAAAGACGAATAACCTAAGCGATATTCTGACATATCCATTCCAAGTATATATAGAATAAAAACAGAATAGGCATATCCTGACCTCTCACATGAGCTTTTTAGAACTCCTTTTTTTATTCATGTGAACAGCCATAATATGCCTTATTTTGTTTTTAATATAAAAACCTGACCTTTTTTCTATATTATTATCATTTTTTACCCATATTATCACAGACTCATGTAAATATTGTTGCACCAGGTTGCGGCTTGGCAGACTCTTCAACCTTGATTCTCTCCTGTGCCGGGTCTTACCAGAGCGTGTTTCAACCATCCTACAAATTTATATAAGGGAATAATGAGATAACTTTACTTCAAGTAGCCTCCAGAATATTTTATTTATTTCTCACATCAAAGAGAGTTGTGAAGTCACACAGTGTACCAAAATACAAATGGTGATTCTATAATACATATATATTCTGTTTATAATACATATATTCTGTTTAATAAAATAAATAAATATGAAATATAAATTTGAATTTAAAATATATGAAAAATAATATTACAAATTAAAATAAAATAGGTTCATTAGCCATGATGCAACAATATTATCATTAGTTTTTTCACTTATTAAACAAATTAGTATTGTTTTTTTTTGTTGTTGTTGTTAACATAGTGCAGCCACGCGTGCTTGCGTCAGCTCTTCTATTTCCTTGTAAGCTTACCAAAATGAAACGTCAGCTTTTTAATGAGAACTCGTTCTGGTTTATCCTACAGCACATTGGAAACGACTGAGCAAAACCCATCTACATCTCAAGGTGTAACATGGTGTAATATATATGTATACTAGCCGAATGACCCGGGCAACGCCCGGGTTTTACCCGATTAAATGTTTTATTCAAATACTATTCGTTACAATTATAAATTGGTGCCGTGGATGTCACTCTTGTGAAACGTCCCGCTCCAAACTTTGTGTCTGAGAAGCGATATTTTTATAGAAAGATGATCTGGCTTTTGTTTTCTGCTCGAATGAATGTTTTTCTGTTAGAATATTGTTCCTGCGTACAAAATAATGAACTGGTTTCACCCGTGGTCTCTGCTTTTTGGAATTTTTTCCGATATAATTTTGTATCTGATAATCAAACATGATACAGCAATATCGTCATCATCATTTTCTGACTGAAAATATATAGTTTTAATAATTGATTTATATATTTTTAAAATAGCCTATCGTCTTCCCCGTATTTATTTACCTATGTATGGAAATTCTGGTTTGAATTAGTGAACTACTGCGAATTTGTATACCGGACATACAAACAAACATTCATTTTTATATATATAGATTTATCAATTACTTTATATATTTAAATCTATTTATTCATGTATTTATCATTATATAATCATATTTATTCATATTTATATTTATTCTGTATTTAACCTTATATAAACTTATATGGACATTGTAATAAATCAGTTTCAATCTCAATCTCAAGTTGTAACAATATAGAGAGGAAAAAATATTTTTATTTTACAAAAAAAAAATCGAAATAAGCTTATATTGAATACTTTAATTTATGAATCAATTTATCATTATTATTATATATATATTTTTTTTCTTATTAAGATCTCGAACCAAATACTCCTATTTAACATTCTTTTTGTATATACAGAAATCGTCATACCTAAATACTATTTTATTTTAAGAATAATATTTTAACATATTCTATTAAAAATAAAGAAAGCATTTCCTGACCACAAGCACATGTGCTTTTTAGATGGCAGAGCGCCATCTAGTGGAGCAAAAATAAACTAAACGTTTATTTCAGCTTGCTCCCTGATATTTGGCCAACCCAATTTTTTGATAAATCAAGAAAATCCATTTATCAAGAATTTGGGTTGGCAAAATATCACAGAGCAAGCTAAATAAACGTTTAGTTTATTTTTGCTCCACTAGATGGCGCTCTGCCATCTAAAAAGCACATGTGCTTGTGGTCAGGAAATGCCTTCATTATTTTTAATATCAACACCTGACCCACTTATCTTTTATTTTTTCTATTGTTTTTTCATATTCTATTATACATTTAATTTTAAAATTTAATTTTTTTTATATTTTGGAGAGAATTCTATAAAATGAAATTCTTATATTTCATATCAACATTTTCCACGAAAAAAAAAACCCAGTCGAATATCAACTGTCTAACATTTCACTAGCAATAAAAACTGAAGTTTATTTCCAATAAAAATGCTTTAAAAGATCGATTTGTCTAAAAATGAGACAGGTCCTTCTCAACCTTTTAAACATATTTATCGGGAAGAGAGAGATATTGAAACTATGTCAAATGTCATACGATATCTGAAGTGGATCACGTGGTGTCAATTTCCCATTCTGATTGGTCCAGAACGCTTTCTGGAATCAGACGATAAAATACATAACATTTGCGTCGTTTATCAATTCTCTCTTCTATATTATCATATAAGTAAATATTTTCAAATATTTAATTATAAAAAGGCATATATTGGATCAAAATATTATTTATTTTGCCAATATTTCAGTTGGCTGAACGCCAATTTTAAGTAAAGATTTATTTATGGATTGCTCTATTTTCAAAAAGATATTTTAAAATATGTATGGAATTATATATATAGAAACAATAATTATTTTAATGATAAATCTATAGGGCCTGGATCATCAGTTGTGTAACCTCCTAGCAGTTTTGCCAATTTAATCTAACTATTTCTTATAACAAATGGTCACTAATAATCATATTATAATACAATAGTTGTAGCGATATGGTAGATTAGAATTAAACGAAATCACTGGGAAGGTTCACCAATAAATAATCAAACATTTCCAATTCTTTTTATTCATATTTAGTTCACTAAATTGTATAGAAATTCGTTCTTTATTTAAAGAAAAAGCAATAGCGTTGAATATTGAATTCGCTACGATTATATATACAAGCTAATGTTTGTAAATAGTCTGTATGTATGTATATAGGCGCTGTGTGGCAGGTTCTGACAAAATCCAAGATGAACTCTCTAAATGCGGCAATGAGATTACTTGATTCGACGGTCTTGCCTCACATGCTATACGCCGCACCCTGCTGGGCACTCAACCAAGTAAAGGTAGTTGACCAGGTTCAGAATATTTTCCTAAGACGCTACCTAAATTTACCAAAGTATACTCCGGGCTTTATGCTAAGAATGGAGTGTGGACGAATATCACAGGAAGTTATCATAACTAAACAGGTCCTGAGATTTTGGGTGAGGATTATGAAAATGGAAGAGAGTAGGTTGCCCCGGGCATGTTTGTCACACCTCTGGACATTACACACCAATCAAAGGGCTGGTTTAACCTTTGTCGAAAACTTGTCAACCATTTTAGACTCAAACGGTTTTTTGTTCCTGAAGGGTTGTCCGGATTACACTGCAATACTGACTGAAATCCCTGCTATTATTCGAATAGAAACCGAACAAAGCATCCAAAACGACATGGCGAAAATCCTAAATACTTCACATTACAGTCACTTCAAATACCTAAAAAATTCAATAACAGCAGAACGATATTTATTCACAACTATTCCTCTAGCAATTAAAATATTTTTTGCACAACTGAGACTCCTATGGACGATCTTCCCAGAAAATCGTTCAAAGCGCTGGAAGATTGATTTGACTCTAACTTGCGATCTGTGTAAAAACAGAATCCAAGACGAAATTATACATATAATATTTGGATGCTCTTGCTTAGAGAAACAGAGGAAAGAAATTTTGGGTGACTTACCCTGGTCTCAACCTGACTGCCAACAAATTTGCAGCTGGATGAACACACTGATGGTTAATCAGGGTCTCTCCCTCGGTTTATATAAATTCTACAAGGCCGCAATCAATGTCCGTTGGAGAATAATGGATTCGCCGAATGTCGTGGTTTGCTTGGAGGAAGAAAGCGAAGATTGAATGCGGCTGATTCCACACTAGCCCTCTCAAAGATATCCTAACCTTGACATATTCTAAACATAGGTACTTTAATTTAAATATTTAATCATGTACGGTTCCTTTCGCTCTGTAGGTTTATTTTTTGTATATATGGTTATATTTCTTTTTGTTTGTTTTTTCTTTCTTCTCTCTTTTCTTTTTCCTTATTACTTCTTGTATTATAGTTTTTACTTTTGAAATATCTTCCTTTGCTAAATCCTGTAGAGGGGAATCATGTATAGGGCTGGATGCCCCAATAAAAAAGGCTTGTGTGTGTGTGTATGTATGTATATATATATAATCTTAAAGTTTTTAAAAGTGTTCATTGTTTAAAGACCCATTGAGGGCTTTTCGTAGTCCGAAAGGTAGCCCAGTAGAATCTATATTTTCCTGTAGAAAAATATCAAACAAGAGCAGTCGATGTTGAAATTGAATATAGTTTTAGTAAATGCTACAACTTATATGCACTCATAGACAAATCTTAAGGAAGTTGTGCCTTTAGGCAAGCATATCGGAATTCTAAAATATTCAGAAATATATTTGATACACAATGACCATTATTGAAGACATGAGATAACCAAGTGTAAAAATTGCCTCTGTCTCTAAAAAATCGACTGGGGGCATCAACAAAGACTTTCTACTTCCTTAGGTTTTGTCCACGATTGTACAATGTAATGTAGAGGAATTCAATTCTAACATAGTATATCGTATTTATTGAAAATCTCGCGCCCTGCAGCCTACCTAGGAGTAACTGGCAAACTCTAAAACAAAAGGTAAGCCAACTCAAAAATTTTCATGAGAGTGTAATGTTATGAATATTTTGTTTTGTTTTTGAAAATATATAAAATTGAAGGTGCAGTCGTAAAAATAGGAAAGATAATTATTTACCCATCAAGTAGTTTTTATTTTGAATTACTTGAAGTAAATTTCACATAAAATTATTTGTCACAGTAATATAGAATTTATTAAATGAATTCTCTATTCGTGATTTAAAATATAGCTAGCTTAACTATAAATATTTACAACAATTATTCAAAGTGGTATCTTCTAAATCTATGGTCAAAAAATGTAGAACAGTCAAGGATGAAAATAAAATATGTGTTTTTAAAAAATAAAATATATGAATTTTAGGTTATATAATAGATATATGTAATATGATGCAATTGTTATTACACTATAATATTTGATGTATTACACTGTTGTAGAATCCTGTCGACTTAACCGTTCTGTGGCAATATCGTTGCGGAATTTCTTGTTGTTGGATGCGAATGGTGAGATTTGGTTGAAGCGCAGTCGTTGAGTGGTAAGTGAAGCACACAGTTAGGAATAATCAGGACACGTGATGGGGTTTGAAAATAAAAAGCAACTGGGTTGGAGGGAAGAAAGCTTGAGAAGAGTTGAGCGATTTGACTTATTAATTAGTTGATCACATGGCGATGATGGGATTTAGATGAAATGAGCGGAGAGAGAGAGATCTCTAGAGTAGATGTTACCTTGTTGGAAGCGAAGGAGCAACTGTCCGAACTCGGCGAGAGCCACTGAACAACTGTAGGTATTGTTCCTATGAGAGCGAAAACGTAACTGCCCATTCTTGTTTTTCGATTTAACACCAAGACTAAGTTTCTCTCTGATTGGTCGAGAGATGTCACATGATCTTTTCCTATTGGTTGACCTACTTAAGGTGCTGTCTTCTGATTTGTCGAGAGATGTCACATGATCTTTTCCTATTGGTTGACCTACTTAAGGTGCGGTCTTCTGATTGGCCCGCGGCTCTCCTTGATGAAAGATATGGCCTGCTTGACAGGAAGTGTCGAGTGTTATTTCCACTTTATTTACTTCCGCGTTATTAAAATACGTCCTGCTTTGTCAGGAAGTATTGAGTGCTAGCTTTAACATTTATAACTTCTGGTCACTAGATACGTCCTGTTTTTCCAGGAAGTGTCGGTTTAAACTTAGCTCGCAGGGACCCGGGGTCAGAAGGTTAACTGCGACGTTATTAATAAATATGTTCTCCTCTAGATTTACTTCCTATGTCTTTTGTTACTTTCTTTCCTCCAGTTACCTTATTCTTTTATTAAATCTTTGAAAATCATACATGGTACATACATAGTGGGTCGGGGTTGCATTTAATTATATACAAATTATGACAGATGCGCCCCCTACATGTGAAGAATTCAAGAAGGGGTTAGCCTGAGAGAATTCTGTAAAATGAAAAATAATTTTGTGGGAAAATTAGTTGTGGGTATTGAGGGGCTATATACAAGCATTGCTGGTGACATAAAAGTAAGATAGAATGGTGTTGATGATATAGGTTGAGTATAATTAATAGAAATCAAAAATTTTTTATTGTAAGAAATCAATGAATGTTATGGTACATAGTGGGCAAAAAAAAAAAAGGAAAATGCGCCTAAACGAATTCTACTCGAGTTAAGAAATGAATTCGAGGGAGTTCTATTAAGGCTTTTGAAATCAAAATAAAATAATATAAAATAGTTGAATGAAATCAAAATTGAATGTGTTTGGTTGAAAAAGAAAAATTGTTTTGTTGCATGGTAATAAGGGAAAATGCCTAGTTACTTTTTTTGCTCGAATTTGGAAAAGAATTCGAGGGAATTTCATAAGGTCTTTTGAAATCAAAATAAAATAAAATAAAAGTTTTTTGAGCGAAATCAAAGTTGAGTGCTTGGTTGAATGGTGAAAAAAAAAGGAAAAATGCCTAACCATATTCTATTCGAGATTGGGAATGAAATCGAAGGAATTCTATTAGGTCTTTTGAGATATCAAAAATAAAAATAAAATAAAAGGTTTTTGAGCGAAATCAAAGTTGAGTGCTTGGTTGAATGGTGAAAAAAAAAGGAAAAATGCCTAACCATATTCTAGCTCGAAATTGGGAATGGAGACCGAGGGAATTTTATTAGGGCTTTTGAGAAATCAACATAAAATAAAATAAAAATAAAAGTTGAATGAAATCAAAGTGAAGGCTTGGTTGCACAAAAAAAGAAAAAGCCTTGTTGTATGGAAAAAAGAGAAAATGCTTTGTTGCGTTGGTGAAAAAAAAAAGAATTGCCTAATTACTATCCTACTTGAGATTGGGAATGAAATCGAGGGGGTTTCATTAGGTCTTTTGAGAAATCAAAATAAAAATAAAAATAAGAGTTGAACGAAATCAAAGTTGAGTGCTTGGAAAAAAAAAAAAGAAAAATAAAAAGGTTTCAACAACAAAGGGTGATTTAATGTTTTTAGTTTAATCGAAAGCCAAGCCAGTGAGTTTTCGTTGATAATTGAGTTGTGGCAGTATAAGCTAAGTGGTAAATAGAATGATAATTGATAAATAAAAATGATAATATAAACTAATTGGAAAAAAAAAAGATAATTAATGATTAAAAGTGGTAATAAGTTGAATAAATTGATAAATTGATTAAATATTTAAATTTTAATTGAGAGAAAATAATGAAAATGATTGATAGGAAAAATAAGGTGTATTGGTTGGAACCCTTTGGTATCTACATGCCCTGATCTACATGTATTGGTTGCTCCATTTTGCCCTATAAATGTTTTACTTGCTCAATTATGCCCTATATATTTTTTGTCTCATCTGTAGCGACACTTAGGTGAAAAACGTGATTCTAGCCCTCAAGTGCGTTTATGCTGTGTGTACAGGAGACATGGAAATCTATATAACCTTTATGTGTAATTTTTTGTCTTTGTGTGTGTGTTGTGAAAAAATGTTAGAAGTCTGTTGTGTAAGAAATGTGTGAGCTAGTTCTATGTGTTGTCTCGTGGATGTGGAATTGGGTGGTAAAAATCGATATGTAGACTCGAACTGGAATCAAAAATCGGTGGCATAGCGAGGTTCCCAGTTGACCTCAATAGGGGATTTTCTCATTGTAATTAGAGATACGGAAGTGGGGTGTGTCGGGCAAACGAGAGGGAATGAAATTGGAGATCGGACGAAGGCGTTCCGCTTTGTTTACAGAGGCCGAATTTATCGCCGCGGACTACACTTCCTGCCGTGGTGTTTCAAAATTCTCATTTCCTGCCGTCTATTTATTTTGGGGTGTGGCTCGGGGCTTGTTTTTGGAGTACGACTTCTCCGACATTGTTTGGTCATCTTTTCAGTTACTGCTATCTCTTCGGAGTTTATTTAGATTTTCTGCGAAGATGGTTCCTAAAATTATGAGAAGTTTTATAAATGTTTGTCCACAATGAAAAACTGCTTGTCCACAATGAAAGACTGCTTGTCCAAAATTAAAAACTGCTTGTCCTAAATTAAAAACTACCTCTTGTAGTTCGAAGATTTTCTGAGCAGGCATGGCATAGATAAACAGGTAATTAATGAATAAAATTGGGATACAGTTGTACGGTAGAACTAATAAACAAAGGATAAAAATCAGATGAAAGATAGGATATTGCCCCATGTTCGTCCACATTTTTGTAACTGGGGACTCTGAAATATTTGCTTGAACCTTATGAATTGTAGAATTTGAATGATTGGTAGGTTCGCAGTTCTCCTGTTTGATATCTTTAGGGAGTGGTGTGATATGATTGAGCTGGTTGTCAGGTTTACAGTTCTCCTGTTTGATCGTCAATGGTTTTATTAGAGATATGTCGGCGGTAATTGGTTTAGGTTGAGATGTGTGATCGTTTCTCTGACGTGGATGTGGTAATTTTGGCATTGGTTGTGTTGTGTGTACGCTGTGCTTTATGTACGAATTTTGTTTTGCTTTGGTGCCTGTGTCGGTATTTTTACGTGAAGGTTGGTTGTATTCATCGATTCTTCTAGCGAATCGGCAGGTGGGACAGGTTTTTACTTGTTTTGCGATGTCTTGTGTCATGTTCTGCCAATAATATTGTGCTGAGATGAGCCTCGTCATCTTGGAGATGTTTGGATGGTGGTGTTGAGTGTGTACGGACTTAAGAAGTCTGGTTGTAAGTGAACTTGGGACTATAGTTTTCAGTACTCCTTTTCGGGAGACGGTGTGCAGTTTATTGTGATCTATAGTCACGCGAGATTTTCTCGGTGGAGAAGACTGTTGGCTCTGTATGAGTGGCGCATCTAGAAAGCCACAAAATGGGATACGAGTTCCAACGCCCGTTTCATATTGTTGTACTCCATTTATGCTACGGACCTCATATTCGTATCTTGACAATCTTAACCTCCATCGAAACAATCTGCCTGACGGAGCTTTGATCTCTTTCAACCACTGCAATGCGGGATGGTCAGAAAATATTGTAAACTTTCTGCCATTTAGACAGGTGCGGAAATTATCCACACTTTCCACAATGGCTAGGCATTGTAGTTCCAAGTCTGAATAATTTCGCTCGTGACTACGCAGAGATCGGCTGAAATGTTGAACGGTGTATGTCTTCCCATCAGGGTAGACTTGTTTAAGAATGCCTGTAATGCTGAATGTTGAGGTGTTACAGTACACCTGGCATGGCAGACCTTCCTGGTAAAGGTGTAATGTGGGGTGTGTGGTAAGGTTTTCCTTCAGGTTAGTGAACGCTTTCTGGCATTCGTCATCCCAGACCCACATGATATCCTTTTTTAGAAGGTTGATAAGTGGCGTCCGCAAGCGGGCGTGGTCTGGAATGAACTCTTTATAGACGTTCACAGCTTTTAGGAAAGATCGTAATGTTTTTCGATTGTGTGGTTGTTTGGTGGCGTGAATTTTTTCTATGTTTTGTGTAGACGGGGTGATTGTATTATTCTTAACGGTTGTGCATGCGCTTGTTTGTCGTTGTCGTCTGTTGGCGTGAGTGTCGCGCTTGTTGGGCGGGTTGTGCGTGTTTGTTGCGTGATGGCGTATGGGTGTGTGTATGGATTTTGTGTGGTAAGTGGGTGAGTTGTGTTGGTGTACTGACACTTTTTTGGGTATTATTGGAATTGTAGGTTGAAGCCGTGGTGGCTTTATATGTTGTGGGCATATAGTACTGGTAATTGGGTTGAGTGAAAAGTTGTGTGGTGTGAGATTAGAATGGTGGCATGTAAATATTTGGGGTTTGGGCAATGAATGCAGGCAAGGGTTTCCATGTGTGAAAGCTTTGGGTGCTGTGCGAGTCCTTTGGGACAGGTTTTGGCCTAGCCCGTGTTTGCATTCATTTGACACATGTTTAAAGTGGTAGATAGTATTAGACAATGGGACGCCAAGTTGGAAAATAGTGCCGCGATTATAATTTAGTTTTAATTTATACTGATAAAGGGTTTTTAAGGTAAGAACTCCAAATGGCAAGGATGCATTTACCATGTGGAAGTTCTCTCTACGGGTTATTTGGCCTATTGTCAGAGGGAGAGTTAAATGTCCTATTATTTTCGTAAAACTATTTAGGGTGGATAGATCAAGGGAAGGGTTTTTAAGACTTAAGTTGGGAAGTTGTGCTTTTAATCTGTTGTATAAGTGATACGGCAATATGTTCGAACCTGCGTCTGGTTCAATTAGAAAGGTACATGGTAGGTCCTGGGTCAGATACAAGTCCAAAGTCAATTTGATGGTGTCATTGGGTGGATTGCCTACCTTAATCTCGAAAGGTCTCCACTGTGGCGTCTTCGGCTTGGTGTGGCTGGCTTGGAATATCTGTTGGACCGGATCGGGACCGCTTGCACTGTCCGCGCAATTGAAAGGGAAATTTAGTCATTTGTACTGCTTCCATTCGAGTGGACCGCGTTGTCGGTACACTGGGCCCGTGTCGCGTGGATTGCTTCCGGGTGTACGGGTACGGCATGGCGGGTGGCGACTCCTCGGTGGGCGTCAGGTTGTTCGGACACGTACCGGCGGTGCGGGCGCCGGTTGCCCCGTGGGTGGCGCTCCGGAAGACCGTTTCCAGTTGCGGGGATCTTGCCCCTTGTAGCGCGGCGGTCAGTTCTAAAATTACCGTCGCCAGGGTATGTCTTGTCGCTTCGTTCGTTGTCAGTTTCTTTCCGTTCGTTGTCAGTTTCTTCTCTCTTGGTTTGTCATTGCCTTTTGTTTTGCTGGCGCCTGGGCTAATTTCCATCTTTATCCTGATTAAGCTCAATAATCTTTATCCTGTCGACTCTGTGTAATATGATGCAATTGTTATTACACTATAATATTTGATGTATTACACTGTTGTAGAATCCTGTCGACTTAACCGTTCTGTGGCAATATCGTTGCGGAATTTCTTGTTGTTGGATGCGAATGGTGAGATTTGGTTGAAGCGCAGTCGTTGAGTGGTAAGTGAAGCACACAGTTAGGAATAATCAGGACACGTGATGGGGTTTGAAAATAAAAAGCAACTGGGTTGGAGGGAAGAAAGCTTGAGAAGAGTTGAGCGATTTGACTTATTAATTAGTTGATCACATGGCGATGATGGGATTTAGATGAAATGAGCGGAGAGAGAGAGATCTCTAGAGTAGATGTTACCTTGTTGGAAGCGAAGGAGCAACTGTCCGAACTCGGCGAGAGCCACTGAACAACTGTAGGTATTGTTCCTATGAGAGCGAAAACGTAACTGCCCATTCTTGTTTTTCGATTTAACACCAAGACTCAGTTTCTCTCTGATTGGTCGAGAGATGTCACATGATCTTTTCCTATTGGTTGACCTACTTAAGGTGCTGTCTTCTGATTGGTCGAGAGATGTCACATGATCTTTTCCTATTGGTTGACCTACTTAAGGTGCGGTCTTCTGATTGGCCCGCGGCTCTCCTTGATGAAAGATATGGCCTGCTTGACAGGAAGTGTCGAGTGTTATTTCCACTTTATTTACTTCCGCGTTATCAAAATACGTCCTGCTTTGTCAGGAAGTATTGAGTGCTAGCTTTAACATTTATAACTTCTGGTCACTAGATACGTCCTGTTTTTCCAGGAAGTGTCGGTTTAAACTTAGCTCGCAGGGACCCGGGGTCAGAAGGTTAACTGCGACGTTATTAATAAATATGTTCTCCTCTAGATTTACTTCCTATGTCTTTTGTTACTTTCTTTCCTCCAGTTACCTTATTCTTTTATTAAATCTTTGAAAATCATACATGGTACATACATAGTGGGTCGGGGTTGCATTTAATTATATACAAATTATGACATATATATGTTCAAATGATTTCTTCAAACTTTTGCAAGTTTATTCCTACCTTTCAGAAACCCTCTATCACAATTTTCAAAGAAAACCTTTTGAATCATGCTTACTCGAACTTAATTATAAAACCAACCTACAAATTGGTGTTTCCAACAAAGAAGAGGAGTGTTTTTTTTAATGAGACTTGTAACCACAGAAATCTGAATGTATAGATAATTATTCATTCAATTGGTTAGTCCTACATTAATCAATACGGGGAGTGAATGACACAAAGAATGTCGTTCATTAAGAATTCAGAACATCAAAGAAGTTCTAGAGAAGTACCGCGAGTGGCTATTCAACATGATTCTTCTGACTGGTGTCAATTCACGACCTGAGTTTGTCATTGTGTCAGCTCTGTTGACAACTGATATGTGTCAACTTTTCGCCATTCTTTGCTGATATCTCAATGAGGGAATCTTGTTTTACAAACTGTGTTTTTACTTATGTGAGATGGCTATATCTGTTTATACATGTTAGGTTCGATTTGGTATGGTGCATTGTATAGAAAACGTGATTACTTTTTTACTTATTTCAAGTACACATTGTACAGGCCGTGATAAACATGGTAGTTAGCGTCTGCTTTAACTGTAAGTGGATCACATGTTTACATATGTAGAAATCAGTTCGGCTTTTGCACTTACAAGTATGCCAATAATAATCTTAGCGGGTAGTTAGAGACTGCCTTTACTGTTAAGTAGACCATATGTCTACATACGAGGTATGGTGAAAGCCGTTCGACTTTTGCACTTACAAGTATTTCTTTCTTAATTTATGCATCTTATCCCAGTACAATTTCACATTTGTACTATTTTTTGACACAAGTATGTCGTAATTATCATGGTGGGTAGTTAGCGACTACTTTTACTGTAAGTATGCTACATGTCTACATATGTAGAAAAAAGTTGGACTTTTGCACTTACGTGTACTTCAATAATAATCATGGTGGGTAGTTAGTGACTGCTTTTACTGTAAGTGAACCACATAATACATATGTAGAAAGCAGTTCGACTTTTGCACTCCAAATTTACCAGAGACCCGTTTGGTTACTTGCACACTCAACATAATTAATTACATTTACTTATAACATGTCACTAACACCATAAAATGAAGAAAGTGATGAATCCCTTTTTATAGTTCTATTACGGAACTTAAATAAATCTATTATTACCGTATTAAAATAAACCTTTCTCCCTTTTCTTGGATTTTTCGCTATTTACCTTGTTAAAAGTGACAATTCCGGGATATTTCTACGATAAAATACTCTTGTAATTTGCATAGTGTTTTAGTATTGTCTGTGTTAATTTGCATATCTATCTATATATCGCAGCTTTGTTGGATTGTTGTAGTTAGCTAGCGGTTATTGGATAGGATAGGCCGCTGATAGGCTTAATATACTAGTGCGTTTATATAATGTTATCTAATTTAATTTCTTTAATATCTTGTCTTTTCTTATTGTTTATAAATACCTTTTAAGTAATAAAGGATCTTCGTAATTATCAGCTTTCTTTCTATTCTACGAATATATCATATTTTTCCCCAACACACCTGTCTAAGAATATTATTAATATTTAAAAAGAAAGAAAGAAAAATAGAAGTTAAATATTTCTCTTTATATTGTTTGCATTTAAAATTAATTACTGGAGAAAAATAAATAATTTGGACCATAAATTATTTATTTATTTATTACTAGTTGCAAACAAGACACGCTATATCCGATCTGAATAATTGCGTGTGAAACTATTTACAATAATTGTAGTAGAGTAGGTAACAGAATTTTCAAAAAGAAAATAAACAATTAAGAAAAAGAGCATTGAATAAACATATCCATTAAACAAATAAGCAACAACATAAGCAGATAGAAGAAATCGCAAGGTAGTTATTTACAGTATGTTAATCAATGATGGACGTTTTATAAATAATGACCATAAAATCAAATCTATATATCTAAAAATACAAAAAAAGAAGTTTATTTTTAAAACAACGTTATCTTTAGATAATTGAGGGTTTTAGTGTTTATTATTAAAGATAAAATAGTATTGTGGCGTAAATTACTAAGAGGATAAAATTGACAATAAATTGTTTTAAAATAAAATAGAGTAAGTATTCATTAAATTTTGGAATTTTTCACGAATAAAAATATGCGATATAGATTATTTAAAATTGGTTTAAAAGATTTATGTCACGAGGTAGCGTGGCCGAGTGGTCTAAGGCGCTGGTTTTAGGCACCAGTCTCAATGAGGCGTGGGTTCGAATCCCACCGCTGCCATTTTTTTTTTTTTATTTCGATATGATGTTTAACTATATATTTTCAAATTCTTTTCACAAATTTTTGTATTGTGTTTATAATTTTTTTTTTCAAATTCTATAAAATAATTTGAGTTAAAAGGCGATCTAAAAAGGCGTACCTGAATCTGTGAGAGAAAAAAAAAATTTTTTCTCAAAATATTTCCAAGAATTCATTCCCTCTTTATCAATTAACTGCACACAATTCCATATATTCATTTTTAATACTCTTTTTTTCATTCCCTTACTTTCGAAAATAAATAATATCATTATATATCTTTTAAAAATTTTTGACCAAAGATAAAGCTGTTTACTTGTTGATTTACAGGAATATGTAAATTAATTTTAAGCTTTTTGTAAAAAAAAAAGATCGATTAAGAAGGAAAAATTCAGTACTGAATGATTTCAGTACTTTTGTCTGAAGATGGTAACAAGGCTGTTACCGAAACATCACACACTATTTATTTGGTCTTATTACCTTGTGTTTATAATCTATAATCCAAATTGTGCCTTATATACCGTAAGAAAAACTTTTTAATATTAAAATTCGAAACTATTTTAAAGGCGTAAGATTCTTTTTGAAAATAAACAATTTCTACTGCCTTTACTGCAATGGAAAAATTAATGGGAGGGCCTGGCTCATCAGTGGTGAACCCTCCCAGCGGTTTCGCCAGTTTAATTTACCATACCGCTGTTATATTGGATTTTTGGAACTTCCCTTTATAGTGATACACTAAGAGGGTTCACCACTGATGAGCCAAGCCCTCCCATTAATTTTTCCATTGCAGTAAGGGCAGTAGAAATTGTTTATTTTCAAAAAGAATCTTACGCCTTTAAAATAGTTTCGAATTTTGATAACAGATGGCGCGCTAGTGCCTAATATTAAAATTAATAAATAAAATTATAAATAAAAGACAATTAGCTGAGGGAAGAGTTTTTTAATATATATATATATAACGGCAATACAAGTTTTCAGGGGTAATGCCTTTCGATAGGTATAACTATGCTGATACACCCGAAAGCTTGTATTACCGCTATATATATAAAACTTTTCCCTCAGCGAATTTTCTTTCATTTATCATACCCACTTGTAAGTCCGAAATTTATAACGGATTTCTACATTTATAGACATGTGATGCGCTTACAATAAAAGCAGTCGCTTTAACTAACCAGCTTGATTATCATGATCTTTACCAAATCCGCTTTTGCTGGTCCCAATCCAAGATAAAAAAGGAGGAGTGGGAGCAGTAACAAGCTTGCTACAAAACCTTGGCTCAGCTGGCATGGCTGATAGTACCCTGTAAGGGCCCCAGGGATACAGGATGAGTCTGTACTTCATGTTAGGAGTGGCTGTACATGGTGTCTGTTCCTCATGTCAGAGGTGGCCATTTCTTTTGGAGCTAAGTCGGCCTGCCACTGAGTAGTGCTTCCAGTCTTAAGTACAAAGGTAGACGCATTCTACTTCACCCAGTCATGAAGATATGAGAGACAAAGAATCCAATATCCAAAATATAGCCAATTCACTAAGAAGCAAGAAATAAATAGTAATTACAAAAGCAGATAAAGGATCCCAAACAGTTATTATGAACACTCTAGATTACATATCAAAAATGAATGAAACCCTAAGCAACTCCACAGTATTCATACCTATAACCACCAACGAAAAATCACAATCATATGCTCAATATACAAAAGATCTAAGGAATTTATGCAGAGGCAAGACTATTACTACAGAAGACTTAAAATCGTTCCTTGAAAACATAAAAAGTACCGCTTATATTTACGGCCAACCCAAGACCCATAAACCAGGTATTCCTATTCGCCCTATCATAGCCTATCATATGTCTCCTATAGCCCCCTTAGCTAAATTCCTAGCAAACTTCCTTATCCCCATTCTAAAAGATAATCCTACCACCACAATCATCACATCCATCCCAAAATTAATAGAAAATATACACAGCCTCCCCCACTCTCCTAACAGCACCATGGTATCTTTTGACGTAGTCAATATGTACCCAAGCCTACCACACCATCTAATAATAGATAACACAATAGAATTTTTAGCATTAAACAATATTCCTCCAGATACTTCTTCTAAAATTATTTCATTAGTTAAACTCAGCCTAAAATACAACATATTCTCCTTCAATAGTAATTTTTATAGACAAACCAAGGGCTCCCCCATGGGAAGTCCCCTCTCTTCACCTTTAGCAGAAATAGTAATGAGAAAAATAGATAAAACAATAACCAACCTTTTTCCCACAGATATCATCATCTGGCAGAGATACATAGACGGCATCTTTTGTATAGCCAACTATGCCAAAATAGATACCATTTTTACCCAGCTAAAGTCCATACATAATGATATTGATTTTACCATAGAAACAGAAAACAATAAGACCTTACCATTTCTAGATGTACTTATACTAAAAACACAAAACCAATATACAACAGAAATATACCATAAGCCAAACTCCACTCCAGATTATATACACTTTTCCTCTTATTGCCCCCTCAGTCACAAGATCAACACTGTAAAAACCCTCTCAAAACGAATATATACACATTGTTCCACCCAACTCTCAAAAGATACAGAAACCCAATTTTTGATCAATAAACTCATTTCTAGTGGATATCCGAAAAACTTTATATTAAGACATTTCCATAATCCCTCTCTTATAAGAAATAATCATGTTTATAAATCAATATGTATATTCCCCTATTCCCATAGTAGTACCAATATAGCCAGAATTTTAAGCAAACACGGTATAAGAACATACTATGAAAGCAACCCGAGTATAGCAACCATAATAAGAAACCCCATTACAAGAAACAGTATGCCTATAACAAAACTATACAATAGCAAAGCAGTATATTCCATACCATGCAACCAATGTAATAATGTATATGTAGGTGAAACAGGCAGACATATAAAAGATAGAATAGACGAACATAGAAGAAATATTAAAAACAAAGACCCCAAATCCCTAATAGTACAACATATTAGAAACACAGATCACGATTTCAACCTAGCAAACCCTAATATTCATTATACAAACATAAATAGTAAATACAGAAGATTAATACTGGAAGCACCGATTTCATCAAAATATAATAGTATAAATAGACACATAGATATCCCAGAGACATATGATAGGCTGGTCCAAATACTAAAATAGAATTATCCGTTTTCTCTTCATCACACCACTTAACAATTTTGCATATAATAATATAAACCAATTGAATAATTTACATAGCAATAATTTTTCTTAAATAATAAAATATAAAACTACATAAATAATCCTAGATATGCAAAAAATAGCTTATATATATATGTATAGATAAATATAGGGCATATACTGAATATAAATTATTGGTCGACTAGTATTTCTAGGGGCAACACGCCTCTCTTCATCAAGGCTTTTCTTTGATTTAAACTAAATCACGCGGGCATGCGATCCACTCACGCTATACAAGACCAAAGCGAGAAACCATTTAAATAAAATATATATAACTGTAAATACATGACTACTTAAAATTGTATCCATTATTCCTGTAGAAGGGCAGCTTACGCCCGAAAGCTCGAATTAATTTTCAAATAAAGAAACTTATCCTTATTGAATCTTTTCGTTATTATAAAAAAAGAATATCTATACCATGTGTGTACTTGAGATAAAAATAATGATAAATATATTTTCTTGATTAATCAAGAATGGGTATTTGGCCAATTCTAGATTAATAAAAAAATCAATGAATAGTTGATATTTATTCCGATAGATGGCGCAAGCCATTAGCAAAATTCAGTTGCACGAAAAGAGAGATGCCTTTTTTTAAAAATTATATTCTTGTTATAAAAATAAATGTCTTCTATATCAAAGGAAACTAGTATGAAGTCTCGAGATACCGTTCAAGCAGAACGTATCATCCACCATCCATGTATATTTTCAAAAATATTTTTCACACACAAAAAAATTCCCCGAAATCCATCCACATTTCTAGAACACTAGATAAATATGGAATAAAAACCTTTTATAGCAACTCTCCCAACTTATCAGATATCTTAAGAAACCCGATTACAAAAAACAGGCAAACTGAATATATATCAAGCAGAAAAGAGGTAATTTATTCTATAGAATGTAATAATTGTAATGCCAAATATGTAGGAGAAACGGGAAGAAAATTGCATAATAGAATCATTGAACACAGAAGAAACATAAACAGAAATGACCCATTATCATTAATAGTACAGCACTCCAATTCAACAGGACACACATTTAACTTAAATGAACCTAAAGTACATTATAACAATATTAATAATAAATTTCAAAGATTAATAATTGAAGCAATAGTGTCCAAACAATATAACAGTATAAATCGCAGAATTGATTTACCAGAAGCATATAATTCAATAGACTTAAATAAAATAAGATAAAAATAATTCATTCACAGTATAAGATATCACATGTCTGATGGGATACCTTGCAAATTGAAATGCACGTGTATCGTGGATATGCGCGTTAAATTTAAATATAAATATTATTTCAAACTAGTTGGATTATTGTTTATTAATTCCTGTAGAAGGGCGTATGTGCCCGAAAGCTCGAATATATTTGTTTTAATAAAGAAACGCAGCCCTTGATGCTTTGTTTTATTCATATACAAAAAAATGTAATATATTTATTCTCTCTATATATCATAAGTATATAAAATATGTAAATAATAGTATGTATATAAAAAATAGTATTTATTATTGATTTATTAATGTAATAATCCTGTTGAAGGACTGACAAGTCCGAAAACTTGAAAATAAAAAGTTGCACAAGAAACTTAGCCCTGGAAGCATTATTTCTTTTATAATATAAAAATAAATGTAATATGTAGAATATATTTACAAAAAAAAATACGATATTTATATGTAAATACCTTATTCTTAGAAGAATATAATGAATTCAATCCGAAAAAATACTTCTATTTCCCACAGAAAAACTAAGATGAGAGAAAGTTTTGTGGCAAAGAACAAACGCAAACATTTTATCTTTCCTACCCTAGGGCTATAGGAATTCTTTATTTGCCTCTAGGCTCATTTAAACTTCGGTTGAAAATATTTTTTTCTCTCTTCTGCTTAATTTTTTTATTGTCTTTATTTATCTATGTCACTACTGAGTCACATATTGTCGTCTTTTAAAATTAAATATATATTGAGATTGAAACAGCTTTTATTACATCGTTGAAATATGATTTTTATATGATTATATACAATATATATGTAATATTGTTTCAAACGATCCTGTAGACGTATGGATAAACTGGCAGTCGTGTACGTGAGGCGAGTGTTGATCTTCTTCCCACACGCGGACAACAAGAAGCAGAGGCAGGGCTAGATGTTAACACCGAGAGTGATCGGGGACAGCCCACGGGACAGAGGTAGAGGTCATGACACAAACTTGGATGCCTATCACCGAGATATGGAGAGAGAGACTGAGAAAGACAGAAGCGGTCTGTCTTTCGACACACTGTAGAACATACTGACGCTGACCCCCTGATAAAACCTGTCCTGTTTACAGGGGTCGTCTATAAAAAGTCCCTGGAGGGGGCCCCATCTGGGCTGGGCGTTGGCTTTTTCCTCCTCTGTCCCTAGCTGCCATCAGCTGACCGACCACTCTTTGGTTCTTTATTTTGACGTCACCATATTCAGTTTAAATACAAATAGGAGGTTAAAATACAAATAGTTTATATACAAAATATGGGGGTAGTAGTAAATAGAAACGGTGTACATTTCAATAGAAGGGTAGGATCTTATAAGGTATCGGCTCTAACTAATTGGAAGATATGTTAAATATACTAAAAGTGTCATTAATATACAGTTTAAAATATACGATATATATGAATAAGGAATATTATAAAATATATATTTAAAAAATAAAAGAGACATATCCTGACCAGGCTCAGGTGAGCATTTCTAGATGGCAGAGCGCCATCTAGTGGAACAAAAATAAACTAAACGTTTATTTAACTTGTTCCGTGATATTTGGCCAACCCAATTTCTTGATAAATCAAGAAAAGTCAATCACGAAAAATATACATACAAGAAAAAATATGCAAGAAATAAATATTAACATAAAATATAATTGATAAATATATTCATATATATATATATACCTTTAATTAAAAATACATATATTCGATCAAAATAGCATTTATTTTAACAATATTTCAGTTGGCTGAACGCCAACCTTTATCAAGGTATTATAACATTTTAATGTGTGTCAACAACAAACTCAGTGTCACATATATATGAAAAAAATAGTACAAATGTGATATTGTACTGGGATAAGGTACATAAATTGAAAAAGAAAAAAAAAGGCATCTCCTTTTCGTGCAACTGAAAGTTGCTAATGGCTTGCGCCATCTATCAGAATAAATATCACTAATTCGTTGATGTTTAAATTATTCCATAATTAGCCAACTACCCATTCTTAATTAATCAAGAAAAGCTAACCACGTACGCGTTTCGGGCTGTTGGCTCTCATCAGCGTGGTGTAAGCTGTACCTCAATGATACCCCAATTCCGGAATAATAAAAAAATCAACGAATAGTTAAAATTTATTCCAATAGATGGCGTAAGCCATCAGCAACTTTCAGTTGCACGATAAAGAGATGTCCTTTCTCAATTTATTCACCTTATCCCAGTACAAAATGACATTTGTACTTTTTTTTCACATTGTTTCGCATTCTCAAGCACTGAAAATTTTCCGATACCATCTAAGTATGTTATTACAAAAAAAAAAAAAAGATAATCAATTTCATATACAGACGACATTTCCAGCAAGAATTCTTCAATATTATGCAAATTATATACTGAATAATTTATACATTTTTATTCAGGATGACAATGTTATATATTAAGAAAAAGGCATCTCCTTATCGTGCAACTGAAAGTTGCTGATGGCTTGCGCCATCTATCGGAATAAATATCAACTATTCTCGTTGATTTTTAATTATTCCAGAATTGGCCAAATACCCATTCTTGATTAATCAAGAAAATCTAACCACGGACGCGTTTCGGGTGGCGCAAGCCACCAGCAACTTTCAGTTGCACGATAAGGAGATGCCTTTTTCTTAATTTATGCACCTTATCCCAGAACAATATCACATTTGTACTATTTTTTCACAAATGTCATATATGTTTATATAAAAAGGGCGTACCTGGATCTATAAAGAAAAGAAAATCTCAAAATATTTCGAGAGATTGCTCCCACTTTATCAATTTATTACACAGTAAACTTAATTTACAAATTCTTGTAGATCACATGAAAACAACTTTTGACTCAATGCTATATATGTTAATTTGATATTTTATAGCTTAAAGAAATCTAGCATCTATAGCATCTTATAGGAAATGTGAAGCTATAAACGGAACTCGACACATACGAACGAGTGCCCATCTGTTAGTATGTATTGTGTTGTGTTGTAAAAACTTCCGTCTGCGCTTTTTATAGATACAGTACAGCAGCTATTCCAAACTATATCAACTCTTTATAGTACTGGTAGATACTGCAATACGTAAATATACAGATTATGTACATATTATAAATGTGACTTATCCAAAACAAAAATTAATATGAACAGAAGGATCCCACCTATACACAGTTGGTACAGTGGAGTGGACCCAGAAGGAGATCTGAACCTTAGACAGCATCAAACAACACTAACAAAATTCAGAACAGGCCATCTCAAGCCATTGTAGATAGAAAATAACGATAAAATCTACCCCCACTTGCCCAAAATGTAGCTTGGCACCTACAGCTCCAGAACATATTTTGGCTTGTATTAGATGCATTAAACAAGACCTTTGGGAATAGAAATCATCAAACAACACTAACAAGATTTAGAACAGGCCATCTCAAGCCATTGAAGATAGAAAATAACAATAAAATCTACCTCACTTGCCCAAATTGTAGCTTGGCACCTGCAGCTCCAGAACATTATTTGGCTTGCATTAGATGTACTAAACAGGACCTTTGGGAGAGGCCACTACTTATCATAAAACAGCTTGAGGAGCATGAACTCATGGTATTTGTGTAATCTTCACACAAGGGTTTAAGAAACAACAACATTGTTGACTTATGTTGTCTAAACTGTTTTTTTTTTTGTATATTAATATAAAGCAATAACACGCCATTTATATATATGAGATTGAAGTATTCAAGCATGACTGTTTCTTTTTACACAAATCAAACTTCTACTGTCCTTACTGCGAGCAAGGCCCTCCTAATATGTTTCCATCTCAGTAAGGACAGTAGAAATTTGATTTATGTGTGAAAAAGAAACAGTCATGCTTGAAAACCTTTTGCATATGTTGTCTTGTCTTTCAAGCAGCATAGGTGTGCTCTCGAAGCAAAAGAATGCTGAAATTTCAACATTCATATAAAAACATCTTTCTAAATAGTTTTAATAAACAGCATTACAAAGAATAAATCTTCAGATGCAGTCTATATAAGCAGAATCAATATAAATTAGTTTTATCTTACATCTGGTGTATTGGTGAAATAGCTGGAAAGGCTCAACAATGGTAAGCTAAGCTTTCCTAAAATATTTTTCAACATCAATTCACAAATTTTTATAAATCCGTCCAAAACGATTAAAAGAAAAAGCGTTGATAAAATCTCAACATAAAATAGCTTTATCTTACATCTGGTGTATTGGTGAAATCTCGCTGGAAGGTTTAGTGATGGTAAGTTAAACTTTCTTAAAATATTTTCCAACATCAATTCACCAACTTCTGGAAATTCGTCCAATATGATTTAAAAAAAATAGTGTTGAAAAATCTCAACATAAAATAGCTTTATCTTGGATTTAGTGTATTGGTGAAATAGCTGGAAAAATTCAACAATGGTAAGCTAAGCCTTCTCTAAACATTTTTCAACATCAATTCACCAATTTCTATAAATCTATCCAATATGATTAAAAGTATGAACGTTGAAAAATTCTCTGAAATCAAAAGGCTTTTCAATAGACACATCTTTTTACCAAGTTTTTAACCCAGAGTTTACCTTGCTGAATTTAATTAATCCAAATTGAAAATACATCACCAATATTCAGAATTAAGAGAAAAAAAGAATATGAATAATCTAACATAAACAAATACAGAATCTCCATTTCATAAATTTTCTAGTTAAAACAAATTCTTGTATATCCTTTTATAAAAAGCAAAATACTAATATTTCACTAACGTATAGAATTTGGTATACATTCAATATATTAAAGTCCTTTTCAAATAGGTAAACGATATTAATTTCTAATTGAAGATATTTTGAGAAATACCTTTTTTTTTATGAGAGGTTTCAATTTTTTAAATTCTTCGAAATTTCACTCAAGAATCAAAGAAATTTGTTATTTGATCTTTTTAAGATGATGTAATAAAACGTCTTTTCATGGAACGAGAGTCTGACTCAATATATATATTAAATCTTTAATTAAAAAGGCATATATTGGATCAAAATATCATTTATTTTACCTATATTTCAGTTGGCTGAACGCCAACCTTTATCAAGGTATTATAACATATTTAATGTGTGTCAACAACAAACTCAGCGCCACATAACGTCAACAGAATCATATATTAAATCAAAAAGGCATATCTTGACTACGTTCACATGAACCTTTAGATGTAAACGTGGTCAAAAAATGATTTTTTTTTCATTTAGTAACAAACACCTGACCTTTTATATTATTTTATTTTTATTATTCTTTCGCATAAATATATACATATTATATAATCTAAAAACTCAAATATTTCTATATTTTAAAAAATATATTTTTTATTTTATTCATTGATAATTTTACTTTTGTTATCATCGTTTTTAGAAAGACTTTCAGTTTTGTTGTATAGTTTTGTTTTAAATATGCGTCGTTAGCATATCTATCCTTTTAAATCACTAATATAGGATTAACTTTATAAATTCTATATAATGTAAAAATAACTAATGTGTAATATTTTCTCAAGTAATTGAAAATAAAAGCTACTTGACGGTAAATAATTATCTTTTTTTTATCACGACTGCACCTTCAACCCTTTATCTTATCGATCCTTTGTCTTATCAACCCTTTATCTAACAACAACAACAAAATATTCATAACATATATTTTAAAAAAAAAAGAGCAATCCATATTTAAATCATTAGATAATAAAAATGCATATATTGACTTGATTAAGATTAATATATTTCGGCTGGCTGAACGCCAAACCTTTATCAAGGCATTACATTTTTGTATACACAAACACAGCGCCGCATAGTGTTATAATATCACAGTTGAAATAATATCAAAAATACAAAGTAGGTGGGAGAAATTTGTGCATGAAAAAAATATTATAAAAATTACAATCAGAATAAGTTAAATATCTTAAAATATTAAAGGAGAAAAAATAATAAGGTCTATCTTATATTTTAAAATATTATTATATATTATACACTGCGTGACATTGAAAATGGAACACCAAGAAATAGTGGCCAGAAAGTGATGAAACTCGGCAGACAGAGAGAGACAGGGACGAACAATAAGTGATCTTTATTCCAAAATGATAGTCATAATACAGAGCGAGAACGGCGTCGGCTTAGTAGCAAGTAAGATCACCGCGGACGGCGATGCACGCAGCAACACGTCTAGGTAGAGAGTCAATCAGAGTACGGATGGCGTCTTGAGGGATGGCTCTCCATTCCCTCTCAATCATTTGCCACAGTTCTTCTTCTGAACGCGGCTGTGGCAAGGCATGCAAACGGCGTCCAATGATGTCCCAGACGTGCTCGATTGGTGAGAGATCAGAAGAGTACGGTGGCCAGGGAAGCATCTGTACATCTTGCAGAGCTTGTTGGCTAATGCGAGCAGTGTGCGGTCGGGCGTTATCCTGCTGATAAAGGGCATTGGGTACCCCCTGAAGGTAGGGGAGTGTCACCGGTCGCAGCACATCATCAACGTATCGTTGGGCCGTCATAGTGCCCTGAATACGAAGTAATGGTGACCTGGAATCATACGCGATTGCGCCCCAAACCATGATTCCACGTTGTCGCACGGTGGGGCGTTCCACATTTGCTGCCGGATTGGACCTTTCTCCACGTCGACGCCACACGCGTACACGGCGACTATCACTGGACAAGCAGAAACGCGACTCATCTGAGAACACGACCCTGTGCCATTCCGTCATCCACGTCGATCTAGCCCGGCACCATTCCAAACGTTGGCGCCTATTCGGTGGGGTCAATGGCAGTCTTCTTAGCGGACGGCATGAGTGCAAGCCATTAGCAACCAATCGACGGGAAATGGTTCTGGTCGAGATGGAATGATCTAGGGTGTCTTGCACATGTTGCAGGATGGCGGTACAAGTGGCTTGTGGGGCCGCCACTGCTTGTCGAAGGATACGCCGATCCACACGTGCTGACGTCACTCTGGTTGCACCGGCATTCCTATAAATTGCCACATTTCCTTGTTCCAACCATCTTCTCCACAGTCGGTGCACCGTGGACGCACCAAGGTGTGTATCAGCTGCGATTTGACGTATGGACCAACCTGCCCTTTTCAGTCCGATCTCCATGCCCCTCGTAAAAGCGTCTGTCTGCTTGAACTGCCTCCGTTTACGATGACCTGGCATTCTCTGTTATTACACGTGTCTTTTGACACAAGAAAAACATTTCTACAATGATTTTCCTTGAAGAAATAACGACACGAATACTGTCCTTTCTGCAAGTTCCTTCCCTTATATCTTACTCCATGTGCGCACGAGAGCTGCGCATTTTACATCATTTGCATAACTCGGTTAGGCGCGTCTACCCTGAAATTTGCATAATTTTCTGGCCACTATTTCTTGGTGTTCCATTTTCAATGTCACGCAGTGTATTATATATAAATTATGTAAGCAATATTTACCCAAAAATAATTTAAAAAAGTAAAAATCAATATCAGGTAAAATGTTTCTTTTAATTTAAATTTTCAAAATTTCGAGCCAATATACTGCTCTTCAACGGGCTAATACTCTCTATGTACAATCTCTTAATAATCTTTATACAGAATAATTGAAAACTTTTGTTATTGACATGTGTGGGCGTGCATCTCAACAAAAGTTTTCAATTATTCGGTATAAATATTATTCAGAGATAGTACATAGAGAGAGAGAGAGAGAGTATTAGCCCGTTGAAGAGCAGTATATTTGCTCGAAAGTTTGAAAATTTAAATTAAAAGAAACATTTTACCTGATATTGATTTTTACTTTTTCAAATATAAAAATTAAATATACTACTATAATAATTAGGAAATTGAGAAATAGAAACTTACTTGAAAATTTAGAGCGCTAACGAAATATAGACCCTATTAATATATTTTTGAAAATAGAGTAATCCATAAATAAATCTTTAAATAAAAAGGTATATATTGGATCAAACTATCATTTATTTTACCAATATTTCAGTTGGCTTAACGCCAACCTGGATTAATATATTTTAATACCTTGATAAAGGTTGGCGTTCAGCCAACTGAAATATTGATAAAATAAATGATATTTTGATCTAATATATGCTTATTATTATATTTTAAACCTTTTGATGAAAGATATTTTAATTCAAATATTTAAAATACAGACGAAATATTTACACAACAAGAGTATTTGTGAAATTAAATTATAAAATGTAGAACTGATTAGGCAGAGATGCTATCAATATACAGGGTGATCCAAAAGTCCCGCACAACTTTAAAAATTAATAACTCCGCGAATATTTGCGCTAGAGCAATGCGGTAAACGCCATTGTATTCAGGATGCAATGGGATTTTTTATGGCAAATAATGAAAATTTCGAATTCGATTTTAGTTAAAAATTTATTCGCCAGATGGCGCTCTACCAGATTCAGAGATTCAGCGGCCAAATTGTTTGATAAATTGAAAAATATAACTGATCGACACGTATTTTTCCTTTTTGAATTCCAGGAAAGAACCCTAATAATATAAAATAACAAATTAATAAAACACCATTTCGCCAAAAGTATGAAGAATTGGTTAACGATTTTCAAATACAATCAGAGATATGTAAAATAGGTAAATGCAAATTAAAACATGTAGCAAAAATATTTATATTTTATATGGGGTTTTGTGAAATAGATTGAATGTTTGAAAAACACTGCTGATATAAATACACGATTTTTTGAAATGTTAATATAGTACCATATATTATGATGGCACTATTAATAGGATTTCATGCTATAAGAAATGTGTAGTTTCTTGACTGATTGGCGACCCTTGACTATTTAACTGGATATTTGTCATGATCCAACAAATGAAATATAGAGGGGAGTGACAAAATATATTTGACGTACTTTATTCCAAATTTCATATGGGCTTGTCAAATGTTATCATTGTTTATTATACTGTACACAATTTTAAAAAATGTGTCCCCTCAAATAAAAATAATTTTTAAATCGACCTTTTGCGTTGAAAAACGTGGTAGTAAAATCATTTTGTATTATTTTTTTTCACAAAATTTCTAAAGTTATTGGTGTACAGAAAATATTCCTTATGCTATTTCTTCTAATGAGCGAAAAGCGAAACACTAAACATAAGGGGAAAAATTGTGTGTACCAGTGTTATTCGAGAAGTTATAACACCCTGGTTTGCACGTCATAATATGTGGGCAAATGACAAACAAAATATTACTGTTCACAAAAAAAAGAGTCAATATGTGAGGACAGCATTTATTATCCCCATATCCCAACACAAAGAGCTGCAAAATATTGGTAGATAATATAATACATGGCGGCTTATATAACACATGAGGTAACTGCCTTCTCTCTTGTATTAGGTCACAATCCTTGCTCAATGTGGCACCCTTCATTCTCAATCACCGCCTGCAGACCATAAATGACAGAATGGACAGCATTAAATAACATATCTGTTGAAATTTATAAAACGTGCCATCTGATAGAAGCCTTCAACATGGCCAATGTGGTAGACCAGCATCGATAAACACACGATTTAAATGTACCCCCATAAACAAAAATCGCAAGGCGTCAAGCAATTGTTTGGCACCTCGGGAGATATGAGGAGGTCCTCCATCTTTCATGAATGTTATTTCGCTTAGTGCTTTTGCCCTGCAATATGGGAATACCCTTTTCTCTCAAAAGTTGAACATAACGTTCACCAGTTACAAAAACGGTTTTAAAAGTTCTTCCATTGATTTTTCAAAGAAAAATGGCCCGATAATAAAAGAAGTGAACCCACACAAAACTGTAACTCTAGGCTGGTAAAGTGGCATTTCTGTAAAAAATCCCAGGGTTTTTTGTTGCCCAAATGCAGCTGTTTTGAATGTTAAATTCTCCGTTTAGAGAAAGGTGAGCATCATCTGTCCACAGAACATTCGACAGCCAGTTTTCATCAATATCAATTTGCCGGAAAACCCATGCAGCGAATTCTTGACGCATCTCAAAATCGCCAACTTTCAGCTCGTGAAATCTTTTAATTTTGTATGGGTACACACAATAGAGACATTAAGTGAAGCGTCTTCGGATATCACAATCATACTCGGCGAATTTAACGCCAAAAGTTCAATTTGGGGATCACCTGTCCAGGATAACAAAAGTCAGCAGGTTGAGGACATGCTAACCGACCTCGACCTTGCACCGTTAAATAACGGAGAGAACGGCTATATCTATCTAAGTCCACAGGCACAGAATCCGCCATAGACATCACAGCGAAAAATTACAACATCGCACCCACAACACAATGGAAAATCCCGAGAGGTGCACTCAGTGACCACAGACCAATTTTAACAACCCTAAACTTCAAAATTGAGAATGTCCATTAGAATAAAAGAACATGGAACTTTAGGAAAGCCGACTTGAAAAAATTCACAGAAAAGCTTGAAGAATTGTGCAACGAAAAATTGAATTACAGAACGCTTGACAAAAACTTGGAAAAATTCTCTTCGAACATTTCAAAAGCTGCAAAAGCATCGATACCTAGAGGTAGACGTAAAGACCTGTGGATACCTTACTGGAAGGACCACAACATCGAGGCAATGATTTCAGAGAGAGGGACAATATCAATGAACTTCTTAAAAAATAATAAAACAGAAGAAAACAGAATGGAACTCATTGAAATTAGTCACAAAATAGAACAAGAAATTTGGATATTGAAACAAGTAAAATGGCAGAATTCTGCGAAAAAAAATGGATCCAAGAATGGAAAGCCAACACTGGAATGTGATTAGAGTGTTAGAGAACAATCAAAACCAACACTAATCCTCCAATACTCTAACCGATATGAATAGAACAGCGAGAACGAGAACAAACAGATGGCTGACATAATTGCTGAATATCTTTCAAGCACTTCCATAATCAACTATACGAATGAAGACAGGACTCTAAAATAATATAAACCAGTTAGTTAAACAAGTAATAAACTTCCATCAACAAGATATTTTCTCGAGAGACTTCACACTGAATGAGCTAAACTCATCAATAAAAAAATCCAAGAGGTCACCAAGAGATAATCTAAGCTTTGGTCAAATGATTAAACACTTTGAAGACAAAGCTAATAATCAACTCCTGCGAAAACTGAACATTTAATGGCAAACTGGTAAACTACCAAAGAATTGGAAGATACCAATTATAGTGCCAATACTGAAGCCAAACAAAGATGCCAAGGAATACAAGAACTATCGGCCAATTTCTCTCACCAGCATACTTTGTAAAATACCAGAACGAATTATCCACTCTAGGCTCATAGTCTGGCTCACTAAAAATAATAATATTGTAGCGAAGTGAAATTGCTGGCTCAGCAACCCTGGAGCTGACGTCACTTCCTGTGGAGGTTACCCCTGCGAGGCCGCGTGGCTACGAGACTTTATTCTTTGCTCTCTCTCTCCTTTCCCTTTTGAATTTGCGCTAAAACTGCTCCTATTCCATAGTTGCTCGCATCAGTATGTATTTCTGTTGGGGATGAATGATCAAAATGTCCCAAGACAGGCTCAGAAATTAGGGCTGACTTGAGAGCTTCAAATGCGTGCCGCTCTTCTATGTTCCAACTAAACACTGAATCTTTCTTTAAAAGAGCGTTTAATGGTTGGGCTATATGGGCATAATTGGGTATGAAACGGCGGTAGTAGGAAGATAGCCCTAGGAAACTTCTAACTTCTTTTAGCGACTTTGGTCTGGGGAAGTCACGGACTGCTCTAATTTTTTCTGGATCGAGACATATTCCATCTCCACTCACCTCATGTCCAAGAACTGTTATAGTTTTCGCACCAAACCTGCATTTCCCCGAATTGAGGCACAAGCCAGCCTTCCTCAAACAGCCTAATACCAGCTGAAGGCGTCTCAGATGTTCCTCAAAATCATCGGAAAAAACGACTATGTCATCAAGGTAACAGAGACAGATTGTCCACTTAAGACCCTTCAAGAGGCCGTCCATCATTCGTTCGAATGTAGCTGGAGCGTTGCATAACCCAAATGGCATCACTTTGAACTCATACAATCCATCTGGGGTTATGAATGCAGTCTTCTCAAGGTCCGCTTCCTCCACGTCGATCTGCCAGTATCCAGATTGGAGATCCATAGAGGAATAAAATCGTGCTCCCTGTAGACAGTCCAAAGTGTCGTCGATCCTTGGGAGCGGGTAAACATCCTTTTTTGTTATCTTATTAAGGCGGCGGTAATCGACGCAGAATCTCCAGCTGCCATCTTTTTTCCTGACTAAAACGACCGGTGAGGCCCATGGGCTCGCAGAGGGCTGAATAATACCAATTTCTTCCATTTTAATTACCTCCTCTTGAATAATTTGACGTTCCGCTGGTGCTACTCGGTACGGTCGTTGTTTGGTGGGAAGGTGGTCTCCGGTGCTAATTCGATGCTTAACATTATCGGTCTTGGACGCTTCTTTTTTTCTGAAATCAAAAATATCTCTATAGTTTCTCAATAAATTTCTTAATTTTTCTTTTTGAAAATCGTCAAGTGAATCATCTATATTTAAAATTTCCGCAATTTTTGAATCCTCGGAATGGCCTATATCTGTTCCTACGTGGTTGCCTTCAGCAAGTACACAAAGCTGGCTATCCTCGATGACGACACCATCGGCCACGTGCATCCCCTGGGGAATTATCTTCGGATATGGGCTCCAATTTGCCACCCACAGTTTTCCCCTGTTACTGGTAAGTGAGATGATAGAGGAGGGAGCCATTAGTTCTCTTTCCAGCGACAGACCTTTTTGACTTTCTGCCACCACAGCTGCATTATCTGAGATGTCTCTGCTTAATACCTCTATCAGCTGACAAGATGCGGGCTCTATTCTGTATTCCCGTTCCGCGTAGAGAGGTGAGTTGTTCTTGGGTGTGTCCTCGACTAGGAATTCCTCTAAAAAAAGTGTATCTTCTGCAGAATCAATTACCGCCCTGGATAACTTCAAAAAGTCCCATCCGAGGATCACATCGTGACTACAGTCCTCCAGAACAATAAATTCGAAATTTTCCTGCAGACCATTTAAGTCCAATTTTAAAGAGCAGCGTTCTTTCGGTTTTATAATTTTACCGTTGGCCACTCTTAAGCTCACGTCAGTTTCGGCAAACATTATTTTCTTCAATTTGAGTCTGAACCTCTCGAACACGACAGAATAAGAAGCCCCAGAATCAACAAGAGCACTGGTTATATTTCCTTCTATTTTAATATTTATATAATTTCCTTTCATATCCACTGTAGTCGATGAGGGAGGGTTTCCAAATTTTGCGGCCCCACCTCCAAAATAGGTCGCAACCTCTAGTTTTCCTGGCGAGAACGGCGAGGTGACCGACTGGACCCTCAAATAGGCGACGAATGTTGTCCGTTTCGGCCAGGGTATGGGGAAGGGCTTCGGTAACGTCTAAAATTATCTCTTGGCTCGTCGTCATTGAGCGCCGGGAATTTGGAACGGGGTCCATAGAAGATCATTGGTTCTTGCCTCCTTTGGGGATATCCGTTTTCTCTTTCGTCATTCTGTCTCCTTCTGTCACGGCAGTAACGGGCGACATGGCCAGGGCGTCCGCAATGGAAGCAAATTGGTCTTCCCTCAGTGGTCCTCCATTCATTTGTGTCCCGTCTTTCTCCCTGTTTCGGGTACCGAGCTCTGGGACGGGGAGTTTGGGGTGCGGCCGTCTCTCTTCTAGCGATTGGTGACGGCGTATAAGTTTGATATTGAGGGGAGCCTCTGGAAGGATTTGATATTGGAGCGAGGGTTTTATCAATTTCTTCCCTCACCATATCTTCAATGGTGGCGATTCTTGGTTCTTCACGAGGAGCGGCCAAGGCCCGTTGCACCTCCTCGCGGACAATTTGTCTAATCATGGATGACAAATCTGTATTATCATTGCAGACATCAAGGGATGCTACATTGGGCAAGCGTTCGTACTTGGCGGGGGTCACACGCCGACGATGAAGCGCTTCAATGCGGCGGCACTCAGACACAAATTGATCCGTATTGTTTATGTCTCTTGGAAGAAGCGCCTGATAAAGTTCTTCCACTATTCCTTTCATGAGGTGGGATATTTTATCCCCCTCGCTCATTTGGAGATCCACCTCTTTGCAGAGTCGTAGGACGTCTTGTATATAGAACTCGGTGCTTTCACCCTTTAGCTGAGCCCGGATTTTAAGTTTTTTCTCGGCAAGCAGCCGCAGACTCTCACTTTTCCCAAATACACTCTCCAATTGAGTAGTAAACTCTTCCCAATTCCGGATGGTCTCCTCATTATTCTCAAACCATTTGAGGGCAGTTCCATTCAGGTAAAATTAGATATTGGCAAGACAGAGGGTGTTTCGTCCCAATGATTATGCTTTGCCACACGTTTGTAACCTTTTAACCAGGTAAGGGGATCCTCACCATCCTCCCCGGAGAACATGGAAGGATTCCTTGGTAGGTGCTGAACAAAATAATTGCCCACCTGGGTAGCTTCCTCTATATTCACGGTCATCTCCTTGAGCTCTACACTATCTTCTTGTTTAACAGTTTCAGTCCTTCTTTTATGTCAGAAGGGATATCGGTCTTGACGATCCAGCGTCTCCACCAGTTGTAGCGTAGCAGAAAGGTAGAGTCGGTGATCCATAAACGAAGAACGTTATTTTATTAACCAAACAAACCGAGGTCAAAAGAAGAACAAAGGGGAAATATGAATGAATTAATTAATTATAATTGAGTGATATCTAGAAATAGCTATATTTAAAATAGTAAACAAAGGAGAGAGAGCAAAGAATAAAGTATCTTAGCCACGCGGCCTCGCAGGGGTAACCTCCACAGGAAGTGACGTCAGCTCCAGGGTTGCTGAGCCAGCAATTTCACTTCGCTCCTCTACCAAACTGCCTATAGATCCCAGCACTGTACGACTGATCAACTGTTCTACTTCTGTCAATCAATAATAGATTATTTCCAGGAAAAACCGCCAAAGAAGACCACGGCTATATTCCTTGATATGACCTCAGCCTTTGATCGAGTGTGGAGGGAGAAATTGCGTGAAAGGCTGCACAATATCGGAGTAAGAAGAAACCCTTAATCTGGATTTCAGACTTCTTAAGGGGGAGAAGGTTAAAGGTTCGGGTCAATGGAGAATTTTCCAAGGAAGGAAGAAGGAAGGAAGGCTGGTGTAACTCAGGGATCTGTGCTCAGTCCTCTACTCTATCTGCTATATATTAACGACATCCATCCTTACCTCACTGAAGACACAAAGGTTGCCTGTTATGCAGATGATATAGCCATATGGCACACAAGTAGCAGTATAGAAAAATCGTAAAAAATACTGAACACATCAATGATAGGACTGGAGAAGTGGGCAATGGAACTCCAAATGACCATAAACCCTATAAAACAAACCTATGCGTCTTCTCCACTGACAGGGAAAAAAGGCTTAAATATAACCCCAAAATGAGCATAAACAACCAATTAATTGATAAAATAGAAATCCAAAATACCTAGGTGTGATACTGCAGTCCTGGACCTTTCCAGTTGGTCTCGAGGACCACGCTATCACCATCTCCTAATGTGGAACAAATTGGGGAGCAAAACCCAGAATTCTCAGAACAACATATACCACCTTAATAAGGCCGATAATGGAATATGCAACACCGGTCTGGGCTCCCTCAAGCTCATCACTAAAAGTAAGGCTAGACAGTGTTCAAGCAAAGCGGCCAAAATAATCACTGGTGCTGTTTCATCCACCAACAATGCGAAAATCCAGAGAGAATGTGTTCTAGACCTACTCGCTCGAAAGCAGAAGACAAAATAAAAACAACTTGGATCGGCACTTCGGAAACGAGGAACCAGAGGACGAGATCTCTCTGACCACTTGTGGTTTGGTGGACGCCCTTTTCTGAGAATGAGGTGAAACTGACGGCTTTCAAGTTCGGGAAAAGGAAATCTCCTGGTCCCGAAGGGATCGATAACACGGTCGTGAAAGCCCTGGTAAGGATGCACCCATCGCTTCTTTCCAGCTTATTCAATAGGTGCCTGGACACTGGTACATTTCCTGAGGCATGGAAGGTTGCCCGAGTAGTGCTTCTCGAAAAGTCTGGTAGAAAGGGTAATTCTCCTAATGATTATCGTCCGCTTTCTTTACTAGTGTGTCTAGGTATGGTCCTGGATAGCCTACTAGCTCAGCGACTGAAGCACTGGCTAGAGAGTAATGAGCTCCTTTCCTCTTTCCAACATAGTTTTAGGGAAGGGAAGTCCACAACCACAGCTCTGAACGAGGTGTTAGAGGGGGTTGAGATGGGCTTAAATAAGGGTGCTTGGGTTCTTTTCGTGGCCCTGGACATTAATGGCGTGTTCAACTCCATGAGCTGGAACAAGCTGATGAGAAATTCGATGGACATGGGTGGTCCTGATAATTTGTGCAGCTTGGTTCGTGACTTCCTGAGGGATAGACGGATTAGCCTCAGTTTTGGTGGACGGAAGTTGGAAAGAAACTGTGCTAGGGGTTGCCCCCAGGGCTCTTGCTGCGGACCTATTCTGTGGAATATCCTGGTAAACACCGTTTTCCAGGAGGAGCTCCCTGAGGGAGCCAGGCTGGTTCTCTATGCCGACGACCAGTTCCTCATCATTGAGGCTGCTTCGAGAGCGAAGGCTGAGAAGTGTGTTGAAACTTCTCTCCAAATTCTCTCGAACTGGGCCCATTACTCTGGCCTTAAGTTCAATGTCTCCAAAACTAAAGCCCTCAGCTTTAAGCCTAGAGAATAAGAACTAAAAAGAAAGGGATCAAATGGGAACACAAGCCGGCTATCCGGATGGAAGGACGGAGGGTAGCGTTGGTCAATAGGATGACCATCCTGGGGGTGGTCATTGATGACAAGATGGGTTGGCAATACCAGGCGGAGGAGATGGTGGCGAGAGGCAGGGAGGCGTTGTGCAGGCCTGTCCTGGTTGGCACTCAACAGGGTTACTATTTTTAGGAACCTTTGCCTCTCCTGTGTCGAGCCAATCTTGCTATATGCTTCCGGGGCTTGGTGGCGCCGAAACAGGGATCAGAAGGTGGCAACAACTCTAGAGAGAGGGCAAAGGACAGCGGCACTCAGAATCACAGGGGGATATCGCACTACCAGCAGTGAGGCCTTATTGGTCCTCGCTGGGCTTATTCCCCTGGGATTGAAACTAGAGGAGTAGACCATCAGACAGAAGATCTGGGAGAACAGGGAAGATGCCCTGGGACTTGAAGCGTGGGCTCTGGAATCGAAGAGGGACCCAAGGAAGCCTCCGCAGTGGTTGCCAAAGAGGAATTGGAGTCCTGGAGGGCCGACAGGGATTGGCACGGAGGTTTTCACTGATGGTAGTAAGTCTGGAACCAATACTGGAGCTGGGGTAGTGATATTCACTAATGGAGAGCTGATCTTCCAAGAAAGTTTAACACTTAGAGTGGACGAATTGGTCTTTTCAGCCGAGCTGGTTGCGATCAGGATAGCCCTCAGAGTGTGTGCCGAGAAGAACTTCAGCCCGGACCGCCTCTATTCAGATTGTATGTCGGCCCTCGTCGCCATCAATCTGGAGAAAGGGCAACTCGCGCATCAAATAATCCAGGAGCTGGAGATGATGACGCGGGCTCCGGAGCTCCCTTGGTTTAGGAGACACATCCTCATCGAAGGTAATGAGTTCGCAGACAGGATCGCTAAGGCAGGATGCTTTAGAGGTAGATCACAGAGGACCCCAGTGACCAAGAAAGAAGTTTATAGGAGGATCAGGGGGCACGTCCAGGACTTATGGTTGGACAGATGGAGGAACAGTGTGAAGGGGAGAGAGGTATTCAATGGGGTAACAACACCCAAGTACCTCTGTAAGGTAATGTCCCACAAACTCATTAGGGTAGTTCGGGACATGGGCTCTTCCCCAAGTCTCCACAGATTTAAAATTAAGAGAAACCCTGATTGCGTCTATGGAGAAAGGGATGTGAATGCACGCCACTACGTCTTGGATTGTCCAAGGGTAGGGTGTGTGCAGGAAGAGAGAAGGAGAGCGAGGGGCGCGATCGAGAGTAAGCTGCTGAGAAATCACAGCAATATTCTTAAGAAAGCCCACGACGTGGCAGCTGAGCTTTTCCTCAGCTGTGAGTGAACAGAGTCGACCGGGGGCCGCCTCCCCGCGGTCCCTGCTGGACACAGTAGATAGTTTCCTATTTTGCTGTGATTAAAGGCCACCGGTATAGAAATCCTTCCAGACACGTTGTCTGGGAGGTGGTGTTTCCAGGTACAATGTCCAAGCACTAGCTTGGATACCGTTACTTGGCTTATGTGTTGAACAGAATAGCAGCGAAGGGCATGCTTCGCATGCCGGCTTGTGGACAGAAAGGTCTGGGTGGCAATCTGCTTTTAGGGTGTACCAACTGTGCTTAGGTTGGATCCTCCAGTTCTTGTTTATTTTGGCTAGTGTTTCTATTTCTTTAAAAGTAAGTTTATTTTTCTGTAGCAAGGGTTCTTTTGTGCCTTTTTTCGCTAGCGCATCAGCAGCTTCATTGCCTTCAATGCTAACATGTAAGGGTATCCATTGAAGGTGAATTTTTGAGGTATTGAGAGTTTTTGGAGATAACCAATTATGTTCCTGCTTATTTTGTCTCTAAGTTCCCCTGTGTGACTAAAGTGTTGTATGGCACTTCTACTATCAGTAAGAATCCATATATCGTGATGTTTAGTGTTTCTGATGGATTTTAAGACTTCATAGATGGCTATAAGTTCTGATCTGAAGACTGAGCAAAATTCTGGGTTTCTTCTGTTTATTTTCTCATTGCCATTTGTGGTTTTAATGAGAGAGCCACTGCCAGTGTGTCCCAACTCGTCTCTGCTACAATTTATTATTTCTAATGATAATTGTTTTAAGTATTCTGGATTTTGGTATTGTTTGTTGGTGGGTTCATTTAAAGTGGCATTAAAAATAACATTTTGTTAGTGGTTCGCATGGAGATATTTTTTCAGCTAAATAATATTTTTCCACTTTATATTTTAAAAATCCATTTCTTTTGGCCAGGTGGAGAGGGCCTTCTTTTTTGAGTCTTATATTGGGTTCCCAATTAAGTATGTAATTGAAAGTTCTGTGTTTGTTTTCATAACTCTTGATTTTGCTTATATATTTTGCATTTATATATTTAATGCATTGTTTATATATTTAAGGGCATAATGTCTGCCTCGTAAAGTACAATATTATCAGGGCAGGTATTTCGAAGACCTGTAATAATTCTAGTTGCATTTAGTTGTATCCTTTCCAGTGTTTTTAGATTTGTTTCAGATGCTGTACCATAGATTTGATATCCATATTCCAAGATAGGTCTCATTAGAGATGTGTAAGTTAATTTTAGTGTTGTTGCTTCAGCTCCCCACTCTTCCTGAAATATATTTCAAGATTTTAGTCGGTCTCTTCCTTTTCTAACAACTCCTTCAATATGTTTACTAGAGTTAATTTATGGATCCCGGGTGTAGCCGAGATATTTAGGATGTTTATTATATTGCAATTGTTGTTCGGTTCTTATCGGTGGTAAAAAGACAGGTTTCAGATTTTTGGGGGTTAAATTCTAATTTATGTTTATTAGCAAATTTTTCTAGGTGGAGAATAGTATTGTTCAAATCTCTTTCAGCTTTTTTTCCAGTTAGTGTTGCTGCTCCATAGAATAATGTCATCTGCGAAAAGTCCAATATTGGTTTTATGTGAAAATTTTTCTTCTATGCCTGCAATAAATAGGGTGAAGAGAGTTGGGCTAAGGACTGATTCTTGTGGTAATCCTTGGTACAATTTGAAGGTTTTAGATAGAGTGCCATTATATTTGACCCTGATGTATATATTTTTAAGGGAATCATTTATCCAAGTGATAGCTTTTCCATCAACTTTGAAATGTTTGTATAATTTTGTAATTAACTTGTTTTTCCATACCTTATCAAAATCTTGTGTAAGGTCTAAAAAGCAGCTATGGTGTGGTTAGTTGGTTTTTTGTTTTGTGCATCTTTTACCTTTTGTGTGAAAAATAAGAGTTGCTCTATTGTCCCATGTCCTTTCCTAAATCCATATTGCTCTTCTGGTAAGAGATTTCTTGTGTCGGGGTGGTAGGTGAGTCGTCTGAGTATAATTTTTTCCATTAATTTGCAGCAAATATTTGTGAGAGAGATAGGTCGGTAGTTTTTTAGGCCATCAGCAGATTTGTGAAGTTTTTTAATGGGATTTTTTGTTGCATTTTTGCAGTCTTGAGACAATTTTCCAGTTTTCCAGGAGTTATTGAAAATATTAAGAAGTCTTTCTTTGCCAATTTTGCCCAAGTTTGATATCATTTGGCCATGGATTCCATCTGGCCCAGGAGTTTTGTTTAGGTCAGTGTTTTCTAATGCATAAGCTAGCTCTTTCATATTGATTTTTTTCATGGAAAATATTATGAGAGCTGGTGACATTTTTACAGTCATGAATAATCTTTCGGGCCTTTTTTCAACCTTGATTTTACTACTTATTTGATATGAATTACCTAAAAGATTGGCAGCAATTTTGTCATTAGTTGCTGGTGTACCATCTGTATTCTTAATCATATTTGCGTTTTCAGTTTGTGGCTGGACTCTGTCAATTTGTTTTGCCAAATTCCAAAGTTTTGTATTTGGGTTTCTTGGGTTCAGGTTTTCACAGGTTTGTTTCCATTTTTCCCTTTTCACATTTACGTATAATCTTTTTATTTTTGCAATCACAATGTTCAGTTCAGTTCTACAATTTGTTTGGTTTTGGGTGCACTTTTTTGTAGTTCATTTCTTTTAGTTATAAGTGTTTGAATATTTTTTGCCTGGTGTGTATAATTTGGAATCCATTTCTTAATATTACCTCTTGGTATTGAAACTTTGGCTGCTTTAACAATGGTGTTTTCGAAAGATATCATATTAGCCTTTTTGAAGTTCCAGAAATTTTCTTAATTGAGCTAGTTTTGGTCTTGGTGCTAATTTCTATCAAATTAGGCAAATGATCACTTCCAAAACTTTTTAATATTTGCTATTTGCATTTGTGGAAAATGTCAGGATAGTAAAAACTTATATCAAGGGCTTGTGCAGTATTATAGCTTGTAGGAATGATGGGTAGGATTCCCATCATTTAAGCACATGAAGGCATTGTCGTCAAATATGTTTGATAGTATTTTGCCTCTTGGGTTTGACGTAGAACATCCCCATAGTTGATGTTTGCCATTAAGGTCACCTACAATAATAGTGTTGTCTGTAAGAAATTGAGTCATTGTTCCATCGTCAATAAATGTATTGTTTGGAGGGTGATACATATTGTATATGTTGATGGCTTTGTTTTGATTGAGGTAGACTTTGATACCTTGGGCTTCGAGGTCTAATGTGTTTGGAATATTAATGGCTATGTCCTCATAGTACAAATTCTTGATTAAAAATGCTAGGCCACGCCCTTTAACAGCATATACAGATGGATCTTCAGACCTTACCCTGAGTAATGGAGGGGCCGGAATTAACATAATACTGCAAGATGGAACAAACATAAAAATCAAAGAAGGAGCAGGACAGATTTCGTCAAACTTCACTTGTGAACTGACAGCTATCTGGAAAGCCCTTGATGTATGCCTTAACCAACCATCCCTGCATCAAGCAGAAGGAATTTTAATATACAGCGACTCCATATCCACTCTAGAAGCAATTCAGAAGGGCAATACTAGAATCACACAGAAAATACACTCGTTACTTACTCAACTGGAACCATTGGAGAATAACTCCATTCTACATTGGATCCCTGCCCATGCTGGGATCAGGGGTAATGAAATAGCATTTGAATTGGCAAAGGAAGCCAGAAAGTTGAGCCAAAGGAAAGAACAAATGTCATTATTTGACGCTGATTCTTTGTCAAAATACAAGATAATTAAACAAAAAATAAGAAAAGATCAAAATGCGAAATAAACTCTGAGATAAAAATGACAAAAACTATAACAAGACTTAGAACAAAACACTATAAAGGAATGACAATACATCCAGATGGCACAAGAACCTATAGGGCATGCAACAATTGTCCTGGTGTGGAACTTACACCTACCCACATATTCTCATATCCAGCAATGGCCGCAGCCTTGCAGAAAATTGACATAGACCCAGAGCAGCAGCTTTACACACCCAAGATAGTGGACATTGCTGTTGCTGTGATGGAGATGCATGGATACATCTAAGGCTCTTTATTGGACACGACAACAACAACAACGGCATTCCAGAGTAAAATAAATTATCAGAGATAAATACATATTTTTCAAATGAATTAAAATAAATATAATCGATACTGAGTGAGAGTTGAATTAAAAATATTAGAAATTTATTATCTTCGGAAACAAACCGTATCTAAAATATCAATTTTCTTTTGCTACATGTTTTAATTTGCATTTACCTATTTTACATATCTCTGATTGTATTTGAAAATCGTTAACCAATTCTTCATACTTTTGGCGAAATGGTATTTTATTAATTTGTTATTTTATATTATTAGGGTTCTTTCCTGGAATTCAAAAAGGAAAAATACGTGTCGATCAGTTATATTTTTCAATTTATCAAACAATTTGGCCGCTGAATCTCTGATTCTGGTAGAGCGCCATCTGGCGAATAAAATTGTAACTAAAATCAATATCGAATTTTTCATTATTTGCGATAAAAAATCCCATTGCATCCTGAACACAATGGTGTTTACCGCATTGCTCTAGCGCAAATATTCGCGGAGTTATTAATTTTTAAAGTTGTGCGGGACTTTTGGATCACCCTGTATATAAATATAAAATATTGATGATTGAAAATGATGTAAATCAATAAAGTTCAGTCGATTATTGATTCAAGACGAAGACAAGCGTCTGATATTTTCGATTTTACCAAGAAATTCACTCTAAAGTAGAGATTTCAAGGATTCTCATAATAATTCCGTTTTATTGAATAAACCATATTGTCGCGTGTGAGGCATCCAAATGATTACAACCTCCGCCAATGGATGGCGCTTTCGCCTGTTTCCCTTCTCTAACTGATGTGGGAGTCGCCGACTGCTGTGGTCTTGTTTCCTGGGGAGGGTAATTGTAAATACACTTTTATGTTGGCCCCAGGATGTAACATAATGTAACTACCCATTGTTTATTATCTCATTTAAATGTAATGTTTAGTAGTGGATGACAATAAAGGTCAGTGTTTCTAGTCCTGATGCGGCCTTCTGTCGTTACTTTCGCCATCGCCATTGCCATCATCGCCATGCTTGCTGCTCTTCTGGTAAGTCTCTCGTGTCCCCCCACTAGTGGTAAGGCCGAGAGATACTGCCAGAGGAAGGGAGTACCACTGGAGAGGTGGTTCTCAGGACGTCTTTGGGTGGCCTGCAGGGAAGAGCAACGGGAGCCTGAGTAGGTGATCAACGAAGGAGGAAGCGGCGTTGTCGCAAAGAACCGGTAGGGTCTAGCCGCGACAATATTAAAAGGAGAAAATGTTAATTCTTATTTATTTTAACGAACAATTATTATAACAGCTATAAACAAGGTCGCCCCAAAAGCTCGATAACACTTGCAAAAAAAAAATTGAAACACCAATAATATTCGCCATAATATTATTCAACGCGTTATGTACAAAGTCTTTGTATTATGTATAAAGTAATTGTATTATTATGTATTTGCCGTAATAATATTATTCGCCAAGTAATAAGAAATACGTTTTAATATATAATAATAAAAAATAATATAAAATACCTTTTATTTACCATTCATAGTTTGTTCTTGCCTTAAATAAATTGCTGTCTCATCCTGAAGTTGGTCTTCCCTAATTTTCCACGTGGCAATATGAATATAATATTTTACCATTTTTGTCTTGAATTTGATGTAGGTTTTTAAATGAGTAAACACGCGATAATTTTTATTTGGAAATCAAGACCTTAAATGATTAATATATGTTTTAGTGAGAAATCTGGTAGGTTTTAAATCAAGAATTAACTAGTGTTTTAATGTATTTTTTTTTATACTATATGTTATTTTTTGGTGTAATTAATATTATATTATATAATGTTGTCCCAAGTATCGTGTTGGATCGTTTTTTAAGACAACTCTCAGATTTATAGAATTAATTTATTAAACTTCAAACGTTTTCAGATATATATATACTAGCGGATGTACCCGGCTTCGCCCAGGTTTTTCTCGAGGGAATGTTTGTAGTCTAGTAATAAGAAAATATACTACACCTAAAAACTATCAGAGAAAAGAGAAACCACGGAAGGTGAACAGAAAAATGCTTACAATGGATGTTATGTTTACGATATCAAGTTAAATAAAAACAAAGATAAAATTTGCATATGTTGGTCACTATAAATTTGTATATTTGTTAGGCGAAATTAGAAACATGATAAAACAATTGGGTATTTAAAAACAAATGTAGAAATAAAGGTTGAAGTATAATAAACAATTTTAAAGATTAGTTTTAATTATTAATCAAGATTGTGTGTGAATATGTGAGAAAGATGTAATATCGTTGTTGTTTTCTTGGCCGACTGTTTTACATATGGTGTTATCTTAAAATTGCTTGTTTTGAATATTTTTTAGATTGAGATTATTAGCTAGTATGTAAAAAAATTAACTCTGTTGAAATTTAATTTTGTATTTATATATAAATAAAATTAACTCTGCTGATTTTTTTTTTGTATTTAATCGATAACAGCGAAGTTACGCATGTTAATGTTAGGAAATATATTTTGATGTTAAGCAAAACCTGCTCCATCTCGTTTTACATAAATGTTGAAAATTTGGTTGAAATTGATGCATTGTAACGAAAGTTTTTAGTGATGTCCACTTATGAAATTTCCATTTTATTAATATAGATATATATATATAGAGAGAGAAACGAGTTAATTACATCGTATTTAAGGCAACAAAAGAATCATCTAATTTACATACATCGTTCTAACCAGATACAACTTTTGCAAAACAGACGACAAAGAAAATAAACAAATTAATGGTAGAGGGTAAGTTCCTATTTTTTACAAGTTTTCATACTCAAAGAATATTTATTTTCCTGCTTCAGTTCGTAAACATATTATGATTTATATTTTTCAAGTGTTGACCTAATTTTGGGACAACCTTGGTGATATAGGTGTCCTTGGTAAAATTAAAATAGAATTCTTATAGAAGAATGATTTAATCTCTGATGTCCTATATCAAGGATGGCCAATCAGCTGGGGGGCCAAGTTTCAGAAGTTCGTAAACACTTGCAAAATATAAATCATTATCATAATATGTTTACGAACTTTAAGACAACCTTGTAAAATGGTCAAAAGGTCAAAATATATAAACATCTATTTTTTGTCTATTATTCTATTCAAAGATATTGGAGCTAACAAGTTGAGCTCTTCCGCACCTCCCTAACAGAGAAAAAGAAAAGAATTAAAGGTAATCAATAAACAATTGGTTAAGAATCAAATAGAAAGTTAGAGTGGAGTTACTTGATTCCTGATTTTATTTGTAGTTTGTATATCTTTTGGTATAAATTCTTTTATATATCTTTTTTTGTCTTCTTGAAGAAGATGTTGCCTGGCCGGCATTCATATTTCTGTAAAAAATAGAAACTTCGGCCAGTGAAGGTTTTTATTTTCTCAAAGGATACAAATATAGAAAGATTAGTATATATGTAATTAGAACATTCTTTTTTATCAAAAGATATTGAAAATCTACTAAAAGGAGTTTTCGCATCCTAACAATAAACAATTGATGCCAAAATATCGACTAAAATATATGAAGACAAAATATTTCTGTAAAACATAAACACTTCGGCCAGTTATAGTTTTATTTTCTCAACGTTTCAACAAAAAATCTTTTGTCTTCGTCAGGAGAAATAAATAAAAATATTTGGCAAGGCGTTAAACATTGTTCTGAGGTTGCAAGGTATTTTTGGCATCAATTGTTTATTGTAAGGATGCGAAAATCCTGTAGATTTTCAATATTTTGATGAAAATTGAAGTTCTAATTACATATATACTAATCTTTCATGTATATCTTTTAATGTTATTATTTTAAATAATTAATGAGCTAAAATGGTTTGCTATTGTATTCTATATTGAAATGTTAATATTGTAGCAGATTATATATTACAAACGCTTTATTATATGTGATTCGATGAAAATATTGTCAATTTCGACCTTTTTAGTTTGATACACTAAACTTTTTTTCATTGCCTCTCTGATATTTTATTAGTTTCAATTTGGCTTTATATAAATAAAATGCCGTGTAATTCTAAAGTTTGTCTTTCCTAATTTTATAGGTTACAATATGAGGAATTCTCTTTGTATTTTTCCTATCTTTTAATATATATAAGATTGTTTTAATTACATAAATTCTATTATTTCTTGTTGTCTATCCTTTGGTATATTTTATTTTAAATAACACAACAACAAAAGGCCTTTATTGAGGACCCCTCGTCCTATATAGGATTCGCCAGTTTACAGAGTAATTGAAGAGAAGAGAACTAAGAATACAGAGAGAAACCTATATGTAGTAGGTATAGTATAGTATTTTCTACACTGTGACTATATACAACAGCAGCAACAAGCCTTTTACTGGAATCAAAGTCCCATACTGGATTCGTCATTCTAATCCTGACATAGATTATTTGCATATAATTATTTACATCAATTAGATTATGTATATAGCCTCCTCTTCTCTTCAGCCGTCTTCCAGAATTTGAACAACGCAAAAGCTCCAGCTCTGTTTCTCACCACCTCATTCAACAGGAGCTCCAAAGAGAGTCCCTCAAGGCCTATTTCACTGAGGAGCACTTCTCGTTCGTCTTTCAGCCCCATACATGAGAGTATATGGTGATGTAGCCCCGGCTCCATTCTTGTCCCGCAAATCTGGCATGTCCATCCATCTGTTTTAAATATTCTGGGGCGATCATCAGCAAAGAGCACCGAGAGGATTCTCAGTCCGGCAATACACCGTTTGACCCGGAGCGGGAAATCGCTGGACAGATAGTGTTCCGGTAACGGAGTTGAGCAGATTTTTTTATAGTGGGGGTAAAGTCTTGAATTTATTATTCTTGTGTGATCCTTTTGCAAAGACTGGTCTATTGGAGTCCTGATTATGTAGGGAATTTCTCTTTGTAATGTTCTATAGTCTGTGCAGCAATTCAGCCATTGAAATCCGGTGTTGTTTAAAATATTAACTATACTTCCCGTGAAACCTATATATTTTTTCGTTGCGTTTGAGATTTCCCACAGCTGTGACAAGCAGAGCAGCGGCAGTCTAGTTTCACCCATTCCCAGCAGTCTCAACCAAAACATTAAGGTAAGTTTCAAGACTGTAACGCTGAGTGACACTCTTCCCAATTCTATCCTGAGCATGTATCCGGGGGTGTATCTTGGTAGATTTAGATATCTTCGCATAAATGAGTCCTGAATTTGATCAACAATTAATGTATGCTCATTTGCCCAAACAGGTGCCGCGTATAGCAGGGTTGATAGAACCATCGCGTCAAGAAGTTTCATAGAGGATTTAAGAGAGTTCATCTTCGACCTGGTCAAAATAGGCCATACCGCACCACTGGCCGCGAGAGCTTTACCCTTATAGTATAATGCGGCTTGCTTAAAAGAGTTTGTTGAGGTGAGTGGATATCCTAGATACATGTATCTTTCCGTGACATTCAGTGTTTGTTGTCCCCAATACCAATTATCGGATTTTGAGCGCTTCCCACCATTGCGAAATACCATTATTTTTTATTTATTTTCGTTCAGCGTTAGCATATTTTCCTCAAAATATTTTATATTTTAAATAATTAATGATTAAAATTCGTTTGCTGTGGGATTTAAGGATATTTGGTCAGTAATTATTAAATGCATAGATGATAAAACTTATTCGTAGTTTTTTCTATCTTTTAATATATATACGATTAACGCTTGAAAGCTAGCGTTTTTTAAATAAAAATGATACTCATTGTGAGAATATATTTGTAATTTTAATACTTTTTTAACAATTTTATCATGAATATAAAATTCAATATTTCGACGAGACTGTTCGCCTATCTTCTTCTCAGAAAAATTTTAAAACCTTGTAAGCTTATTATCCGCGTGATGTGCGCACGAGAAGTGCTATTTTATATAACATATGTTAAGTGACAAAACCATTTTAATTTGAATTATTGTATCTTTTCAGGAATGAAATGCTATATATATTTTTGACTATTTTTGTTTTAACTGTAGGAATTATATAGCATATGTTGGTGTGGCCAAATTATTCCTGAAGATACAATAATTAAATGGTCTGGTCACACCAACATATGTTTATATAAAACAACACTTCTCGTGCCCGCATCACGCGGGTAATAAGCTTACAAGGTTTTTGAATTTTTCAGAGAAGAAGATAGGCGAACAGCCTCGTCGAAATATATTGAAATTTGATAAATATTTTGATATAAAAATATGCCCCTATTATAATTATCATAAATCGATTGATTCAACATATGTTGTAACGTAGAAAAGTATAATACAGAGGGTGTTCACACTTATAGGAAACAAGTTTTATTATAAAATATTAAAAATTAACACCATATTTGAAATTTTTCAAATGTTCTATTTGAAAGCCTTTTTGTTTATTTACAGAACGGCACCTGAATTTCCACGATAGCAGACACTTTCTGATCATGGTCATACTCAAAAGATCCCATTCTTCCTTTACCACTTTCCAGAGCTAATCTTACCTATTTGGACATAATTAAAATATGCAAACAAGATGATATCAACATTTCTAAAAAATGTATTTATAATATTATTCACGACAAAAATATCAAGTTTTTATTCAAAGCACCTACGGAGAAATGGACAAAAGATTATCACCCTATATCTGTGAGAACTCCTGCAACTCTCAAAAAAGTGAAAAATATATTACAAAATAAAATCTTATGCCACAAAGAGATATAGCCAAATTAATAGGAACATGAGTGTCAACAATAAATAAAATAATAAATAAAGATTTAGGCCTAAAAGCTACAAAAAACATGCGGTTCAAAAATTGTTTCAGAGCCATATTCGTCAGCGACACACTATCAGCAGATATTTTTATGAAAATTTATTGGCTGCTGATAGATGGAAATTTGTTGTTACATATGACGAAGCATGGGTATATTTAACCGATTGCGACAGAAAAAGAGCTATATACTATCAAAAAAGGGTGGAAAAATTTAGGCCAATTTGGGTGAAGGAATGTGCCGAAAGTTACCCCAAAGGATTTATGGTGGCATGCGGTATATCATATGAAGGAAAATTAAAAATAAGAAAAGTTGAAAGAAATGCCAAAATAAACTCGGAGTACTATCAAAACAACATTTTAGAACCTATATTTTTAAATGATATTCCCTCTATCTATGGAAAACAGAGCAACAAAGTCTGGTTTCACCATGATAACGCCACAAGTCATACCTCATCTTCAACCCAAGCTTATTTGGAAGATCTAAGGCAAAGAACAGGAATCAACACTATTTCAAAGAACAGAACCCCTGTAAAATCTCCTGATTTAGCCCCGATGGACTTTTGAATTTTTGAATGCCTTAAAAGAGCACTTGGAAAGAGACACCCTAGGACAATTGAAGGTCTCTGGAAAGTGTTAAAGGAAGAATGGGATCTTTTGAGTATGACCATGATCAGAAAGTGTCTGCTATCGTGGAAAATCAGGTGCCGTTCTGAAAATAAACAAAAAGGCTTTCAAATAGAACATTTGAAAATTTTCAAATATGGTGTTAATTTTTAATATTTTATAATAAAACTTGTTTACTATAAGTGCGAACACCCTCTGTAGATAAATATTTGCTTTTCTCTCTCTTGTTTTCATCTCGGCTCTGATAAATGCATACGCAATAAAGAACTAGCTTTGCCAGATGCGAACAATAAAGAATAGATTCGAATTCACCAAAGCTGGTGTCTTTGTGAACTGATATTGCGTAAGAGAGTATAATCTTTTCAAATAGGTTTATTTGAAATAAAATACGTATTTCATGTACATATAGGCTTCTACTTCCTACCTACACTCATGGACAACTCGTATGGAAGTTGTACCTTTCAGCATGTATATCAGAATTCAGACAATAACTGTGAAAGATATTACAGTGATCTTTATTGAAGACACATAAGATAACCAAGTGTATATACACTCATGGACAAAACTTAAGGAAGTTGTACCTTATAGCATGTATATCGGGATTCAGACAATAACTCTGAAAGATATTACAGTGATCTTTATTGAAGACACAAGATAACCAAGTGTATATACACTCATGGACAAAACTTAAGAAGGTTGTATCTTTCAGCATGTATATCAGAATTCAGATAATAACTCTGAAAGATATTACAGTGACCTTTATTGAAGACACAAGATAACCAAGTGTATATACACTCATGGACAAAACTTAAGAAGGTTGTACCTTTCAGCATGTATATCAGAATTCAGATAATAACTCTGAAAGATATTACAGTGACCTTTATTAAAGACATACGAGATAACCAAGTGTATATACACTCATGGACAAAAGTTAAGGAAGTTTTACTTTTTAGCATATATATCGGGATTCAGACAATAACTCTGAAAGATATTATAGTGACCTTTATTCAAGACACACGAGATAACAAAGTGTATATACACTCATGGACAAAACTTAAGGAAGTTTTACCTTTTAGCATATATATCGGGATTCAGACAATAACTCTGAAAGATATTACAGTGACCTTTATTGAAGACACACAAGATAACAAAGTGTATATACACTCATGGACAAAACTTAAGGAAGTTGTACCTTTCAGCATGTATATCGGAATTAAGAAAATAAATATGATAGATATTACAGTGACCTTTATTGAAGACATACGAGATAACCAAGTGTATATACACTCGTGGACAAAACTTAAGGAAGTTGTGCCTTTCAGCATGTATATCGGGATTCAGACAATAATTCTGAAAGATATTACAGTGACCTTTATTGAAGACACACGAGATAACCAAGTGTATATACCCTCATGGAAAAAATCCCAAAAAGGTTTACCTTTTAGCATGTATATGGGGATTGAGACAATAACTCTGAAAGATATTGCAGTAAACCTTATTGAAGACACACGAGATAACCAATATCCACTCATGGACAAAACTTAAGGATGTTGTACCTCTCAGCATATATATCGGGATTCAGACAATAACTTTGAAAGATATTACAGTGACTTTGATTGAAGATACATGGGATAATCAAGTGTGTATGCACTCATGGACAAAAATTAAGGAAGATGTACCTTTTAACATGTATATCGGGATTCATACAATAACTCTAAAATATATTACAGTGACCTTTATTGAAGACACACGAGATAACCAAGTGTGTATAAAATTGCTTCTGTATCCTTCAAAGAAAAAAGAAGACTGGCTATATTAAGGACTTCCCCCTTGTTTAAGGTTTATCCATGGGTGTATTTGGAAGTTTCCTAGAAGATAACAACAGGCTTGTAGAGATTTGTATATTGAGAAAACTCCATGTCCATCCAAAAAACGATGTAGCAATTTTTCACTAAAATCGATTCTTAATATAATCACCAACTTTACATCTTTATATCATCACGGATTCACATTGTATTCTTATACGTTTAAAACAACTTACATTGGAATCAAAATTTACAAATTTGAATATCTTCTATATTTATGTTTCCATTTTACACGCATATAAAGATGTACTGTATAAATAAAAGAGACAATAAAATTTTTCAAACCAAACAAATATATCTTTCTTTTTTGCTCATTCCTAGTACACGTGGTACAGGCCATGATAATCATGGTGGGTAGAAATAGGCGACTGCTTTTACTGTACGTGCACCACATATCTACACATGTGAAAAGCAGTTCGACATTGCACTTTAAAATGTGCCAGAGATCCGTTTGGTTACTTGTACTCGCTGGTGGGGTTGGACCTTTGAAAGAATCGGGGGCCATTGGAGCATTTTCTTTTTATCAGAAAAAAAAAGTGCCCAATGCGGGAATTGAACCCGGGTCGTAGCAGTCGAAAACCAACGGTTTAGACCATCCTTCCACCCAACCCCTAATATATTTCTCTAAATAAATATATAACCTATTTTAAAATGTTTTTTTCCAACTCTCTGTAATATAGTTGCACCAAGTTGCAGCTTTGCAGGGTCGTCGACCTTGGTTTCCTCCTTCTTGGTGTTATACACCGAGCGGGTTTCCATACTTAAAGCAAATAAAGAAAATAAAAGTAAATTACCTTTTAAAGTTATTGTGTTTATTTATTCTTCCTCGTAGGTCGTGATCCGTAGTCTAGGTCCTCTCTCGCTCCAATAACCAATCAACATACAAGGTGCGTTCATTAATTTCCAGGACTGGTTAAAAAATAAAATAAATAAAAAAGCTAAAGAAATTTTTTTTATACAGAGTTAAATATTGGACATTCGACCACCCCCGACTGAAAGCACGAGTCTCGTGGCGCACGCGCCGATCTGAAAATAGAACAAAACAACTTCCTTGTAAGGTTCGCATTTCTAATTTTAAAATGGCCATTTTCGAAGAGCAGAGAATCTGCATTAAGTTTTGTTTTAAATTGAAAAAAAAGTGCTACTGAGACGTATGAATTGATTAAAGAAGCTTTTGGCGATGCAGCTTTATCCCGTTCAATAACTTTTGAATGGTTTTCACGCTTCCTAAAAGGTCGGGAAAAGGTAAACGATGATCAGCTCACTGGGCGTCCAAGATCATTACGTTGCGAGGAAAACAAGCTCAAAATGAAGGAATTAATTAAATCTAACAGAAGAATTTCTATTAAAGACTTATCTTCAGAGACTTGACTATCTGTAGGACTGTGTCATCAAATAGTAACAAAAGATTTGGACATGATCCGGACGTCTTCAAAATTTGTTCCCCGGATTCTAACAGAGGAACAAAAGGAGGTTAGAATGGATGTCTGCAAAAACATGGTTGAAATGACTCGGACCGACCAGAATGGATGCAAAAAATCATTACCGGGGATGAGACATGGATGTATCAGTATGACCCGGAAACCAAACGTCAATCCAGCCAATGGATTGAAAGAGGGGAACCGAAACCCAAAAAGGCAAGATTTACAAAATCCAAAGTCAAGACGTTTCTTGTTACATTTTTTTATATTAATGGTTTGGTTCACCATGAATTTATTCCTTTCGGACGTACAATTAATCAAGAGGTTTATTTGGGGATAATGAAGCGCTTAAGGGAGTCAGTACGCCTTAAAAGACCTGAAAGATGGCAAAACAATGACTGGATACTTCACGTCGATAATGCGCGGCCACACACAGCCCATGTTGTTTTGCAGTTCTTGGCCAAGCATTCAACCATACAGATCCCTCTCATCCACCCTATTCCCCCGACTTAGCCCCCAATGACTTTTTCCTCTATCCTAAATTGAAAATGAAGTTAAAAGGAAGGAAATTTGACAACATTGATATGATACAAGCTTAATCGAAGGCAACCTTGAGGAACCTCTTAAAAAGTAATTTTATCTCCTGCTTCCACAATTGAAAAAAAAAAGATGAAACAGGTGTATTGAGGCAGGAGGGGCATATTTTGAAAAATATTAAATTAGTTTTTTATTTGTTTTATTTTTTAAAAGATACAGAGCAGTCCTGGAAATTAATGAACGCACCTTGTATATGTACAATAACAATATTACAAAAGGAATGAAACTATAAAAAGGAATGATACCCTAATACATAATCAGTTTTAAATAAATATTAAATATCATAGAATATTTTGAATAAATGTAGGGCGCATCAAAATTGATGCAACAATATTTCACAATGTGTCGCGGTCTCACGCACTTCTGGCCTTAACTACCCGTTTCATGATTTTTCAGGATGCCTGAATGACCAGGTTTTTGCTCGTTAAGATACAGCTTGTACCACGCTGATGAGGGCCAACAGCCCGAAACGCGTCCGTGGTTAGCTTTTCTTGATTAATCAAGAATGGGTATTTGGCCAATTTTGGAATAATTAAAAATCAACGAGAATAATTGATATTTATTCCGATAGATGGCGAAAGCCATCAGCAACTTTTAGTTGCACGATAAGTAGTTGCCTTTTTCATAAAATATATAAATATGTTTTAGCGAATATATATAATAGTAAGCAAAAATACGAGAATCATGGGACGAGTGTCTTTTGTAGGAAGCTTTATTTTAAATCGCTCAAGCTTTCGGGCTGACCGGCCCTTCTACAGGAGACAAGTGAACAAATGGAACATCGGGTACTATATAATGATGGGACTATTTACATATTCAAAAATTTAAAATTTTAAAAACTTTTTGTAGGGATTTTGCATATCTAAGCAAAGTCGGGAGGAATAATTAGCATAATAGTAAATTATGGACAGAAGAAATTGACATGTATGATAATAGATATTAGATATAGTAGAGCCTGTAATATCTTCTACTGTCTATGAGAGAGGAGGGGGGGGGGGGGGAATCCGCACATATGGAGGAAACAGGGCTATGGGAACAGGGATTGGTAGGATTCAGGGAGGTCGATATGTCTATTGATGGCATGGAAGCCCTGGGAAACGAGAGCTTCCAAGGTGAGGCGCTGCTGCTTGTTGTGTATGCGGCTATAGTGCACAGATGGACAGATGGTCAGCCCGAAAGCTTGAGCGATTTAAAATAAAGCTTCCTACAAAAGACACTCGTCCCATAATTCTCGTATTTTTGCTTACTTTATTGAATGGGATTCCAGTACTTATAATATATAATAGTGGAAATATCATATACATGTCATAATTTGTATATAATTAAATGCACCCCCGACCCACTATGTATGTACCATGTATGATTTTCAAAGATTTAATAAAGAACAAGGTAACTGGAGGAAAGCAAGTAGCAATAAGACATAGGAAGTAGGCCTAAAGCTGGCACGACTATTCTTGGCACCCCCGTCAATATTGCAGGGGCAAAGACCGGACGTATCTGGTGACCAGAAGTTATAAAATTAGAGAGACACCCCATACTTCCGACCCAAGACCGGACGTATTTGATAACGCGGAAGTAAATAGGGTCGAAATAACACCCGACACTCCATGACAAGATCGGCGGTATCTTCCATCAAAGCAGCCGCCGGTCCAATTAGAAAGTACCCACTAAGTAGGTCAACCAATGGGAAAAGATCATGTGACATCTCTCGACCAATCAAAAAGAAACTGAGTCTTGGTGTTAAATCGAAAAGCAAGAATGGTCAGTTGTTCACTCGCTCTCGCCGAGTTCGGACCTATTAGTGTTTTGGCTCCCATCTGAACAACATCTACAGTTCTTCATTCACTCCCACCGAGTTCAGACCCAGTCATCGACTCGACCCCACCAAGGTAATGTCTGCTCACTAGAGACCTCTCTCTCTCCGCTCATTTCATCTAAATCCAATCATCGCCATGTGATCAACTAATTAATCATCAAAAACCGCTCTGCCTTTCTCAAAAGCTTTCTTTCCTCCAACCGTTGCCTTATATTTTCAACCATCAAGTGTCCCGGCTTATTTCCCCTGTGTGTAATCCTTTCACTCAGCCACCACGACTGCATCATCCACCACGACTGCATCATTCACCACGACTGCGTCACCACTTCAACAACCTTCAACACCAAGAGTAAGGTTTCCCAACATAGTAGAATACCACAGCTATTCCTTAAAGTCGACAGGATTCTACAACAGTGTAATACATCAAATATTGCAGTGTAATAACTTTTGGATTATATTACATAAAGTCGACAGGATTCTACAACAGTGTAATACATCAAATATTGCAGTGTAATAACTTTGCATATATTACATAGAGTCGACAGGATAAAGATGGAAATTAGCCCAGGCGCCAGCAAAACAAAAGGCAATGACAAACCGAGAGAGAAGAAACTGGCAACGAGCGGAAAGAAACTGACAACGAACGAAGCGACAAGACATACCCTGGCGACGGTAATTTTAGAACTGACCGCCGCGCTACAAGGGGCAAGATCCACGCAAGGTGAGACGGAGTTCCGGAGCGCCACCCCCGGGGCAACCGACGCCCGCGCCGCCGGTACGTGTCCGAACAACCTGACGCCCACCGAGGAGTCGCCACCCGCCATGCCGTACCCGTGCACCCGGAAGCAACCCACGCGAACCGGGACAGTGCAAATAGTCCGAAAACGGTCCACTCGAATGGAAGCAGTACAAATGGCTAGATTTCCCTTTCAATTGCGCGGACAGTGCAAACGGTCCCGATCCGGCCCAACAGATATTCCAAGCCAGCCACCCCAAGCCGAAGACGCCACAGTGGAGACCTTTCGAGACTGAGGTAGGCAATCCACCCAATGACACCATCAAATTGACTTTGGACTTGTATCTGACCCAGGACCTACCATGTACCTTTCTAATTGAACCAGACGCAGGTTCGAACATATTGCCGTATCATTTATACAATAGAATAAAAGCACAATTTCCCAACTTAAGTATTAAAAAACCTTCCCTTGATCTATCCACCCTAAATAGTTTTACGAAAATAATAGGACATTTAACTTTCCCTCTGACAATAGGCCAAATAACCCGTAGAGAGAACTTCCACGTGGTAAATGCATCCTTGCCATTTGGAGTTCTTACCTTAAAAACCCTTTATCAGTATAAATTAAAACTAAATTATAATCGCGGCACTATTTTCCAACTTGGCGTCCCATTGTCTAATACTATCTACCACTTTAAACATGTGTCAAATGAATGCAAGCACGGGCTAGGCCAAAACCTGTCCCAAAGGACTCGCACAGCACCCAAAGCTTTCACACATGGAAACCCTTGCCTGCATTCATTGCCCAAACCCCAAATATTTACATGCCACCATTCTAATCTCACACCACGCAACTTTTCACTCAACCCAATTGCCAATACTTTATGCCCACAACACATAAAGCCACAACGGCTTCAACCTACAATTCCAATCATGCCCAAAAAAACGTGTCAGTACAGCTCACACACTTACCACACAAAATCCATACACGCACCCATACGTCACCACACAACAAACACGCACAATCCGCACAACAAACGCAACACGCGCGCCAAAAGACAACAACAACCAGTAAGCGCATGCACAATCGTTAAGAATAACACAATCATCCCGTCTACACAAAACATAGAAAAAATTCACGCCACCAAACAACCACACAATCGAAAAACATTACGATCTTTCCTAAAAGCTGTGAACGCCTATAAAGAGTTCATTCCAGACCACGCCCGCTTGCGGACGCCACTTGTCAACCTTCTAAAAAAGGATGTCATGTGGGTCTGGGATGACGAACGCCAGAAAGCGTTCACTAACCTGAAAGAAAGCCTTACCACACACCCCACATTACACCTTTACCAGGAAGGTCTGCCATGCCAGGTGTACTGTAACACCTCAACATTCAGCATTACAGGCGTTCTTAAACAAGTCTACCCTGATGGGAAGACATACACCGTTCAACATTTCAGCCGATCTCTGCGTAGTCACGAGCGAAATTATTCAGACTTGGAACTACAATGCCTAGCCATTGTGGAAAGTGTGGATAATTTCCGCACCTGTCTAATGGGCAGAAAGTTTACCATATTTCCTGACCATCCCGCATTGCAGTGGTTGAAAGAGATCAAAGCTCCGTCAGGCAGATTGTTTCGATGGAGGTTAAGATTGTCAAGATACGAATATGAGGTCCGTAGCATAAATGGAGTACAACAATATGAAACGGGAGTTGGAACTCGTATCCCATTTTGTGGCTTTCTAGATGCGCCACTCATACAGAGCCAACAGTCTTCTCCACCGGGAAAATCTCGCGTGACTATGGATCACAATAAACTGCGCACCGTCTCCCGAAAAGGAGTACTTAAAACTATAGTCCCAAATTCACTTACAACCAGACTTCTTAAGTCCGTACACACACAACACCACCACCTAAACATCTCCAAGATGACGAGACTCATCTCGTCACAATATTATTGGCAGAACATGACACAAGACATCGCAAAACAGGTAAAAACCTGCCCCACCTGCCGATTCGCTAGAAGAATCGATGAATACAACCAACCTTCACGTAAAAATACCGACACAGGCCCCAAAGCAAAACAGAATTCGTACATAAAGCACAGCGTACACACAACACAAACAATGCCAAATTTACACCACCCGCGTCAGAGAAACAATCACACAGCTCAACCTAAATCAATTACCACCGACATATCGCTAATAAAACCATTAACGATCAAACAGGAGAACTGCGAACCTACCAATCATTTAAATTCTACAATTAATAAGGTTCAGGCAAATATTTCAGAGTCCCCATTTACAAAAATCTGGAAGAACATGGGGCAATATCCTATCTTTCATCTGATTTTTATCCTTTGTTTGTTAGTTCTACCATACAACTGTATCCCAATTTTATTCATTAATTACTTGTTTATCTATACCATGCCCGCTCATAAAATCTTCGAACTACAAGAGGCAGTTTTTAATTTTGGACAAACATTAGGAAACATCTTTGCAGAAAATCTAAATAGACTCCGAAGAGATAGAAGTAATTGAAGGATGACCAACCAATGTCGGAGAAGTCATACTCCAAAAACAAGACCCGAGCCGCACCCCAAAATAAATAAGCGGCAGGAAGTGAGAATTTTGAGACACCGCGACAGGAAGTGTAGTCCGCGGCGATAAATTCGGCCTATGCAAACAAAGCGGAGCGCCTCGTCCGATCTCCAATTTCATTCCCTCTCTTTTGCCCGACACACCCCACTTCCGTATCTCTAATTACAATGAGAAGGTCCCCTATTGAGGTCAACTGGGAACCTCTCTATGCCACCGATTTTGAATTCCAGTTCGAGTCTACATATCGATTTTTACCATCCAATTCCACATCCACAAGACAACACATAGAACTCGCTCACACATTTCTTACACAACAGACTTCTAACATTTTTTCACAACACACACAAAGACAAAAAATTACACATAAAGGTTATATAGATTTCCATGTCTCCTGTACACATAGCATAAACGCACTTGAGGGGTAGAATCACGTTTTCACCTAAGTGTCGCTACAGATGAGACAAAAAATTTATAGGGCATAATTGAGCAATTAAAAAATTTATAGGGCATGTAGATACAAAAGGGTTCAAACCAATACACCTTATTTTTCATATTAATCATTTTCATTATTTTCTCTCAATTAAAAATGTAAATATTTAATCAATTTATCAATTTATTCAACTTATTATCACTTTTTATCATTAATTATCATTTTTTTCCAATTAGTTTATATTATCATTTTTATTTATCAATTATCATTCTATTTACCACTTAGCTTATATTGCCATAACTCAATTATCAGCGAAAACTCATTGATTTTCGGTTAAACTAAAAACATTAAATCATCCTTTGTTGTTGAAACCTTTTTATTTTTCATTTTTCTTTTTTTTTTCAAGCACTCAACTTTGATTTCGCTCAACCACTTTTTATTTTTATTTGATTTCAAAATACCTTATGAAATTTTATTTTTATTTTTATTTTGATTTCTCAAAAGCCCTAATAAAATTCCCTCGGTTTCCATTCCCAATTTCGAACTAGAATATGGTTAGGCATTTTTCCTTTTTTTTTTTTTTCTCACCATGCACCAAGCATTCACTTTGATTTCTTCCAACTTTTTATTTTACTTTGATTTCTCAAAAGACCTTATGAAATTTCCTCGAATTCTTTTCCAAAATTCGAGCAAAAAAGTAACTAGGCATTTTCCCTTATCACCATGCAACAAAACAATTTTTCTTTTTCAACCAAACACATTCAATTTTGATTTCATTCAACTATTCTTATTTTATTTTGTTTTGATTTCAAAGCGCCTTATGAAATTTCCTCGATTTCTTTTCTCAAAATTCGAGCAAAAAAGTAACTAAGCATTTGTCTTTGTCACCATGCAACAAAATATTTTTCTTTTTCAACCAAACACATTCAATTTTGATTTCATTCAACTATTTTTATATTATTTTTATTTTGATTTCAAAAGCCTTAATAGAACTCCCTCGATTTCATTTCCTATCTCGAGTAGAATTCGTTTAGGCGCATTTTCCTTTCTTTTTAGCCCACTATGTACCATAGCATTCATTGATTTCTTACAATTAAATTTTTTTGATTTCTATTAATTATACTCAACCTATATCATCAACACCACTCTATTTTACCTCTTATATCACCACCAATACTTGTATATAACCTCTCAATACCCACAACTAATTTTCCCACAAAATTATTTTTCACTTTACAGAATTCTCTCAGGCTAACCCCTTCTTGAATTCTTCACATGTAGGGGGCGCATCTGTCATAATTTGTATATAATTAAATGCACCCCCGACCCACTATGTATGTACCATGTATGATTTTCAAAGATTTAATAAAGAACAAGGTAACTGGAGGAAAGCAAGTAGCAATAAGACATAGGAAGTAGGCCTAAAGCTGGCACGACTATTCTTGGCACCCCCGTCAATATTGCAGGGGCAAAGACCGGACGTATCTGGTGACCAGAAGTTATAAAAGTAGAGAGACACCCCATACTTCCGACCCAAGACCGGACGTATTTGATAACGCGGAAGTAAATAGGGTCGAAATAACACCCGACACTCCATGACAAGATCGGCGGTATCTTCGATCAAAGCAGCCGCCGGTCCAAATAGAAAGTACCCACTAAGTAGGTCAACCAATGGGAAAAGATCATGTGACATCTCTCGACCAATCAAAAAGAAACTGAGTCTTGGTGTTAAATCGAAAAGCAAGAATGGTCAGTTGTTCACTCGCTCTCGCCGAGTTCGGACCTAGTAGTGTTTTGGCTCCCATCTGAACAACATCTACAGTTCTTCATTCACTCCCACCGAGTTCAGACCCAGTCATCGACTCGACCCCACCAAGGTAATGTCTGCTCACTAGAGACCTCTCTCTCTCCGCTCATTTCATCTAAATCCAATCATCGCCATGTGATCAACTAATTAATCATCAAAAACCGCTCTGCCTTTCTCAAAAGCTTTCTTTCCTCCAACCGTTGCCTTATATTTTCAACCATCAAGTGTCCCGGCTTATTTCCCCTGTGTGTAATCCTTTCACTCAGCCACCACGACTGCATCATCCACCACGACTGCATCATTCACCACGACTGCGTCACCACTTCAACAACCTTCAACACCAAGAGTAAGGTTTCCCAACATAGTAGAATACCACATACACATATATATTAGATATGTTTAAAATATCCATATACAACGAAATGTATGTAAAAGTGTCAAATAAAAATAAGTTATAATATTTACATATTGAAAAATCAAAAGAAACTTCGCTAAGTTTGACAAAAAAGTGTCTATTACTTTAAAACCTTTACATTTATTTTTATTTTCTATTGTAGCGTCAAATTCCAATGTCGCCTGTTTTTTATTTCTTCCTTTATTTGTCTTAATTTAGTCGTCTGCTAAGAATTTTCTCTTCTTTTGAATCTTTCTATTGATCTTCTGAGTGGAATTTCTTCTGTTGTAGATGTTTGATGTTCATTATATATGGCTGAGCTGTTGGTAGCCATTTTATACATTGGTTTGTCGGTTTGTAAAAATTGTTTGTTGGTTGCAAATTCTTGTTTATTTGTTGGTATATTAAACGGTTATTATATAATTTATTGTTTATTTATATCGGTTGGTTATTAATTGTTGTTATTTGTTTGGAATCATTTTTGAGTATTTTTTCCATTGTTTGACAATTAATGATTGTCGGTTGGTGTTGGTTACTTGTCCATTGTTCGACAATTAGGGTTTGTTGTTTGGTGTTGGTTACTTGTCCATTGTTCGATAATTAGTATTAATTGTTGTTATTTATTTGGTATTGATTATTTATCCATTGTTCGACAATTAGGGTTTGTCGGTTGGTATTTATTGTTGTTCACTGGTTGTTGGCGAGGTTTATCGGCTGATATATTAGTTTTGTGTGAATTAAATATGTGAAAATTTATATATATATATGGTTCAGCCTACTCCACGCTGACGAGCGCCAAAAGCGCGAAACGCGTTCGTGGATGGCTTTTCTTGATTTATCAAGAAATTGGGTTGGCCGAATATCAGGGAACAGGCTAAATCAATGTTTAGTTGATTTCTGTTCCACCAGATGGCGCTCTGCCTTCTGTAAAGCACATGTGCTCGTGGTCAGGAGATGCCTTCTTTATTTTTAATATATATATATGTGAAAAAAATATAAAAGAAAACAAATAGGTCAGGTGCTGATATTAAAAAGAAAGAAGGCATATCCTGACCAGGAGAACATGTGCTTTACAGAAGGCAGAGCGCCATCTAGTGGAACAGAAATCAACTAAACATTGATTTTAATATGTGAAAATTTATATATATATATGGTTCAGCCTACTCCACGCTGACGAGCGCCAAAAGCGCGAAACGCGTTCGTGGATGGCTTTTCTTGATTTATCAAGAAATTGGGTTGGCCGAATATCAGGGAACAGGCTAAATCAATGTTTAATTGTTGACCACGTCAGAGAAACCGGACACACTACAGACTTCAATAATACCAGAATCCTCCATACAAATGCCAAAACTAAAACCCAAAGACTCATTCTTGAAGCAATAGAAACCATGAAGCACCCTAAGCCATTAAACAAAAGTATACAGTTGCCATCACAGTACGTTCCCCTTCTATCCTAAAAATCTCCACTAAATCCTTTGAATTGTTTATAGTTGATTCTTTATATTTATTCAATTACGTAACTTTCTTTTAAGATATTTTTGTACCATATTACATTTGAAGTTAGGATCAGACATAACGTGGCCACGCGGTGCTATTGAAACGAGGGCGATAGGGGCGTGGTAAATTTTTTTTCGTTTATTTTGATTTATATTAAAAACGATATATAATATCTCTTTAATTGTACAATATAATTAGCTGAAGAAGGGCTTGCCCGAAAGCTTCCTTAACCGCTATAATAATAAAAAGAGTTGCGGCGATATATGATTCCTTCTTTCTAAATTGATTTAACCTGTTCCCTGATATTTGGCCAACCCATTTTCTTTACAAATCAAGAAAAGCCATCCACGGCCATGGCGTTGTTGATTGATTCGATCTTTTAGATCAACACAAATCTGGTTTAAGAAATTATAATCCATTATCACTCCTTGTAGATCATGCTTTTAAAAACAATCACACACCGGACTTTGATAAAACAGATATTTTATACCAGAACATAAATTAAAAGCATTGCCGATTATTTTTAGATAGTTGGACCTCCGCAGAAGACAAAGATAGTATTAATAGGAAAATTGAACTACCAGAGATATGTTGGCAATTTAGATCGTCATAAAATATTTACAGTTTAATTTTTCATTTTATTACTTCAAATTCCAGATATTTTAGGTCTATATTTTAATTAATTTTATAGGGAGAGGTACACATTTAGAAGCACGTAAAAATGTTTTAATACTCAAAACGCATTTCTACTTTTATATATATTTCTTTAAATTTATGTAACATCGTTTAAGTTTATTTCAAATACAACCACACGCTTATTTTATATTTATGTATATATATATATATTGATAGTTCAATGCCTTCAATGTTTTATTTGTGTGATATCATTTTTAAAAATATTTTCCCATTTTCACTCATATTTTATTTCAAACTAGCCGAATGACCCGGGCAACGCCCGGGTTTTACCCGATTAAATGTTTTTATTCAAATACTATTCGTTACAATTATAAATTGGCGCCGTGGATGTCACTCTTGTGAAACCTCCCGCTCCAAATTTGTGTCTGAGAAGCGATATTTTTATTGAGAGAGGATCTGGCTTCGTGTCTTCTGCTCGAATGATTTTTTTTCTGTTAGAAATTTGTTCCTGAATACTAAAAATGAACTGGCTTCACCCGTGGTCTCTGCTCTTTGGAATTTTTCCCGATATAATTTTGTATCTGATAATCAAATGATGATACAGCAATATTGTCATCATTTTCTGACTAAAAAAAACAACTATTTTTGTCCAAAACCTGTAAATTTCAATTTTTCTTGGCTAAAAATGCGACAAATATCCCTTCCATATTTTTCTCTATGTCCTGTTAAAACCCCTTTTTACATGTACATTAGGTCAGCTGATATTACCTTCCATCTTCACCGCTAGAGGCGCTGCTTGCGAGCGAAAGGGCAAATTTGCAACGCAATTTGCAAATAACTCGAGGAATATTCGGAATAGAGACCTGAAATTTTCACTATAAGTTTTTTCAGATTCTTCTCTATATACTGTTAAAATTTCAGTGAGATTAGTAACGTATTGTGGACGTGTATAGCCGACATAGGAACAAACACACATACATACACTGACTTTTATATTTTAAGGAATTTCACAATTTTACATTCAAATTTATATCAATATTTTATTTTAACCAACTTTTCAAGCATTTTTTTGCGCTTTGTATTCTCAGTAAAAAATTTAGTTTAACATTTCTTTTATATATTTTGTTATTTTTATTTATTTTTATACGAAAAATCTTTTTACACATATAGTACAAATAATTTTAATTATAAAATAGGCGTTTTGTTAATTTTCAAAATATTCACACCTATATTTTACAAATTTTATTTTGTCCATAATATAAATATATATATATCAATTTTTTTTCTCTCCATTGAATATAACAAAATATTTTAAAAATTTAATGCTGTTGACGTTATGTCGCGTTGAGTTTGTTGTTGACACACTTTTAAAATGTTATAACACCTTTTGATAAAGGTTGGCGTTCAGCCAACTGAAATATTGGTAAAATAAATGATATGTTGATCCAATATATGCCTTTTTAATTGAAGATTTATAAATGGATTGCTCTATTTTCAAAAATATATATGCATATATGCTTTAAAGCTTTATAGTTTGACTTCATCTTAGTGTTTAATCTTTTGTCTTAAAAAGAGGTCGTCAACGTCTAGAAAATTAAATTTTGAAACTTGATGAGATCTCTAATTGATCCAAAGTCGACCTCCATATTCTCTGTTTCCAATTATTGGTATACTTTCCATTTAAAAATGCTTAAAACAATTATGTTTAATTAGCGTAACCCAATTACAATTTCTTGGACCATTAACCAGTGTGTAATTAAGATATAGAGGAAATATATTAATTAACTCTAATTAAGGTATTGTGCCATTGTAGCTAAATAGCCTTTGTAATTAAGCTATTTTAAAATAAGTAAAGTGTTTGTGTGTTTTCAGCGCTTGATGAGCGTGTAAAGTAATTGCGGTTGTAGAACGCTGAAAAGGGATTTTTTTAATGATCATTGAAAGATTCTTTAATGGATTTTTCATATTTTTCTGTTTCCCAAGTAACTTCTACAAGAAAAGATACTTATTAGTGTAGTTAGCGACTACGTTTTACTAAATGCACATCACATATTTACACATGTCTACACATGTAAATATCAGTCCAATATTTGCACTTACAAGGTGACAGAGCAACTCCACCTCCACCAGGAGGAGGGGAAGCAGTAACAAGCTCGTTGAAATATCTGGGCTCAGCTGGCCTGGCTGATAGTACCCTGTAAGGGCTCCTAATCCAGGGATACAGGATGTGTAGCGTTTGTACTCCATGTTAGAAGAAGCTTCACATAGCGTCTGTTCCTCATGTTAGAGGCGGCCATTTCCTTTGGAGCTAAGTCATCCTGCCACTGAGTAGTGCTCCAAGTCTTAATGACAAAGGCTGACGCATTCTACTTCACCCAATCATGATGTATTGACTCATCCATTGATGAGCTCTACTCATCCCCAGCAGACATCATCAAAAGTCCCAAGCTTTACAAGCTTAATACCCTAATATGATTGAGTAGAGATAAGAAAGAAGAAGATGACAGAGCCTTGTTTTGTAACTTGCACTTACTGAAAGGATTGGATTCGTACAACAATCGGAATTTCTTGAAGCAGAAAAAAAGGTCATCAATGCGGGATTAGATACCTGAGTCGTGATTATGGAAAACTGATGTTTTATACAATTCCGTCAGCAACCTTCGTAATAAACTTCTAGAATTTTGCAAGAACAAATCAGATTTACTTTTAATAAAACCATATGATTGATATTTAGAAAATAAGACAGAATTTTTCGAGGATATATTGAAACTGAACTAAATTTTCAAAACGACCAAAAAAAAACCATTTAATAATATCTCGCTCCATCTATAGGATTAAATATCAATTAATCGTTGATTTTTTAATTATTCCAGAATATTGGCTGAATACTTATTTTATTGATAAATAAAAAAATAAATTCAGGTTCACGTTACAGATTTTGAACCTCATCAGCCTGGTTTGAGGCTGTACCTCAACGACCAAAAAAACTGGTCTTTATAAAATATTTATTTCGTTAGATGGCGTCAAAAATGGCTTTTAAAGAATCTCTTATCCCCGAATTTTATTTCTTCTTCTATAGAAAACAGGAAGATTATTAGTGGGGTCTTATCAGAAGTGTTTTAATTACCTTCAAATATAGCAAATTTTATTCACGTAGGAATATCACTTAAGACTTGTTCTCCCCACAGACTCCTTATAAATATATATATTATATAATCTAAATATAAAAAAATATTCTATAATTTAAAAAATATTTTATTTTCATTCATTGATAATTCTACTTGTGTTTTGACCATAGTTTTAGAATACGCCGACTTTTAATACTTGTTGTAAATATGTAGTTATCTAACCCCTATTTTTGAAATTCACTAATATAGAATTCATTTCATAAATTCTATATAACTGTAAAATGTCTTATTGTAATTTTCTTCAAGTAATTTAAAATAAAAACTAATTGATAGAAATAATTATACTTCTGCTTTTCTTTCAAGATAACGACTGCAAACGATACCATTAAGTACTCATGTACTCAAAAGAATCAGCAATTAATTTCTATCTCAAAATAATATTTATTATAACATATATTCAATCCAAATGCGCCTACTTATATTCATACTGATGCGTCCAACTTCGGCATAGATGTAACAATATATAGTTCTAATTATAATACACTAGCCGAATGACCCGGGCAACGCCCGTGTTTTACCCGACTGTAGATGTTACAACGGTGATCCTTAGGTCGCTGGTTCAAATCCGGCTCGAGGGAGTCGGCGAGCACGTGACCTCCCTGTGCGCGCGCATCCGTGACAGAGGCGGCCGGCCGGCCGATGAGGAAAGACGGTCGTGACTATATATACATTAGCGCGCCATCTGTTATGAAAATTCGATACTATTATAGACGCGTATGATTCTTTTGATAATTAAACAATTTCTACTGTCCTTACTGCAATGGAAAAATTAATGGGAGGGTTCACCATTGATAAGCCAGGCCCTCTCATTAATTTTTCCATTGCAGAAAAGGCAGTATAAATTATTTAATATTTAAAAGAATCATATGCGTCTATAATAGTTTCGAATTTTCATAACAGATGGCGCGATAATGTATCACGTTATCTCTTACTAATTACATCCTGATAACATCTCAACTAACTAGTAGAAATACTGAACAATTCTCTCTAGGCCTACTTTACAGTTATCCTCAGAGATAGAAGAATCTTAATGAAATCAGGAATTCCTTCAGGTTCCCATTTAGCTCTGAAGTAACTGCCAGGTTTAAATCTCAGGACGGCAAATTTGGATCAATATACCCCGTCCTTGTACCGACTGCACTCACCGCTAGTTACCAGGAAGTAGGTATACTTCTCTACTTCTTTATAATAATTAAAAACTCTTTTATTAATAAAAACTATAAATACATTTTAAATAAGTCGGTAAAAAATTTGGTATATACCGTTAATTTTCGACAGTCACGATCAGGAATCAATACCCGATTTAGGCAATTTTTTCTTAAAATAATATTTCTTCAATAGACCCGAATATTTACATATATCCAAAACCACAAGTGAGTATGTCTATCTCTATCAATTTTAAACCTTATGTTTTTAATCAAAAGAATCATTTATCCTTTTAAGTGGTCCATTTGGATTAGGAAAGCGAAGACTAGAACGCGGCTGATTCCACGCTAGCCTTTTCAGTGATTCGCTAACCATGACGTATGTACGAAGGAACGTGTGGCCAATGGACATGTGTCGGACCTGGAGGATGTTGTTGGGTTCTGTGTTGCCTGGAGTATAGTAGCTCTATCTATTATTTCTTCCTGTGGTGAATCTGTATAAGACCGGTGGTCTTAATAAGGCTTTGTGTGTGTATTTATCCTTTTAAAAATGTATTAAAAGTTTTCATCATCCTTGTGTTTAACATTTGGATGGTTATAAAAAATGTACTATAATATTAATTTCGGCTAATTCTGATTCTCTAGAATCTCAAATATGTAAACAAAGACTGACCTACTTCAGACATATAATGAGAGAAAATGGTTTAAAAAATATGTTGATGTTAGGAAAATTCGATGAAAGAGAAGAAGACCTTCAATGAACTGGCTAGAAGGGGTCAAGACTGTTAGAATTTTACACAGAGTAACAATGGCTATAGATGAGCTCGTGTTTGAAAAGGAACTTGTATGTATATAATTATTATCGTTTTGGTTGTTTTCATGTAGACATATATACCAAGATTTGTTTTGTATAATTGCTATTAATAATAAATAATATAAAACAACACTTAAAGTTTCACCGCATGAGTTTCTTTTCTGTGAAAAATCAATATTTATTTCAAAGAGAAATATTTACTATTTCTAACTTTTTTGGATGAAGTATGAAAGGGTGAAAATATGAAGAGTAATGGCGAACGGAAAAATAAAAGTGTCCAGGGGCGGGAATTTATTTTTCCGTTCGCCATTACTCCTCATATTTTCACCCTTTCATACTTCATCCAAAAAAGTTAGAAATAGTAAATATTTCTCTTTGAAATAAATATTGATTTTTCACAGAAAAGAAACTTATGCGGTGAAACTTTAAGTGTTGTTTTATAATCATACGCCGCAGTCCTTTATAATGTAATAAATAATATGTAAAGTTAAATTGGTTACGGATTCAACCATCTTACTTACCTTATTTACATAACAAAGAAAACTACTGGAATGTCACGTGATGAGCTTCAAATGAGGGTCACTAACAGATCAAATTGGAGAATATCTCTATATATAATCACCAAAAGTCCAATTTGACTTGATGACGCTAATAACAAATCAGATAAAAAATCAAATTATTTTCATAATTTCGTGCTATATTCTATAAAACGACATTTAGGTATTCCAATACCATCCTCCTGCAATTTTCTATGTAAATATGTCTTATTGTTTTGTTAAATTATATTGATCGCAGCCTTGTAGAAATTTGACATGGACCCAGAGCAGCAACTTTACGCACCCAAGATAGAGGACAATGCGACTGCTGTCATAGAGATGTATGGAGACATCTGAGGCTCTTCATTGAACACGACAACAACAACAGAAAATTGACATAGACCCAGAGCAGCAACTTTACGCACCCAAGATAGAGGACAATGCGACTGCTGTCATAGAGATGTATGGAGACATCTGAGGCTCTTCATTGAACACGACAACAACAACAGAAAATTGACATAGACCCAGAGCAGCAACTTTACGCACCCAAGATAGAGGACAATGCGACTGCTGTCATAGAGATGTATGGAGACATCTGAGGCTCTTCATTGAACACGACAACAACAACAGAAAATTGACATAGACCCAGAGCAGCAACTTTACACACCCAAGATAGTGGACATTGCCACTGCTGTGATAGAGATGTATGGAGGCTTCTGAGGCTCTTCATTGGACACGACAACAACAACAGAAAATTGACATAGACCCAGAGCAGCAACTTTACACACCCAAGATAGAGGACATTGCAACTGCTGTGATAGAGATGTATGGATCTGAGGCTCTTCATTGGACACGACAACAACAAATTATATTGACAAACATTTGAACTTTAATCTTATCTCAGTTTTAGTGGGAAGAATGTTTTCGTTTGTTAGTGAACCAATCTCTCCCGCTTTCTCATTGGACGAATGTGGCCATGTTTGTATATAGGAGGGGGCTATAGTATTGCGAGAGCCTAGTGTGGTGGATTATCGTGTTGGGACGCTTAAAGTGTTCTCTGCTTTATCCGTGTCTGGTGATCTCCTCGCATACCTGTGTGACCCCGGTCCGCTCCTTATCAACACTACAATAAAGATAAGTACTGTTCTGTTTTTATTTAACAAATCGTAAGCTTTTCATTTTGCTCCTTTTTATTGTTGTTGTGCTCTTGACTGTACGTTTTTCTGTATGTTGAGTTACTGTTAATTGGGCCCTAGTAATTTGCAACTTTGGGTGTTATCCCGTAATAGTAACTTTTGTCAGTTTCACATAAATGTCAACAACATATTTGACGAATCCAGATGAAAAGGCCATTATAGAAAGAAAGTTAGTTTTGGAAGAAGCTATTGTCATATTTTAGAGAGGAAATATGTAATATGCAAATTAGCTTTATAATGGCTAAAGTGAAATTTTACAAAATAAATTCATAAGCATATACAGTTAAACCTGTCTATAGCGCCCCCTCTAAATAGCGCCTTCCTCTCTATATCGCCCGATTTTAAATACGTAGTACGATGCGATTTACATTAAAAGTGGCCTGTCTATAGCACCCCCTCTCAATAGCACCCTATTTTGGTGAGTTTCAAGAGGGGGCGTTATAGACAGGTTTATCTGTATATGGCGTTTCCTTTAGATAATTAAAGAAAATTTGGGGTTGTGTGGTTTATAATTTTATATGATATTTGCATGTTATGCGCAAAGAATATCAACAAAACGCGCGCTCTGTTTTCTTGTATTTTCTGAATGTGAGAAACGATTTCCCGCTCTCTCATATACAATATTATGAAATTATAATACTCTATATATATATGCATAAATAAATACAGAATAACCGAATAATTATATTAATAATAAAAACAAATTCCGTAAATAATTTTAATACAATAATCAATCAATGAAATCCAAATTAAAACTTATAAAATAGTTTTTTTTATTATTTTGGTTACCTTTATGTATTTAAGTCATTTGAACAATGGAGATGTTGCACTACTAATTTGATTGTGCTTCTCTGTCTGAGGAAAGACGAAAACTAAATGATAAAACGGGGCAACTTTGTCCTTCATTTCCGGAACTAATTAATGAAATATCAAAATATAGGTATATAGCGGTGGCGATATTTGGATTCCACAGGATTATATCCCGGAACACAGTGTTCTCCCCATCCCTTGTGAACGGGCGAATCCTGTATAGGGCGAGAGGCCCTAAATAAAGGCTTTGTTGTTGTTGTATTTAAGTCTTTCGATAATTTTATTTCTATATAAAAAAGGGCGTGTACCTGGATCTATAAAGGAATTAACAATTTTTCTCTTAAAATATTTCGAGAAATTGCTCCCTCTTTAACAATTTATTGTACAGTAAACCTTATTTAAAAATTATTGTAGATCACATGGAAATAACGTTGTCATTGGTCAAAAATAATTAATGATAATAATACATTAAAAATATAAATTAAGTTTACTGTGCAATAAATTGATAAAGAGGGAGCAATCTCTCGAAATATTTTGAGATTTAAAAAAAAAAGGTTTTTTTTTTGTCTTTACAGATCTACAGGTACGCCTTTATATATATATATAAACTTATTTAATGGATCTCTTTTTGACTTCAACTTTTATTTGTGTTCGATGATAAAAGTAAATTCGAAACTATTTTAGACATGTATGATTCTTTTTAAAAATACACAATTTCTACTGTCCTTACTGTAATGGAAAAATGAATGATAAGGCCTGGCTCATCAGTGGTGAACCCTCCCAGCGGTTTCACCAGTTTAATCTACCATATCGCTGTTATATTGCATTTTTGGAACTTCCTTTTATAGTGATACTGATTCGAATTTTAATAACAGATGACGTGCTAATGCAACATAAAAGTAAATAATACGAACTCTTACAAAAATCTTGTGAACAAATAAATATATTCAAAAGAATGTATAGCCACCATTTTAAAAAGAATAAACAAATGGGTCTCAAGGAAGTGAAATCAATACTTCCAGGAAATATGGCATACAATCCAGCTAATTGCAGGAATTTGTTTCCTCCGCGATGAAAGGGCAAATATTTGGCTTTCATTTCTCAATACAGACGACATTTTTTTATTTCTTCTGCTTGTTTATTCGCCGAGGTCTTTGAAATCTCTTGAGAGACGCGTCACCGGCAGTTCTTTCCTTTTTAGGATTATAGTGGCATTAGTTTGGTTCCTGCTTGTTACTACAGCCTCATTAATGAACGATACTGGGACCTGAAATGGCGGTGTTGATGAGACGTGGTCTTTAATAAGGAATGGTCGTTAATGAGGAATGATCTTTAATGAGTCGTGATATTCATTACGGCGAGGTCTTTGATGAAGCTCAGTCTTTAATGAGGCGTGGTCTCTTATGAGAAATCAACTTTAATATGGTGTGATTTTCAATGAGGCATGGTCTTTAATGGGGAATGGTCTTTAATAAGACGTGCTTTTTAATGGGTCGTATTCTTTATTAAGACGAGGTCTTTGATGGAGCATGGTCTTTAATGAGGAGTAATCTCTTATAAGAAATCGTCCTTAATGTGGTGCGGTTTCAATGAGGCGTGGTCTTTAATGAGAAATCATTCTTAATGTGGTGTGATTTTCAATGAGGCGTTGTTTCTAATGAGACGTGGCTTTGAATAAACGATGGAGCATTATTTCAGTTTGATTCACATACCGGGTTTTTGTTTAGTTGAACAAATTGTGGATATTTCCTCCATTTTTATTATCCAAGACTTTTTGTTTTAATAAGAATGGAGTGGGAAAATCTGGTCGCGATTCGATATTATTTATAAAAGAAACTGTGGCTTTCAGAACCAATTTCAGTTGTTTCTGGTCAGGTTTGGAGATTTGATCCTATTTGGGACTTTGTCTTAAACGTCAAGGCCTTGAGGCTTCTGAAAGTGTTTGCTAATCCTATTTCACACGATATCTTTATTTCTATATGGAAAAAAACTCAGAAAATAACGTTAACAATCTCTATTATATATATACAACATAAAGGTTGCAAGAGGAAGGTATTCATGTATCAAAAAAGACATTCTTCTTTTAAAAAATGGATTAAAATATTGCGCATTATGTTTATCTCATGAGCAGCATCTGTACTCCATGTTAGAAGCGGCTGCACATGGCGTCTGTTCCTCATGTCAGAGGCGGCCATTTCTTTTGGAGCTAAGTCGGCCTGCTACTGAGTAGTGCTCCCAGTCTTAATGACAAAGGCAGACACATTCTACTTCACCCAGTCATGATGATTGTCAAACAGACACCATCAAAGGTCACAACTAGATACCCTAATATGATTGAGTGGAGATAAGAAAGAAGAATAAGACAAAATTATTTTTTATATAAAAACATACAAATAGTGTCTGATATGTGCTTTAATTTAGATGAACAGAAGATATAATTAATGTTAAGAATCTAAATTGTTATTCAATCAAAGATTCACGAAATTAATTTCCGAAAACAAACTACAATGGAATTTTAAAGACGGCGAGGACACCAAATACCTCTGACACCCACAATCCCATTCCCCACCTACGGAGAACTATCCATACAAAGTTCCTATGTGCTCTATTTTAATCCCAAATCCATATTTCAGAGAGTTGTGGAAGAGAATAAAAATGCATTTTTACAACCTAAATATTTGTCAATCAATAAATAGTTGGAATTCTTTGAAGTATTTTAATTATTAAAATATTTTTCTTAAAAACACACTCAATTATTCAAAAGTATTTTACAATTCATTAGGAAAGAATCGCTAATTTTTCAATGCAGGTTTTGATTGGAACTTTCCTCATTGCTTCTCTCGATATACATGAGATAGAATTTCTACACTCCTAGACACCACACTGTATGTGTTTATATATATATGTTATATAAAAATATTATTCTATTTAAAAAAAATTATATTTCATAGATCCAAATACTCTGTTAAATCGACCGCCAGAGGTCATGCTTCCCCTATAAAAACTCGTTGTTGTTCTTTCCCGCTGGCCTGCTCAAATCATTTGTACATTTTGTAAATAAGTTTTTCATTTTTTTATTCTTACGCCTTAAGCCAGGCAGTACTTTTACTAAATTATGTCTTTTATACATATATATATATTCCTTAGCTCAATTAAAGCAACCTCTGATCAAAACCAAAAAATAAGAAAAGTACATTTCAATCATGATTGATTCCACATCTTACCTAGGAACAACCACAATGAAATAAATACAAATTGAATAAAGATAAAGATGAAAGCTCGTGTTTTCTTGCTATAATAATATTTCCACGTGGAAAATTAGGAAAGACAAACTTCAGGATGACTCAGAAATTTATTTAAGGCAAGAACAAACTATGAATGATAAAATACAAGATAAGCAACGAGGAAAGTTTATAGAGTAGCAAAATAAAACAAAAAAATTATACTCTGTTAATAAAATAATTAGATTTAAGAATGCGGATGTAGTAGATATACACGGTTTAAATCCATACTGGTTTATGGGCACTTTACACATCCTATCGGCCATCATCTACGATAGCCTAGCAAACAGAAGACGCTCAAGGATCTTGCCTAAACCAGGCAGCATCGTGATTGGACGGTGTGATGCTAGAAAGTCCCCCACACTTCGCATGGGAACGAGAACGACGTCCCCCAGCTTCCATGTAGATGGAAAGTGGCCAGTGGTTAAACATTTGTTGAAAATATTACGAAAAAACGTCAAAAAATAAATACACCTATCCCCCGATTTACACGGTACTTTTTTACACGTTTTCGCTTTTACACGGTTTTCCAAATAAGTTTTTTTTTTATCGCACTATACTAAATGCTACTGTGATTGAACACATGCGCTGTGTACACATCTTACGAGGAATCCCGAGCTTATGTGCTGACTACATATTTTAACCTGTCAATGCATTTTATTTTTATTTCTGTGTACACCTATCCCCCGATTTACACGTTTTTCTCAGGAACGTATCTACCGTGTAAATCGGGGGATATAGGTGTACTTTGCTATAATTAGAAACATTTGTCCGTTACTTTTTGCTATATTTTCAGCATTCATTTAGAGCTAACATTACATAGGGAGAGCAAAATATAACTACGGTTGAAGTGGAGTGTCTTATACGAATTTTATTGTCAAATTTTCGGACGTATGAATAAGGTCATTGTAAATCCAGTAGAAGGACGTCCGAAAACTTGCGAATAAAGTTAGACACTCCATTTCAATCGTCGGTATATTTTGCTATATTTATACGAAGAGTTTAATTTAGTCGATTACATAGGGATATACCAGGAATAAATCTTCAACTCCATCCCAATATGTCGGAGAACATTCACTTGTCATTCAAGTTGGCTTCCAAAGAAGGATTAACCAACGATTAGGTCATCGCCATATGGATTTGGAGGGGAAATGATCGCATTATATCCTCCGTAAATCCTCAAGTGAATGGACTAAGTGGACCAAGACATCTTACCACAAGATTGACCGTGAATCGATCGCCTTGAAGAGAAACCTGACTGAGAATACAAGCCAGAGTTTTAGGACTGATTATTATCTGAACAAAATCTTTGCGCAGAAAATAAATATTGTAACAAAGTATTTATTATTTTAACCGAGTATTATTTTTTTATACAAAGCAATAACGCGCCATCTATACATATAAAATGAAAGGATTTAAAAGCACGAATGTTTCTTTTATACATAATACAAACTTCTACTGTCCTTACTGCGATGAAAATTTATATTGGGAGGGTTCACCACTGATGAGCCAAGCCCTCTCAATATATTATTTCATCGCAGTAAGTCAGTAGAAGTTTGTATTGTAGTGTTGGAAATTAGGCCAGCCTCTTTGGTTAGGATGAACTTTTGTTTTATTTACTTGGAAGTTAACAAACGATGAGAACCAGACGCTGCTGATCCTCAAGTTTTACATAACACGACTCTCTCGAGCCATAACTATATATATTTAAAAAAAAAAGATAATTATTTACATATTAGCTATTTACAATCACAACAGATTTACATAATTTCTAGCCGATGTTTTAACTCGTTTCAGTATTATGTATAAAAGAAAAATTCGTGCTTTTAAATCCTTTCATATTATATTTTTATGTTTATATTTTGCTATATTCTGTACACTTCCCTCTTTTGCTTATCTTTTGTTTATCATTCATAGTTTGTTCTTGCCTGAAATAAATTGTTGTCTCATCCCGAAGTTGGTCTTCCCTAATTTCCCACGTGGCAATATGGTTTGGTTATCTTGAAGATACAGGATGCCTGGCCGGCATTCATATTTCTTTATAAAATAAATACTTTGGCCACTTTTAAGGCTTTATTTTCTCAAAAAAAAAAATAAAATAAAACCATAACTGGACGATGTGTCTATTTTTTAATGAAATATGTTTTGTGATAATTATTATTACACATTGACCTTTTTAGAACTGTAACTTCTCAATAGTTTTCTATAACCCCCATCACTGATTAACTAAGTCCTCTTATTCAATAACCTTTATCATTGCAGTAAGGTCTGTAGAGATAATATTTGATGATATTATTGAAAAGAAACATATTGCCAGTAAATTTATTTCATTATAAAGGACTGCGGCGTATGATTATAAAACACTTAAAGTTGCACCGCATAAGTTTCTTTTCTGTGAAAAATCAATATTTAATTCAAAGAGAAATATTTACTATTTCTAACTTTTTTGGATGAAGTATGAAAGGGTGAAAATATGAAGAGTAATGGCGAACGGAAAAATAAAAGTGTCCAGGGGCGGGAACTTATGCGGTGCAACTTTAAGTGTTTTCTAGTAAATTTATTTGTTGAACATTTATAGATAGAGATGACAATTGAATTAAAAAATTTCCGCATTTAATTATCAATCCTTCAAGTACAATAAGAGAATATGTGCGTGCTATTCAATATATAGTTGAATACACAGCGAACTCGTAACTGACGAAATATCTGGGAAGTGTTCTCCACTGATGAGCCAAACTCTCCCAATATTAAGAAAAATGCATCTCCCTCTCATGATCATGTAACAAAAAGTTGCTTGATGGCTTTCGTCATCTATCGGGATAAATATTAACCTATCCTTGATAATTTAAATATTCCAGAATAGGTAAAAAAAATCATTCTTGATTAATATAAAGAAAACCTAATCAGGTACGTGATTCGGGTTGTTGGCCCTCATCAGCGTGGTGTAAACTGTACCTCAACGATCAGAAAAAAAACTGGCATATAAGGCATCTTGAAAAATCATGAAAATGGGTAGTTAACACCAGAATTGCGTGAAAACGCCAATCAATGAGTGTAAAGAAATAGTACCAAAGTAAAATTGTACTGAAATTAGATGAATAAATTAAGAAAAAGGTATCTACTGATTGTACAACTAAAGGTTTTTCCGACAGATGGTGCAAGCCATCAGCAACTTTTAGCTGCACGATCAGGAAATTTTTTTAAATATATAATTATGTTTTAGTGTAAAAATTATGGTTATTAATATTTTTTTCTCTTGTAATTTCCGTGTTTTATGATGGATTCCATGATGTCAGGCTTCCAGAACTACCGGATAATTAATCACATTTTTTCACCTCTGAGTAATCATTAAAATATTTTCTTTAATTATTATAATTAAGTTTTCATCTAATTACTTTAACTATTTTTGGCGTTAATTATTTTTTTTCCTGACTTCTAAGGGAAGTATTTTTTTTCTTCATGTAGGTGTTTCTCTAAGATTTGAATTTTTTTTTTTAATATTGGTTTTGAAATTCGTGTCATTTGTCAAGTAAAATATAAAATCAGAAACGGGGGTAGTATATACGTATATAATTTATTTAATTTAATTTATTAAATTAATCAATTCATAAATATGTATTTTGAAAATAGAGCAATCTATAAATAAATCTTTAATTAAAAAGGCATATATTGGATCAAAATATCATTTATTTTACCAATATTTCAGTTGGCTGAACGCCAACCTTTATCAAGGTGTTATAACATTTTAAAGTGTGTCAACAACAAACTCAGCGCCACATAACGTCAACAGCATTAAGTTTTTAAAAATATTTTGTTATTTTCAATGGGGAGAAAAAACGCCAACTGAAATATTGGTAAAATAAATGATAATTTGATCCAATATATGCCTTTTTAATTAAATAATTATGAATATATTTTTATTATAAAATAAATGAAGCTTCCAGGGTTAAGTTTCTTGTGCAACTTTTTATTTTCAAGCTTTCGGATTTGTTAGTCCTTCAACGGGATTATCACATTAACAACTTAATAAAAAATACAATTTTTATATACACATTATATTATATACATATTTTATATACCTACTATATATTGAGAGAAAAATATAATATATTATTTCTGTTTGAAAATCAAAATTTTGAAAATATACATGCGTGGTGGATAGATGATACGTGCTGGTTGAATGATATCTCGAGATTTCAATTTTTAATATTTTTGTTTAAATATTTTGAATCAAAGAATATAAAAAACCAAATAAGGCATATCCTGACTACTCACGTGAGCTTTTAAGCTTTTTTAGATGGCAGAGCGCCATCTAGTGGAACAGAAATCAACTAAACGTTGATTTAACCTGTTCCCTGATATTTAGCCAACCCGTTTCAACCCATTTCAAACAAAATCCCAATATATAATACAATATAATGCGGCTTATGATTGTAAAACGACATTTGAAAAATATCCCGCATGTATTTCTTTTAAACGAAAAATCGAAATTTATTTTTAAAGAGAAATAACGATTATTTCTAACCTTAGAGATGAAGTATGAAAGGATGAATTGTGAAGAGTAATGATAAACGGAAAAAAAAATCCCATCCCTGGACACTTTTATTTTTCCGTAATCATTACTCTTCACAATTCATCCTTTCAAACTTCATATATAAGGTTAGTAATAATCGTTATTTCTCTTTAAAAATAAGTTTCGATTTTTCGTTTAAAAGAAACATATGCGGGATGATTTTAAAATGTCGTTTTACAAAACCCTAATAACCTACATTAATCATAGAATTTCAATCTTAAAGATTGACTTCGCCATGTCCAATGCCTTCAGAATAACATTGATTAGAAAAATACAAGAAAATGATCAATAACCGTATGCAACTATTATTTCGCTTGGCACAAAATGTAACAGTTTATCTAAATTTCACAAATAAATATGGAAATTACCTATATTTCATAATAATTCTCACTTTATATAGATTTACTAGACGAATGACCCGGGCAACGCCCGGGTTTACCCGATTAAATGTTTTATTCAAACACTATTCGTTACAATTATAAATTGGCGCCGTGGATGTCACTCTTGTGAAACGTCCCGCTCCAAACTTTACATGTACATTAGGTCAGCTGATATTACCTCCCATATACACCGCTGGAGGCGCTGCTCGCGAGCTAAGTAGAATAATTTGAATATATAGTTTTAATAATTGATTTCTATATTTTTTAAAATAGCCTATCGTCTTCCCCGTATTTTTTTATTATCTATGTATGGAAATTTTGGTTTGAATTAGTGAACTACTGCGAATTTGTATACAGGACATACAAACAAACAAACATATAAACATTCATTTATATATATATAGATTTATCAAATTATAATCATATAAAAAACGCAGGGTCTACAATACATTCATTCTAATACAACAGTAGAGATGTCTGGAGATAAAACTGGTGATACCGCTGGTATATGGAGAGATCACTACCAAGTAGTCATACTTTCCTATTTCAAATTTTATATAAGTTTCTAGGACAATAGAAATTTATGCCTTGCTAATTTATTTATTTATTTATTTCCTCTCAAATTTACAATGTACCATTCGAGCATAAAGCTCACGAGTCACTTTGTCGTGGATGTTAGGCATCAAGAATTTCTAAAAAATGGCCTTTAATGCATCAAGCAAGGCTCTTTCGCAAGATCAAAAGTAAGTCTATTAGTCAACAATGTGTCAAATATTGTAATCATTATCATGGCATAATCGATGAAAACTGATACAAATCAGGTTTTAAAGAGGTAGAAAGTTGAGAATTTGTATCAGAATCCATATCTGTAGTGTCTGAATGATCTTATGTCACAAACAGAAAGTCTTCACAAAGGTAAACAGATACTAGAGAGATAGAAGAAATAACGACCCATTAGATCAATCAGTTATCGGTTAATGATATAAATCCCAATATGGCCGCCGTGCTGACTAGACTAGATGAAATAAACAGCTGTGAAAATTACTTTATACAAAAAGTTATTGACTTGTATATGAGCTTGTATATATGTTTATTCTAAACCCTCCAATTTTTTACCCATATTTGATACACCGTAAATAACATTGCTGAATACTGGTACTATCACAGTTATTCCTACATGTACCCTATATTTCTGTTCGGAGAATTTACAAGGTAATAAGTCCAAATCCAAATAAATTAATAGTGTCTGACGGTAATAGCGCTGTTACCGAAAGATATCAGACACTATTAATTTATTTGGATTTGGACTTGTTACCTTGTAGTTCTAATCTATAATCCAAATTTTACGTTTATCACGTTCCAAGGATCTGTATAAGACTAAAATATCTTAATAGAACTTTTAATTATATGTATTTAAAAGAAAGCGTTAAAATATCTCTAATTTCTAGCAAAAGAGAGAGAGAGAGAGATAGATCTAATTTGATGATGATATTAAAAATCGTATTTATTAAATAAATTATAACGAAGAATTGATTTATTTGAGATTTTTTTTTAAATATCGTTGATGTAGGTTAAGAATTTTGTTTCTTAGCTGATATTGAGGATAAGTTAAAAGGTAAAGAATTGAAGAAGAACAAAGAATTCTCGATTTTTCTGTTTATTCCTTCTAGTCTAGTCAGCACGGCGGCCATATTGGTATTTATATCATTACCTGGAACCTGATTGATCTAATGGGTCGTTATTTCTTCTTCTATCTCTCCAGTATCTGTTTACCTTTGTGAAGACTTTCTGTCTGTGAACATAAGATCATTCAGACACTACAGGTATGGATTCTGATACAAATATTCAACTTTATACCTCTTTAACACTATATTTGTATAAAATTTCATCGATCATGCCAAGATAGTGATTACAATATTTGACACATTGTCGACTAATAGACTTGTTTTTGATTTTGAAAAATAGCCTTGCTTGATGCATTAAATTATCAAGATATAAATTTCTATAGAGTTCTAGAAATTTATTTTCATCGTTTTCTCGAACACAATTATCCTGTATTCATTTTGAAAACAAGAGTATACAAGAAAGACAGTCTAATGCCATAGTAAATATGTCTGAAATTTCAACTGGCAGAAGTCGCTGGAAATGTTTAAAATTGGAATGACAAGTTTTTAAACATTTAACCCTTTCAGTAGAAGGGATGTAGAAATAAGGCTTTTAACACTTTCGATCCGAGGGACGTACGTCCTTGCTGATTTTGCATCAAGCTCGAAGGACACGAATTCGCGTCCTCGATTTTCAAAATTAAATATAAAATCGCTGGCGGCCGACACGAATTCGAGTCCACCAGGATCTTGTCCCTTCTTGTCTATCTATCAGTGGGTTGGGGGGATATCAGCTGAACCAATGTATATGTAGAACATCACGTGAGACCGCAGCAGCTCCTATTGCCTGTCTATGCAACTGTAGAATCACCCGTCCTCAAAGTGTTAATTATAGTACACTATAAAGTGCGAATATGTTTCTTCTAAAAAAATGCTTTTGAATTTTTTCTATAATTGCAGTAAAGACAATAGGAACTTGTTTCGCTTTAAAAAAAGAGATATACAGAATATCAATTGTTTGAATTTCTTAAATTATCCTAATAAGATTCCTATAGGTGTTCTTTCCAGAAAAACGTTCAAAGGGCTGGAAGACTGATTGTCCTTTAACTTGTGATCTATGTAATAGCAGAATACTAGATGAAATCATGCATATAATATTTGGTTGCGTTTGCTTGGAGAATCAGAGAAAAGAACTCTTGGGTGACTTATCCTTATCTCAATCCGATAGTCAACAAATATATAACATGGATGAACACAATGATGTTTGATCAAGGTCTTTGGTTTATATAAGTTCTACAAGACCGCTGTCACCGTTCGGAGAAGATTAATAGAATGGCCGAATGTCGTGGTCTATTTAGATGAGGAAAGTGAAGACTAGAACGCGGCTGATTCCACACTCGCCTTTTCAGTGATACGCTAACTTATGCACGGTGGATTCTGTGGTCACTGGACATACGTCGGAACTGGAGGCTGTTGTTGGGTTCTGCGCTGCCTTGAGTATAGAAGCTCCGTCTAAGCTTCCTTCCAGTAATGAAGTTTTTCCGAATCATTTTCTGGCTGGGAATTTGTTTAAAATAGAAGGTTGATAAATGCATCATCGAACGCGGGAAAGCGTGTTCTTGAGTTGAGGTCATTGAAACTTCGAAATGTCGTGGAATAAATAATTCACGAGCAGTTAATGTAATTTAATCTTTTAATTCTTCTTTATTCCAATTTTCATTCAAGAAGTTTAAATACTAATATATTTTTTATATAAATATTCTTAATAATTTCTATACATTCAAATTATTATAGACGCGTATGATTCTTTTAAAAATTAAACAATTTCTTAAAATAATCATACACGTCTATAATAGTTTCAAATTTTCATAACAGATGGCGCGCAAATGCATCATAATTTCTAAACATACATACGAATGTACATACATACGAATATTACATACGATATGTTGTGTGTGTGCTACAATAACAATTTCAAATATTTTCTTTAAAAAAATGTTTCCACCAATCCTAATTCTAAATATTTATCAACAGACGAATAAATAATGACGCGCAATTAAAAATGTCGTCTGTAATTTATTTCTAAAAAGGATTACCACGAAGCCATAATTATGTAAATGTATCTGTCAACTTTTTTAACATTTTGTTATTTGAAAAGACAAACGAATTTATGGTGAATTAGAGGCTGAAGAAATTTCCAAACTGTAACGTAAGTGGCAATTAGTGCATTTTATTTCCTATTTACTATTGTTTCGAAATATATTTTTGGCTAAAATACTATATATACACTCTTATATTTGATATATGTATGCCATATATATAAAAATACGTTTAAAATGGGACTTGATAGATTTTATCTGGTGTCAAATTTATTTTTCAAATATATATATTTGAAAATTAGTTGATTTCTGTTCCACTAGATGGCGCTCTGCCATATTAAAAGCACATGTGCTCCTGGTCAGGATATGCTTTCTTTATTTTTAATATCAACATCTGACCCACTTATGTTTATTTTTTCTATTGCTTTTCTCATGTATTAGGCGTATTAAACCCATTTAGGAGTATTTAACCCATTTCTTGGTTTTTCTAGAAGCTCCTGGGACCAAAATTCTTTTTGGTCGCAGTGGTACAGCCTACTCCACGCTGACGAGCGCCAACAGCGCGAAACGCGTTCGTGGATGGCTTTTCTTGATTTATCAAGAAATTGGTTTGGCCAAATATCAGGGAACAGGCTAAATCAATGAATAGTTGATTCCTGTTCCACCTGATGGCGCTCTGCCTTCTGAAAAGCACATGTGCTCCTGGTCAGGATATGCCTTTTTTATTTTTAATATCAACACCTGACCTTTTGATTTTTTATTTTTTCTATTGTTTTTCATATATATATATATGGTAATTTAAACCAACACCCCTATATTGTATAATACTTATAACAAGATTTTCATGTTGTATAATAGAAACACATCTATAAATAATTATACACATGATTGACATGTGTCATTACATCATCATATGTAATGTACTTTGTATAAACTGAGGATAAATAAATAAAACTCTGTAATAGAGAGATTAAGAGTTGAGCTAAAGCAAGAGATTGAGATGGAAGTCCAACAACATCTAAAGATAGGCAACTGCCAGGGCGGCGCCAGTGTACAATTTCAAATCCGATCCACGCTCTTGCTGCACACACACACACACACACATCCGCTAAAATTCAATACTTCCTTTCTCGGCAAAAATATATAAGACCTCCGCCCTTGCCGAAAATATTGTCAGGAGGACAGAGTTTCCTGGTATTCCCCCTTATCTGGACCGACCGGTCGGGGTAAACAGTGGCGTCACGTGGAAGGAGGATATATCTCAGTTCTCCCCTCTTGCTCTAACGGCTGGGTCGATTTGGCTCATGTAAATAGTAACTCTTATTTTATATTTAAAATCTCTCATATAACTCATTAAATAAATATTTAAAGTAATTCGAAGGCCTAGTTAATTATTTTTCATCGCGACAATTGTGGTGGAGACGCCGGGTAACGAGACAGTCACCAGACGAAGTCGTCGCCTTCAAGGATTGCAACCAGAGCTACCTACAGTGCTTGCATTTCCCACTCGGAAGAAAATGGAAAGAGAAGTAAACCGACCATTCTGCCATCGGTGGAGAGATCCCACTGTCTTCTCGGGGGAACGTGGGGAAGATTCGCAGCGTTGGCTGAGCGACTTCCAGCGTGTGGCACGTTACAACAAGTGGGATGACTCCATGTGTCTGGCCAACGTCATCTTCTACCTCACTGGCACAGCGAAGTGCTGGTTCGAAAACTTCGAGGAAATCTTGAATTCGTGGGAGGAATTTAAGATAAAGTTTTGTGAAATATTTGGGAACAAGGAAGACACGGCTAGAAAAGCCGAGAACATTCTTCGAACTAGAGCGCAGACGAGTGGGGAAAACGTCGAGAGCTACATACAAGAAGTCCTCCTTCTTTGTAAACAGAGCAACCCCAGAATGTCGGAAGGAGAAAAGGTGAGCCACCTGATTAAAGGCGTAGCGGAGGAAGTGTATCAGGCACTTGTTGGGAAGGACATCAGCACGGTGGACCAATTTGTTGCGTTCTGCCGCCGATTCGAGGCATTCAAGAGGATGCGTGTTGCACCGCCCAGGTTCAACCGACTGCCCAATGTTACCACCATCTCGACCGCTGAACCTGAGAACCTAGAAGCCCTGATTAGAAGAATAGTAAGAGAGGAGGTGCAGAAGTTTATGGCTCCTCCTTCTACATTTGCCGCCCAGGATATCGACACTCCATCTCCCGACCTACGGGATGTCATCCGTAGTGAAATCCAGCAAACGTTGGCTCCTATCTCTGCCCCTCGTCAGCTTCCGCCCTCGGCGACAATACCTCCCCCAGAACGATCAAGGTTACCGACGAAGAACCGAAGGGCCACCAAATAATCAAAGGACTCAGTGGCGTACTGAAGATGACAGACCGATCTGCTTCCACTGTGGGCGCCCTGGCCACGTTGCACGTTATTGCAGAGACAGACGTCAAGCTTTTGCGGATGCCAGACTTGGAAGAGAAACAGTCGATTTCGGAAGACCAAGAACGGAAAATTACACCATGGGCGAATCAGGAAGCGAACTATCCCAAGGAAGATTTAGAAACCCGTCGCCATATCTCCACCGCGGAAGATTCCAAGCTCCCAGAAGAACCTCACAATCCCCTGCTCGCCGTCCCAGCCGCTCACCCAGTCGCCGCAGTCAGGAAAACTAGATGGCGCGCCCTCTGGAGGTGTGGCCGCCACAGACGAAAATCCTCCCTGCCGTATAGCCGCTACAATGGAAAAGAACTGGATATCTGTCAACATACAAGGACGAAATGTACAAGCTCTTGTGGACTCCGGCGCTGATTACTCAGTAATTTCTGAAGCTTTCAGACGTTCTATAAAGGCCCCAGTTTTTAAAGAAAATGGACCACTTCTAAGAGCCGCGGACAAGAAGCCTATCGTGACCCTTGGCAAGTGCTCTTTAGAAGTTCAAATCAAAGGACTCGATATTATTTTTGATTTTGTAGTAGCCGCTGAATGTAGCCACGATGTTATACTGGGCTGGGATTTATTCAAAGCCACAGATGCCATTATAGATTGTGGGGAAAACAAATTGTATTTAAGCGAAGCTGAAAAATCCTACGAATGGAAAGACCTGAAACTTTGTGCTGCTATGGACTGTCATACCGCCGAAATCTTTTGGCAAGATTGTTGTCACCAGCCAGGATGTATTTGGCAGCAGAGATGTAGTCGTTACAGGTTCCAAACGCCTGCAGTTGGAAAAAGGACTTTTTATTCCCTCTTCCCTCGTTAGGTTCTTACATGGCAGAGCGGTGTTGTGGGTGACTAACAGTACTCACCAGTCTCAAGTGATACCTTCGGGCATGAAGATAGGATCAATGCAAGATCTAGAAGTAGGGAGCATATCTAATCTTGACGCTTGTTCTGAAATAGCTGGAAAAGACGAAGTAACTTCCCCAGATGTGAGAGAATGTTTAATTTCAATGATTTCTACTGATTTGGAGGAAACAAAGAAAAACAGACTACTCACGTGCCTAAATGAGTTTTCTGATATATTCGACTTTGAGAAAAAGAGCTTCCCTGTCTCTGGCGAAATAAAACATAAAATCGATACGAGTGATTATCCGCCTGTCAGACAGCGTCCTTATAGAGTGTCTCCCGCCGAAAGACGTGTCATTCAGAGTGAAGTAGAGAAAATGATGGAGACTAAAATCATCCAGCCATCATCAAGTCCATGGGCCTCTCCCGTTATATTAGTGAGGAAGAAGGACGGCTCGTTGAGATTCTGTGTCGACTATCGTCGTCTAAATAAAATTACAAAGAAAGATGTTTACCCTCTCCCTCGTATCGATGACGCGCTGGACACCCTCTCTGGATCCAGGTACTTCTCCACTATGGATATGAGATCGGGTTACTGGCAAATCGAAGTAGACGATAAGGACCGGGAGAAAACGGCATTTATCACTCCAGATGGGCTTTATGAATTTAATGTAATGCCATTTGGTCTATGTAATGCACCAGCAACTTTCGAGCGAATGATAGACAACGTCCTACGGGGATTGAAATGGGACATGTGTTTATGCTACTTAGACGACATTGTAGTCTATGGATCGACCTTTAAAGAACATTTAACACGTTTATACAAAGTTTTGAGATGCATTCAGCAGGCCGGACTGTGCCTGAATTATAAAAAGTGTCATTTCGCCTCGAGACAAATAACTATCCTCGGGCACGTCGTTAATGAATTTGGAACGCAGCCAGACCCAGAAAAAGTGAAAGCCATTGTCCACTTTCCAAAACCCCGTAATATCAGTGAGACCAGAAGTTTTCTTGGATTAAGTTCATACTATAGACGCTTCATCAAAAGTTATGCTAACAAGTCTCGACCCTTGAATAGCCTTTTAAAGAAAGATGAAAAATTCATTTGGGGCGAAGAACAAGATGAATCTTTCCGGATTCTCAAACAGGAATTGGGATCTTCGCCTGTGTTAGGACATTTCATAGAAGGTGCGGAAACTCATGTCCATACTGATGCAAGCGGCTATGGTTTAGGGGCAGTTCTTGTTCAAATCCAGAATGACGCGGAGAGACCTATAGCCTATGCCTCACGAACACTAACCAAAGCGGAAAAGAATTATTCCACTACAGAAAAAGAATGCCTCGCAGTTGTTTGGGCCCTTGGTAAATTCCGCCCGTACCTATATGGCAGACCCTTTACTGTGGTTACCGACCATCACTCGCTATGTTGGCTGGTAGGCTTGAAAGATCCATCCGGCCGCTTAGCTCGTTGGGCCCTCAAACTACAAGAATACGACATAAACATCGTTTACAAAAGCGGACGCAAGCATAAAGACGCTGACTGTTTGTCAAGAAGCCCCTTGGCTGACACCGCAGAGATAGAAGGGCATATTACTTCCATCCAAGACATTGCAGAAGAACAAAGTAAAGACCCTCATTTGGTTGGGATCCGTGAAAAACTTGCAAATGAAAATTTAAAAGGGTATCAGATGATTGGAGGCGTTCTCTATAAGAAAAATTACGACCCTGAGGGCAAACCATGGCTGCTAGTAGTCCCAAAACAAATTAGGCACGAAATTCTTAAAGATGTCCACGACACTCCAATGGCCGGTCATTTGGGATTTGCCAAAACCTATGACCGCGTTAGAAAGAGATTCTATTGGCCTGAACTTTATAGGACAGTTTCCCAATACATTGCTCATTGTAAAGAATGCCAGCGAAGGAAGGGCGTGCCTCAGAAACCTCCTGGACTACTAGTCCCAATACCTCCAACGACCTCGCCTTTTCAAAAGATAGGAATTGATTATCTGGGAAGATTTCCCATATCTCACACGGGAAATAGATGGATAATAGTCGCGACTGATTATCTCACCAGATTTGCGATAACAAAGGCCGCGGCAACAGCGGAGGCTACTGAATTAGCAACCTTCCTTATTGAAGACGTCATACTCAAGCACGGCGCTCCTCGGGAAATCATCACGGACAGAGGAAGAAATTTCATGTCTCAGACCATACGAGAAATAAATAATCTAAACGGAACAATTCACAGATTCACCACGGCATACCACCCTCAAACGAATGGTTTGACAGAAAGACTTAACAAGACCCTGACTGACATGATCTCGATGTATGTTGACGTTGATCAGAAAAATTGGGACAACATCCTACCATATGTGACCTTCGCCTACAATACCGCTCGACAAGAGACAACAGGATACAGCCCGTTCTTCCTCGTCCACGGCCGAGAAGTTGAAACACCGCTGGATTCTATACTGCCGTACCAGCCGGCAGGAACTGCAGAAGATTATGTGGGCCATCTTGTGACCAACGCTGAGGACGCACGAATGTTAGCCCGTCTCAACATCCTGCAGGCTCAGAGCAAAGACAAAGAACGCTACGACAAGAAGCATCAGGAGGTGACGTACAAGGAAGGTGATTTGGTCTGGGTGTTCACCCCAGTCCGTACCGTTGGCTTATCGGAGAAGTTATTGAAGAGATATTTCGGACCCTATCGAGTGATCAGAAAAATATCGAGTGTAAATTATCAAGTAGAAGGCGTGACGAATACTAGGAGAAGACGAAAAACCCAAGATATCGTCCATGTAGTGAGAATGAAGCCCTACCACGACCCCGAAGTCCAAGAACAGATTGCCCAAGGTCATGTGACCGACTAGTAAACAGCGGGACGCTGTTTCTCTTGTGGAGGGAGTGATGTCAGGAGGACAGAGTTTCCTGGTATTCCCCCTTATCTGGACCGACCGGTCGGGGTAAACAGTGGCGTCACGTGGAAGGAGGATATATCTCAGTTCTCCCCTCTTGCTCTAACGGCTGGGTCGATTTGGCTCATGTAAATAGTAACTCTTATTTTATATTTAAAATCTCTCATATAACTCATTAAATAAATATTTAAAGTAATTCGAAGGCCTAGTTAATTATTTTTCATCGCGACAATATAGTCACCTTACCATCAGCGGGAGCCCTCGTCACTTCATCTTCTGATGCTCAACCATGCCGTAGATCAGTAAGAAAACTTCTTATCTCTCCGTCTTTCGCTCCTAGCTCGACTCCTATCTGTTTACGTAACTTTCCTAGTGCAACTGTGTCTTCGTTTTTTGTGTGGACATTCCCAAACTTTCCACTCTGCCTCGACCACGACTGCTTGTACTCTGTGAGCACTGTTAAAGGTGTTCCAAGGTGCAGAGAGGTACTGGAAAACTCCACATCCTGACTGCTCCTCTCGGTCAACACAGTATAGCGAGAGTCGACAGGATCGCACACCATAGATTAAGTCGACTGGATACCTCACCACATATATACTACATCTCTGTAATAATGTGTTGAGATCCTGTCGACTATCTGTAATATTGTGTTGGATCCTGTCTGTGATTAGGGATCCTGTCGACTAGCTGTAATAATGCGTTGAGGTTCTGGTTGGCCTGTTGTAGAACCTCGTCGACTCTCGCTATAAGTTGTGGCAACCGAGGGTCAAACCTGTAGTAACCGCGAGGGACAGTCAGGGGTGGAGAGTTTTCCCGTACCTCTCTGCACCTTGTAGGATCTTTAACAGTTCTCACAGGGTACAGGCAGTCGTGGTCGAGGCAGAGTGGAAAACTGGGGATGTCCACACACACAAAAAACGAAGCGACACTGTTGAAAGAAAGTTCCTTGAATAGATAAAAAGCGAGCCAAGAGCAAAGATGGAGATCGAGAAGTTTTCTTACTGTTTTACATCGTCGATGAGTTGGTGACAACCGGCGACAAGGGGTGACGCTGACCGGGACTGACTAGAACTGAAATTGGCTGTTGCTACGTGGGGTCCTATTTATACAACTTTTTGGACCAGGAAGGGAACCAGGAAGTATTGCCTTTCTGCACGTGTCCGCTAATTCGACACTGGCGCCTGTCTGGGCTTCCATCTAACTTTAGAAGTTACTTGCGATTCTCTCAATCTTGCTCTTAACTCAGTTTTTAATCTATTATATATTTTTATTTATTCATCCTCAGTACATTACATATGGTGGTGCAAGGAGACATGTCAATTATGCGTATAATTAGTTATATTATAATTAGTTCTATATACAACATGACAATCTTGTTATAAATTACATAATATAGGGTTATTGGTTTAAATTATCATAGATGGGCCCCGTGAGTGAAAGGGTTTATCCGGGTTTAAGCGGGTAAAGCCTCTCTACCACAGGTAAGTAATTAAAATTTCTTTAATTAATTGAAACTGTGGGGGAAAAAGGGCTATAACAAGATGTTTATTTGAATATATCTGAAAATTATCAAAATAAAACTTATGTTTAATTTAAAAGTTATGATATTCTTTATAAAAGAGAACTGTAGATAAAACCTTTGTTTGCTAAAAAATAATGATGCTGTTCTAAGAGATTGTTGGCGGGCGTTGGAAAGGGTTAGGGGTTGAAGAATATGCAATTGTAAGTGTTGCACAGACAATCAAATACTTAGGTCCAGGTGCAAAGCGAGGATATAGACTTGTGCGTCTTCCTAGGCAATGTTTCACCTGTGATCCTGTATAAGGTTACAGTGCTTTGTCACAATTGTAGGGTTATTGGTTGAAAAGATGTTGAAGAAAAGAATTAATATGCTTGAAAGGGGTGGTAGAGCCATGCGATAAGTAGAATTGTTGTAGCGACAGTAGGGTCTGACTTGACTTGAAATCAAAGGTTGATTGTGGTCCGCTAGAGCTGAAAAAAAATTGAAAATTGAAAAATGTGAACGCTTTGTGCATGCGTTGGTGATGTGCTCTGCGGATGATTGAAATAAACTTTTGAAACGTGTTCAGACCAAAAAGTCGAGACTTGTACTTCTGGGGAACGGTGATTTCAAAGAGTTTGTTGAATTACGAAATCAAAAGAAAAATTGTCAAGCAGTACTGTCGTTTCTAGCAATGGCTGAAATAGGTAGTGAGAAAGTATAGGGAATTAGTTAAAGAATATGATTGTTGAAAACGATTGTTGTAGATGCCCGATAGTTGATGATAAACATTGTCATATAATAAAGTAATTAAACAAAAATATAGTGAATAAAAAGATAAAAATGTGATTGCGGATAAAAAAGTATAAGTGGATAAGATCAAACATGTACTATATGAAAGATATAATAATGAATTAGTAAAATATAAAAGATATAATAATGAGAATTAGTAATATATAAAAGATATAATAATGAATTAAAAATGATTATTGAAAGAATTAAATGTTTTGCTATTGTTAAAATAAAGTTGTTAAAATAATGTTGGAATAAAAATTTGATTATAATTGAAAAGTAAAAAAAAAAAAATAATAAAAATAAAAATAATTATTCAAGATTTTATACAAAAAAAATATAATATAATTAAAGGTTATTAATGATTAGATAAACAAATGGAGCAAAAAATGTCTCTTTTGAAGAAAAGTTAAAAGAAAACAAAAAATATTCGTTCCTGAAAAAAAAGAAAGGAACATATTCACACAATGTCTAGGTGTAGGTCCAAGATTATTGGTGTCTTTAGTTTGACCTATGGGGAGGCAATGTGGTCCTATGTCGCTTTGGTCCGGTCTGAGAAGTTGGTCTTTGCCAGATCTTCCCGATTATATTATGTGAGATCAGACGGGGAGCGATCTTGATCCCTAAAAATGATGTAGTGTAGTGGAAGATGGGGACTTTGGATACATGAAGTGTATAGTGCATGTCTTAGGCGCTAAAAAGATTGCAGAGCGTTTTATGCAGTTTGGTCTGCAAAATTTTTAGGTGAGCCTACCCAAACGCCGGCTTGTTACGCTTGGGAAAAAATCATTTAAACTATTAATTTAACAGATCTTTTTTCCATGTAACATTGCGTTACCTATGGAGAAATGAGAGGTTAAATTCTTTTTTATTCCTAACGAATGAGCCGGTAATGTTGTGTTTGTTCGTATTAAAAACGTACCCAAAAGTCATATAATTGTATGATTGACAGTGAAGAGTGTTGAAGATTGGAACATTGTCATGGCGATGGGCGCCATTTTGGGGTTTTAATTGTCTTTTTACGATGGTATAATATGGCGTCATATGATGTCATTTAAAGGATCGATAACCTTATAAAAATAAGATTTGCTATAAAAGGAATTTTATATAACTTTCCTATCCGTTTTAATCTGGTAGGTTATTTGGACACTAAAATCTAGCATTCTGCTGGGCCAAAGATACAGGCCTACTGCAATTGGAGGTGTCATGTTAACCTGACGCCGCTGCAATTGGTGTCCATATCAACATGTGTCATGTCCTTTGATGCCTACCGACATAGCTGGGTTGTTTATTTACGTAGGCGGTCCTTTGTTGCCGACCCTTTGTTACCGACTGTCACATGATCCCATGTCTGGCCTACGTCCCGAGTTGAGTTATCTCCTCTTGTCTGTTTGAAAATATAGTCTTCTCGGTGTTCGCAAGTGTTGTGTTTCGACGTTGTTGCGGACTTATTAAAAAAAATGTTATTCAATGATGTCAGGTTAGATGTACGTAAAAGTGCGACTTCAACGTAGACACGCTTTTGGTGAGGTGTCACAGGCATGAAGGCGTCTTGGGCCTGTTAAGTGAGAAAATTGTTGTGGTGCGCTGTGTAACACTAGTCGGTGAATTGTATGGAAAGGTGTCACGTGAAATCTTCGTTTTTGGTACAGCATCTAACCAGTTTCCGAAGGAATAACAAATTTATTAGTCATGGGTGGTGGTTGTACGAAACACATCGAGAATTTTCAGATTGTTATAGAGGTGGTATGTTTATCGTGAAGTCTTTGTGTTCGCGACGATATGGAGCTCGTGTGGCTCGAAATAGGACGTGTTGTTAAAAGGCGCGTTAATAGATGGTGGCCAATTGGAGAAAGTAAGGTGGAAATGTGTTGAAGTTCGTTCCGAGGGATGTGTGAAGTATTAATAATTATGCATGTAAAAAGAAAAGGACGAGGGAGTGTAGCTATGCTGGAATTTTTAACTTGTTTTGGGGAAGGACAGTTACATTTCTAGTTGTGCTTTTGAAGATAGTGTATCTTTCGATTTTTGTATTTTTAAAAAATGCGTTTTCACCTATGTTTATTAAAATTTGAATATATTTTTTAAATCGTTGCTTATGTTAGTGCGAAAATTATACTTGTAAAAGGGCAATGGCATGATAGTGACTTATAATTTGAATGGGGCGTGTACATAAAATAGTGAACATAACAATGATTTTTTGCAAAGTTTTGTATATTTAATTAAGACATTGGTGTTTTTGGTATGAAAATAAGGTATTAAGAGAAACACACAAATAAGTTTAGAATTATGATTCGAGTAATTTAAATATGATTTTAAAACTGTAAGATTGCAAGTAATGAATTAAAATTTATAAGTTGCTTAAAATAAAGTAAAAATTGATAAATGATGGTGTACAAGATTTAAAATTTGAATTGAAATGCTATAAAAATGGTAAAATTTGATTTAAAAATAATTACAGTAAAAATAAACATTATATTTATGGAAAATCAAGTTGTTAGCATGAAGAGAGAGTTAAGTAGATTTTTTAAAAACTCACAGTTTTTATGATTGTTCAGTCAGGAGACTTGGTCTTTGGTTGTTGTCCTGATGACGTGGAAGGCGTCCCATGTAGAGCTTGTAGAGGCTTGTGACTTCTGTTTGGCGATGGTGGCATGTCGTCTGGATAGTTGCGTTGTCAGGTCGAAGGTGGGTAACTTCTCACCGGCTTATTTTGCGGGATGTTCGGCTGTGTCGTTGAGGGGAAGATTGCTTGGTCGTTTTGTTGGAATGGCGTGCTTGTTCCTCCATCTTGCTTCTTGGCTCTTTTCTATCTATCTGGACAGTCTTTTTACCTTCTTCGTTGTGGTCTCCTTCGTTGTGGTAATCCTGTCGACTCTCTGTAATAATGTGTTGAGATCCTGTCGACTATCTGTAATATTGTGTTGGATCCTGTCTGTGATTAGGGATCCTGTCGACTAGCTGTAATAATGCGTTGAGGTTCTGGTTGGCCTGTTGTAGAACCTCGTCGACTCTCGCTATAAGTTGTGGCAACCGAGGGTCAAACCTGTAGTAACCGCGAGGGACAGTCAGGGGTGGAGAGTTTTCCCGTACCTCTCTGCACCTTGTAGGATCTTTAACAGTTCTCACAGGGTACAGGCAGTCGTGGTCGAGGCAGAGTGGAAAACTGGGGATGTCCACACACACAAAAAACGAAGCGACACTGTTGAAAGAAAGTTCCTTGAATAGATAAAAAGCGAGCCAAGAGCAAAGATGGAGATCGAGAAGTTTTCTTACTGTTTTACATCGTCGATGAGTTGGTGACAACCGGCGACAAGGGGTGACGCTGACCGGGACTGACTAGAACTGAAATTGGCTGTTGCTACGTGGGGTCCTATTTATACAACTTTTTGGACCAGGAAGGGAACCAGGAAGTATTGCCTTTCTGCACGTGTCCGCTAATTCGACACTGGCGCCTGTCTGGGCTTCCATCTAACTTTAGAAGTTACTTGCGATTCTCTCAATCTTGCTCTTAACTCAGTTTTTAATCTATTATATATTTTTATTTATTCATCCTCAGTACATTACATATGGTGGTGCAAGGAGACATGTCAATTATGCGTATAATTAGTTATATTATAATTAGTTCTATATACAAGATGACAATCTTGTTATAAATTACATAATATAGGGTTATTGGTTTAAATTATCATATATATATACTCGTATATACTATACCTCGTATATATACTAGCCGAATGACCCGGGCAACGCCCGTGTTTTACCCGATTGAATGTTTTGATTCAAATACTATTTGTTACAATTATAAATTGGCGCCTTAAATAAATGCATATGTTAGTTAATAACTATAGCCTATGTGCTTTATCTGTCTATGTACTGTTGGCTTCCGTAGGCGTCTCTTACTGGGAAAAAGAAAGAGAGGATTCCATTTAGTTATTAACTAATATATGCATTTATTTAAGGAGCGACCCGCTCCAACACAATAGTTACATAAACGAAAAAGCGAGTGGGGGGGGGGGGGGGGGGGGGGGGGGGCATGATGGGAGGGGGGGGGGCAAAGGTGGCGTGATCGTAGCCAACCAATAGGAGAGCGCCAATCCAAAAAAAAAAAAGCAAACGGTGACAGAGATGAAAACTGATTAAGAGATGTAGAACGCATGACGCTCGTAACTTATATTGAATTAAGATTAGTTTTTTTTTTTGTGTTTTGTTGTTGAAAAGAAGGGCAGTCGTGGAAAAGTAAAGATAATTATTTACCTTTCAAGTAGATTTTATTTTGAATTACTTGAAGTTAGAATCAATATAATCATAGAATGAATTCTCTATAATCGTGATTTAAAAAAAGGTAGGGTTAACTATACATATTTACAACAATAATAATTAAAGTGGTAGGTTTTGAATCTATGGTCAAAAAATATATAACAGTCAATGAATGAAAATGAAATATATGTGAATATATTCGTGAATTTAAAAAAATAGGTAGGGTTAACTATACATATTTACAACAAAATTCAAAGTGTTATCTTCTAAATCTATGGTCAAAAATAAAAGAAAAGTCAATGATGAAAGTAAAAAACATGTTTTTTAAAAAATAAAATATTTACATTTTATATTATATAATATATATATGTTATATTGAAATATTTTATTTAAAAATGTTATATGTTAAAATGTTATATAAAGGTATTATTTAAAATGTTAAATTAAGGAATTGTTTTATTTAAAAATATATTTCATAGATAAAATACTCTTCTAAAATCGACCGCCAGAGGTCACTCTTCCCGTATAAAAACTCATTGTTGTTGTTCCCCGCTGGTCGGCCCAAAACTTTTGTACATTATGTAAATAAGCTTTTCTTTTTTATTCTTACGCCTTAAGCCAGGCAATACTTTTGTCAAATTATGTTATTCATATATATTACTCAGCTCAAATAAAGAAATCTATGATCTTCAATATTATTATTCTTTCAAGATTGTTCGACCATGACTGCACCACCATAGCATACAAATCAATATGATCCAAAACAACAAAAATCTTATCTTTTTTATTTTAAATATAATATATATATTATATAATATAAAATGTAAATATTTTATTTTTTAAAAAACATGTTTTTTACTTTCATCATTGACTTTTCTTTTATTTTTGACCATAGATTTAGAAGATAACACTTTGAATTTTGTTGTAAATATGTATAGTTAACCCTACCTATTTTTTTAAATTTACGAATATCATTTTAACATATAACATTTTTAAATAAAATATTTCAATATAACATATATATATATAAATATATGTTTTAAAAAAAAATAAAATATCTGCATTTTAGATTATATAATATATATATATATATATATATATATTTATATTAAAAATTTAAGAAGGCATATCCTGACATGAGCACACGTGCTTTTTAGATAGCAGACCGCCATCTAGTGGAACAGAAATTCACTAAATCAATACTATATCAGGGAACAGGCTGAATCAATGTTTAGTTGATTCTGTTTCACTAGATGGCGCTCTGCCATCTAAAAAGCTCATGTTCTCGTGGTCAGAATATGCCTTTTTTATTTTAATATCAACACCTGACCTTTCTATTTTTCTATTGATTTTCAACATATATATAAAAATTAAAGACGTTTATCTTGAATGAATCGGATTTTTCAGGATATTTTACATTTTGACAACGCTGTTCGCCCACATTATCTTCTGATATAGAAACTAAGCCTCGACGCGGAATATAGAATTTATAAAATAAATACGATTGATCCAAGATAAGCCTTTTTATTTAATGTATTTCAAATGGATTGCTTGAAGTATATCTTTGATCTGAGTCCGCTAGTTTGCGGAAACGGTCAATAAATGGGGCTTAGTTTTAACATTAATTCTGTCGGGATAGGCGACCTTTATTTCATAGATCATTTTCTTACCGGCAAAAATGTACAACTATATATATGTTTTATAAAGGTATTATTAAAAATATTATTTTATTTCAAATATATTTCATAGATTGAATTACTGTTAAATCGACCATAGAGGTCACGCTTCCCCTATAAAAACTTATTGTTGTTTTTTCCCGATAGCCGGCTCAAACTTTTTGTACATTATGTAAATAGGTTTTTCATATCTTGATTCTTACGCCTTAAGCCAGGCAGTACTTTTATCAAATTATGTTTTTTTATAAATTCCTTTATCTCAATTAAAGTTATTTTAAACTATTTTAATTATAATTATTTAATAATTCAACGACTGCAGAACAATTTCGTAAAATATTCATGGATACCAAAATCAAGCAACAGCTAATAATTCTTTATATTTCAAAATATTCCAAAATCAGTAGAAAATATTTTAATAACATATATATGGTACAGCCTACTTCAGGCTGACGAGAGCCAACAGCGCAAAACGTGTTCGTGGATGGCTTTTCTTGATTTCTCCTCAACCAGCCATACGTTAGTAGCTGGCAGTATTCCTGTCCTCTCAGGAGCTTCCTTTCTATGGCTAGTCTTTTGATGGCATCGTAGGGTCTATCTATTTCTCCTCAACCAGCCATAGGCTGGCAGTATTCCTGTCCTCTTAGAGCTTCCTTTCTATGGCTAGCCTTTTGATGGTATCGTAAGGTATATTTATTTCTCCTCAACCAGCCATAGGTTGGTGGCTGGCAGTATTCCTGTCCTCTCAGAGCTTCCTTTCTATGGCTAGTCTTTTGATGGTATCGCAGGTTCTATCATTTCTCCTCAACCAGCCATAGGTTGGTGGCTGGCAGTATTCCTGTCCTCTCAGAGCTTCCTTTCTATGGCTAGTATTTTGATGGTATCGTAGGGTCTATCTATTTCTCCTCAACCAGCCATAGGTTGGTGGCTGGCAGTATTCCTGTCCTGTCATAGCTTCGTTTCTATGGTTAGTCTTTTGAGGGTATCGTAGGGACTATCTATTTCTCCTCAACCAGCCATAGGTTGGTGGCTGGCAGTATTCCTGTACTGTCATAGCTTCGTTTCTATGGTTAGTCTTTTGATGGTATCGTAGGGTCTATCTATTTCTCCTCAACCAGCTATAGATGGTTGCTGGCAGTATTTCTGTCCTCTCAGAACTTTCCTTCTATGGTTAGCCTTTTGATGGTATCGTAGGGTCTATCTATTTCTCCTCAACCAGCCATAGGTTGGTGGCTGGCAGTATTCCTGTACTCTCAGAGCTTCCTTTTTATGGCTAGTCTTTTGATGATATCGTAGGCCCTTCTCCTTAAAATGTCTATGAATTCAATCATTGGTCTTCCTCTACGTACTTATCCTTCCATACATCCCTCCAGCAACACCATTTATCCACTCCGAGTGTCGGATAAGATGTCCAAACGTGCTCGTTCTTTACCTCTAAATCTACTTCAACAGTTCGTATTCTTCTTTAACGATTTTTTCGGTTATGTTCGTACACATGGGGCAAGCAATGATAATCATAGACGGAAATCATCGATTGTGTCTCTTACCGCAACTACACTATATGTCTAAACGTATAAGAATATAACAAAAATACTAAATTTTACACTCATAGACAAAACTTAAGAAAGTCTTTGATGTCCCCGGTCGACTATTTTTTTTCAAGGAAAGGGAGGAAAATCTTTTCACACTTGGTTATCTCGTGTGTCTTCAATAAAGGTCACTGTAATATCTTTCAGAGTTATTGTCCGAATCCCGATATATACATGCTAAAAGGTACAGCTTCCTGTACATGAGTGTACAAAAATATAAATTACAAAATAAGAAAAAATATTTTGACATAAAATTGATTAATAAATATAGATTCTTTTTTCAATTTATTAATCAACCAAGCGCGCTATTGATATATTTACGCCTATTCAGAAAACAAACAAATTAGAACTTAGAAATAAATATTTACAAATTTACATGTATTAATCGACAGAGTTTATAAAATTTATATAGACAAAGTGGCTGATGTAAAGGAGTTAAATCATTTAGATCAGGGAACAATCGATGTCTCACTTCTGTAAAGTTCGGACAGTCGTAGATAAGGTGAAGAGCAGTTTTACTATATAGAGATTGAATCTGGTCAAATTATATTAAAAACCAGATATTCAGTGAAGACAGGCTGTCACATGACTATGGGGACAGTTTTACTGGTGGGACACCTGCGACCCAATAGCAATTAGTCAAAAAGAAATAAAAAAAAGGTTCTGTTCAAAGACAATTATCTCATGTCACGGACAATTGTCCTTTGGGAAGAGACATTATTAAAGTAACACAATTTTCTTTATCTCTTTCTTCTTCAACCAGTATTCTTATCTTGATATAATTGTATTTATTACTTACATAAGACTTTTTTACCATGTTGATATCATTTTTAATAATGGTCTCTAATTCTATCAAATAAACCTTTGAATCAATATAAAAGCATTAAGTCTCCAGGGAATCAATATAAAAGCATTAAGTCTCCAGGGAATGGTTTCTCAAGCTTTCGGGTAAGAAAGCCCTTCTACAGGAGAACATATTTACATTGAACCGCCAATAGAATAAGAATTAAAATAAAATAAAATGCTATCGGATGTTTACAGTCTAATTGATATTGGGTCGCAGGTGTCCCACCAGTAAAACTATTCCCGTAGTCATTGACAGCCTGTTTTCACTGAATATCCAGTTTTTAATATAATAGAAATATGAAATCATTTTCATCCTTATAAATAATACAACGGTCACTCCAAAGGTTTTTACAATCACTTATTTTATTAAAGCTGCTACTTTCAAATTTTCAGAGTTTCTCAAAGTTTTTCACACTTAGCACCTATGCAAGATTTCATCAGTGAAAACCAATTATCGAAGCACTTACACCAGTCATCTTCGGGGATGGAATTTACGGCATTGATAAAGGTTTGCAGTGCTTCATCAATTTCAACAATAACTTAACTTTTGAAAATAGAAAAGTCACAAGGTGCTAGGTCTGGTGAATATGGTGGATGAGTGACTAATTGGACACCAGAGTTGGCTAAAAAGTCTAATGTTGGGGCTGAGGTGTGCGGTCTTGCATAGTCATGGTGAAGAAGGACTCCTCTAAGTTGAGCTCTTGGTCTGATTGGCTTGATTTTTTAAAACACTGCTGGAAGTAATTTTGTTGTATACCAGTCACTATTAACTGTCTTTCGATCTTCTAATTTCACAATATCAATGAAATCACCTTTTCAAAAAAACAAGCGACCATTTGTTTTCCAACACTTCGAGCTCTGCGAACTTTCTTAGGAGGAGGTGATTTTGAATAGCACCAAGAGTAGATTGCCGTTTGTTTCTGGATCAAAATTGTAAATCCAAGTTTCGTCACCTGTAAATAATATTTAAAACATCTTTTGATTTGTCTTCATCAAATTTTTTCAACCTGGAATTACACCATTTAACGCGACCAGGTTTTGGGTCTACAGTCAAGCTATGAGGTACCCATCTACTAACAAGTTTTCTGTATTTTAAATTATCATTAATGATGGTGTTGATTGCTGCCGATCCAATGTCCACACTTTTCTCTAACTGCTGATACGTAATTCTTTGATCTTCTCTAAGTAAAAATCTTACCAGCTGAATATTTTTTTGGGTCACTGCTCTTGATGGTCGACCTGAACGAGGTTCATCTTTAAGGTTGGGTTTTACAAATTTAAATTCATTAAACCAATTAAAAACTGTCAAAAAATAGTACAAATTTTATATTGTACTGAGATAAGGTGCATAAATTATGAAAAAGAAAAAGCCATCTCCTTATCGTTCAATTGAAAGTTGCTGATGGCTTGTTTCGCGGTCTCACGCAATTCTGGCCTTAACTACCCGTTTCATGATTTTTCAGGATGACCAATGTTTTGGTCGTTGAGGTACAGCTTGCACCACACTGACGAGGGCCAACAGCCCGAAACGCGTACATGGTTAGCTTTTCTTGATTAATCAAGAATAGGTATTTGGCTAATTCAACGAGAATATTTTATATTTATTCCGATAGATGGCGCAAGCCATCAGCAATTTTCAGTTGCACGATAAGGAGATGCCTTTTTCTTTTTCACATTTAAAAACTGTTCTAATAGAAGGAGCTTTATCTCCTAAAACTTTCATCAATCTTTCATGGGATTCTTTAGAAGTTAAATTACTACTCGAATCATTACAAGTTCTATATTTATATTCAAACTAAAGCATACAATATCTATACATATATTTGCCGTTATATAATGAACAAATATATAATACAATATAATGCGGCTTATAATTGAAGAACGAAAAATCGAAATTTATTTTAAGGAGAAATAACGATTATTTATTACCTTAGGGATGAAGTATGAGAGGATGAATTGTGAAGAGTAATGAACCTAGTGGACATGGCATCTGCCCGGTAAGCGAAACACTGTGGGTTCGATTCCCATTCCTGGACACTTTTATTTTTCCGTTTATCATTACTCTTCACAATTCATCCTCTCATACTTCATCCCTAAGGTTAGAAATAATCGTTATTTCTCCTTAAAATAAATTTCGATTTTTCGTTCAAAAGAAACACATGCGGGATAATTTTCAAATGTTGTTATACAATGAAATAATATATTAAAATATTTTTATCATTATTCTCCCTTTTTAAAAAAAATATATAAAGAGGACCGAGAATAATAATAAATTTAAAATTTGATATCCAAATTCTAATCTCACAAATTTAATTTTATAAACACTTTAAAGAGCTATTTTATCTTTCCGTTGTTTATTTAAAATATATATTAATATTTAATAACCTTCTAAAAACAAAATATTCCTAAAATTAAACAATAATATGATTAAAACTATATTAAATATTACTTCTAGCCCTAAAATATTAAACTATAGCTGCTTTTAAAAAAATGCAAACGACAATTCAGCTTACTTTAAATATTTCCAAACGATGTTTTTAAAATTTAATACAGCGCTTTATAAAAACATTTTGTGGGAGTTTGAAAAACAAACATAATATTCTGCTTAGAATAAAGATTGCTTGGAATTTTCACTGAAATTGTTGACTATTGAAATTTTCTTTCGAATATTTTACATCTCGTATCATTTTGATTTTCACCATATATATATTTCCCCCTCAAGGCAGATCTTCTTGACCGCTAGCTTCATGACGCCATTTTGAACACATGTGTCACACTACTCATTTAGATTTCTTCGAGAATCTCACAAATCTCACCAACGAGATATCACAACACAACATACATTAAACATTTTACATGTTAATTGATAACACCAATTAAAACAAGTTGGTTAAGTCTTATATAGACTTTTTAACGCGAAAGAGAAATCATTCTCTACATACCAGCATTGAGGACAAACGAAAAGATCATTTCACATATTCCCAGTTTCAGAGTCATAGAAACACCGATGTTACCAAAGGGATATAATCTAGTCACACACCACAACTGTAACTTTTCGTCAAAAGAGACAATTTTTGTTCAATTTTACACTACTTAAAATTTATCCAATCATTAATAACCTTCAATTATATTATAAATTTTGTATAAAATCTTGAATAATTATTCTTATTCTTACCTTTCAATTATATAAACAAATTTTTTAATCCAACATTTAAAAAAAAAAAAAAACCTTTAATCAAATTTACTTTTATTTTTCATGATATTATTTTAGTATTGTAAAACATCTAATTGTTTCAAAAATTATTTTTATTTTATTATTTATTATATATTTTATATATTACAGGTTTAATTTTGTCCACTTACACTTTTTGTACCCGCAATCATATTTCTATATTTCTATTCACTATATTTTATTTGTTTAAATACCTTTATTATCTGACAAAGTTAATCATCCACTATCGGGCATCTACAACAATCGTTTTCAACAATCATTTTCTTTAACCAATTCCCTATATTTTTCATCACTATCTTTTCAGTCATTGCGTCACAACAACGTAGAAAAACGACAGCACTGCTTGACAATTTATTTTTTGATTTCGTAATTTTCTCTTTGAGAACACCGTTCCCCAGACTTACCAATCCAAACTTCTGGTCTGAACATGCTTCAAGAGTTTATTTCATTTCATCCGCAGAGCAAATCACCAACGCATTCACAAAGCGTTCACGTTTTTCAACTTTCAACTTTTTTTTCAGCTCTAGCGGACCACATTCAACCTTTGATTTCGAGTCAAGTCAGATCACCTACTGTCGCTACAATTCTACTTATCGCATGGCTCTATTTCACTCCTTTCTCAATCATATTAATAAGCAACTTTTCTTCAACAACTTTTAACCCAATAATCCTAAAATTGTGACAAAACACTGTAACCCTTATATAGGATCGCAAGTGAAACATTGCCAAGGAAGACAGCTCAAGTCTATATCCTCGCTTTGCACCTGGATCTAAGTATTTGGTTTACATGAGCACTTCTAACAATTACATATTCTTCAACAACTTTTCAACCCAATAACACTACAATTGTGACAAAGCACTGTTACCCTATACAGGATCACAGGTGAAACATTGCCTAGGAAGACGCTCAAGTCCATATCCTCGCTTTGCACCTGGACCTAAGTATTTGATTGCATGTGTAAATCTCACAATTGCTTATTCTTTAACTACTAACCCTGTTCAACGCCCACCAATATTCTCTTAGAATGTGAATTTTTATGTCATCATTTTATTTTAATCATCTTTTTTGTTAATCAAACACAATGTCATTTTTATTTCACTTTTATATATCCAACAAATATCATCTTGTTATAGCCCTTTTTAACCCTCACAGTTTAAATTAATTAAAATAAATTTTAATTACTTACCTGTGTTAGAGAGGCTTTACCCGCCTAAACCCGGATAAACCCTTTCACTCCCGGGGCCCATCTATGGTAATTTAAAACAACAACCTCATATTGTGTAGATAACTTATAACAAGATTGTCATGTTGTATATAGAGACACATCTATAAATAATTATGCGCATGATTAATCTGTGTCATTGCATCACCTATGTAATGTAATTGGTACAAAGTGGATAAATAAATAAAATCTGTAATAGATTTAAGAGTTGAGCTAAAGCAGAGATCGAGCATAGTATTACCAAAACAACAGTCTAAAGATGGAACTCATAAATCAGGTAGATTCACAATTCCCACGACAGGCCACCCACACTGTCACATGTGGTGGAAGGCAGAGACCCCTCTCACACCTGGACATGCCAAGGCCCCCCTTTTCTCAGAAACGCCCATGTCACATAAGGTCGCCCCGTCTTGAACCTATAAATCATCACCTTACAGGGACTTGACAGCTCAGTACAGTTCAGTCAGTTTTTAGTTGAGTTCACCCTTAGCGTCAGCTCACGTCGGTCGTATGTTATCTCGATCTCATCCAACATGTAGTTAGGAAGAATTCGTCTATCTCCATCTTGCGCTTCTAGCTCAGCTTTTATCTGTTAACGGAACTTTCTTATTGCAATTGTGTCTTCGTTTTTTGTGTGGATATCCCCAGCTTTCCACTCTGCCTCGACCACGACTGCCTGTATTTTGTGAGAACTTTTAAAGGTCTTCCAAGGTGCAGAGAGGTACTGGAAAACTCTACATCCTGACTGTTCCTCTTGGTCAACACAGTACAACAAGAGCTACCAGGACTTCAACATTATTTCAGTAGTCGACAGGATTCTCTCTACAAAAGCTACTGGAATTCTCATCTCATTACATGAGTCGACAGGATCTCATCACAGATAAGTCGACAGCAACTCATCATCACATATATATATATATATATATTAATAGTAAAGATTTTTTTTTGGAAAATAGGGAAAAGTAAAATATCAAGAAATACAGATTTTGAATTTAACTTTGAGTCAGAACAGCAAGATAATTCTGTATCGAATAATACCGTTGAGAGAATTTCAAGATTTATAAAATTTGTAATTTAGTTTAAACATTTGAGGTTTGTTTTTTATATATATAATAAATAAGTAGTTAGCATATAGTAATATAAAGGGGAAAAAAGTAACACCAGCAAAACATCGGCGGTTAAGCGTCATAGGCTTGGTAAAAAATATATAATATACATATATACATTTGATACCCTAAAATAAATAATTTTATAATTTGTTTTTAATTATCATTACTCATTCTCTAATGCAACTATATTTCATATAAATTATATTTAATTCTAATTTATATATAAATATATAGTGTCAAAATATTGAATATATTTTAAGGGAGTTGTGCATTTATTTTAGAAAATTTGATTTTATGTTTCTATAATTTGAGCGATTGAGGACTCTAGCTGTCACTGTGACAAAGAAACCCAGGACTTGAGATTCCTACTGTTGGAATGTCCACTTTTCTTTAGCGCTAGACAACAGACAGTAAATATAATGTTGTAGATCTATATCAATTTGTAAATAACAGAGAGAATCGTCATAGGTTTAACTATTTTTGTGAATATATTTATGATTATATTTCTAACTTAGAAAGATAAGGTTCCTAATATATATTATTGTTTTTCTCTTTGATTTTAATTTTATTTTCTTGTATAATATGTTTATAATTTTTTCTGTTTAAAAATGTAAATCGATGCAATTATCCCTAGCCGAGATATCGCGTTTTATGTGTTGAAATAAAATTGTATTTTTTAAATAAAATAATAATATGTTTTCAAATATAAATGTGGGATATATAATATACGAATTAAATGCGGAAATTATATGCTATATATGAGTTGAACCTAAGTTCAAATAATTCCCGTTATATTCGATGTTATGTTTTCGAAATTAATTTTCAGTCAGTGATAACATTTATCGATATTTTAAGATAAATTAGAAAAGACTTTATATCAGTTATAATTTTGTAATTTACCATATTAAATGCTTTAGTGTTTATATATATATATATATATTTATATAGGTTTAATTACAAAGGCATATATTGGATCAAAATATCATTTATCTTACCAATATTTCAGTTGGCTGAACGCCAACCTTTATCAAGGTGTTATAACATATTTATGTGTGTCAAAAACAAATGGTTGTTGACAAACATTACTATGTTATAACACCTTGATAAAGGTTGGCGTTCAGCCAACTGAAATATTGGTAAAAATAAATGATATTTTGATCCAATATATGTCTTTTTAAAAAGATGTATTTACGGATTGCTCTATTTTCAAAATATATATATGTGTATGTGTGAAAAATAATAAAAGATGAAATAATAAAAAATCAGGTGTTTGTATTAAAAATAAAGACATATCCCGACTACGTTCACATGAGTTTTTTAGAAGGCAGAGCGCCATCTAGTGGAACAGAAATCAACTAAACATTGATTCAACCTGTCCCCTGATTTTTGGCCGACCCATTTTCTTGATAAATCAAGAAAAGCCAACCATAAATATATATTATATGTACTTTATGAACTCGCTTATTGGTTCCCTAATAATAGAAAATCGATTTAATTCAATTAATAAATCCCACGTATCGAAAATAGTTTATATTTCTTATAATTATGAATATATGATAATAAAAAGGCATATATTGGCAAATAAATATTTTATTCAATCCAATATATACCTTTTTATTATCTAATGATTTAAATATGGATTGCTCTATTTTCAAAACAATTATGAATATTTATATATTTGTATTATCAAAGGTTAGTGACAAATTGGAAGAAACGAATCAAAATTGAAATTAGAATATGTATAAAAGAAATTATTGATACCAATAGAAAATTGTGTAAAAGATTCATTCGAAAAAAAGGTTTAGAATTCAATTATATTTTGTTGTATATATATTAATTAATTGTTACCACAGAGTGTGTGTAAGCTCACAGGTAAATAGGCGCTAACCGAAACAAAAAAAAGTTTCTTTGTTTAATATTAGTTTCCCTTTTATATTTTGTTCTCTTTCTTGTAAATTAATAAATATAATGTTCAATTATTAATTATTGGAATCAGTTTCATTAAAAATTCTAATCAAAGTCAACATATTTCAATTTTCCAGAATGAATATGATTATTATCTGTATTCAAATATTTGTTTAATATATATTTGAAAAAGGAGTAAATTTATCTTTAATTAAGAAAATAGAATTTTCAAATTAAAAGTTAGTTCAGAAAATTTACAAAGTTACATTTTGTAAATATTGGCAGACGATCGATTTTCAATAGTCAAATATTGATAATTTCCTTTGATTTTCTCTCTCTACAAAGGAAATTTAAAAACAAATGATTTATTCATGAATTTGTTACCATTTTTTTTTTCTAAAAATCTGTGTATACATTTTTAGAAACTTCAAACATTATTGTAATTTTATTTTATGTAACTTTTGTGAATATTTAAAGTTCTTATATTATTTTAAAATGAAAAATTCTTTAAAATTTACAAATCTTTTGATATATTTTTAAAATGAAAAACTCTTTCTAAAGATGCTACTGTATCAAAAGGTTTTCTCTAATGCCAAAAATAAATATGTGACTAATTTAAATCGTTTTTCTAAAAGACTTAAAATTAGCGAATTTATATTATATTATAAATGAAGAAACAGTTGAATCTATTTATTTTTCTTTTATAATGAGGAGTTTTTTGTTTCTGCTCAAATATATCACCGTTCTTGAGTTGTTTTTTTTTTTCTAAAATTTTAGTGACTCCTACACCGTCATTACGTCTTAATGTCACTCTTGTGAAACGTCCCGCTTCACCTCCCCCACACACCAATACCCGTCGCGCCGTGGGGCATCCTCCCGCAACTGGATTCCACCCATCTTCCCCAACCTTACTTCTCTCAGTTGCCGCAGTAAGGCGCTGGTTGCGAGTGAAATAGCGAAATTTGTTGATAACTCCATTAATATTAATAACTCAAAAGATATTCGAGATAGAAGCCTGATAATATTTGCTTTTTTTTTTACCAGATTGAACTCTAAATACAGTTAAAATATCAGCCAGATTAGTTACGTATTGTGGATGTGTATAGCCGACAAAATACATACATATACACTGACTTATATAGGTATATGATTAGTGATTGAGAAACAAATAAATTAAAAACTAGATGCCTAAACATATATTAATATAGATTATATTATTATTTACACAATGTAATATAGTGCATTTATGAATTATAGTTTCTGCATATACAGAGCGCTATCTATTATTTATCTATGTTGCCTGAACAGTTATTTGTATTTGATGTTTTGTCCTTTAAGTGGAAAAGTTGTATTCGAAGCCAAAATATGAGTAAATTGTATTCAAAGGACAAAGTATAGTCAGTGGCCAGCGATATAAACCGTCGTTTACCGACAGACACGAACAGGGATCGAATCCCGCATTGTACACTTTTATTTATTTATTTTTTGTGAAGAACCTATACATATTATTCATTTAATTAGAAAGGCATATATTGGATCAAAAAATCATTTATTTTTACCAATATTTCAGTTGGCTGAACGCCAACCTTTATCAAGGTATTATAACATATTTAATGTGTGTCAACAACAAACTCAGCGCCACATAACGTCAACAGAATTAAGTTTTAAAAATATTTTGTTAGATTCAATGGAGAGAAAAATTTGATATATATATTCATATTATGGGCAAAATAAATTTTGTAAAATATGGGTGTGAATGTTTTTAAAATTAACAATAAATCCTATTTTATATTTATAATTTTATAAAAAATATATATATTATTCAATATTAATAACATAAGCTAGGGATTGCTCTTTTTGAGCGGTACCTAATAAAGTTATTTTAGAACATATCTTCGTTAACACCATCATCAGGAATAAGCCTTTAGAAGCAGACGATATAAGAAGAATTCAAAATCAATATTTTTATCAATCTGATGGATTAAATCACTAATTTTAGATTCCCATTCTATATTTAAATAAACCAATAGCGTTGAATAATACCATTACCTACACAAAAAGAAGATAGTATATAAAAGAGAAATTGTATTCATGTTTATAATGGAATTTTTAATATAATTTTATATAGAAGATAGTGCACTTAAATTAAACGCACAAGAAGAATCTTTTTTTGAATAAATCAACATTATATAAAAGGGTAGATTCAAATTTGTAGCACAGGATAAATTCAAAAAAAGAAAAAAGGAAGAAATTTTAGAAAGAAATATTTCTTTGAATTTCTCTGGAAATAAGAAAGAATAAATAAAAATATCGTTTGGTTGTCAATATATTTGGGATTTTGAGATTTTCCCCAAATATCGAAGTTTTACTTAGAGAAATACAAACTTCTCATTGGTGGATCCTTTATTTACATAAAACACATATATATGTGGACACACTTATAGTCAGGATATATATAATACACATTTTGTGAATAGAAATACATATATAGAAATTCATATATACCCCCCGAATAAAAAAAAATATTATTAAAAATATATTTCAAATAAAATACATAACCTTTTTTTCGAATAGAACAAACCATAAATATATATTTAATTCAAAAGGCATATATTGGAACAAAATATCATTTATCAATATTTCAGTTGGCTGAACGCCAACCTTTTTCAAGCTATCTACTTATATATTTGCCTTATTCTGTCTGTCTGTCTGTCTGTCTGAACCTCACGGATAGAATGCGCGCCCATTGGCCGCCAGCAAACACGTGACCTCCCTGCCCGCCCCCCTCTAGACAACCCTGTTATCAGCTGTGTGTTACATCCACCTGTCTTTACAGACCACCCTGTCTATAGCGGTCACCCTAGGCAACCCTGTTATCAGCTGTGTGATACATCCACCTGTCTATACAGACCACCCTGTCTATAGCGACCACCCTGTTATCAGCTGTGTGATACATCCACCTGTCTATACAGACCACCCTGTCTATAGCGACCACCCTAGACAACCCTGTTATCATCAGTGTGATACATCCACCTGTCTATACAGACCACCCTGTCTATAGCGGTCACTTTCGGCAACCCTGTTATCAGCTGTGTGATACATCCACCTGTCTAAACAGACCACCCTGTCTATAGCGACCACTCTAGACAACCCTGTTATCAGCTGTGTGATACATCCACCTGTCTATACAGACCACCCTGTCTATAGCGACCACCCTAGACAACCCTGTTATCAGCTGTGTGATACATCCACCTGTCTATACAGACCACCCTGTCATAGCGGTCACCCTAGGCAACCCTGTTATCAGCTGTGTGATACATCCACATGTCTATACAGACCACCCTGTCATAGCGGTCACCCTAGGCAACCCTGTTATCAGCTGAGTGATACATCCACCTGTCTTTACAGACCACCCTGTCATAGCGGTCACCCTGAGCAACCCTGTTATCAGCTGTGTGATACATCCACCTGTCTATACAGACCACCCTGTCGTAGCGGTCACCCTAGGCGACCCTGTTATCAGCTGAGTGATACATCCACCTGTCTATACAGACCACCCTGTCATAGCGGTCACCCTAGGCAACCCTGTTATCTGCTGTGTGATACATCCACCTGTCTATACAGACCACCCTGTCATAGCGGTCACCCTAGGCAACCCTGTTAACAGCTGTGTGATACATCCACCTGTCTATACAGACCACCCTGTCATAGCGGTCACCCTAGGCAACCCTGTTATCAGCTGAGTGATACATCCACCTGTCTATACAGACCACCCTGTCATAGCGATCATCCTAGGCAACCCTGTTATCAGCTGTGTGATACATCCACCTGTCTATACAGACCACCCTGTCTATAGCGACCACCCTAGACAACCCTGTTATCAGCTGTGTGATACATCCACCTGTCTATACAGACCACCCTGTCATAGCGGTCACCCTAGGCAACCCTGTTATCTGCTGTGTGATACATCCACCTGTCTATACAGACCACCCTGTCATAGCGGTCACCCTAGGCAACCCTGTTAACAGCTGTGTGATACATCCACCTGTCTATACAGACCACCCTGTCATAGCGGTCACCCTAGGCAACCCTGTTATCAGCTGAGTGATACATCCACCTGTCTATACAGACCACCCTGTCATAGCGATCATCCTAGGCAACCCTGTTATCAGCTGTGTGATACATCCACCTGTCTATACAGACCACCCTGTCTATAGCGACCACCCTAGACAACCCTGTTATCAGCTGTGTGATACATCCACCTGTCTATACAGACCACCCTGTCATAGCGGTCACCCTAGGCAACCCTGTTATCAGCTGTGTGATACATCCACCTGTCTATACAGACCACCCTGTCATAGCGGTCACCCTAGGCAACCCTGTTATCAGCTGAGTGATACATCCACCTGTCTATACAGACCACCCTGTCATAGCGGTCACCCTAGGCAACCCTGTTATCAGCTGTGTGATACATCCACCTGTCTATACAGACCACCCTGTCATAGCGGTCACCCTAGGCAACCCTGTTATCAGCTGTGTGATACATCCACCTGTCTATACAGACCACCCTGTCATAGCGGTCACCCTAGGCAACCCTGTTATCAGCTGAGTGATACATCCACCTGTCTATACAGACCACCCTGTCATAGCGGTCACCCTAGGCAACCCTGTTATCAGCTGTGTGATACATCCACCTGTCTATACAGACCACCCTGTCGTAGCGGTCACCCTAGGCGACCCTGTTATCAGCTGAGTGATACATCCACCTGTCTATACAGACCACCCTGTCATAGCGGTCACCCTAGGCAACCCTGTTATCTGCTGTGTGATACATCCACCTGTCTATACAGACCACCCTGTCATAGCGGTCACCCTAGGCAACCCTGTTAACAGCTGTGTGATACATCCACCTGTCTATACAGACCACCCTGTCATAGCGGTCACCCTAGGCAACCCTGTTATCAGCTGAGTGATATATCCACCTGTCTATACAGACCACCCTGTCATAGCGGTCACCCTAGGCAACCCTGTTATCAGCTGAGTGATACATCCACCTGTCTATACAGACCACCCTGTCTATAGCGGCCACTCTAGACAACCCTGTTATCATCAGTGTGATAAATACACCTGTCTATACAGACCACCCTGTCTATAGCGACCACCCTGGACAGCCCTGTTATCAGCTGTGTGATACATCCACCTGTCTATACAGACCACGCTGTCTACAGCGGCCACTTTAGGCAACCCTGTTATCATCAGTGTGTTACATTCACCTGTCTATACAGACCACCCTGTCTATAGCGACCACCCTAGACAACCCTGTTATCAGCTGTGTGATACAGCCACCTGTCTAAACATACCACCCTGTCTATAGCGACCACCCTAGACAACCGACCACCCTGTCTATAGCGACCACTCCCTGTTATCAGCTGTGTGATACATCCACCTGTCTAAACAGACCACCCTGTCTATAGCGACCACCCTAGACAACCCTGTTATCATCAGTGTGATACATCCACCTGTCTATACAGACCACCCTGTCTATAACGGTCACTTCCGGCAACCCTGTTATCAGCTGTGTGATACATCCACCTGTCTAAACAGACCACCCTGTCTATAGCGACCACTCTAGACAACCCTGTTATCAGCTGTGTGATACATCCACCTGTCTATACAGACCACCCTGTCTATATCGACCACCCTAGACAACCCTGTTATCAGCTGTGTGATACATCCACCTGTCTATACAGACCACCCTGTCATAGCGATCACCCTAGGCAACCCTGTTATCAGCTGTGTGATACATCCACCTGTCTATACAGACCACCCTGTCATAGCGGTCACCCTAGGCAACCCTGTTATCAGCTGAGTGATACATCCACCTGTCTATACAGACCACCCTGTCATAGCGGTCACCCTAGGCAACCCTGTTATCAGCTGTGTGATACATCCACCTGTCTATACAGACCACCCTGTCGTAGCGGTCACCCTAGGCGACCCTGTTATCAGCTGAGTGATACATCCACCTGTCTATACAGACCACCCAGTCATAGCGGTCACCCTAGGCAACCCTGTTATCTGCTGTGTGATACATCCACCTGTCTATACAGACCACCCTGTCATAGCGGTCACCCTAGGCAACCCTGTTAACAGCTGTGTGATACATCCACCTGTCTATACAGACCACCCTGTCATAGCGGTCACCCTAGGCAACCCTGTTATCAGCTGAGTGATACATCCACCTGTCTATACAGACCACCCAGTCATAGCGGTCACCCTAGGCAACCCTGTTATCTGCTGTGTGATACATCCACCTGTCTATACAGACCACCCTGTCATAGCGGTCACCCTAGGCAACCCTGTTAACAGCTGTGTGATACATCCACCTGTCTATACAGACCACCCTGTCATAGCGGTCACCCTAGGCAACCCTGTTATCAGCTGAGTGATACATCCACCTGTCTATACAGACCACCCTGTCATAGCGGTCACCCTAGGCAACCCTGTTATCAGCTGAGTGATACATCCACCTGTCTATACAGACCACCCTGTCTATAGCGGCCACTCTAGACAACCCTGTTATCATCAGTGTGATAAATACACCTGTCTATACAGACCACCCTGTCTATAGCGACCACCCTGGACAGCCCTGTTATCAGCTGTGTGATACATCCACCTGTCTATACAGACCACGCTGTCTACAGCGGCCACTTTAGGCAACCCTGTTATCATCAGTGTGTTACATTCACCTGTCTATACAGACCACCCTGTCTATAGCGACCACCCTAGACAACCCTGTTATCAGCTGTGTGATACAGCCACCTGTCTAAACATACCACCCTGTCTATAGCGACCACCCTAGACAACCGACCACCCTGTCTATAGCGACCACTCCCTGTTATCAGCTGTGTGATACATCCACCTGTCTAAACAGACCCCCCTCTATAGCGCTCACTTTAGGCAACCCTGTTATCATCAGTGTGTTACATTCACCTGTCTATACAGACCACCCTGTCTATAGCGACCACCCTAGACAACCCTGTTATCTGCTGTGTGATACATCCACCTGTCTATACAGACCCCCCTTTATCTATAGCGGTCACTTTAGGCAACCCTGTTATCAGCAGTGTGATACATACACCTGTCTATACAGACCACCCTGTCTATAGCGACCACTCTACAGCTGTGTGATACATCCACCTGTCTATACAGACCACCCTGTCTATAGCGGTCACTCTAGGCAACCCTATTATCAGCTGTGTGATACATCCACCTGTCTATACAGACCACCCTGTCTATAGCGGCCACCCAAGACAACGTTTTTGAAATATATTCGCACTCGGGTAAACCCCGGGCGTTGCCTGGGCCTTTCGTCTAGTTATAACATATGTGAACAACAAAGTTTTATATATATATATACTAAATATATAATATCATGATAAAAACAACTTTTCGTAAATTTTATTTAAAATGCATATGACAAAATTCAATAACGACTGAGAGTGATAAATAATGTGGAAGAACGTGGCTCATCAGTTCTATCAGTGGTTTCGCCAGTTCTGCGCGCTATCTACTAAATCTCTTTACTATTAGAAAATGATAAAACACAATTCTACAAGGAATAAACCGAAGATGATATATTCTTGGAAGGGCCTGACTCATGAGTGGTGAACCTCTACACTAATTTCTCTAGCTTTTCCTAATTGACTTATACATAATAGCTGTGACTATCATGGGGGTCGGTGGAAGGATGGTCTAAACCGTTGGTTTACAACCGCTACGACCCGGGTTCGATTCCCGCATTGGGCACTTTTTTCTGATAAAAGAAATGCTCCAATGGCCCCCGATTCTTGCAAAAGTCCAACCCCACCAGTGAGTGCAAGTAACCAAACGGGGCTCTGGCACATTTTAAGTGCAAAGTCGAACTGCTTTTCACATGTGTAGACATGTGGATCACTTACAGTAAAAGAAGTCGCCTTCTACCCACCATGATTATCATGGCCTGTACCACGTGTACTAGGGATAAGCAAAAAAAAAAGCTGTGACTATCTGGAAGATTGATTTGGCGAGAGAGCTAGAAGTGGCTTGCTACAAATGAGCTAGATCCTTCTAATATTAATTATTTTGAGTTTAGCCATTGTAGAATATCGTCTTATGTATTTGAAACTATGGATACAATAGTCAAGAGCCATATAATAGTTTGAACTGACCGAAACGCTTGGAATTTTCACCACTGATGGGCCGGCCTCTTTTAATATTTAGTAACTTTAGGTCAATCATTGTTTTTTTCTTCTTTTTTATCTTCACTCAATCATATAAGGATATAAAGCATATAGAGCTTGTTGATGGTATCTGTTGGTGATAAGTAGAGCTCATCAATGGATAAGTCAATACAGTCAATGATGTAGTTTGGGGTTACAGGTTGAGAATTGCACTTATTACATAGTGGGAAAACCTCTCAACCATTCTGGAAAGACATTGTCCGTAAATGACCAGACTTAAGTCTGGAAATCAAGGACTGCTGTTCCCTTGGGAAAATAGAATTGTAGAATCTTTTTTTTTTTTTTTTGTAAATTTCGCAGCCTTTGCCGATATCAAGCTCAAATGAAAAGGAAGGAGAGAGGCAGTAAAAACCTCGCTATAAACCTTAGTTCAGCTGATAGTACCCTCTAAGGATCCAAATTCATGAATACAGGATGAGTTGTACTCCATGTTAGGAGCGGCTGCACATGACATCTGTTCCTCATGTCAGAGATGGCCATTTCATATTGGAGCTAAGTCGGCCTGCCACTGAGTAGTGCTCCCAGTCTTAATGACAAAACAGAGGGGCATTAGACTTCAGAGATAAGAAAGAAAATAAGGGTTAAAAAGTTTCTTCTCATATATTAAAAAAATATTAACACGATATAGTATCTGGTAAATTAAACTGACAAATATTCTGAGATAGTTCATTACTGATAAAAACAAGTCTTTTCAATATATATGTTATGAATTATTTTGTTTTGTTGTTGAAAAGGGTAGAGAATTGAGGTGCAGTCGTGAAAAAGGAAATATAATTATTTACCCATCAAGTAGTTTTTATTTTGAATTACTAGAAGCAAATTACACATGAAATTATTGATCACTGTAATATAGAATTTATAAAATGAATTCTATATTCGTGAATTAAAAAATAGGTAGGTCAGCTATACATATTTACAACAATATTCAAAGTGGTATCTTCTAAATCTATTTTCAAAAAATGTAGAACTGTTAATGAATGAAAATAAAATATATGTTTTTCAAAAATAAAATAATTGCATTTTAGGTTATATAATATATATTTATTCATATCTCCTTTCAAAAATATATTTTTTTTAAGTAAAAGTAGTGATGAAAGAGTTTCAGAGATTCACTTCCATAAAACATCGGTGAAACACAAGAATTGTCTACATAATGATGGTAGATAACGGTGAGAAAACAGACGATGATTAGTAATACTGCCATCTATCGAACAAAATAGAAAGTAAAGAGCACCTCTGGGAAATTACTGTGGAATTGAACATCACGTGATTATCGTAATGCCACTTCCCACAACTTCCTGAAGTGACAACCACCGCCCACAGGATGCCAAGTTCTTTGGTGATTTCTACTGGAGGTTTGGACAGATCTCTTCATTCCTTTATAACATTGTCCAGTTATCATATTTGGGATATATAACGAATAAAGACATTAAGACGCGAATGTTAAGAGCGATTGCTCGAAGCATATTATATATTTATAATTATATATAATTCTTCTGTCCTTAGAGCTTATGTCCATAGTTCATCTAAAATACCCATTCCAAGAGTCTAGCATCAGTATCACTATAAAAGGAAGTTCCAAAAATGCAATATAACAGTGGTATGGTAGATTAAACTGGCGAAACCGCTGGGAGGGTTCACCACTGATGAGCCAGGCCCTCCCATTAATTTTTCCATTGCAGTAAGGGCAGCAGAAATTGTTTAATTTCAAAAGGAATCTTACGCGTCTAAAATATTTTCTAATTTTCATTACAGATGGCGCGCTAGTACATCGTAAATGTTTCTTTTCATAAAAAAATCAAACTTCTACTGTCCTTACTGCGATGAAACATATATATTGGCAGGGCTTGGCTCATCAGTAGGAAATCAGTAAAAAATTACAAATGTACAAGAGCCCCGTTTGATTACTTGCACTCGTTGATGGGGTTGGACATTTACAAGAATTGGGGGCCATTGGAGCATTTTTTTTTTATTAAAAAAAAGTGCCCAGTTCTGGATTCGATCCCGGGTTGTAGAGGCCGAAAACCAACGGTTTAGATCACCCTTTCACCGACCCCATTAATAATCTGTGGGTTAAATATCCTGATAAAGTATATATACAGATTAATTTAAGTGTTGACACAAGTTTAATAAAAAAAGACATGATTTTTTTTCAATTATGAAGTGGCCAATACATCATATTCAGATTAAAAAATACCAGACGATCCAATCAGTTTTCAAACATTAATCAAGTTTTGAAGTGGATATCACATGCCTTGTTTGCAATCTTTTGATAAATTTAAAAATATTCTTTTGCGTTTCCTTTTTTTTTTCGTTTGCCTCTTCACGTGCTTTCTTTCACCCAAAACAGAATTATTTTGCAACAATTTAGTTTCCTAAATTATTCAAATTTAGTTACTTTTTGAGTGGAAATTAAAAATTTCTTCATACACGTGCCACTTTTTAGTCATTTCTAAAAATATCTCTTTTGTTCTTATTTCATTTTGTATTTAAGCTTGTTTGTGTTGACTTTGCTTAGGTCTTTTAAAGAGACTGATTCCAAATATGTTAAAATAGTATCTCTACAGAGCTACTGCAATGATAAAAGTTATTGAAAGAGAGAGCATGGCTCATCAAGCCCTTTGTTTCAATAACTTTCATCATTGCAGTAAAGTCTGTAGAGATAATATTTGAACATATTTTTCAAAAGAAATATATTAACAAAATTAATTACAAATGTTATCGATAGATAGCAATTAAATTTATAATGTAATTTTCTAATAGGTATGTTAAACAAATACATTAAATACATAGAAACACAGACACTCTCGTCTGCAACAATAAACTGACTATCTCTAAGCACAATATAAATATCATATTATCTCCTTTAGAATGGGGCGCTCACAGATTAATTCTATGATCAATATTTAAAATTAATTCCATCATAATAAATTCAATAAAGTAATTGCTTAGATTATTATAATAATTAAAACGATCAAACATCAACAATATTAGAATAGATTTATTACAGAATGTCGATAACAATTTACATAAAGTATGTTGATAGATGTTTGATTTGCATAGATAAATGTTTCAAAGTTAAATCTTCGCGAAACTAAGTAAATTATAAAGTAGGTAGCTACTCCATCTATTACATAGGTAATGTACCAAGGAAGGGGTACCAGATCTCTTATTTAAATGTAGACTTTGCAATAAGTAGTAAAAAAAAAGTATTAACCTACAACTTTTTTATTTAATAAAATATAAGAAACTTATAGGTATATACTGTAACTTAGCTATACTTATGACCATAATAATATGAAAAAAAAAGTATTGTAAAAATAAAACCGAAAAGTTCAATTTTCTATTTAATTTATATATATATTTATTTTTTATTCATGTTTTCTTATATTATTTGCATATGCGTATTTAGCATACTGATACCATAAGAAAGAGTTTTGTTCTAATATTTCAATTAACCATTATGTGTGTTCGACATAACTATAATTTATTTAAATATAATAATCAAGATTTCGCTATTAGCGTCAGTTATATTCGCGTGAGATCGCCCTTGGAACCTTAGAATAATTTTAATTCCTTGCCAAATGCTTCAATTTATTTGTTCCTGACGAGAACAAAAGTACATTGGAGAAACTGGCAAAACTTAATAGAGAGACTCAATCAACACAGGACAGCCTTCAAAAACCATAGACCTTTATCGTTACTTGTAGACCATGCAGTTAGGAAAGGACATATGCCATATTTTGATAATGCAATAATTTTATACAACAATGTACGAGATAAACACTCAAGATTATTTTTGGAGAGCTGGGCATCTACAGATGACAAAAATAGCACCAATAGGAAGATAAAAATACCACAATCATATCTACAGTTGAAACAAAAATAATCAAAAATATATTTAGCATTTTATTCCTGAAGATACAATAATTAAATGGTCTGGTCACACCAACATATGTTATATAAAACAACACTTCTCGTGCGCGCATATCACCCGGATAATAAGCTTACAAGGTTTTTGAATATTTCCGAGAAGAAGATAGGCGAACAGCCTCGTCGAAATATTGAAATTTAATGAATATTTTGATCCAAAATATGCCTTTATTTTAAATAAATACAGTGGCACCTCGACATACGAGCGCCCCAACATACGAGTTTTTCGAGATACGAGCCGACGAGCAAGTGATTTTTTGCTTTTAGTTACGAACGAAATTCGTGATACGAGTTCGGTTTGGTAGTGTTGAAGATATTAATCTGTGATTTTAAATGTTTCTTTTTGACCAGTACTTTTGTTTTTGCTTTTCCTAAAATGTTTCTTTCTTCTTCTTCATTATTATTTGTTCTATATGCAAAGTTTTGTTTTTTGAGACTTGAATAAACAAATTCAAGTTTATTATATTTATGTGTGCTTTTAAAGTTAAAACACAACAGGTAGTAACACGCAGTCGCGCCATCACGATCAGTTAGCAGCGTGCTTCCGCTGTGATGAGTTGTGTTTTGTGTTCGCGTTTAATATAGCGATTTGCCTACAAATTATCGATCAGGCCTGGTTGGGAGTTACATTCTCTTTTTTGTTTTTGTGCAATAAATATTTGATATTTATAAATACGTTTTATTATTTAAAACCACGTAACAAAAATAACTGGGGTGACATTTTGGAGGTTGGAACGGATTAATGGTAGTTCAATTGTTTTGTATGGGGAAATTTGCTTCGAGATACGAGTAATTCAAGATACGAGCAAGGTTGCGGAACGAATTAAACTCGTATGTCGAGGTACCACTGTATATATATTACAAATAAAGAGAAACAAGGCATCAAAATATTGTATCAAAATATCTCGTATGCATATTTTTGAAATTATCATCAATTTTAAATAATTCAGTTCAGAAACACTTCTTATTTTATATCTCAAAACAAGATTGCAAAATGTTAACTGTTTACATGATTTTTTGCCAAAGGAAAACACTTTGGAATTCCTCCTAAATAATATTTATACATTATAAAAAAGTATTTTGAGTTCAAAATAGGCATTTTTAAATTAATATTTATTTTTATTTTTATTCAAACACACAAAAACGCGATATCAAAGCTAGGGATAATAGCGTCAATTTACAATTGTTAAACAGAAACAGTGATATAGATCATTATACAAACAACAAAATGAAATAATAATAAATGAGATAGATTAAGAACCGGATCCTTTCGTCAGACAGAAAATCATAAATAAATATATAAATTGCCCAATTTCTCAATATAATATAAATACGCCAGTCAACAATAATATCAGTGATTTCTCAAATTCTCAGAATTAATAGATACCCACGGGAGTATTTTCTGAGTATTTATGCAAATCAAAGTTAGGAGACGTCCGTTGAGACAATGTGTGAGGTAATAAAAATCTATTTTAAGCCCAATTAATAATAATCACTTTCTAAGAGTCTATTTATAACCCAATTACCACGAAACTAAGCTATTAATCGTTAATTGTAAATCTTTGTGGAAAATGTATCATTTGTTTAATCATACCAAACGAAATTTAAAAAGGAATTGGAGGCATTTTTCTTACCTAAAAGATGGTAGGATTATTTTTTAACCTGTCATCTAAATTTTGGTAAATATTTTTCAGAAAATTGTTGTGTAATTTTAATAATCCTCGCACAAAAATGAGAACATAAGGATTCATTGAGATGCAAATATCGGAAAATATTAGTGTTTTATAACCATTACTAAAGTAGAATTTCATTATTAAAGATAAAAAATATATGATTTTTTTACCGAATGACAAATATAAATTTTAGTATAAATAAAAGGGTGAATTATCTATTTGAAAATTGAAATAATATAAAGGGAATTACAATTAGAGTATTAATATTTTTAAGAAAAAAAATAAATAGATTTTTAATTTACTCTTCTAAATATACACTATACAAAATAGAAATATATTGTTTAGAAATACACTGATGTAGAAAGGTTAAGGGACAATCAATAAAATGATCAATTTTTAAATATTGAAGATAATTTATTAAAGAAAATTAGTATATTTTAATAAATATTATATATTTTATATTATTATATATAAATATGTGAAAACAACAACAACAAAAAGCCTTTATTTAGGGCCACTCGCCCTATACAGGATTCGCCAGTTCACAAGGGATAGGGAGAACACTGTGAGGCCTTTTTCCGGGATATAGTCTTGTGGAATCCAAATATCGCCATCGCTATATACCTATTCTTTGATATTTCATTAATCAGTGCCGGAAATGAAGGACAAAGTTGCCCCGTTTTATCATTTAGTTTTCGTCTTTCCTCAGACAGAGCAGCACAGTCAAATAAGTAATGCAGCATCTCCGTTGTTATTCCTGATCCACAGAAAGTGCATTTCAGGTCTTCACGCCTCAATAAAATCAAATGGTGTTCTCTGAAAAAAATTGAAAGGGTTCTAAATTGTGCAATTAATCTGATGATAGGAAAAGGGAGTTCAGTTAAGAAGTATTCTTCGGTGGTAAAGGTTGTATATATGTCTCTATAGTGGGAATATAACTTTGATTGGGTTATTCTTGTTAGGTCGTTTTGTATTGTTTGCTCTATCGCAGTTCTTAATATTCCAGGGATAGCATTCCTTAGTGAGTCAGGATCATTACAATAAGTAAGCCACGAGGATCCGTTATTATTAAGTAAATTGCTTAATTGTTTTATAAAACCGATGGGCGCACCTGTAGCACAGGATAATTGCCTCATTCTAGTTAAACAAATTCGAGGCAGTCTATTTGTATCCATACTCAGCACCCTCAGCCAATATTTCAAGGTCAATTTCAGAGCTGTTATTATTAATGAGACGCGGCCTGTTTCTGGTCTTATTATGTATCCTGGTGTATATCTAGGCAAATTCAAAAACCTACGAATAAATGTATCTTGTATATGGTCTAATAAATCTTTATACTCTGTTGCCCAAATTGGAGCAGCATACATCAAAACAGCCATCACAATTGAGTCAAACAGTTTCATTGCAGAGTTTAGTGAATTAATTTTTGATTTCGCCAATATTGGGGTTGTAGCATTTATTGCCGCAAGTGCTTTTCCTTTGAAAAAGTTTGCGGCTTGAGTGGTTTTAGTTGTACTGACCAGAGGGTATCCCAAGTAATTATATCTTCTTGTTACCGTCAGAGGTTTACCATTCCAGTACCATCTATCTTCTCTTGAGGGTTTACCACCATTGCGAAATACCATAACCTTCGATTTGGACTCGTTCAGTGTCATTTCGTTCACACCAAGATATTCCTTCAATAAATTAATCTTTTTTTGGAGGTTTACCCTCGACTCCCCTATAATAGCAATATCATCTGCATACATCAGCAGGTGAACATCACCAAATTCCGGAAGGTATACACTCGTCAGATCTGAGTTGTCATACATTTTAATCAGGTCCGTCATAAATAATATAAAAAGTAATGGCGATAGTGGCTCTCCTTGTAAAACGCCCGAATGTATCTTAATATTTTCTGTAATTGAACCCCTCCATCTGACTGCCACAGTCGCCTGTTCGTAATAATTTCTAATTGCATGTATAAATTGATAGCTCACGCCCAGATTGGTTAATTTCTTCCAGAGTAATGAGTGAGGAACTGTGTCAAATGCTTTTCTCAAATCAACAAAAAATACATATAATTTTCCTCTCTTTTTCCTCAGTGAAAGTTGTATTAGAGAGGTCAACGTGAATATCAGGTCCACACACGATCGGCCCCTTCGGAAACCCGCCTGATTTTCTGGAATGACGTTTCTTCTTTCTACCCATTCATTCAGTCTTGATCTTAGTATTGTTGTAAAAAGTTTCGAAAAATTACTTATCAGTGCTATACCACGATAATTTGAAGGGTTGTCTTTGTCACCGCTTTTAAAGATTGGATGTATGATCGATTTAGTCCATATTGTAGGATAGTGTCCCATTATCAGAGCTCTATTGTAAAATTGTTCTAATAAACCCATGTATGAGTCTGGGAGTACTTTTATTATTTCATTGGGGATGTCATCAGGTCCACTTGCCTTGTTATTTTTCAAATCTCTGATTGCCCTGCCTATCTCTTCAGAAGTTATCTCTGGATCAAGTATTGGGTCGCTCGGCGAGATCCTCACTTCTATATTACAGATCTCCTCTTCTTCCTCAATACTCATTAATTCGCAATAAAATTCGTGCCATTCCTGTACAGTAATTTCTCCTTGAATTTTTGTTGCTCCTTTAAATAGTGCAATGGTCTTCCAAAAGGACTTTGAATCTTTAATATATCTCAATATTTCTTGTTTTTCCTGAATATATTTCCTTCTTTTATCATCTAATAAACCGAGATATTTCTTTCTATGTAGAGCATAGCTTTCAAGGTCTTCCTTCCTGTTGGTTCTACGGAATTCCTTCAGACTTTCTTTTGTTAGCTTTTTCATATCGTAACAGTTTTTGTCAAACCATGGCTTAGATTTTCCGGTGGCACCCTTAGTTGAGTACATTATTCCAGATGTTGACATTGCCTCAGTAATTCTTTGAGTGAAAGTATTTACGGAGCTATCGAGATTTGATATTTTTACTACTTGCAATTCCTTTAATTCCTGTTTAAATGTCTTAATTCCCCCAGCTGTCCATCTGTATCTCGTAACACCATATAATATGTGAAAACAGTCTTTATATAAATTTCAAAATATATATATTCAATAAAACAATCTTTATCCTTAACATCAGACAATATACCCATTTTTATGAAAAATAATATTTTAAATATTTTTATTTAATTAAATAGGCATATATTGGATCAAAATATCATTTATTTTACAATATTTCAGTTGGCGTTCAGCCCTTTGAAATATTGTAAAATAAATGATATTTTGATCCAATATATGCCTTTATAATTAAATATTTATTCATTGGTTGCTCATTTTCAAAAATATATTTTTATGTATGAGAAATATATATATTTATAGTTCGCTTACATTTTTCTTATGAAATGACATATAGGTCGTAAAAAATGGATGTTCTAAAGCAGACGAGTTTCTCAACCAAATCACAAAAATAAATACAGCAAATAAAAAAACATTTAATTGACAATTTGAGCCGGAAATTCTAGCAAACGACAAAAAGTGGCAGATAAAAATAAGCATCGTTTGGTATAGAAGTTGGTGGACGATGGCTAATTATTTCTAGCATCATTTGGTCTAATTTTTTTTCCCAATGATGGGGAGAAGGGAATCACAGCATTTTCCTTCCACGGTTGACCGCATCGCTTTTTTAGTTGGCAACAAGGAAACTCTACTAAAAGTTCTTTTGGCAGACGAAATGTTGTGGCAGACAAAAATCCCTAACAAGTGCATATTTTGTGAAGAAATTTACCTATATATACAGTGTGGCAAATAATTTTTAAGAATGGGTTTGTAAAATAAAAAAGAAACAAGCTAATTCAATTTCTACTATTTTTTTATTCAAAATAATCCCCTCCGGATTCAATACATATGTTACAACGATTTAATAAGGAATTAAATGCCTCTTGCAGGCCACTTTGAGGAATTGCCTCCAAAGTGCTCGTCGCAGCTGTCTGGATGGTCGGGATATCATAAAAAAAAGCAACCTTTTAACTTCAATTTTATTTTTGGGAATAAATAAAAGTCACATTGTGCTAAATCAGGCGAGTACGGAGGATGATTCAACACCCAGACGTTATTTTTGGCCAAAAAGCGACGAACAGTGAGTGATGAGTGACTCGGTGCATTATCATGCAGCAAACACCAACTGTCTTCATCGCGATATTCTGCACGAATGCGACGATTTCTAGCAATCAAACGTTTCAAAACGTTTAAATAATACTCTCCAGTAATGGTTTGTCCAGCGGGAACAAATTCTTTGTGGATAATACCTCTACTATCGAAAAAGGTAATCCGCATTGTTTTGATTTTTGATGGCACTTTTCGCGTTTTTTTGGCTTGTGGAGAGTTTTTTGACTTCTATTCGGCACTTTGGCGCTTTGTCTTTGGGTCATACTGAAAACACCATGTTTCATCACCCGTAACAATTGATTTCAGGAAGTTTGAATTATTTTCATAGGCAGAAATGATGTCCCTGCAATGTGCAATTCACACTGATTTCTGCTCGCCCGTTAAAGTGTGTGGAACAAATTTAGTACAGACTTTAGTTTTACCTAAATCTTCATGCAGAATGGTTCGAATCGTTTCTTTGTTGATGTGTAAAACCTCTGCCATCATTGTTTTCAACATATTCTCGCACTTTTTCTATACTTTCTGGTGTCTTTGAAGAACTTGGTCGTCCAGTATGCTTATCATCTTCTAGCGTATTTCTTCCATCCGAAAAACGTTTGTGCCAAATGAAAACATTTGATTTACTCAAACATAACGTACCATAAACTTGCTTCATCAAAATATATGTTTCCGATGCACTTCTACCAAGTTTTGCATTAAATTTAATGACCGCTCTCTGTTCCATCTCAGAATTCCGACGAACAAAAATTTTTACTTTTCAAAAATCGCCTGTATGTTTTTAAAGAGTTAACCAAAATGGCTGAAACAAAGCCACGCGCTAGATAAGGCTTCGAATATATATACGCATGCGCAATTTCATAACTGGCTCTGCTATTGGCCTTTATCTAGCGCGAGTCTTAAAAATTATTTGCCGCACTGTATATAAGTTCAATATAATAATTATGTAAAAGAATAAAATATTTTATATAATATATTTTTTAATATTCTATTTTATTCTCTCTCTCTCATTATTATATATAAATATTTTGACCATTTTTAAGACGCAATTTTCTTCTGTAAATTAATGTGTTCCTTTTAGCTAGTTCTTAAAAACATTATCTCTAAATGTGATTTTCTTTATTTTATAATTTACAATAATATAGGATCAACTCAACAAATTCTATATTAATTGCAAAATATTTTGATGTGTATTTTACTCAAGATTTCAGACTAAAAACTACTTGACAATAAATATTTTAAACTATTTTACCAAACGACTGTACTAATAAGAAACCTTCTTTTAAAATACAATCTCTTTCTACAAATATCGTAACATATATATTAGGCGTTTAAATAAGTTTTGAGGGATTTTTTATAAATTCGAAGCTTTATTCAGAGAAATCAGTACAATATATTTCATTCAAAGTATTGTCCATCTTTAGCTACGACTTTTTCCCATCTTTCAGGCAGCATACGTATTCCGTGTCGAAAAATATTCCTCGTCTTTTGAGGCGATCCAAATATCGACCCAATTTTTCGCCTCTTCGTAAGAAGTAAAGTGCAGCTCGGCCAGGCCATGTGTCATCGAACGGAACATGTGGTAGTCTGAAGGAGCAATGTCTGGTGAATACGGCGGGTGGGGTAGGACATCCCATTAAAGCGCCTCCAAAGTCTCCTTGAAAACTTTTGCAACATGTGTTACATGTGTGCAACATTGTGCAATACATATCATAAAGTTGCGGGAGGATTAAATTCATGTATCTAGAGAGGAATCTCTTCCTTTAATTATGAATCAAAACGATGCATTATGCTCATCACCCTGGTAAAAAAACTTTATTAATGGTGATGAAGCCACAGCACCAGTTTTGGGAAATAAGACAAAAGTCAACCGGTATACCATGGTTTCGGGCTATTGCCCTCATCAGTACAGGGGAAACTTCGATTTCAAAACATCCTACGAGAGGATATATTAAATAGAAGCCGTCCATGTAATGGTTCAGACAATGAAACAACAAATAACAAGTTTACTTACAGCTGAAATGGGTTTAAATAATTAGGCAATTTTACCTTTTAAGAAAGTATTTTAAATTTATTATTTTCAAAGAGAGAGAGAGAAAAGAGCATTTAACAATTTACATTACAATTACTAATTTTATAAACAAAACACTCCTTTGTTATCGTTTTACAGTGTTGTCAGTCTAAAGGTATTTCAAGATCATTGATTTACTATTCTTCTTTTTTTCCAACAGCTTCATCACCATTAATAAAGTTGTTTTACCAGGTTGATGGGCATAATGCATCGTTTTGAAGCATATTTAAAGGGGTAAATGCCTCTCTAGGTATTTATATTCATATTTGTATTTGTAAATATACATATTTAGATAAAGATATAATGTTAATTCCCGTAACTTGCGTATTATATACATTTTAATTTACACCACAAACAATTAATTGTAAAAATAAATACAAAATATTACCCTCGAATAAGTTTGAAGATTTCACAAAATATAAGTATATTAAAGCATTCAATACGAAATTCTAATTTAGAAATTAGCATATTTTTATATACCTATACCCCATTTTGATTTTATTATAACCTACTTTAAACTCTCTCTCTCTTGAAAGGTTTTAAAATAAATAATGTGTTTCAGCAACTCTGTAGAAAAAAGAATATGTATAGCCCTTATATTTACATTTTTTTGTCAGTTTTGATATTCTCTAATTAATATGTTTGTTATTTTGTCAAAGATAATAAAATAATAGTATCTTAATTTGTAGTATATTAAATAAACTACAAAATAACAGATTATGAGACTGAATTTTAAATAAAAACAAAGAAATATCAAGAACGTGTTTAGTAAGTAACAACTCTTTAAATATTTATTTTTAAAATGAGCGAAATAATTCTAATTTTCCAATTATAACTCGAACAAATAACAACAAAATGACTATAAAAACATTATCTAAGTTCACAGAAAATAATTAAACATAATAAATAAATATATCTTGTTATAAAGATAGAAATAGTTTGAAGTTCGAAATATAATTTATCTTTATATAACAACAAACTCAATCATCAAATCGAATCAGCAGTGAAATTCAATCTATTTTATTTTTATATTTCACAATATACTCTTCCAAAAGATATTTCAAAATAAAATATTAATATATATTTATATTATTAACGAATATACACTTTATTATATTATTACATATTTTGTTCACATTTTTTTCTTATATATATAATAATATATATATTAAATTATAAATATATATATATATATACACTCAATGTCTATATAGACAATGATCTATATTTTTTTCAAAATAAATATTAAATTATTGTATATCTCATATAGAAAAATGTGAACATTTAAAAATAAGTAATTTCGATTTAAGATATGTACATAATGGAATTTAAATATATTATCTGAGAAGCGTCATACATACATTTTAATAATATTTAAGTTAAAAAACATAAAATTAGTTTTTATTTTAGTTTTTTTATAGGCAGCAGATGACAAATCTCTCAACAGACTTTTATAACCTAATATTATATATTACATTTATAAATTCAATTTCCATCTAACGATAAAATTTGCAATAATAAATTTACTGGAAATGTGTTTCATTTTTAATAATGTCATCAAATATTATCTTTACAGACCTTACTGCAATGATATAAGTTATTGAATTAGAGGACTTGGCTCATCAGTAGTGAACCCTCTCAGCAGATTCGCAAAATCAATCTCTAGACAGCTCTACTATTGTATTGGGGTGGTTTTGTTATATACCCTGTATTTACTATGGAAGGCAGTTTAGGGGTGTTCAGTGAACTATGGACATAAGCTTATAAGTCTGTAGAGGTACATACATATAATTTCAAGGTATTAGCTCTTCCGCAAATATGGTTTCAGCGGTTTCTCCAAATCAATCTCCAGACCGCTCTACTATTGTATTGGATTGGTTTTATTATATGCCCTGTATTTACTATTGAAGGCAGCTTAGGGGTGTTTAGTGTAGAGGTACATACATATAATTTCAAGGTATTTGCATCCAACAAATCTCTTCCGCAAATATATTTCATAACAAATACAACCTTCCCAGCGGTTTCGCTAGTTTATCATTGCAGTAAGGGCAGTAGAAAATTGCCTTTTTTTTCTACAGAAAGAATCCTACGCGTCCAAAATAGTTTAAATTTCTTATTACAGATGAGGCACGCTAATGCATCATAAAAAACAATGGTATTGTACCTTTCTATCGTTTTTCTAATTGGAATGTCAATAATTATTTGGTAAAATAGTTTTTAAAATATCTCTCTCTCTTTTTAAAATATAATAAATATGTAATATTGTTGCAAATGTGATCCTGCCGACGTATGGATAAGCTGGCAGTCGTGTACGTGAGGCGAGTGTCAATGTTCTTCCCACACGCAGACAACAAGAAGCAGAGGCAGGGTTAGATGTTAGCACCGAGAGTGATCGGGGACAGCCCACGGGACAGAGGTAGAGGCCATGACACAAACTTGGATGCTTATCCCCGAGACATGGAGAGAGAGACCGAGAGAGACAGAAGCGGTCTGTCGATCGTCACACCCTAGAACATCTGCTGACCCCCTGATAAAACCTGTCCTGTTTACAGAGGTCGTCTATATAAATTCCTGGAGGGGGGGGGGGGGCATCTGGGCTCTGGCATTTTCCTCCTCTGTCCCCATTTTTCTCTCCATTGAATATAAGCAAAATATTTTTAAAACTCAATTCTATTGACGTTATGTGGCGCTGAGTTTGTTGTTGACACACATTAATATGTTATAATACTTTGATAAAGGTTGGCGTTCAGCCAACTGAAATATTTGTAAGATAAATGATATTTTGATCCAATATATGACTTTTTAATTGAATAATAAAGAGAGAAATACACAATTATAACTCAACTGTAACACGATTTATCTCGATAGAGATAGTTCAAGACTTGAACTTACCATGTTTTCTATACATATTCACAACTGTATTTCTAAAATAAAAAAAAACAATAGAAAATAACCGATCAATATATTAAACTAATCGATCAAAACTAATATCGATTCTACGACAAAAATAATTAAGCGTGTTTTTTTATTAATTACTCCACTTTAGATTCTTTTTTTTTCTTCTCTATATTTTACAGAAATTCTGATAATTGGTTTTTCTCTCCAATATTATTAAGAACAAAGAAGACACGAGTGCACATCTAACGATTTTTCAGAGAAATAGATTTTTAAAAAATAATTATTTCCAACATATTCTTTGAATTAACAATATATATTGATCAAAACAATTATATTTTATAGGAAATTAAATCATTTAAGCGCGAATATTTCTTTTATACATAAAATAAATTTATATTGTCCTTATTGCGATGAAAAAATATTGAGAGGGCTTGAGACATCAGTGGTAAACCCTCCTAGCGGTTTTGCCAATCTAATCTACCAGACCGCTTCTTAGATCTTTAATACTGTATTGGATCATTCTGCTTATATATGCGACAATGAAGGGTGGAATCTCAGAAATCGTAATCAAGCAAACTATGGACATTAGCTTTTAGGACAGTAGAATTACATCGCGTCTTGAAAATTCGAGTGAGAAATCGCCAAAATATTTTTTTTTTTTCTATCTTAAGAGTACACATCAGTAATTTGTGTTTTATATATATCATATTTGATTAAATATTTGTATTAATTTACTCTGAATAATGCTAAATTAACTTTGCTCGCACATTTTATAGTTTGAAATTGGCTTCAAGATATTTACAACTACTTTGCCGGGTTACTCGCGCATACGTCTGGAAGTATACGGGACAACAGTGTTCGCAGTTAGGGAAGTAGATAGAAAATGAACTGCGCATGCGTCAACAGAAGATAGTTAATAAGAAGGAGAATAAAATGCATACTATTGCATATTGACATTCACGATTATAAAATTAAAGTATACATATATTCTGAGTATATTTTCCAGTATATTTACAAAACCTAGAATCAATATTGATTAAAATGTTTCAAATAATTGTAAAAATTGAAACACGCTATATCAATCAAGATAGTTGCAATATGTGATGCTCCTCTCTCTCTCTCTCTTCGATTAAATAAATAAATATGCTTTACCAAATTAAGTAACAAATTTTAATTATATATCTTTCTAATGTTAAACATACACTTTTTAATATATTCATAACAACAACAATAATTACCAAATCCAAACAATCAAAAATATATTAATTAAACAGAGTATTTTATAATATTATTATAAGGTATATTACACAATAAATTTCTTTATTTAGAGAGTATAATACCCATTATCAATACCCCCGAATACCCATTCTTAATTAATCAAGAAAAGCTAACCACGTACGCGTTTCGGGCTGTTGGCCCTCATCAGTGTGGTGTAAGCTGTACCTCAACGATTATTAAGATAGGAATTAAAAATTCGATTCCAATTTAAGTTTGTCCTATCAATAGAATAAAATAAAATGTAGTCAGATGTAGGGCACATAGCAGTAAATTAAAAATGCAATAAGGACGTCTATAATCAGCTTGAACGGTATTATTCAATTCTTTATCGTGTCTATCCCCGTGTTAGCTGTCTATCTATAGAAAATATCGATTTTAAAGAATCGATTTACTTATCTGGGTTTATTAGAAGTTTCGCCTGTCTTTGAAAAGGTCATAGTATCTTGTCACGCATGTTTATCCCATAATATTATTGTTCTTCGGAATAAAATGATCTTTTAAAGTTCATTTTGAAATTTTAATATTATAAGGCAATAATGCGCCGTATTCACATGTCATTTCTTATATATTAATTTATGTCTAACTGGCTTTGTCCTTATTGTTTACGGAAGAGCATAGTTCGATGTAAATATTTATATGTAATTCTATTGTCCTAAAAGCTTATGTTCATAGTTTACTTGAATACCATTTCTAAGATTCCACTCTTTAGTGTAGCATATATAAGCAGAATGATCCAATACATTATTAGAGCTCTAAAGAAGCGTTCTGGTGGATTAAATTGGTGAAATCGCTGGTAGGATTAACCACTGATGAACCAAGCCCTCCCTATATTTTCAATCGCATTGAGGACAGTAGAATTTTGATTTATGTTTAAAATAAACATTCGTGATTTAATGCTTTCATTTCTTACTTTGAAAAATGGCATCTCCTTATCGTGCAACAAAAAGTTGCTGATAACTTTCGCCATCTAGATTAATCAAGAAAAGGTATTTGGAAAATTCTGGAATAATTGAAAATCAACGATTAGTTGATATATTTATTCCGATAGATGGCGTAAGCCATAAGAAACTTTTAGTTGCACGATCAGGAGATGCCGTTTTTCTTGTCTTATTAGTGTTTTTTTGGAATGAAAATGGAGTTTTCGGCGGAAACGTGATATAGTTGATTTGATAAAGACAACTACTCTTTGATCACTCAAGAAAGTCTGTTCGCACAAATAATCATGGTCTCTCCTTGAGGTTTTATATCTCTCATTGGAGGTTGGAATATTTCAGGATAAATTATCCATGTTAGGAGCGGCTGCACAAAGCGTCTGTTCCTCATGTTAGAGTCGGCCATTTAATACCAGGTCAAAGTCCAAGTTACACCTCTCTGTAGGTGACCTCGGGGAAATGCTGGATAAAACCAGCGCTTTAACATAACTGGCATATAACCTATATGGAGTCGTGCGGATAAGCAAAAAAAAAAGGATAACTTAATTTTTGATTTTATAAAATAGGTTTCTCTTTAGATTATTAATTATTTTAATTCCAAAGCGCTATATCCCGCAAGGGATACTTGCGCCAAACAAGGAGAAAAGTTTATTTGCATAAGTTATTTACCTTATTCAACGCGTGAAAACATTAGAGATCCAGATTTTGTAGAAAGTTTAGAATGTATTTACAAAATGAATTGAACTTTAAATATGATTTTTTAGATTGGTTGTTCATAGGTCTTACTGCTGATGTTTTTCATATTCAAAAGAATCATGAAGATTTTATTGAATTTCAATCTCATAATTTTTTAAGTAGCTATGCATTATCGTAAAGAATTTAATCGAATCATCTTTCATATTGTCTTGTTTTCTACTCATTGGTTCCCTCAAATCTTGGACACCATGAAATATAAACTTTTATTTTGACAAATTCAACTCTCTTCAGCACATATCTTATATAAGGTTGTTCCAAAAGTTCGTGTTTTTCTTAAAACCTTTTTTTTTCTTTTTACTTGGGGACTACATAATAATACATACTACAATTACTTTATACATAACTAGACGAATGACCCGGGCAACGCCCGGGTTTACCCGATTAAATGTTTTATTCAAACACTATTCGTTACAATTATAAATTGGCACCGTGAATGTCACTCTTGTGAAACGTCCCGCTCCAAACTTTACATGTACATTAGGTCAGCTGATATTACTTCCCATCTTCACCGCTAGAGGCGCTGCTCGCGAGCTAGGTAGAATAATTTGAATATATAGTTTTAATAATTGATTTATATATATTTTTTAAAATAGCCTATCGTCTTCCCCGTATTTTTTACCTATGTATGGAAATTTTGGTTTGAATTAGTGAACTACTGCGAATTTGTATACAGGACATACAAACAAACATAAAAACATTCATTTTTATATATATAGATATACAAAGACATTATACATAACGGCGAATAATATTGGTATTTCAATTTTATACAAGTCTCTTTACGAACTTTTGGAACAACCTTGTATCCATCCTTTTATATTTACATATTGTGTTTTTTCTCTAATTCAATATAAACATATTTACATATACAGTTAAACCTGTTTATAGCGCACACTCTTGGGAATAACCAAAATAGAATGCTATAGAGAAGGGGGTGCTATAGACAGGTTACTTTTATTGTAAATCGCATCGTACTACGTATTTAAATCGGGCGCTATAGAGAGGGAGGCGCTATTTAGAAGGGGCGCTATAGACAGGTTTAACTGTATATCCCATTGTATTTATATGGAGGAGGAAAGGTTGAAGGTCATTAGTCAGATATATGTTGAACCAGTTCAACTGATTCCCATCAGACAAACATAGAACAACTATATAACTATTAGAAAGTAGCCTTGGGGAAAATAAAATCGCAGAATAAAAGGTCGAAACATGTATATATAAAAAAAACTATCTTCTCATACCCTTAATTATGTAAATATTTGGTTTCATTTTTCTTTTCTATTTTTGTATGGCGGATTATTACAAGGCGAATGCCTTAAAAAAGCTGTTGTTAGCAAAATAGAATTGATTCCTTGTTTCAATATTAAAGTTAAAATATCAGACTTCCTTGAATATATTTTCTTTCAAATAGTGTAAACACACTTTGTATTTTTTGACTTTAGTTCTATTGGCGATTTAATGTAAAATGTTTTCCCTCGTAGAAAGGTTTTCGTGGCCTAAAGCTAGAGATTTGTGAATTAAAATATTTTGAAAGAAACTTATTCCGGCAAGCATGATATTTTCACCTTAATTAAAACTTTTATTGTTGTTATATACATATTTGCATTTTATAATACAATAAAATGCGGCTTATGGTTGTAGATCGAAATTTGAAAATTATACCGCAAAAGTTTCTTTTGTGAACGAAAAACTTTTAAGAAGAAAAAATCGGTAAATATGCAAATATTAGAGCGAAATTTTAAAATTATACCGCCAATGTTTCTTTTGAACGAAAAATCGAAATTTATTTTATGTAGAAATAACGATTATTTCTAACCTTAGGGATGAAGAATGAAAGGATGAATTGTGAAGAGTAATGATAAACGGAAAAATAAAGTGTTCAGGGATGTGAATTTATTTTTTCCGTTTATCATTACTCTTCACAATTCATCCTTTTATACTTCATCCATAAGGTTAGAAATAAACGTTATTTCTCCTTAAAATAAATTTCGATTTTTCGTTCAAAAGAAACATTGGCGGTATAATTTTCAAATTTCGATCTACATATTTGCATATTTACGGATTTTTTCTTCTTAAAAAAGAACAAAACAGAGAGAGAGATCGCGCATTTGGAATTACTACATATATATATATAAATTATCGTGTAAAAAACGTAAAATCATATTCTATAAAATGTTAATCAATATTTCATGTTAGGATTGATCATCTGGATCACTAAAATATCGTAATGGACACATTGTTCAGACATATGTTTTATAAAAATTTTGACACAACCCATAATGAATCAAGAAACTAACCTAAGACTCTAAAACTATGGATATAACCCTAACATATGGTTTGAATAACTGTAAATCTGGAATATATAAATTTTTAGCTACCTTTTTTTATAGAATCTAGGAACCCTAATATATTTTATAAAAGATATAGAAAATCTTTGATAAGCTAGAAAATGTATCTTGAAATTCTCTCCGTTTGAAATATACACAATGTTCTTATATTCTTTAATGAGACACTAATTCCATCTTCGGACCAGAAACCAAATCTATTCGATATATATGTAGACATTGAAATTATTATTTAGAGATTTTATAAGTTCAGAAAATTATGTATGTCGATGTTCTAATACATTCATGGACAAAACTTAAGGAAGCTGTACCTTTCGGCATATATATTTATTATTATATATTTTATTATATTTTTTATTATTTTTAAAGGAGAACGTTCGAATTTGCATGTATAGGATAAATCTGCTGGTATATAAGCAAATGAGGAGTGGTTTATGCCTAAAATATGAAACTCCCTTAGAATTTGTCTATGAGTGTATATTTTTGAACAATTTCGAAGTGTCTGTAATGCCATTTCTAAACACTACCTCTCAAAGCCATTAATGATTTTACAATTTCCCCGACGGCGCTAGCTATATAAATAAATGAATATAAATTCACTCTATCTTAAATATAACAATTAAGATCATTGATATGTAAGAAACATCACAAATGTAATAATCATCGATAAATTATATATAATTAAAGACTATTATAATAGTTATTATAATTTATCGATGTATAATTAAAGACTATTAAGGTGAAAATAGCAGGATTCCAGAGATTAGTCTCTTTTGAAAATTTATAAAAGAAACTTATCCTTGGAAAAGCCTGATAATTTCAACTTAATATTGTTACAAGTGATTATTTTTTCGAATAAAAGACTTTAATCATTCATAGAAAAACGATCGAAATCACTTTTGGAAATCAGAAATTATTTCTTATTACCGGATAATTCTTTAATCTAAATTATAATCTCTCAGATGTGGATAGGAAGATTTAAAAATTAGCGATATACAAAAGTATTTCGGAAAATATGCGTCTTTTCTTTGGTTAGATTTTGGAATAAAAGCATTTCACAGCAGGTCTTCAAACAATGAACGCTGCTACAAATATGTATGTATTCTAAAATATTACCCTAGATATATTCCTAATTTAGTATTAAAGGGGTTATATGATATTAATAAAATGTTGAAAGTGACATTTCCGGAATATTTCTACGATAAAATACTCTTGTGATTTGCATAGTGTTTTAGTATTGTCTGTGTTAATTTGCATATCTTGCCTATATATCACAGCTTTGTTAGCTAGCGGTTATTGGATAGGACAGGCCGCTGATAGACGTGAGATGCTATGTGTTTATATAATTTTATCTAGTTTAATTTCTTTAATCTCTTGTCTTTCCTTATTGTTTATAAATACCTTTTAAGTAATAAAGGATCATCGTATAATTATCAGCCTTCTTTCTATTCTAGGAATCTATCATTTTTCCCTACATAAAACAATCATGTGTGATTGTTATTCCTCCGAAGTATGATTGAAGAATTTTGCAGTCCCTACAAGAAAGTCCAGATGGTACTCACGGTCACAGCGGCAGCCAGGAGCAGGGCCACAGCCAGAGCGACAAGAGTTGGTGACATCTTCGGTCGAGCAACAGCCGCTAACTTTGCCTGCGGACTGGATCCAACTTTTATATACCTCCCCCATTGGCCCGGACCTACGTCACGTGGCTTCCAACAGGCCAATCAACGCGCTTGCTTCAGCCGCCTACAGAAGTTTGGTTTACCCGAGCTACGTCATATTTGTCTAAGCCTAATTTATTTGGTTAGGCGGAGGGTCTTAAGGGAAATTTCCGTAATTGCAAGGTGGCATAGGAAAATCTGTGATCTTAGACACTTCTTGTTTATATGCCGAAATATGGATTATACATATTGAAATATATCAAATAGTATATGGAATGTGTGTATTTATATAATATATTGATATAAATTCAATATTCGAAGAACCCTAAAATTATAATTAGCATATTTCATATCGCACTTCAAATCATTTACTCAGCATACGTTGATGTATCAGTTTATTCTGCTAATTTAAAATAAATACAAAAAAAAATCATAATTATATTTATTTGATTAAAGGAAGCTTTTGTTCAAGCTCTTCTTCATCTAATTAAAACGTATTTAATAAGAAGTACGACATCATGAGAGTAAGGTTTCTTTTAAAGTTTTATTACAAATATTTTTACATTTTATAATTATTACTTATATTTTGTCGAGATTTCTAGCATTTATTCTTTTCTACTGAAGAAAAAAAAGTTAAAACGTATTTCATAATAGGGATTCTGATATAAAATTAGTATTGATATACGAGGGTTGTCCGTTAAATAAGTTCCACAGAGGTTTTTCATACAGGTTTATTTGCCCTGAACTATACATTTTCGAAAATAGCAGACTTTTTTCATTTTTCTACATATTCCCCGTTTCGTTCGACGCATTTTTGCATTCGGGACACCCACTTATGGAACCCAGAGTCAAAGAACTCTGCCGCCTGGCCGCGTTGAAAGCCTAAACCCGCTTCTTCCAACTCGTCATCGTCCTGGAATTGGGTTCCACCCAGGTTTTTCTTCAACTCGGGGAAGAGATGAAAGTCACTAGGAGCTACGTCCGGGCTGTAAGTAGGTGTGACACCAATTTCCAACTTTCATACGTATTTCACAATAAATATTAGATGCATTTGTATTAAAAAGGCCACCTATCCCCTTTAAACTTCAATTTTACCAACCTGAACACAGATATTTGGTAATTTGGACGAATTTCAACTTACCTTGTATGATCTTATGATATCGAAGCCGTCCCAGTACTGATGAGTGGTCCATAGTTAGAAACAATTGTATACCCGGATCCTGTTTGCTTTTGTCTGAATTTTTCAAAAATGGTGTTGTGGCTTCTTCTTTATATTATCATCTTTACGTTTAGTTCTGGCGTGATAAACTAAATGCATTGTTTAATGTAAAACGACATTTGAAAATTATCCCGCATGTGTTTCTTTTGAACGAAAAATCGAAATTTGTCTTAAGGAGAAATAACGATTATTTCTAACCTTAAGGATGAAGTATGAAAAGATGAATTGTGAAGAGTAATGATAAACGGAAAAATAGAGTGTCCAGGAATGGGAAACTTTTATTTTATTTTTCCCGTTTAGCATTACTCTTCACAATTCATCTTTTAATACTTCATCCCTAAGGTTAGAAATAATCGTTATTTCACCTTAAAAATAAATTTATATTTTTCGTTTAAAAGAAACACATGCGGGATAATTTTCAAATGTCGTTTTACAATCATAAGCCGCATTATATTATATTATAAATTGTTTTAATGTATTTTGAAAGGGATTGGTGCCACTTTGGTACATGAATATCATCCTTCCGAATAACCTTATCTTATATATTTTCACGGATTGTTCTTCTTTTATTATCACATTGCAATAAAAATTAATGGTTAGTAGTTTACCTTTATGAAAATTATAACATTTCTTATAAGATATGATATATTGTAAACAAAGTATTTATTATTTTAGCAGAGTATTATTTTTTATGTTTTTATTTTACTATACTCTGTACACTTCCCTCTTTTGCTTATCTTTTGTTTATCACTCATAGTTTGTTCTTGATTGAAATAAATTGTTGTAGCATCCCGAAGTTGTTCTTCCCTAATTTTCCACGTTTCATATTTTTCCTTGATATTTATTAATATTATTTTATTCACGATCAAATGTTGTGGCCCAATGTAACGTATTACATCCTAAACACGACACCAGCCATCTCTCTCTTGAGCTCAATGTACCATCTCGGTGACCGTTAAGCCAGTGAGTTCCTTTAATTGGTCCACGAAGCGTATCGGTGAGTGTCCAGGAATGTGTCGCCCAGACGTCTTTCCTGTCAGTATGGTGTACTCCATTCCCCTGCGATGTGACTGAAGAATCTCAAACAATTCCGTTGTACACGTCATTTTATAATAATAGTAAATATATAGATATGTGAACAAACAATTAAAAAAATGAAATATATAAAAATGGTCATGTGTTGATATTAAAAACAAAAAAAAAGGCATATCCTGACTAGGATTACATGAGCATTTCTAGATGGCAGAGCGCCATCTAGTGAAGCAAAAATAAACTAAGCGTGTATTTAACTTGTTCCGTGATATTTAGCCAACCCTATTTCATGATAAATCAAGAAAGGTAAGCCACGAACGCGTTTCGGGCTGTTGGCCTTTGTCAGCGTGGTGCAGACTGTATCTCTACGACCAAAATTCTTGATTTATCAAGAAATTGGGTTGGCCAAATATTACGGAACAAGTTAAATACGTTTAGTTTATTTTTCTTCCACTAGATGGCGCTCTGCCATCTAGATATGCTCATGTGGGCCTGGTCAGGATATGCCTTTTTTGTTTTTAATATATAGATATATAAGTTATGGTGGGATACTCCTTTCTTTGGCCACCGGTGGTTACTTGTTGCTGAGCGTAACAATACGTTAATTTAAGTTAGTTTCAGATACGTCAGGTTTTAGGTTAGTTTAGGTTTTAAAAAAGGTAACTATTTGTCTGACCGTGAGTAAGCATAGCGCGGAATATTTCCAAAGGCGGCGTGTTTTCACTCGAACGCTAAAATGAGTAACCCATCATGGGTTATTTATAACTGTGATAGATTGTGTTTCTCTTGAAAGAGGCTATTTTAAAAAGATTGTATGTAAAAACATCTTATCTTAGTATATAACATATGAAATTCTACTTACCTATATATAGTTAAGCCAACCATATCTCGGCAGATATGATACAATCCACGCTATATTCTCAAATGGTAGTGTCGCCTTGATATTTTCTTTTATTTTCAGCAACACGTGCTATTTATAAAACCACCTGTCAGCTATTACAGCCGTGAGGACGCTCTGCTTTCGCAACGTGCGACCTCTTAACCGAGCCCCCATATCTTGAGTCCCAGTGCCGCCTTGATCAATTCCTTGAGTCTTCGTAAAAGAAAGGCCTATAACACTAGAAGATAGATCTTGCAACTATAGTGTGATCATTAACATTTACTTTATCTTTTGCAACTATCTGTTTCTAAAGCCACCTGCCATATATTGCAGCCGTGTGCCGCTCTAATCAATTCCTTGAGTCTAAGCAAGGTGTGGCTTCTGGAACATGGACAGATCTTGCAGCTGCGGTGCCGCTTTGATCAATTCCTTGGGTCTAGGCAAAGTGCGGCTTATAGAACATAGGCAGACATTGCAGCTGCGATGCCCTCTAAACAAATTCTTCAATCTAAACAAAGTGCGGCATTCAGAACACGGGCAGATTGTGTAGCCGCGGTACTGCTTCAATCAAATGTTTGGTCTGAGCAAGGTGCAAATTCTAGAACATGGGCAGATCTTGTTGCCGCGGAGCCACTATAATCAATTCCTTGAGTCTAAACAACGTGCGGCTTCTAAAACATGGACAGATCTTGTAGCCGCAGTGTTCTTTGATCAAATCTTTGGTCTGAGCAAGGTGCGAGTTCTAGAACATGGGCAGATCTTGTTGCCGCGGAGCCACTATAATCAATTCCTTGAGTCTAAACAACGTGCGGCTTCTAAAACATGGACAGATCTTGTAGCCACAGTGTTCTTTGATCAAATCTTTGGTCTGAGCAAGGTGCGAGTTCTAGAACATGGGCAGATCTTGTTGCCGCGGAGCCACTATAATCAATTCCTTGAGTCTAAACAACGTGCGGCTTCTAAAACATGGGCAGATCTTGTAGCCGCAGTGTTCTTTGATCAAATCTTTGGTCTTAGCAAGGTGCGAGTACTAGAACATGGGTAGATCTTGTTGCCGCGGTGCCACTCTAATAAATTCCTTGAGTCTAAGCAATGTGCGGCTTTCAGAACATGAGCAGATCTTGTAGCCGCAGTGCCACTTCGATCAATTCCTTGAGTCTGGACAACGTGCGAGTTCTAGAACATGGGCAGATCTTGTTGCCGCGGAGCCACTATAATCAATTCATTGAGTCTAAACAACGTGCGGCTTCTAAAACATGGACAGATCTCGTAGCCGCAGTGTTCTTTGATCAAATCTTTGGTCTGAGCAAGGTGCGAGTTCTAGAACATGGGCAGATCTTGTTGCCGCGGAGCCACTATAATCAATTCCTTGAGTCTAAACAACATGCGGTTTCTAGAACATGGACAGATCTCGTAGCCACAGTGTTCTTTGATCAAATCTTTGGTCTGAGCAAGGTGCGAGTTCTAGAACATGGGCAGATCTTGTTGCCGCGGAGCCACTATAATAAATTCCTTGAGTCTAAACAACATGCGGTTTCTAGAACATGGACAGATCTCGTAGCCACAGTGTTCTTTGATCAAATCTTTGGTCTGAGCAAGGTGCGAGTTCTAGAACATTGCAGATCTTGTTGCCGCGGAGCCACTATAATCAATTCCTTGAGTCTAAACAACGTGCGGCTTCTAGAACATGGACAGATCTCGTAGCCACAGTTTTCTTTGATCAAATCTTTGGTCTGAGCAAGGTGCGAGTTCTAGAACATTGCAGATCTTGTTGCCGCGGAGCCACTATAATCAATTCCTTGAGTCTAAGCAACGTGCGGCATTCAGAACACAGGCAGATCTTGTTGCCGCAGTGCCACTTCGATCAAATCTTTGGTCTGAGCAAGGTGCAAGTTTTAGAACATGGGCAGATCTTGTTGCCGCGGTGCCACTTTGATCAATTCCTTGAGTCTAAACAAAGTGCGGGTTCTAGAACATGTGCAGATCATACAGCTGCGGTGTTACTGTAATAGATTTCTTGAGTCTATGCCAAAGTGCGTGACTTCTAGAACATAGGCAGATCTTGTAGCCGCGGGACGCCATTCTAATTAATTCCTTGAGTCTATGCCAAAGTGCGGCTTCTAGCACATGGGCAGATCTTGCAGATGCAGTGCTACTATGACAAATTCCTTGAGTTTAAGTAATATGAGGGCTTGGACAGATCATACATCCGCGGTGCCGCTTTAATCAATTCTTTGAGTCTTTGCAGGGTTCGGTCTCTGAAATAACCGGCCATGTTTTGCAGCCGGAGTACCAATTCAATCAATTTGTTTACTTATCTCAACATCTTTCCAATAAAACCAACAGCCAGATCTTTCAGTCGTGGTGCTTCCGTAACCAATTCACTCAGCCTTCTGCTAGGTTGAAAATACCGTCAAAAGATGGCGTCTAGGGGGTCAGATGCTGCTAAATCTTCGGCCGATGCTTCGAGCAATATCTTGTGTTTTTCTCAAAATTGAAATTTGATATGAGTGCAAATAAATATATTGAACTATTTGGCAAATAAATTTTGGCTTGAGAATCAATCTTCCTACCCATTTTCTACTCCCGAAAATTTTAGTTACAATCCTCTATTTAATAATTAATAACTATCTTTAAAAATATTCCTTTCAATAAATTATATATATTAGCCCATTGTTGCTAGGTTCCCTTTAACATTCAAATCTTTCAAATTATATTTTAAATCCTCTCGTCTAAATATCTTATTCAATTTAACAACAGCTATCTATTTAGAAGAAAGAATTTAAATAAAATTTCAATTTTTCTCAAAAAGGTTTAGACACAGTTCCTTAAATAGTTACCTTTATTAAATAGGTGAAAACTGAAAAAGATCAATATGAATGTGGTTTGAGAACAGAAACAGTAGAACATATAATATCCGAGTGTCTCAAATATTAAAATTAAAGATCTTCTCTTTATTTTGATGTTAATTTTTTTTTTTTGCATATCCCTAGTACACGTGGTACAGGCCATGATAATCATGGTGGGTAGAAGTAGATGACTGCTTTTACTCTAAATGCACCACATATCTACACATGTGAAAAGCAGTTCGACTTTGCACTTACAAATGTGCTAGAGCCACGTTTGGTTACTTGCACTCGCTGGTGGGGTTGAACTTTTGCAAGAATCGGGGGTTACTGAAATTTAAAAAAAATGAAATAGCCATTTAAACTAGAGAATTTTATAAAGGATAACTGGCTATTCATTGAACACTACAGTGATTTATTATAAACATTACAGTAAATATAAAACTCCAAAAAACCTATGAAATTATACATAATTGTTATAATAATTGAATATATCTCTAATATATAAGAAGTGTGTATATATAGCAATATTATTCCAAACTATTATAACATAGTATTTATTAGTAAATTAAATTTTATTGCCATCTATCGTTAAAATTTTACACAAATAAATTTACTGACAATGAGTTTCTTTTAAATATCATCAGATATTATCTCTACAGACCTTACTGCAATGATATGAGTTATTGAATGAGAGGGCTTGGCTCATCAGTAGTGAACCCTCTCAGCGGTTTCGCCAAATTAATCTCTAGACCGCTCTACTATTGTATTGGACTGGTTTTGTTATATACCCTGCATTTTCTATGGAAGGCAGCTTAGGGGTGTTTAGTGAACTATGGACATAAGCTTATAGGTCTGTAGAGGTACATGCATATAATTTCAAGGTATTGCATCGAGCAAAGCTCTTCCGTTTCTTAAAAGAAACGCATTGCCAGTAAATTTATTTGTGTAAAATTTTAACGATAGATGGCAATAAAATTTAATTTACTAATATAAATTGGTTATGAAAACATATTTTGCGGAAGAGCTTTGCTCGATGCAATACCTTGAAATTATATGCATGTACCTCTACAGACCTATAAGCTTATGTCCATAGTTCACTAAACACCCCTAAGCTGCCTTCCATAGAAAATGCAGGGTATATAACAAAACCAGTCCAATAAAATAGTAGAGCGGTCTAGAGATTAATTTGGCGAAACCGCTGAGAGGGTTCACTACTGATGAGCCAAGCCCTCTCATTCAATAACTCATATCATTGCAGTAAGGTCTGTAGAGATTATATTTGATGATATTTAAAAGAAACGCATTGCCAGTAAATTTATTTGTGTAAAATAGTATTTATTAATTTTATTTATGTAACAAAGTATTAATTAATTTTATTATTTTTTATCAACAGAGTGGTCATTTTTATGTTCATATCTTGCTACTCTGTAAATTTCCCTCGTGGCTTATCTTTTGTTTACAATTCATAGTTTGTCCTTCCCTGAAATAAATTGTTGTCTCCTCCTGAAGTTTTTGTCTTCCTTAATTTTCCACGTGGCACTATTACAAACACGTTTCTACTGCCCTTACTGCAATGAAAAATTAAAAATTAATTAAAAAGAATCATAAGCGTCTATAATAGTTTCGAATTTTCATAACAGATGGCGCGCTAATGCAATCATAGCAATATTGTTGTTTAAAAGGTATATTATATTTTTTACACACACACACTATATTCATGCTTAATGTTAACTTTGACTTTAAATTGTATATAAAAAACAATTGGGTTGGCCAAATATCAGGGAACAAGCTAAATTAATGTTTAGTTGATTTCTGTTCCACTAGATGGCGCTCTGCCTTCTATAAAGCACATGTGCTCCTGGTCAGGATATGCCTTCTTTGTTTTTAATAATATATTGTATATATAGTATATACTAGCCGAATGACCCGGGCAACGCCCGTGTTTTACCCGATTGAATGTTTTGATTCAAATACTATCTGTTACAATTATGAATTGGCGCCTTAAATAAATGCATATTTTAGTTAATAACTATAGCCTATGTGCTTTATCTGTCTATGTACTGTTGGCTTCCGTAGGCGTCTTTTACTGGGAAAAAGAAAGAGAGGATTCCATTTGGTTATTAACTAATATATGCATTTATTTAAGGAGCGACCCGCTCCAACACAATAGTTACAGAAATGGGGGGGGGGGGGGCATGATGGGGGGGGGGGGCAAAGGTGGCGTGATCGTAGCCGACCAATAGGGGGGCGCCATTCCAAAAAAAAAAAAGCAAACCGTGACAGAGGCCATGACGCTCGTAACTGTATATAGAATAGGAATTCAATTATAATTAATATTTCTCTATGTATTTTTCAATACTTCACACAGATGTTTTCAAAATCAACCCACATTTTGCTTGGTTTCTCTCTTTTAATTGATATTTCCTACACATCATGATAGAGTTTATAATGAATCATAAAAAAAGGTTTTATAGAGTCTGTTTTAGCTTACGGGATAATTGGCCAATAGTCTTCTTCTTCTTTCTTATCTCCACTCAATCATATTAGGGTATCAAGTTGTGACCCTTGATGGTGTCTGTTTGACAACCATCATGACTGGGTGAAGTAGAATGCGTCTGCCTTTGTCATTAAGACTGGGAGCACTACTTAGTGGCAGGCCGACTTAGCTCCAAAAGAAATGGCCGCCTCTGACATGAGGAACAGACGCCATGTGCAGCCGCTCCTAACATAGAGTACAAACGCTGCTCATCCTGTAACCCTGGATTAGGAGCATTTACCGAGTAATATCAGCCGGGCCAGCTGAGCCCAGGTTTTTATCAAACTTGTTTCTGCTCCCTCTCCTCCTTTTTTCATCCGGGCTTGAGACCGGCAAAGGCCAATAGTTATGTTCTTCTATCCCCCTACATCATGGCTGAACCAAGCAAACTGAACGTAAAACCACCGTATACAACACCCCAGAACTAAGCCATCCACCAAGGAGAGCTGAGAGAGGCCAGGAGAGGCAGCAGCTGGAAAAAAAGGTGCCGTGACCAGGATGATAGTTGTAAACATTTATAGATGTAAATAAGATATTTTATAAAATAAATAAAGCTTCCGGGGCTAAGTTTCTTGTAAAACTTTTAATTTCAAGCTTTCGGACTTGTCAGTTCTTCAAGAGGATTATCACGTTAACAATTTAATATTGAATACATTTTTTATATACACGTTATATAGTTTAAATACCTACTATATAATGAGAGAATAATATACTACATTATTTCTGTTTGAAAATCAAATTTTTTTTGGAAATATACGTGCGTGGTGGATTGATGATACGTGCTGGTGGAATGATATTTACCAACCTAAATTATATTAGAATCTTTGAATTATAAAATTTAAAATAATTAGAAATTCTTCCGATAGATGGCGTTGTTATATCAAATTTGAACAGTAATAAATCCTTTAATTCATATTCAATATACATTGAGAAATAATTAAGATAAACTTATATATATTGAATTATATGTTTTTTAAAGGTATTTTGAAAACACCGTTGTTTTCATATTTCTGTAAGAGACTATATTTTTTTAATTAAAATATAAATGTATAAGGTTTTTTCTGAAAAATAAATTTTCTAGATATATTTTAAAGTATGATTTCAACACAATGATGTTTCTTTTTATAAATCGTAATAAATTTATTTTACAGATTTTCACCTGTTTTATAACATTAAACCTAACATAATATTGCAGTTTTGAATGTAGTATTAGGAGTATAAAAAATGAGTTCGTGCGGTTTTATTTTCGAAAATTGAAGCTTTATTGTGAACAATTGGTTATACCTTCAATGTTCAAAGTATTGTCCGTCGCTAGCCACTACTTTTTCCCATCTTTCGGGGAATTGACGGATCCCATCACGGTAAAAGGCCGGCTCTTTGGCTGCTATCCATTCATCGATCCATTTTTGACTTCATCGTAATTGGAGAAGTGATGGTCAGCCAGGCCATGTTGCATTGATCGGAAGAGATAATAACACTGATAGACAAAACTTAAGGAAGTTGTACCTTATAGCATATATATATCGGGATTCAGAAAATAACTCTGAGAGATATTTTCTGAATCCCGATATATATATATGCTATAAGGTACAACTTCCTTAAGTTTTGTCTATCAGTGTAATCAGAAGGAGCAATGTCTGGGCTATACGGCGGGTGGGGTAGGACTTCCCATTTGAACGTTTCTAAGTACGTTTTAACGGGTGCTGCAGCATGTGGCTGAGCATTATCATGTTGCAAAATAACTTTGTCGTGTTTTGACGTATTGCAGAAGTTTTTATAGCAATGCTCAGCTCAAACGCATCAATTGTCTTCAGTAGACTTCCCCTGTGATCTTTTTGTTCGCGGTTGTAGCAGCTCATAATATATTTGTAGACATCAACTTTCGATTACCATAACTATGTTGTAAGATTATAAACTCAAAAGAAGATTCTTCTATAGAACATGTTTATTTTGCTAGGTTTTGTACGACATCGTTCTTTAACGGGCGTAAAGAGGTGATGTGAGATGTGTGCAATTGTCTGCGTGTACCTTGTCTTTACGCCCGATGAAGTTACCTTAGCAATTACATTAACTATACAACACATGGGGCTATAGATATATTGGAATATATTATAACATATATATTCAAATAATATATAGTCACATTTGAAGAGAATATTGTACATATACTTCACAGGCCACCATACTCTCCTGACCTCTCACCAATCGGGCATGTCTGGGACATTATTGGACAGGGTTTGCATGCCTTGACTCAGCCACGTTCAGAAGAACTGTGGCAAATGGTTGAAAGGGAATGGAGAGCCATCCCTCAGGACACCATCCATAGTCTGATTGACTCTCTACCTAGACGTGGTGCTGCGTGCATCGCCGTCCGCGGTGGTCCTACTTGCTACTCAGCCCACGCCGTTCTCGCTCTGTATTATGATTATCATTTTGAAATAAATATCACTTATTGTTCGTTCCTGTCTCTCTCTCTGTGTTTGCCAAGTTTCATCACTTTTTAGGCCCTCTTTCTTGGTATTCCATTTTCAATGTCACGCAGTCTAATAACCATTTGGCTTTACCCAAGAGGTTATATAAATTCAAAGTTGTTACAAGCTAAATGTTCACATAAGAGAGATTTTACTCTATAAATACACCTTATATTTTTCAATAGAAGAAGCGTTATCTTCTAAATATATGAAATTTCAAAAAATGTCTTTAATTTTAATATGAATATTTTCAAAGTAAAATTTATATATATAATGAAGAAAAAGGTAAAATACAATAAATAAGATAAGTTTACACACACATTGTTATATCTTATATATATTATATCTTATTCATCATATTTATCTTTTTCTTCATTATTTTTATTTATCAAATATTAAATCAGAGTAAACATGTTTCTGTTAAATATATATTTGCATATATTCTGGTAGAAATTTGGGATCCAATAATTACTCTTCATATACCATTAAAATTATATAACATCCTTCCCATGTGGAATAATTTATCTAGAAATAATCCATTTTTATTAAATATTTTCTTATCCAATTTTATGAAATTAGGCCAAAGAATTGCTATTGTTTCAAGGCCTGATGTGTCATATTGTATTATATCTATTTTCAATTATTTGTAGATCACAGAGCTTTAATGATATATCAAAACCTCGTAAACATCTCTAGCGGGATATCGCGTTTGTGTGTTGAAATAAATTGTTGAAGAAAAGTGACGTCGCACGTCGGCTGTTCCCATAGCACAGGCCGCTTCCTGCCAGACATCACGTGACCTGACGCCGCTCCGATGTACTTGTAATATTGGTTTCAGATTTGCCTTTGTTCTTTGCCCTAACGCTTGCTTTGTTTGACTCTCTTTGTTACTTGTCATCTTAATATATATAATTGATAATTAAACATACTTTCTGAGATCCAACCTCTGATTTTCTTACATGGCAGCAGAGCTTGGTTGGTATCAAATATTTTTAATTATCTAAGCTGAAATTCGTTTGCTTGCTCAAGATGACAACTGAACTTCCACAAATTCAAAAATTCAACGGCGATAATTTTCATCTATGGAAATTTCAAATGAAGATTATTCTAGAAGCAAAAGATCTTCTCAGTATAACTGATGGCTCTGAAGTAAAACCTGAAATAGAGGATATTGAAAAATTCTCTGAATGGAAAAAGAAAGATGCAAAATCCAAAATGCTGATCACTACTGCTCTAGATTTTAAATATCTTCAACAGATTGTTAATTGCCAGACTTCAGCAGAAATGTGGAAGAAAGTATCAACAATATATGAACTGAAATCTGAAACAAACAAATATTTGCTGCAACAAAGATTTTTCGAATATAAAATGAATCCAAATGATAACATTGCTACTCACATTTCCAAAGTTGAAACGCTGGCACAACAAATGAAAGATCTAGGTGAGCCAATCTCTGATGTTGCCCTAATTACAAAGATAATTTGCAGCTTGCCTGATAAATACAAGAATTTCATAACAGCATGGGATTCAGTTTCATCAGGAGAAAAGACACTAGAAAACTTGAAGGCAAGATTACTGAAAGAAGAAAATTACAGGATCATTGGGATTCTTCAGGAAATTCTAAACCAGATAATGCCTTGATGACTTTTTCAAAGTTCAACAGAAATTCAACAGCTTCCAACAAACAACAGCAGCATCAACAATCCATTAAAGATAAAAAGAAGAACACACACTGTGGATATTGCAAGAAGAAAGGACATTGGTGGAAAGAATGCTAAAAAAGAAAGGAAGAACAAAAACGACAACAGCCAAGTTCTTCAGCCAGAGATGATAGCTGTGCTTTTCAGCTGAGACAAGTGCCTTCCTCGCTGAAACAAAGGATTCCTGGATTGCAGATTCTGGAGCAACGTATCACATGACTTTCAGAAGAGAATGGTTCTCTACGTTCAAAGAAATACCAGAAGGTGTTCATCCTGTGTGCCTTGGAGATGGAAAGCAGATCTATGCAAAAGGTAAGGGAAATATTGATATTCTCTCTTATGTTGATAGTCAGGAAATTAATGCAACTCTTTTGGATGTTCTCTATATACCTGAATTGGAGACCAATCTTTTTTCGATATCTACTGCAACAAAACATGGTTTACGCTCATTTGTAAAAGAAATCAGATAAAATTGACTAAAAATTCGAAAGTGCTAGTTACTGGAATAAAGGACAATTCAAATCTTTATAGAATTTTTATTAAAGCAAAGCAATCTTCACAAACTCATGTTGCTCAGTTAAGTCTAGATATATGGCATCAAAGAATGGGTCATGTAAATCCTATAAAATTAACCCAAATGTTTGAAAATAATGTTTTTGAAGAAAACATTAAAATTAGAGAAAAGCCTGATTCTTTACTATGTGAAGCATGCATCTATGGAAAACAAAATAGAAAAGTTTTTCACGCGTCAACAAGTCCAAATTCGACCTATCCAGGAGAGCTGATCTATTCAGATGTTTGTGGACCAATGAGTAAAAGATCACCAGGTGGATCATTATATTTTGTATCATTCAAGGATGATTTTTCAAGATTTAGAGTGGCCTACTTCATTAGGCATAAATCAGATGTACTTGAAAAATTTAAAGAATTTGTAAAAAGAGTTAGGACTGAAACTGGAAATAAAATAAAAAGATTCAGAACAGATAATGGCACAGAATTCTTAAATAAGAATTTTTCTGATTATCTAAAACCTCTAGGAATTGTTCATGAACTCACTGCTCCATATACCCCAGAACAGAATGGAATTTCTGAAAGAGATAACAGAACAATAGTTGAATCAGCTAGATGCTTGTTACATGGAAGAAAAATGCCGCTTGAACTGTGGGCTGAAGCCGTAAACACAGCAGTCTATCTCTTAAATAGATGTACTACTAAAGTATTGGGAAACTCTACACCTTATGAAATATGGTACAAGAGAAACCCCTCCATCTTACATTTGAAAACTTTTGGATGTAACGCTTATGTGCATATACCAAAAGATAACAGAAAGAAATTAGACAAAAAGAGTATTCGTACATTTTTTGTTGGATATACTGAAACTAACAAAAATTAAAGAATGTGGGATCCTATTGCTAGAAAAATTATCATAAGCAGAGATGTAATATTTACTGAAGCTAATACATCAGAAAATATTCAGGTGCAACCAACAAGAGCAGGTAACTATATATAGTGAAGAAAGTGTTGATAACACAAATACCAGTTCCAAACCAGAAGAATCATGTCGATACCCTCTCAGGAATAGAATTAGAGAAAATGAACAAACATCAACCAGCTGTACAAGAGCTATTTCATATGCTTGTTATGTCCATGACCAAGAACCATTGAACTATGAAGATGCAATTGTAGGACAAAACTCAAAACAGTGGAAACTAGCTATGGACGATGAATCAATTCCTTGATGAAAAATCAAACATGGACTTATGTGACACTACCATCAGACAGAAAAGCTATTGCATGCAAGTGGGTATACAAAATAAAGCAAAATGCAGATGGATCAAATAAAATGTTTAAGGCTAGACTAGTTGCGAAAGGTTATTCACAAAAATCAGGACTTGATTATGGTGAAACTTTTTCTCCAGTAGTAAAATTCGATTCAATTAGAACAATCTTATCACTTTGTGCATCACTTGATATGGAAATGATTCAGTTAGATGTAAAATCTGTACCTTCTGATCCTTACTCAAAACTAACAAAAGAGATGTGCCCAAAGGATAATCAGGAAATTGAAGAAATGAACAAGATTCCATACAGACAGACAATTGGTAGTTTAATGTACCTCATGACTGGAACTAGACCTGATATTGCCTACGCAGTCAGCAGGGTTAGCCAATTTATGAACAACCCAGGACCTTCACATTGGACCGCAGTAAAGAAAATATTTGGATACTTAAAAGCTACGAAAAACATCGGCATTTGTTTTGGTGGGAGTTCCTGCACTACATCTCTGATAGGTTTTTCCGATGCTGATTTTGCTGGAGACCTAGACACAAGAAAATCAACCACCGGATATGTGTTCATGTTGAATAATGGACCTATTTCTTGGTGCAGTCAAAAACAGAATTGTGTGTCTCTGTCAACAACAGAATCTGAATATATTGCAGCTTCCAAAGCAACGAAAGAAGCAATTTGGCTGAGACAACTTCTACGCGAGCTACATCAAGAACAAGTAAAGCCTACAACAATTTTTTGCGACAATCAAAGCTGCATAAGACTTGTTCGCAACCCAGAATACCACAAAAGAACTAAACATATTGATATTTCGTATCACTTTATCAGAGATCATTTTCAAAACCATGCAATTGACCTTATTTATGTCTGCTCCAATGATCAAGCTGCAGACATATTTACGAAAGCTCTACCTCCAGAAAGATATAGAAGACTAAGGAGCCAACTTGGACTGTTTGAAACAACAAAGTGCTCGTCAGGTGGGAGTGTTGAAGAAAAGTGACGTCGCACGTCGGCTGTTCTCATAGCAACGGCCGCTTCCTGCCAGACATCACGTGACCTGACGCCGCTCCGATGTACTTGTAATATTGGTTTCAGATTTGCCTTTGTTCTTTGCCCTAACGCTTGCTTTGTTTGACTCTCTTTGTTACTTGTCATCTTAATATATATAATTGATAATTAAACATACTTTCTGAGATCCAACCTCTGATTTTCTTACATAAATGAATAAAAATAAAAACCGGAGCCAAAGGTCGGACCTTTCCTGTTCCTTGTTTTCCTGTTGAGAAGTTATATGGCGCCAGGTTTTGTCACGGCTATCTCTGGGGACGTCAGCCTTTCTTTAACTCTATTAATTCCAAGCAAGTTACAATAATGCAGACTATTTTGATTTTCATATTAAAAAATACATATTTATCCCATATATATATGACATAATAAAAATCATATTTTTATTATTCATTAATATAATTATAATTTAAATAATCATAGAATTAACACAGAGTTAATTTTTTGAAATCCTTAACAAAAGGAGTACAACGCAATATTGTTTTTTGTTTATACTTAGAATATCATATAGAATTGTATGTATGAAAACTGTTTGTTCTTAAAAATATAATCATTAAAATAAATTCAATTTTGGGATATAAAGTTATCATTTCAATTCAATCCACGACTGCATGAATGAATTGGTAACGTACCTAAAATACATCTTTTTTTACGACATATATATATATTAAATATATAAAAATCTAAATATTCTCTATTATTGTAACTTTCTTGGAAATAACAAAGTTGAAGAAAGGCTGACGTCCCCAGCGATAGCCGTGATAAAACCTGGCGCCATATAACTTCACAACAGGGAAACAGGGAACAGGAAAGGTCCGACCTTTGGCCCCAGTAAATGGGAACTCCAGAGTCGGGACTGTTAGAAGGCAGTTGGGAAAAAAAGTTCATAGGAGATGTACTGGGAAGTCTCATTACTGGAGCCATGTCAATACATCTGTTTCTACGGACGTAGTCTTCTTGTCGCCACTAACCTCTGGAGTGTTGATTTCCATATCCATTCACATTAGAACAGAAAGTTGACAGCACAAGACTGATCAAGAAACAAAGTCCCACGTTACCAGACTGGAAAATAAAACTGAAGCGAAGAGAATCACTTCAGTGGAGACTCGCTCACTTTAGCCTCAGATGGATAACCCCGAGCCAACATATGCTACGACTGCCGAGACAAGCCTCGGTGTCCTCATATCCCGCCTTATCTACATACTGGATCATCCCACCAGATCCCGGGACCCTATTTCAAATTTAAAATCAGAATTTTCTGTTATTTCCAATACAAAGCAATAACGCACCATCTATATATAATGAATGAAGACATTAAGACTCGAATGTTTCTTTCACAAATAAATGAAACTTCTACTGTCCTTACTGTGATGAAAAAATATTGGGAGTGCTTGGTTCATCAGTAGAGAACCCTCCCAGCGATTTCACCAATTTAATCTACCAGACCGCTTCTTTAGAGCTCTAATACTGTATTGGATCATTTTGATTTTATATGCTACACTGAAGAGTGGAATCTTAAAAATGGTATTTAAGCAGTCTGGTAGATTGAATTGACGAAACCGCTGGGAGGATTCACCACTGCTTCACCATTTTTATCACAGCAGTAAGAACAGTAGTGGTTTGATTTATTTGTGAAAAAGAAACATTCGTGTCTTAATGTCTTTATTCGTTATTTCCAATCAAACATTTCTATGAATTATGCCAGACGAGAATATATACTTAGAACAATTCATAGAAATATTTACAGAATAAATAATAAATAAATCTCTCATTCTTTCATAAAGATAAGGAAATCTTAGAAAAGAAATAATCCAAAATGGCTATATTTACCTTAATGTGAATAAATTATATTTTATGTTTATATATATATATTGATAAGCCACGAGGGAAATTTACAGAGTAGCAAAATATAAACATGAAAAATGACCACTCTGTTAATAAAAATAATAAAATTATATTTTATTGCTTTAAATATTATCTTTAAAATATTCCACATCAAGTAGAACCTAATTTTATAATAACTAATTTATATATATTTTTTAAATATTATATTTATTGAAATTATGGCCATGTTTTTTTTATTATTATTTTAGAAATTTCTTATCTCAAAATATATTTCAATTCTCTTTATTTTATCCAATTTTATATTTACACCAGAGTCTAGTTTTCTTATCAATAGAAGGTAGGTAAATTTTATTTATTACTATGACATTCTATATCTTAAATTTTTTCCTTTAACTCATTAAAATCCCAGTTTGAAAAAACAAAAAAAAAATAATAAAAATTTACACAAAACGAAATAATAATAGTTATATAATTTAAATAACTACTCGATTTTTTTTTGGCAGGAGAAAATCTTGTTCTTCATCTCAGGTAACTTTTATTTTTGGAAAAAAGAGAGAGTGTGTGTGAATATAAGTGAATATTAATTCAAATGAAAACATTAAGACGCGAATTTTTCTTTTCACAAATAAAACAAACTTCTACTGTCCTTACTGCGATGAAAAAATATTGGGAGGGCTTGGCTCATCAGTGAAGGTTTTATGAAAGAAATGAGCATTTACTGGCAAAATACATTTATTGATCGTAATTTGTGCAAATGTTCGATATTCTTCAAAATACATTCCTCCTGCATCAATACACTTGCGGAGACGCTTTTGCCACGCCTGAAAGGCACCCTGAAACTCCTCGACAGGAATGCTTCTCAGGAACGTTGTAACATGGTGTTGGATGTTTTCCACGGTTTCCCAATGTTTTCCTTTCATATATCTCTTGAGTCGCGGAAACAAAAAGAAGTCACATGGAGCTAAGTCGGGACTGTAAGGGGGGTGAGGGATCACCGGGGTGTTGCTCCGGGCCAAGAAGTTGGTAATGATGAAGGCTGTGTGGCTGGTGGCATTGTCATGGTGGAGCTTGACCGTGTCTTTGATGTCAGTCCTCACGCGTACGATCCGGCGTTTCAATCTCCTGAGCACCTCCAGGTAAAAGGCTGAGTTTACAGTTTGTCCCTGCTGTACAAACTCACAATAGACTATTCCTCGGATGTCAAAGAAGACAATGATCATCGTTTTGATGCGCGACTTGCTCATTCGCGCTTTCTTGGGGCGTGGGGATGATTTTGTGTGCCATGCACAGCTCTGCCTTTTCGACTCTGGGTCGTATTAAAACATCCAGGATTCGTCTCCGGTTACTACAGAGTTCAGAAAGTCCGGTTCATTTTAAATCAAATCCAACAATTCTTGACAGCGCAAAACTCTAAGTTCTTTCTGGTCTTGCGTCAACACTTTCGGCACAAGCTTCGCACAGACCTTACGCATTTGCAGATCTTCGGTCACTATCCCATGTACCACCAATGTGGACATGTGTAATGTGTCAGCAATTTTCTTAATCGACAGTCGGTGCGCAAAACTTCGAGCACACGATCCACTTTCTCGTCAGTTCTGGCCGTTGTTGGGCGTCCTGAACGGGGTTCGTCGGCGACCTCCTCCCGGCCCTCCTTGAACGCCTTGTGCCACTTCCCAGACTGTGATCTTGAAATGCAATCGTCCTTGAAGGCTTTTTGCAGCATCTGGAATGTTTCGGTTGCATTTTTTCCAAGCCTTACGCAAAACTTTATGGCGTATCGTTGTTCAAGCGAACGCTCCATCGCGCTATGTTACAAAAGTTGAAAAGACACTTCAAGCGAAGGCATGTATCCCTCTCCCCTCACACTGCTCGAACTCAACTGACGACCGGATGGATTTGTTGAAGTTTGAGATTGAATCAAGGAATAAAAGGATTATTTATTAAACAAAGTAACTTAAAACAAGATGTTACTTTAACATCTTGTTTTAAGTTACTTTGTTTAATAAATAATCCTTTTATTCCTTGATTCAATCTCAAACTTCAACAGGTTATGGAGCCAATGGCGTGGGGGATCCACCAATCAACGGCCGCGGAAGCGTGCTGGGCCCATAACCTGTTGAAGTTTGAGATTGAATCAAGGAATAAAAGGATTATTTATTAAACAAAGTAACTTAAAACAAGATGTTAAAGTAACAACATTATAAAGGCAAGTAAGTAGTGACGTCGATCGCAGCGCCGTCACGGCCGTTGATTGGTGGATCCCCCACGCCATTGGCACCACGCCAATCTTTGGATCGCTTATTCCAACACTCCCTCTCGATCCAAAATGTTCAGTAGACCTCTTAAGTAGTGGAATTGGTTTCGTGGAAGAGGTTTAGTCATTATATCAGCTAGCTGTTCTGAGCTGCAAACATGATGCACTTTAAGTTCACCTTCTTCATGTTTGGATCTAATGAAGTGGTAGCGAACATCAAGTTGGTCTTGTCCAGTGAAGAGAATTCCCATGTGTGGAGTGCCTTTCAGATAACGGAAAATATTATTCACTGTTGTACAATGTGCAGGTCCTGGATATTCTAGGAATTTACTCACTTGTGAAACTGCATAAGTGATATCTGGACGTGAAACACATGATGCAAACATAAGGGATCCAACAGCTTCTCGAAAAGGGAATTTAGGCATCTTTTCCTTTTGTTCTGGAGTAGGACAGTCCTGCTTTGTTAAGATGACAGAAGGATCCATAGGCACCGAAGCAGGAATACAGTCAGCCATATTAAATTTACTCAAAATTTTGTCAATATATGATGACTGGTGAATGAAAATACTTGCCCTATCTTCTGACTGCTCTATTTGTAGCCCAACAAAAAAGTTAACACTTCCAGATGTAATATCAAATGCGTGTTCTAACTCATCCATTATAATAGCTATTGCCTCTTTATCTTTAGATAGAATAATTCCATCATCAACATAGAGAGCTAAGATAACATTTGAATCATTGTGTGTTCCAATGAAAATGCACGGGTCGGCGTCTGATGTTTTGAAATTATGGCTATACAAAAAATTGGTAAATTTCTTATTCCAATTTCTAGAAGATTGTTTAAGACCATACAGACTTTTATGTAATCTATAGCAGCTATTATCATCTCTCTTGTAGCCTTCTGGTTGTTCAAGATAAACAAGTTCCTCTAATTCGCCATTGAGAAAAGCTGTCTTTACATCGAATTGCTTAAGAAACATCCTTTCAGAAGCAGCGTGTGATAAAAGAATGCGTAACGAATCATACCTGACTACTGGGCTAAACGTATCGAAATAGTCAACATTTTTGATTTGAGAATAGCCTTTTGCAACTAATCTGGCTTTGAACCGTTGAATTGTACCATCGGACTCCGTTTTAATTTTATAAACCCATTTACAACCGATAGGTTTATGACCATTTGCCAAACGTTCTAAAGTCCATGTTTTATTTTTATTTAATGCATCAATCTCTTCATCCATGGCTAATTTCCATCTTTCTGAATCTGAACTCGCCATTGCATCCACATAGCTACTGGGCTCATCAGCGAGCAGCGCAAAGTTACATTTGCTATTCGAAACCTTAGAGCGAGTTATCATTGGATGCGAACTGATATCGGATACTGGCGGCATTTCCTGCACTGGAATGTTTGGTGTCGCAACTGGTGATTCATCCGGAGCGCTGTTAATCTGAAATATTATTTCTTTTGGTTTGGTAGATTCTCTATCTGGAGTAGCTTTCTCATCGAATGTGACATCTTTAGAAATTCTTATTTTTCTAGTTTTCCAATCCCATAATCTAAAATTTTTGCTTGTATTCTCATAACCTAAAAACATAAGTTTTATCGATTTATTATCCCACTTTTTACGGTTTTCTTTGGGAATATGCATATAAGCATTACAGCCAAATATTTTATAGTTAGCTACATTAGGCTTTGTGCCAAAGAAAAGTTCATAAGGTGTCGTTCCAGGGGTTTGCTTAGTCGCACTTCTATTTAGAATATTAGTGGCTGTGTTACAGGCCTCAGCCCAAAAAAATCCTGGAAGATTTCGTGAATTTAGCATGGACCTGGCTGCTTCCACAATCGTACGATTGTCTCTTTCTATACGTCCTATCTGTTCGTGCACATAAGGTGCAGTGAACTCGTGAATTATCCCAAATCTTTTACATAAATCTGCAAAATTATCGCTTTTGAATTCTAGCGCATTATCAGTCCTAAGAACTTTTATCTTATTTCCAGTTTGAGTATAGATTAGAGTAGCATATTCTTTGAATATATCTAGCACATCTGATTTGTTTTTAATAAAATAAATATGGCGATAACCACTAAAGTAATCTTTAAATAAGCAGAAATACAGATATTTACTTAATGATTGAGTCTGCATTGGGCCACAAATATCAGCATAAATAAACTCACCTAGCTGGTAGTTTTTGCCATCTGAGGGATAGCACGACTTTCTATGGGCTTTTCCAAGTTGGCATCCTTCACAGAAGAAAGATTCTCCCTCTAAATCTTGAGGCTGCAGACCATCCACCAATCCTTTGGTCGCCATCTCTCGAAGTGTAGCAACTGGAAGATGTGCAAGTCTCTCGTGCCACAACTGAAGCTTGTTCTCGCTGGTGATGTATCCTTGTGATGATGACGTAACCTTGAAGAGCATCCTGTAGAGGTCGTCATGACGCACTCCTACGGCTTTTAGGTCATTATCCATGAAGATCTGTAGCTTGTCATGTTTGATAATGACGTTGAATCCTCTTCTTGTGGACGTAGAAAGGCTATACAAATTTTTCTTTAGTTGCGGCGAGTAGAGCACATTTCTTATGTACGTATTGTACCATCCACCGTCGACGTAGGCTTGAATCTCGATGTCTCCCATGCCTTCTGCAAGTAGTGTCGAGTTGTCTCCCAAGTAGATTGGATGATCACTGGTGAACGGCGTGTAGGTCTTGAACCACTCTCGTCGAAATGTCATGCTGCAGCTTGCACCGCTGTCAGCATACCAAATATCATTGGGCTCTACTTGATTATCGCACAAAATAAGTCCATAATAACTTGAACTTCCTTTTGAATCATGAAGATTTTTGGATTTATTTTTCTCATTAGCTAATCTTTTTCTACATTCGCGGCTCCAATGTCCAATTTTGTGACAATAGTGGCATTTAGTGTTCTTCTTGGCATCTTGAAAAGAACGTTGTGTATCTTTAGGCTTAGTTCGTGCTTGCCTGTGTAATAAGGCCTCATCTTGTTTAGAAGAACCGCTTTGTTGATTCCTTGTTTCTTCAATCAAAAGTCTTGCAGTTAAATTGTTAAGAGTTTGAGCTTTCGGATCTAACGATTCCCACGCTGCAACAAAGTAGCGCATACTCGAAGGCAAAGTATTTAAAATTTTTGCTACCTTTTGATCTTCCGTTATGGTTCCGCCCATTTGTGAAATTTGTGCAGAAATATTTTCAATTTTTGCTATGTAATCACTTATTGTTTCCGATGTCAATCGTGCATCGAAGAATTGTTGCCAAAGTAGGCCAATAGTAAATTCGGATTTTTGTTCATGAATAGCAAGTAATTTCTGCCACATTTGTGAAGCGGAAGTACAGTTCATCAGGGGCTGAAGAAACTTTAATTCGATTGCCTGTGATAATAACATCCTTGCCTTAACGTCCTTTGATTTCCAATTCTGTAGTGAACTTTCAGAGTTACTGTCGGAGGAAACAACATTCGGCTTTATTTCTAAGCCTTCCAATAATTCTAGTAATTTTTGTTGTTCCATAAGAAGCCTGAATTGGAATTTCCATAGTGAAAAGTTTTCACCATTAAAAACTTTAATCCTTGAAAGACAATCTTCGCTCATCTTCTTTGTCTTGGAATCGGCCAACGACAAAAAGAAACTAGGGTTATGGTTGGCGGTTGACGCCTAAACTTCGAGCAAAACAAAGGCTTACTCACTGCTGGCAGTTAATCCTTTTAGGCGCAGTGGAAGCGTGCTGGGCCCATAACCTGTTGAAGTTTGAGATTGAATCAAGGAATAAAAGGATTATTTATTAAACAAAGTAACTTAAAACAAGATGTTAAAGTAACAACATTATAAAGGCAAGTAAGTAGTGACGTCGATCGCAGCGCCGTCACGGCCGTTGATTGGTGGATCCCCCACGCCATTGGCACCACGCCAATCTTTGGATCGCTTATTCCAACAGGATTGAAAGGGTATATCCCTCCACCACATTTCCCACGGTTTTACCGTGCTGCCATCTATCGTCGCGTCACAATAACATTATGCTCATTACTTTCATAATGGACCCTGTATAATGTCTGTGAAAAAAGGAACATCAATAAAAATCATGAAGAACAAAGAAGAATGTTTTGACATGAAGAACAAAGGATGATCTTTTATTTTTAAATAACCTTTTGTATTTTTAGATATATAATCTTTTGCATTTTATCATTTCTCACTTTTATAATGTTGTTGTTGTTGTCGTGTCCAAAGAAGAGTCTCAGATGTCTCCATGCATCTCCATCACAGCAGCAGCAATGTCCACTATCTGCTCTTCATTGGAAAATGGGTGCCGTTGCCACGTTAGTCACCTTGGAAACGAACCAGAATTTGGTCGAATATTCCAAGGGTCCAGGGGGGACCGCAGGGAGGTGTGGTCGGACTTCTCCCCCCCTTATAATGTTGTGCTAAGTATATAAGCCAATAAATATATTTTATATCGAAATGCTCCAACTCTTCAATCGAAAATTAATAACAATTAGTAGGTGAGCCCTCTCAGCGGTTTCGCCAATTCATTCTATCAGACCGCTTCTTTAGACCTCTAATATTGTATTGGATCATTCTGCTTATATATGCTACACTGAAGGGTGGAATCTTAGAAATGGTATTTAAGCTAACTATGAACATAAGCTTTTAGGACAGTAGAATTACATTTAAATATTTGAATCGAGCAATACTCTTCCGCAAACAAAATTTCCGCAAATTAAAATAATTGATGATATTTAAAAATTTACAACAACAACAACAAAAGCCTTTATTGAGGACCTTTCGTCCTATATAGGATTCGCCAGTTTACAGAGTAATTGAAGAGAAGAGAACTAAGAATACAGAGAGAAACCTATATGTAGTAGGTATAGTGTAGTATTTTCTACACTGTGACTTTATACAACAGCACCAAGAAGCCTTTTACTGGAATCAAAGTCCCATACAGGATTCGTCATTCTAGTCCTGACAAAGATTATTTACATATAATTATTTACATCAATTAGATTATGTATATAGCTTCCTTTTCTCTTCAGCCGTCTTCCAAAATTTGAACAACGCAAACGCTCCAGCTCTGTTTCTCACCACCTCATTCATCAGGAGCTCCAAAGAGAGTCCCTCAAGGCGTATTTCACTGAGGAGCACTTCTCGTTCGTCTTTCAGCCCCATACATGAGAGTATATGGTGATGTAGCCCGGCTCCATTCTTGTCCCGCAAATATTGCATGTCCAACCGTCTGTTTTAAATATTCTGGGGCGATCATCAGTAAAGAGCACCGAGAGGATTCTCAGTCCGGCAATACACCGTTTGACCCGGAGCGGGAAATCGCTGGACAGATAGTGTTCCGATAACGGAGTTGAGCAGATGTTTTTATAGTGGGGGTATAGTCTTGAATTTATTATTCTTGTGTGATCCTTTTGCAGAGATTGATCTATTGCAGTCCTGATTATGTAGGGAATTTCTCTTTGTAATGTTCTATAGTCTGTGCAGAAATTCAGCCATTGAAATCCGGTGGTGTTTAAAATATTAACTATACTTCCTGTGAAACCTATATATTTTTTCGTTGCGTTTGAGATTTCCCTGGGACAAACAGAGCAGCGGCAATCTAGTTCCACCCATTCCCAACATTCTCAACCAGAACTTTGAGGTAAGTTTCAAGACTGTAACGCTGAGTGAGACTCTTCCCAATTCTATCCTGAGCATGTATCCGGGGGTGTATCTTGGTAAATTTAGATATCTTCGCATAAATGAGTCCTGAATTTGATAAACAATTAATGTATGCTCATTTGCCCAAACAGGTGCCGCGTATAGCAGGGTTGATAGAACCATCGCGTCAAGAAGTTTCATAGAGAATTTAAAAGAGTTCATCTTCGACCTGGTCAGAATAGGCCATACCGCACCACTGGCAGCGAGAGCTTTACCCTTATAGTATAATGCGGCTTGCTTAAAAGAGTTTGTTGAGGTGAGTGGATATCCCAGATACATGTATCTTTCCGTGACATCCAGTGTTTGTTGTCCCCAATACCAATTATCGGATTTTGACCGCTTCCCACCATTGCGAAATACCATTATTTTTTATTTGTTTTCGTTCAGCGTTAGCATATTTTCCTCAAAATATTTTCGTATCATATTAATTTTTAACTGCAAATTGTTCTTAGATTCGCCTATCAGTACAATATCATCTGCATATAGTAACAAATGGACATTTCCATGCTTTGGCAGATAAATACCAGGTATATCAGAGCAGTCAAAAGTACTAATCAGGTCATTAATAAAAAGTATGAATAAGTAAGGAGATAGTGGCTCACCCTGTAACACTCCGGATTTCATTTTGATAAATTCAGTGAGTGAATTGTTCCATCTCACCGCAGCTGTCATGTTTTCGTAGTAATTCTTAATTAGATTTATAAATCGGAAATTCAATCCAATGTCTAACAGTTTTTTTCCATAGGAGAGCTTGGGGCACCGTATCAAAAGCCTTTTTAAGATCGATAAAGAAAGCGTAGAAATTTCGTCTTTTACGTCTAATTGTTAATTGGATTAGTGAGACTAAAGTAAAAATATGATCCTGGCATGTGTGAATGTTCTTTTCTGAAACCGGCTTGATTTTCCTGTATAATTGCTCTAATTTCGCTCCAGTTGCTTAGTCGTATTTTCAGTATTGACGAGAAAAGCTTAGCGAGGTTGCTTAGAAGTGCTATTCCCCGATAATTGTGAGGATTGTCGGCATCACCATTTTTAAAGATTGGATGTATAATTGTTTTGCACCAAGTTGTTGGGAATTGACCAGTTTTTAGAACTCTATTGTAAATATATTTTAAGGCAGTCAAATAAGCTGGGGGCAAGGCTTTTATAGCTTCATTAGGAATATTATCAAGTCCACAAGCCTTATTGCGCTTCAAGTGAGCGATTTCTCCAATTATCTCCGACAAGGATATTTCGGCCATTAACTCGTCGTCTGGCATCAGTATAACTCTTATGGGCCAATCGTACTTGACTGGTGGCGAAGTCGCGAGATGTTCGGTATAAAACTGTTGCCATTTTTGAATAGAAATGTTTCCGAGAGTTGTTCTTCTATTTTTAAACAGTGATATTGTTTTCCAAAAACCCGCAGAGTCCCTCACCTCCTTCAACCTCTCTTGTATTTTAGCATAGTAGGTTTTCTTTTTGTCGGTCAGAAGTGATGAGTATTTATTTTTTAATAAAGCGTATGCCTTGCGGTCACCTTCACTGTTTGATCTTATGTAGATTTTAAGCTGAGATTTTAGAGATTTATTTGTTAAGTAGCACTCACGGTCGAACCAGGGTTTGGATTTAGGACCATCGGGTGTTATTACTACTTGCATACCAGCAGTGTGCATTGCACTCCGGATTTGATTGGTGAAATTTTTAGTTAGCATTTCAATCGGTGAATTCCAAGATCCTTGTATTGAGACTAGATTCTGTATGAAGGTAGTCTCTTTTTCGGATGCCCATTTGTACTTTTTAAAGGTACAAGGTGTAGAGCTTTCAAGTTTTATTCCATCTAAGTTGGAGTCCATTTTAATAACCATTGGCATATGATCCGAATATGGAAGTGTATTAATCAACAAATCAATTCTATGTTCTAGGAGCGTGTGAGTAACTATACAGTAATCTACCACAGAGGAACCCCGTTCTGATATGTAGGTGTATTCCCCATTTTCATCACTCTTCGTTCTTCCATTTATAATTACCAGGAGGTTATCTTCAAGAAAATTTATAAATTGCACTGCAATATTTAAAAATTAAGGAAAAACAAGTATACACTAATCGCTAATTTTATATACAGCAGGTTGGGGTGGCCATTCTATTCTCAATATGAAAATTGTTTCTTAGTTATCTGATAAAATACTATTGAATATTGGATAAAAAAATATCATTTATTTTACCAATATTTCAGTTGGCTGAACGCCAAACTTTATCAAGGTATTATAACATATTAATGTGTTTGAGTCAAAAGGCGATACATTAATTAAGATTATATAAAAGGGCGTACCTGGATCTGTAAAGAAAAACAAACAATTTTTTTTTCTTAAAATATTTCGAGAGATTCCTCCCTTTTTATCAGTGCAATAAATTAATAAAGAGGGAACAATCTCTCGAAATATATTAAGAAAAAAATTGTTTTTTTTTTTCTTTACAGATCCAGGTACGCTCTTTTATGTAATATTAATGTGTGTCAACAACACATTAAATATGTTATAATACCTTGATAAAGGTTGGCGTTCAGTCAACTGAAATATTGATAAAATAAATGATATGTTGATCCAAAAATGCCTTTTTAATTAAAGATTTATTTATGGATTGCTCTATTTTCAAAATTATTGAATAATGCAACAGATTTCTTGGAGATGAGTTTCTTTACATTTGATTAGCGCAACCTTGAGCTTTAAGGGATTTCTGCCCTTCTACAGGAGAACATAAAAACGAATAAACGTTGTAATCCTGTAGATATAGGCAGAAATTCCCGAAAGCTCAAGGTTGCATTGATAAAATGACAGAGTAAAAACTCATCTCCAGAAACCTTTTCCATTATTTAATTTATAACCAGGAAAATTTTAAATCAATTGAATCAAAAATACCATTGTATATATTCTCTATTTAAATATTTTTGCTCTATTTATAGGTATGTGAAACAATAAAAAGGTCAGGTGTTGATTTTAATAATAAAGAAGGCATATCCTGACCAGGAGCACATGTGCTTTTTAGATGTCACAGAGCCATCTAGTGGAACAGAAATCAACTAAACGTTGAATTAACTTGCTCCGTGATATTTGGCCAACCCATTTTCTTGATAAATAAAGAAACCCCATTCAAGAGGCTTCTTGAGAAATCAAATTGTAGGTATGATTGTAATATGCCTATTTACCTATTTATGTTAATTTTGTCTTCTATAGATGTCCAGCTCTTCAAACATAATCTTATCCTGTTTAATGTTGCGTAAAACGTTTGAATTTTCGAAATTATATAGCGCGACGTACAGGATAAGCTCTCAACACTATTTGAAGAGCTGGGGGTCTACATTTCACGTGAGTATGATTCTTCTGTATGATAAATAATTCAATATTTCCTCAATAAATGGCATTATATGTTATGAAATAAATATTCTGAGAATGTTTATAATATAATATATATAATGTTATTTATATATAAGTATTATAGATGTATTAGCAATAATATACACGATACACAATCTATATTTTAAAAAGGTTGTGAAAGCTCTTTACTTAAAATATTAAAATTGAATTATAAATACCATACAAATATAAATGTGTATAAATCACTAGTCATCATTAATTTCTATATATATATATATATATATATATATATATTGATAATTCATACACAAAGAATTAAAAGTGTGGAACTTTATAGAATCTTTTTAACTGATTTTTTCAGAGTAATTTGAAGTTTTTAATATCAAACGTGGCACATATTAAAATATACAGTAGAACCTCCCTGTAAAGGACAACATCTAATTGCAGAGCCAAAGTGTCCTTTAGAGAGAGGTGTCCTCTTATCGGAGAGTTGCTAAATAGTAAAAATGGTAATTTTGCAAATGATAACTGACCTTTGTAGAGAGGTGTTCGCTAGAGTTTTAAATATTTGTGGTCGTATGCGAGATAGTATTATATCAGGTTTGTTGTTAAATGGTGTGTTGTCATTTTTATAATAGTTAATTTACACTCATGAACAAAACTTAAGAAAGTGGAATGTCTTTGATGTCGCCAAACGTCTGTTTTTCTAAGGAGACAATTTACCAAAAAGGAATATACCAATCAATATCATTGCAATAAGTTTCTTAAGTTAAAATGGTTGTTTTAACTCAATAAATAAACTTATTCAAAAAAGGCACTGTAAAACTGTGTATCAAATATCTTTCAGAGTTATTGTCTGAATCCCGATATACACGCTTGAAGGTACAACTTCCTTAAGTTTTGTTTATGAAGGTATATTGGTTATCTGATGTGTCTTCAATAAAGGTCACTGTAATATCTTTCACATTTATTGTCTGAATCCCGATATACATGCTATAAGGTACAACTTCCTTAAGTTTTGTTCATGAGTGTATACACACTTGGTTATTTCGTGTGTCTTCAATAAAGGTGAAGGTATATTGGTTATCTGATGTGTCTCCAATAAAGGTCACTGTAATATCTTTCACAGTTATTGTCTGAATCCCGATATACACGCTAGAAGGTACAACTTCCTTAAGTTTTGTTTATGAAGGTATATTGGTTATCTGATGTGTCTTCAATAAAGGTCACTGTAATATCTTTCAGAGTTATTGTCTCAATCCCGATATACACGCTAAAATATACAACTTCCTTAAGTTTTGTCCATGAGTGTATATTGGTTATCTCGTGTGTCTTCAATAAAGGTCACTGTAATATCTTTCACAGTTATTGTCTCAATCCCGATATACACGTTAAAATATACAACTTCCTTAAGTTTTGATTATGAGTGAATATACACTTTGGTTATCTAATGTATCTTCAATAAAGGTCACTGTAATATCTTTCAGAGTTATTGTCTGAATCCCGATATACATGCTAGAAGGTACAACTTCCTTAAGTTTTGTTCATGAGTGTATATACACTTGGTTATCTCGTGTATCTTCAATAAAGGTCACTGTAATATCTTTCAGAGTTATTGTCTGAATCCCGATATACATGCTAGAAGGTACAACTTCCTTAAGTTTTGTTCATGAGTGTATATACACTTTGGTCATCTCATGTATCTTCAATAAAGGTCACTGTAATATCTTTCACAGTTATTGTCTCAATCCCGATATACAGTATATGCTGAAAGGTAAAATTTCCTTAAGTTTTGTCCATGAGTGTATTTATAGCTTTGAGGGTAATGTGGTCAAAAGTTTTTTTAGTTTTTTTTTTTTTTTGCTTATCCCTATAACACGTGGTACAGGCCATAATAACCATGGTGAGTAGAAGTAGGCGACTGTTTTTACTGTAAGTGCACCACATGTCTACACGTGTGAAATGCAGTTCGACTTTGCACTTACAAATGTGCCATAGCCCTGTTTGATTACTTATACTCGTTGATGGGATTGAACTTTTGCAAGAATCGGGGGTTATTGGAGCATTTTGTTTTTTATCAGAAAAAGGTGTCCAATGCGGGAATCGAACTCGGTTCGTAGCGGTCGAAAACCAACTGTTTAGACCATCCTTCCACTAATTGATCAAGAGATTTACTCTGAAGCTCGTTCTGTCCTCCCGTTCAACCATCTCTATAGATGACCTTTTGTTGACTTTGCACAGATTTTTTTAAAGATATCGATTCTATAAAGATTTATAAAACCTTAATTCTATTGATTCACAAAAGAACAAATAAAAGAATAACTTGTAACAATAGTAAACAAAGAAAAACATATCTTCTTTTTACTGTTAGCTCCTATTTTCTAGTGATCTTACACACATACTCTGTGGGGGCAATTAATTTAACTTAAAATATATATTTATATAAAAGGGCGTACCTGGATCTGTAAAGAAAAACAAACAATCTTTTTTCTTAAAATATTTCGAGAGATTTCTCCCTCTTTATCAGTGCAATAAATTAATAAAGAGGGAACAATCTCTCGAAATATTTTAAGAAAAAAAAATTGTTTTTTTTTCTTTACAGATCCAGGTACGCCCTTTTATATAATATTAATGTGTGTCAACAACACATTAAATATGCTATAATACCTTGATAAAGGTTGGCGATCAGCCAACTGAAATATTGGTAAAATAAATGATATTTTGATCCAATATATGCATTTTTAATTAAAGATTTATTTTTGGATTGCTCTATTTTCAAAACTATTGAATAATGCTACAGGTTTCTTGGAGATGAGTTTCTTTACATTTGATTAGCGCAACCTTGAGCTTTAAGGGATTTCTGCCCTTTTACAGGAGTACATAAAAACGAATAAACGTTGTAATCCTGTAGATAGGCAGAAATGTCCTAAAGCTCAAGGTTACGTTAATAAAAGGGGAAAAAACTCATCTCCAGAAATCTGTTCCATTATTTAATTTATAACCAGGAAAATTTTAAATCAATTGATTCAAAAATACCATTGTATATATTCTCTATTTAAATAACTTTGCTTTATTTATAGGTATGTGAAACAATAAAAAGGTCAGGTGTTGATATTAGAAATAAAGAATACATATCCTGACCAGGAGTTCATGTACTTTTTAGATGTCACAGCGCCATCTAGTGGAACAGAAATCAACTAAACGTTGATTTAACTTGCTCCGTGATATTTGGCCAACTCATTTTCTTAATAAATCAAGAAAAGCCATTCATGAACGCGTTTCGAGTTGTTGGCGCTCGTCAGCGTGGAGCAGGCTGTATCACTGCGACCATAAATGCTTTGGTCCCAGAGGCTTCTTTAGGAACCAATTTGTAGGCATGATTGTAATATGCTTATTTGGCTATTTATGTTAACTTTGTCTTCTATAGATGTGTGTGTGTGACAATTGAAAAATATTTATTGTCATCTAGACAATTTTACAATTCAGCGAGAGAGAGAGAGCAAGATAAATATATACAGGAGAAAGATAGAATACATAATTTTTACAAAGTGATGATGGAGGATGAAGGAAGGCATCCCCTGCGCACGAGGGTCCTCGTCCAGGCGATGAGCGGGTCCTCCACCCCACCGAGCCCAACCTGGACAAAGTGGCGATAGACGCGCAGCTTTGCCGACGCCAGGATGGTCAGGGCGTCGTCCTCAAAGCCGGACCCGCCGAAGATCCAGGCCTGCAGGTCAGGGGGCCGCCCGATGATGTTGAAGGCCTCTCTGATGAGAGGCCTGATGGAAGAGCAGCTCCAGTAGCGGTGGCCGAGGGAGCGGTCGACGGACCCACAGGCAGGACACGAGGGGACGGCCGAGGCAGGATGGGCCGGATGAGGTAGAGCGTGGAGGGCCAATTTGAAGGCGGCATCGGCCTCATGCCCCGAGAAGGCGCAGCGCCGGAGCGAGGCCCAGTCGATCCTGGATGGTGGGCTGATGGTGGGTGCCCATCTCGCCAGGAATCGGGAGATCGGCGTGGCCGCGAGGCGTGGACGATCCAAGGCCCGTCGGGCCGAGCGCGTCGTGAGGCCGTTGAGGAACAGATGTGTGTGTGTGTGTGTCCAGCTCTTCAAACATAATCTTATCCTGTTTAATGTTGCGTAAAACGTTTACATTTTCGAAATAATATAAAGTGATGTACAGGATAAGCTTTCAACACTATTTGAAGAGTTGAGGGTCTACATTTCACGTGGGTATGATTCTTCTGTATGATAAATAATTCAATATTTCCTCAATAGATGGCATTATATGTTATGAAATAAATATTCTCAAATTTCTTTGTAAAATTATAATGTCAATAATATAAGTATATTATGGATATATATTAGCAATAATATACACGATACACAATCTATATTTTTTATAAGGGTTGAAAGCTCTTTACTTAAAGTATTAAAATTGGATTATAAATACCATACAAATATGGTGTATAAATCATTCTTCACCATTAATTTCTCTATATATATATATTGTAAATAATTTTTGGTAATATTATATTCTACATAACTTGTATATTTTTATTAATATTTTATTATTTATTTTCATAGATGAACTCTGTGACGCCGAGAACACCAGACGGCGCGGATGTAAATATAAATAGTTAGTTAGATTTTTTTTGGTTCGGCTGGCCAATGTGTAAATATTATTATCATTTTTTTTATTAAGTTTTTTTTTCTCTCTTTCAAATTTTTTAGGTACTCTACCTATCAAGAGGCCTCAAGATTACTATTAACATTGAATTTTCAAAAACTGTGACGATTTTTGGTTCATAAATAAACCCGTCAATAGTGAAAGTGTTTGATCTCTTTTCAACGGAAGGCCTCGACTGCACAAACTCAACTCAGTACCATTTTCTTTTAGAATACCAATTAATTAAAATATAAAATATATATGTATATATATATTTTTGATAATTTTCATACACAAAGAATTAAAAGTGTGGAACTTTATAGAATCTTTTTAACTGATTTTTTCAGAGTAATTTAAAGTTTTTAAATGTCAAACGTGGCACATAGTAAAATATACAGTAGAACCTCCCTGTAAAGGACAACATCTAATTTCAGAGCCAAAGTGTCCTTTAGAGAGAGATGTTTTCTTACCGGAGAGTTGCTAAATAGTAAAAATGGTAATTTTGCAAATGATAACTGACCTTTGTAGAAAGGTGTCCGCTAGCGGGGTGTTCCCTAGAGTTTTAAATATTTGTGGTCGTATGCGAGATAGTAATATATCCGGTTTGTTGTTAAATGGTGTGTTGACATTTTTAGAATAGTTAATTTACACTCATGAACAAAACCTAAGGAAGTGGAATGTCTTTGATGTGTCGCTGTACGTCTGTTTTTTTAAGGAGACAATATACCAAAAAGGAATATACCAATCAAAATATCATTGCAATAAGTTTCTTAAGTTAAAATGGTTGTTTTAACTCAATATATAAACTTATTCAAAAAAGGTATACACCGATCAAATTAATTGCAAAAAGTTTCTTTAATATATTAAAGAAACTTTTTGCAATTAATTTGATATTAAAGAAACTTTTTGCAATTAATTTGATCGGTGTATACCTTTTAATCGTCATTGCAATTATTCCTCAATCTAAATCTTATTCAAAAAAGACACTGTAAAACTGTGTATCAAATATCTTTCAGAGTTATTGTCTGAATCCCGATATACACGCTAAAATATACAACTTCTATAAGTTTTGTTCATGAGTGTATATACACTTTGGTTATCGCGTGTATCTTCAATAAAGGTCACTGTAATATCTTTCAGAGTTATTGTCTGAATCCCGATATACACGCTAAAATATACAACTTCCTTAAGTTTTGTTCATGAGTGTATATACACTAGGCTATCTCGTGTATCTTCAATAAAGGTCACTGTAATATCTTTCACAGTTATTGTCTGAATCCCGATATACACGCTAAAATATACAACTTCCTTAAGTTTTGTTCATGAGTGTATATACACTAGGCTATCTCGTGTATCTTCAATAAAGGTCACTGTAATATCTTTCACAGTTATTGTCTGAATCCCGATATACACGCTAAAATATACAACTTCCTTAAGTTTTGTTCATGAGTGTATGTACACTTTGGTTATCTCGTGTATCTTCAATAAAGGTCACTGTAATATCTTTCAGAGTTATTATCTGAATCCCGATATACACGCTAAAATATACAACTTCCTTAAGTTTTGTTCATGAGTGTATATACACTTTGGTTATCTCGTGTATCTTCAATAAAGGTCACTGTAATATCTTTCAGAGTTATTGTCTGAATCCCGATATACACGCTAAAATATAAACTTCCTTAAGTTTTGTTCATGAGTGTATATACACTTTGGTTATCTCGTGTATCTTCAATAAAGGTCACTGTAATATCTTTCACAGTTATTTTCTGAATCCCGATATACACGCTAAAATATACAACTTCCTTAAGTTTTGTTCATGATTGTATATACACTTTGGTTATCTCGTGTATCTTCAATAAAGGTCACTGTAATATCTTTCAGAGTTATTGTCTGAATCCCGATATACACGCTAAAATATACAACTTCCTTAAGTTTTGTTCATGAGTGTATATACACTAGGTTATCTCGTGTATCTTCAATAAAGGTCACTGTAATATCTTTCAGAGTTATTGTCTGAATCCCGATATGCACGCTAAAATATACAACTTTCTCAAGTTTTGTTCATGAGTGTATATACACTAGGTTATCTCGTGTATCTTCAATAAAGGTCACTGTAATATCTTTCAGAGTTATTGTCTGAATCCCGATTTACACGCTAAAATATACAACTTCCTTAAGGTTTGTTCATGAGTGTATATACACTAGGTTATCTCGTGTATCTTCAATAAAGGTCACTGTAATATCTTTCAGAGTTATTGTCTGAATCCCGATATACACGCTAAAATATACAACTTCCTTAAGTTTTGTTCATGAGTGTATATACACTAGGTTATCTCGTGTATCTTCAAAAAAGGTCACTGTAATATCTTTCAGAGTTATTGTTTGAATCCCGATATACACGCTAAAATATACAACCTCCTTAAGTTTTGTTCATGAGTGTATATACACTTTGGTTATTTCGTGTATCTTCAATAAAGGTCACTGTAATATCTTTCACAGTTATTGTCTGAATCCCGATATACAGTACATGCTGAAAGGTAAAATTTCCTGAAGTTTTATCCATGAGTGTATTTATAGCTTTGAGGGTAATGTGGTCAAAAGTTTTTTTTTTTTTTTGCTTATCCCTAATACACGTGGTACATGCCATAATAATCATGGTGAGTAGAAGTAGGCGACTGTTTTTACTGTAAGTGCACCACATGTCTACACGTGTGAAATGCAGTTCGACTTTGCACTTACAAATGTGCCATAGCCCTGTTTGATTACTTATACTCGTTGATGGGATTGAACTTTTGCAAGAATCGGGGGTTTTATTGGAGCATTTTGTTTTTAATCAGAAAAAAGTGTCCAATGCGAGAATCAAACTCGGTTCGTAGCGGTCGAAAACCAACGGTTTAGACCATCCTTCCACTGTTTGATCAAGAGATTTACTCTGAAGCTCGTTCTGTCCTCCGTTCATCCATCTCTATAGATGACCTTTTGTTGACTTTGCACAGACTTTTTTAAAGATATCTATTCTAAAAAGATTTATAAAACCTTAATTCTATTGATTCACAAAAGAACAAATAAAAGAATAACTTGTTACAATAGTAAACAAATAAAACCTTATCTTCTTTTTACTGTTAGCTCCTATTTTCTTGTGATCTTACACACATACTCTGTGGGGACAATTAATTTAACTTAAAATATCTATATTAATAAAATGGAAATTTCATAAGTGTCGATCACTAAAAACTTTCGTTACAATGCATCAATTTCAACCAAATTTTCAACATTTATGTGAAACGAGATGGAGCAGGTTTTGCTTAACATCAAAATATTTTTCCTAACTTTAACATACATAACTTTGCTGTTATCGATAAAATCCAAAAAAATTCTACAGAGTTAAAGTGTTTACACTTTCAAAAGTGTTTACACTTTTGCGTTTCTTGAAAAATTAGTTTTTATCTTTTTTATATATATTTTAATAACTTTTATACATGGTAAGATACTTTTATTTTATAGTTTTCATATTTTATACCAAAAAAATTTGAAGCCTTACTTGATGAGATCAATTTTATATTTTAGATAAATTTTTAGGCTAATTTTAATTTATTATATATGCTATTTCTAACTTACGTGGTTAGTATTTTTATAAGACTAAGGTTATTTATATTATTTTTTACAAATAAAGATTGAAATTCCATTAATGTGCTCAATTTTATGTCTTTTTGAGGACCTTAACAAAATTTTAAATTAATTGTTTAGATATTTTAATAACAGATTATTTATGGTGTTTTCCACTTATATGGGTTGTTTTGTAAAAAAAAATTGGGTTATTTCTATTTTTTTTTCACTAAAAAGCTTGAAATTTCATTAATGTGCTCAATTTTATGTCTCTTTTGAGGACCTTAACAAAATTTTAATTAATTGCTTAGATATTTTAAAAGTAGATTATTTATAGTTTTTTTAACATATAGGGGTTGTATTTTGTATTTTAGAAAATTATTTCTATTTTTTAGCTCAAAAAAGCATGCTTTTTCATTGCCGTATCCAGCGGTTGGTCTATTTTTGAAGCTTTTTAATGATAACTGGTTTTGTACATTAATTTTTTGGTAATATATAATATTATGAATTCAGTTTTTTAAAATCTTTTTAACATATCTGAAGGTTATTTTGAATAAAAAATTTAAAAATTTTGATTTATACCTCAAAAAGGAAATTTTTATGCTTTGTTTAGAAATTGCTGGTTTTGAAGCTTTTGTTATTAATCTCAATCTAAATTAATCTAAATTTTTTTTCAGAATATGCCATACAGTTTATTTATTATATTTTCTACATATATGGGTTGTATCTAAAAAATAGGTTATTTATATTTTTAAATAAGCAAGGGATTTCTTTTACGAATTCATTTATTTGTCTTTTTGAAGTCCTTTTTCAAAATTTTTTTAAAGATATTTTATTTTATTTGATTAAATATTTTATATTTAGATTATTAATAGTTTTTTTAACATATAGGGGTTGTATTTTGTATTTTAGAAAATTATTTCTATTTTTTAGCTCAAAAAAGCATGCTTTTTCATTGCCGTATCCAGCGGTTGGTCTATTTTTGAAGCTTTTTAATGATAACTGGTTTTGTACATTAATTTTTTGGTAATATATAATATTATGATTTTAGTTTTTTAAAATCTTTTTAACATATCTGAAGGTTATTTTGAATAAAAAATTTAAAAATTTTGATTTTTACCTCAAAAAGGAAATTTTTATGCTTTGTTTAGAAATTGCTGGTTTTGAAGCTTTTGTTATTAATCTCCATCTAAATTAATCTAATTTTTTTTTCAGAATATGCCATACAGTTTATTTATTATATTTTCTACATATATGGGTTGTATCTAAAAAATAGGTTATTTATATTTTTAAATAAGCAAGGGATTTCTTTTACGAATTCATTTATTTGTCTTTTTGAAGTCCTTTTTCAAAATTTTTTTAAAGATATTTTATTTTATTTGATTAAATATTTTATATTTAGATTATTAATAGTTTTTTTAACATATAGGGGTTGTATTTTGTATTTTAGAAAATTATTTCTATTTTTTAGCTCAAAAAAGCATGCTTTTTCATTGCCGTATCCAGCGGTTGGTCTCTTTTTGAAGCTTTTTAATGATAACTGGTTTTGTACATTAATTTTTTGGTAATATATAATATTATGATTTTAGTTTTTTTAAATCTTTTTAACATATCTGAAGGTTATTTTGAATAAAAAATTTAAAAATTTTGATTTTTACCTCAAAAAGGAAATTTTTATGCTTTGTTTAGAAATTGCTGGTTTTGAAGCTTTTGTTATTAATCTCAATCTAAATTAATCTAAATTTTTTTTCAGAATATGCCATACAGTTTATTTATTATATTTTCTACATATATGGGTTGTATCTAAAAAATAGGTTATTTATATTTTTAAATAAGCAAGGGATTTCTTTTACGAATTCATTTATTTGTCTTTTTGAAGTCCTTTTTCAAAATTTTTTTAAAGATATTTTATTTTATTTGATTAAATATTTTATATTTAGATTATTAATAGTTTTTTTAACATATAGGGGTTTTATTTTGTATTTTAGAAAATTATTTCTATTTTTTAGCTCAAAAAAGCATGCTTTTTCATTGCTGTATCCAGCGGTTGGTCTATTTTTGAAGCTTTTTAATGATAACTGTTTTTGTACATTAATTTTTTGGTCATAATATTATGATTTTAGTTTTTTAAAATCTTTTTAACATATCTGAAGGTTATTTTGAATAAAAAATTTAAAAATTTTGATTTTTACCTCAAAAAGACAGGAAATTTTTATGCTTTGTTTAGAAATTGCTGGTTTTGAAGCTTTTGTTATTAATCTCAATCTAATTTTTTTTTCAGAATATGCCTCGCCACAGCCGACGTTTACTTGGTAGGAATACGGCTGCTTCCAGGAGATATAGGAATGCTAGAGCTATTGAGACACCACTTCAAAGTGAGACGCGTCGTGCGCTTCGCCGTCTTAGGTATTCTGAAGCCCGCGTCGCAGCTACACAAACTATGCAAGTTCCTGTTCAGCGTATTCAGCTTTGGACTCATAAGCTTTTTTCAGGTTTGCAGTATAATGCCCATATTGATTATAAAGCTGATTCATCTGTCGATATAGGCCAAATGTCTCGGGTATGCCAAACTTAAAACTATATATTCAAATTATTCTACTTAGCTCACGAACAGCGCCCTCTATCAAAGATTAGATTAAATTAGGCTGATGCAAACAAATAGATAATGCTAATAACAAACAATTATAAAAAAAAATCTTATCTGAATATATATCACTCGGGTAGATATGCACACGGGTATATCTATATATATAAAAATGAATGTCTGTCTGTCTGTCTGTCTGTCTGTCTGTGTGTGTGTGTGTCCTCTATGGATTCAAAAACCATACATCCAATCGCCGTGAAATTTTGGGATATTATGAGGTGTATCCCCGGAAAGGTTTACGAAAAAAAATTTCTTGAATATCTTGAATATCCTTAGAGTTATTTGCAGATTTGTATATTTAACTCGCAAGCAGCCCTACCATTGAGACGGAGATAGGCTTAGTTTGCTGCTCCTGATGACCTTGGGTCATCGTGTGAGTCACAGCATGATGCTACAAAAACACTCTCTCTGGGGATTTTACAGCGTCGACAACCTGTAAGATTGCCTCTCTCATATATTATACTTTAAACATCTGCTTAATTAAAGCATTTTTCATTTGAAAGAGACTGCTCTCTTAACCCCCTTTAGACAACATTAAATGATATCCCGTGTCGATGATTTTGTAATGTATAGAATTAGGAAAGACAAAATTCAGGATGACACGGCTCACAGGGAACGGTAAAAAATGTTCACTTTATCGAGGAAATACAAAATTCGGGATGACACGGCACACAGGGACCGGGAAAAAATGATCACCTTATCGAGAGATTCACGACCATGATTTTATTCAACTTATCGAGTATTTTTCAAGGGACCGGGAAAATATGTTCACTAGATAAAACGATTATTTTGTAATATAGAAAATTAGGAAATACAAAATTCAGGATGACACGGCACAAGGGACCGGGAAAGAATGATCACTTTATCGAGAGATTCAAATTTACGAGTTTCAAATCATCAAAATATATCTTTCTTTTTTTATATGTTTATAGAGAATTGTTTTAACAAATGTTCGTTATACAAACCTTTACTCGGGTAAAACCCGGGCGAAGCCGGGCACATCCGCTAGTCTATATTAATAAAATGCAAATTTCATAAGAGTACATCACTACAAACTTTCGTTACAATGCATCAATTTCGACCAAATTTTCAACATTTATGTAAAACGAGATGGAGCAGGTTTTGCTTAACATCAAAATATTTTTCCTAACTTTAAAATACATAACTTTGCTGTTATCGATAAAATACAAAAAAATTCAACAGAGTAAAAGTATTTACTTTCGACAGCGGATACAACACTTTCAAAAGTGTTTACTTTCCGCTAAATTAGTTCTAATATTTTCTTATATATTCTAATATTTAATTATATTATATTTTAATATTTTAATTTTACTAATAACTTTTATACAAGGTAAGATACTTTTATTTTATAGTTTTCATATTTTATACCGAAAAAAGTTGAGGCCTTACTTGATGAGATCAAGTTTTTATTTTATTACGTGTTAATATTTTTATAAGACTAAGGTATTTTATATTCTTTTTTACGAATTTAGGGTTATTTCTGTTTTTTTCACTAAAAAGCTAGACATTTCATTCATGTGCTCGATTTTATGTCTTTTTTGAGGATCTCTTTTTTTCAACAAAAAAACTAGAAATTTCATGCATGTGCTCCATTTTATGTCTTTTTTTGAGGACCTTAACAAAATTTTTAATTAATTGTTTAGATATTTTAGTTACAGATTATTTATGGTGTTTTTATGGGTCATTTTGAAGTCCTTTTTTAAATTTTCTTATGGAATTTAGAAATTTCATGCATGTGCTCAATTTTATGTCTTTTTTTGAGGACCTTAACAAAATTTTTAATTAATTGTTTAGATCTTTTAGTTACAGATTATTTATGGTGTTTTTATGGGTCATTTTGAAGTCCTTTTTTAAATTTTCTTATGGAATTTTTTGATTATTCCTTTTATCTTTTAAATACAGTTTATTTATTATATTTTTTACATATATGGGTTGTATCTAAAAAATAGATTATTTATATTTTTAAATAAGCGAGGGATTTCTTTAACGGATTCATTGAGTTGTCTTTTTGAGGTCCTTTTTCTAAATTTTATTAAAGATATTTTAATTTGTTTGATTAACTATTTTATATTTAGATTGTTTGTAGTTTTTTTACCATATAGGGGTTGTATTTTGTATTTTAGAGAAATATTTCTAATTTTTCCTCAAAAAAGCATGCTTTTTCATTGCCGTGTCCGGCGGTTGGTCTATTTTTGAGGCTTTTTAGTGATAACTGGTTTTGTACATTAATTTTTTAGTTTTTTTATATTATGCTTTTAGTTTTTAATAATCTTTTTAACATATCTGGAAGGTTATTTTGAAGAAAAAATTTATGAATTTTGCCTTTTACCTCAAAAAGACAGGAAATTTTTATGCTTTGTTTATAAATTGCTGGTTTTTAAGCTTTTGTTCTTAATCTCAATCTTTTTTTTTTTCAGAATATGCCTCCCCGCCGCCGACCTTTAATTGGTAGGAATACGGCTGCTTCCAGGAGATATAGGAATGCTAGAGCTCTTGAGACATCACTTCAACGTGAGACGCGTCGTGAGCTTCGCCGTCTTAGGTCTTCTGAAGCCCGCGTCGCGGCTACACAAACTATGCAAGTTCCTGTTCAGCGTATTCATCTTTGGACTCATAAGCCGTTTTCAGGTTTGCAGTATAATGCCCATATTGATTATAAAGCTGATTCATCTGTCGATATAGGCCAAATGTCTCGGGTATGCCAGTTTTGCTCTGCTTTGAGATTTAAAGATGAACCCTTAGGCCTCTGTTGTAAACAAGGTAGAGTTTCTCTACCTGCTATTGAGTCCCCTCCAGAACCTATTTTCTCTTTGCTCTCTGGCCTACATCCTCTATCAAAGTCCTTCTTGCTGCATATCCGTAGATATAACTCTATATTCCAAATGACATCTTTTGGTGCTAGACAAGTTGTGGAGCAAGGTTATATGCCTACTTTCAAAGTCCAAGGCCAGGTTTACCACGTAATTGGTAGTCTCCTTCCAGAACCTGATAGTGAGCACAAATTCCTGCAGATATACTTTATCGATAATTATGAGTCTCAGGTTACTGCACGTTGCAACATTACAGCAAACTTGAACAGAGATTTAGTTCGCTCTTTGCAAGATTTATTGCATGCGCACAATCATTATATTCAATCCTTTAAAGCAGCCTTAGAAACTCTTCCTCAAAATCACGCTGACTACCGGGTTATTATACACTCTGATAAGCTTCCACCAGAAGAGCATGAGCGTCGCTACAATGCGCCCATGACCAATGAAGTAGCTCTGCTGATGGTAGGTCAGGAATTTGGGCCAAGAGATATTGTATTACATTGTCGTAATAATTTGACACAAAGAATATCCGAGATCCATCAGGCATATGACCCTCTACAATACCCGTTAATTTTTTGCAGGGGTGAGGTCGGTTATTCTGTTTCGCTACCTCAAGTCAATCCATCCACTAGAGAAATAATGCAGAAGACTGTATCGTGCATGAATTTTTATGCTTACAGAATGATGGCTCGTGCTGGGGAATTTAACTCGCTACTGCGTTATGGCATGCTTACAAATCAATTCTGGGTTGATATGTATGCTAAGGTTGAATCAGAAAGGCTTTCCTTCATACGGCGCAATCAGAAAAAGCTTCGGACAGAAAATTATATTCACCTGCAAGATGCTCTGCGAGCAGATGAGAATTTAGCCAATATAGGCCAAATAGTCATACTGCCATCATCGTTTACTGGTGGTCCCCGTTATCTGCATGAGCGGACCCAAGATGCAATGACTTATGTTCGTAGCTATGGAAGGCCTCAGCTTTTTATAACATTTACATGCAACCCTCAATGGAAAGAAATTCAGATGCATTTATTTTCAAATAACTCTGCTAAAGATAGATATGATTTGATTAGTCGTGTTTTTCACCTTAAAATGAAAAAGCTTATCTATTTAGTGACTAAGGCTGAGCTTTTTGGGCCTTGCAAGTGTTTTATGTTCACAATAGAGTGGCAGAAGCGTGGTCTGCCACATGCGCATTTACTGCTTTGGCTTACGAACATGATTAGACCTAATCAAATTGATGAGGTCATACAAGCCGAGATTCCGGATATTAACTTAGACCCAGAGCTTCATGCAATTGTCATTAAACAAATGGTTCATGGTCCATGTGGGGTTCTGAATACAAATTCTCCATGTATGAAGGATGGGAAATGTAGCAAAAAATATCCTAAAGGTTTTTGTGAGACAACTTCGACAACAGAAGATGGTTATCCCCGATACCGAAGACGGTGCTCTGCTGAAGGTGGTCTTACTTCATCGGTGAATATGCGAGGAGTTACTTTTGATATTGACAATCGCTGGATTGTGCCCTATAATTCTGTTCTCCTTCGTGCTTTTGATTCCCATATAAATGTGGAATACTGCAGCTCCGTAAAGGCCATCAAATACGTGTGCAAATACATTAATAAGGGAACTGATCAGGCAGTTTTCTCTTTGAATCACCTTGATGAGGTTACCCAATTTCAGTCTGGCCGCTATATAAGTTCCGCAGAAGCTGTTTGGAGGATTCTGGGTTTCAGCATCCATGAAAGATCACCTCCTATTGTACACTTAGCTGTACACCTTGAAAATGGACAGAGGGTCTATTTCACTACTGCAAATGCAGAAAATGTTATTTCAAATCCAAGAGATACAACTCTGACAGCATTTTTTAAACTTTGTAACCAAGACACATTTGCTAGGACACTATTATACTGTGAAGTTCCTTCTTTCTATACCTGGACCAACAATAAATTTTTAGGCAGAAAGCAGGGTACTCCTGTAGAAGGATATCCTGGTGTGCGGAAAAGTGATGTTCTTGGCCGCGTCTATACAGTTCACCCAACTAATGCTGAATGCTACTATTTGAGACTTCTTTTGTTCCATATTAGAGGGCCATGTTCTTTCCAGAGTTTGCGCACAGTTGAAGGAGTTATCCACACTACCTTCCAAATGGCCTGCAAAGCTTTAGGCTTACTAGAAGACGACTCTCACTGGAATGAAACTCTCAAAGAGGCATCTATATGTCGTAATGCAGCATCGGTGAGAGCATTGTTCTCTACAATGCTCATCTTCTGCCACATGTCTGATACACTTACGCTGTGGCATGCTCATATGGAGTGTATGTCTGAAGATATTTTGCACCGAATGCGACGAGATATGTCCATCCCTGAACTTGATTACAATGCTGATGTTTTCAATGCCGCGTTACTGGAAATTGCAAAACATGTTCTGTCAATTTCAGGTAAAAGTATTGCGTGTATGGGTTTGCCTCTTCCTGAAAATGTATCACCACCAAGAGAGGCATCATTTTTATCAGACATATATGATAGGCGTGAGCTAGAAACTTTGGCTTCAACCCGCGAATCTTCTTTAAATCCTGATCAGAAATATTGTTATGAGGTCATTCTTAATAGTGTTCGCTCTAGGGCTGGCACGATTTTTTTTTTGGATGCTCCTGGTGGCACTGGAAAAACTTTTATTATTAATCTTTTGTTAGCCAAATTGCGCTTAGAGGGTTTAGTAGTTTGTGCTGCTGCTTCTTCTGGAATCGCCGCTACACTCCTTGATGGCGGCAGAACAGCACATTCTCTATTTAAGCTACCTTTGAATCTCTATGATGATGAATTAGCAGTCTGTAACATTGCTAAACAGAGTGCCACTGCCAAAATTCTACAACAATGCTCATTATTGATATGGGATGAATGCACAATGGCTCATAGATGCTCAATCGAGGCCCTTGATCGCACTCTGAAAGATCTTAGGGATAGCAACACCATAATGGGAGGGGTGACATTTCTTTTTGTTGGGGACTTCCGGCAAACTTTACCAGTTATTCCCAAAGGCACTCGAGCAGACGAGGTGAATGCATGCCTTAAGCGCTCTCATATTTGGAGTAGTATTGTTAAGTTATCTCTCACTATCAATATGCGGGCACATCTCTTTGGCGACAGAGGAAGCAGCTTCTCTCAGCTGTTGCTTGAACTGGGCAATGGGACATTTGCAACTCACGAGGGACTCATCTCCATTGCATCAAGTGATCTTTGTGTCTTGGTTGAAGATATCCATACCTTAATATCATCTGTTTACCCCAATATAGGCTCTTTACTTACCATGCCACTTTCTTGGTTCAGTGAAAGGGCTTTATTAGCGCCAAGAAATGATGCTGTGGACAAGATAAATGAATATATCCTCGGTAAATTTATTGCTCCTTCAAGAACCTATTTGTCAATAGACACTGTTGTAGATCCGAATGATTCTGTGCATTACCCCATTGAATTTTTAAATTCTATCAATCCGCCTGGAATGCCTATGCACAGTCTTACCCTAAAGGTTGGCGCCCCAATTATATTGTTAAGAAATCTTAATCCCCCAAAATTGTGTAATGGTATTCGGTTGCAAGTTAACAGCTTACACAGATATCTTCTGGAGGCGACTATTTTGACTGGATGCGACACTGGTGAGAAGGTTATGATTCCTAGGATTCCCATTATATCTTCAGATTTGCCCTTTCATTTTAAAAGACTTCAATTTCCTGTTAAGCTGTGCTTTGCAATGACAATTATCAAAGCACAAGGTCAAACATTGAAATGGGCTGGAATTGATCTTCAAGTTCCATGTTTTTCCCATGGCCAGCTTTATGTTGCCTGCTCACGCGTCAGTTCCTCCAGAAAACTTTTTATTCTCGCACCTAATGGCAGCACAAAAAATATTGTTTATCAAGAAGCTCTTTCTTAAGGTATTTCTTTCCTCAATTAGCAAAAAATTTATTCATTACCTTTTATATTTTTTTCACTATGTTTCTAATGTCATCTAATGTACATGGATGCTTTGCTCATATATGATTGTCCCTTTTAAAGCGCTAATAAGATCTTCAACTGTTGTAACTGTAAATATGCATATTTTGTGTGGTATTACAAAAGTTTCAATAAATATCTTTTTTAAATATTTTCTCTTCAAGCCCATCATACACACATGCTACATTTTTCACATGTTTCAATGTGTAGGGTTTTAAACCTTCATGGTAAGGTATTCTTACTTAAGAAGTATACTGTGTTAGCAAAATTTATGGTTTTTAATTATTGGTTATTATTGTGTTTATTTTACATACATGTGTTTATATTACATAGTATGTTTTATTTTTTTGATAATTTGATTGGAAATATTACTTTTAGCACAACTTGCTTCATACCGTAATTTAATATCTGTGTTGGCTTGCTGAACAATACTGGCCCAACATGAATTTACCTATGTTTACCCAAATTACCATTTTAGCATAAGTATACATCTTGCACCTAATAAGAGACCTAAACAATGTGTAAGGTTGAACAAAGAGTGGTCTAACATACACATTGTTTAGGTTTCGGTGAACAAAGAGGTCAGTAAATTTTATTAGAAAAAAAAAAAAACTATTCCATGTAATGTAATGCAAACAAAATAAACCTCATCCTACCTAATATACATTACTGATGAGGAAGGGGGGTCGGTGGAAGGGTGGTTAAACCGTTTGGTTTACGACCACTACTACCCGGGTTCGATCCCCGCATTGGACACTTTTTTCTGTTTAAAAAAAAAAAAAATGCTCCAATGGCCCCCCGATTCTTGCAAAAGTCCAACGCCACCAGCGAGTGCAAGTAACCAAACGGGGCTGTGCCACATTTGTAAGTGCAAAGTCAAACTGCTTTCACATGTGTAGACATGTGGTGCGCTTACAGTAAAAAGCAGTCGCTAACTACCCACCATGCTTATCATGGCCTGTAACACGTGCACTAGGGATAAGCAAAAAAAAAAAATAATAATAATGAGGATTAAAGATTTTGATTTGTGTTGAAAATTTTGCATGCATTTCTCTATTTCTGTGTTTATCTTGCAAAGCTAATGGATTGTTTAGGTTGCTTATTTTTGCCTCGCCAATTTGTTTAGTGATAAAGTGGTATAGCGTTCTTTTTCAGAGCATCACCCTACAAAAAAATTACCTGACCTTTCATAATATTCAGATAGATTGATTATATCAACATACTAGACTACAGACATTCCCTCGAGTAAAAACAATTATTTAAAAAAAAATCTTATCTAAATATATATCACTCGGGTTGATATGCACACGGGTCAATCCCGGGGCGAAGCCCGGGTCGGCGTCTAGTATATATATAAAAATGAATGTCTGTGTGTGTGTGTTCTCTATAGACTCAAAAACCATACATCCAATCGCCGTGAAATTTTGGGATATTATTAGGTATATCCCCGGAAAGGTTTTCGAAAAATAATTTCTTGAATATCTTGAATATCCTTAGAGTTATTTGCAGATTTGTAGCTTTAACTCGCAAGCAGCGCCACCTTGCGACGGAGATAGGCTTAGGTCTGCCCCACCCCCTGTCGAGAAAATGTAATCGTCCGGCCGCCGGTCGGATGGACAGTCCAAGTACCCACCGACCAATCAGAGGGGTCAAGATGTCCTGGCGCGCGGGGGCAGAGTTGGTGACACAGCTGTGCCAAGTAGACAAGAAAAAAAGGCTCGGCGGGAACTTCGTCCATCTTCCATAAACGACCATGATTTTATTCAACTTATCGAGTATTTTTCAAGGGACCGGGAAAAATTTTTCACTAGATAAAACGATGATTTTGTAATGTAGAAAATTAGGAAAGCCAAAATTCAGAATGACACGGTACACAGGGACCGGGAAAAAATTATCACTTTATCGAGAGATTCAAATTTACGAGTTTCAAATTATCAAAATATATCTATTATTTTCGAGTATTTTTCAAGGGACCGGGAAAAAATTATCACTTTATCGAGAGATTCGAATTTACGAGTTTCAAATTATCAAAATATATCTATTATTTTTTATAAGTTTATAGAGAATTGTTTTAACAAATGTTCGTTAGAAAAACCTTTACTCGGGTAAAACCCGGGCAAAGCCGGGTACATCCGCTAGTATATTTATATAAAAGGGCGTACCTGGATCTGTAAAGAAAAACAAACAATTTTTTTTTCTTAAAATATTTCGAGAGATTTCTCCCTCTTTATCAGTGCAATAAATTAATAAAGAGGGAGCAATCTCTCGAAATATTTTAAGAAAAAAAATGTTTTTTTATTCTTTACAGATCCAGGTGCGCCCTTTTATATAATATTAATGTGTGTCAACAACCCATTAAATATGTTATAATACCTTGATAAAGGTTGGCGTTCAGTCAACTGAAATATTGATAAAATAAATTATATGTTGATCCAATATATGCCTTTTTAATTAAAGATTTATTTATGGATTGCTCTATTTTCAAAACTATTGAATAATGGAACATGTTTCTTGGAGATGAGTTTCTTTACATTTGATTAACGCAACCTCGAGCTTTCAGGGATATCTACCCTTCTACAGGAGAACATAAAAACGAATAAACGTTGTAATCCTGTAGAAGGGCAGATATTCCCGAAAGCTCAAGGTTACGTTAATAAAAGGGGAAAAAAAACTCATCTCCAGAAATCTGTTCCATTATTTAATTTATAACCATGAAATTTTAAATCACAATTGATTAAAAAATACCATTGTATATATTCTCTATTTAAATATTTTTGCTTTATTTATAGGTATGTGAAACAATAAAAAGGTCAGGTGTTGATATTAAAAATAAAGAATACATATCCTTACCAGGAGTTCATGTGCTTTTTAGATGTCACAGCGCCATCTAGTTGAACAGAAATCAACTAAACGTTGATTTAGCCAGTTCCCTGATATTCGACCAACCCATTTTCTTTATAAATCAAGAAAAGCCATTTATGAACGCGTTTCGAGCTGTTGGCGCTCGTTAGCGTGGAGCAGGCTGTTTCACTGCGATCATAAATGGTTTGGTCCCAGAGGCTTCTTGAGGAACCAATTTGTAGGTATGATTGCAATATGCCTTTTTGGCTATTTCTGTTAACTTTGTCTTCTATAGATGTCCAGCTCTTCAAACATAATCTTATCCTGTTTAATGTTGCGTAAAACGTTTGAATTTTCGAAATTATATAAAGTGTGATGTACAGGATAAGCTCTCAACACTATTTGAAGAGCTGGGGGTCTACATTTCACGTGAGTATGATTCTTCTGTATAATAAATAATTCAATATTTCCTCAATAGATGGCGTTATTTGGTATGAAATAAATATTCTCAAATTTCTTTGTAAAATTATAATGTCATTAATATAAGTATATTATGGATATATTATAAATAATATACACGATACACAATCTATATTTTTTATAAGGGTTGAAAACTCATTACTTAAAATATTAAAATTGGATTATAAATACCTTTCAAATATAAATGTGTATTTATTATTCTTTTTGCTATTTTAATTTCTCTAGATATATTTTTTTCTAATTCGTACACAACAAAGAATTAAAAGTGTGCAACTTTATAGAATCTTTTTAAACTGATTTTTTCAGAGTAATTTGTAGTTTTTAATGTCAAACGTGGCACATAGTAAAATATACAGTAGAACCTCTCTGTAAAGGACACCTAATTGCAGAGCCAAAGTGTCCTTTTAGGAAGAGGTGTCTACTTACTGGAGGGTTTCTAAATAGTAAAAATGGTAATTTTGCAAATGATAACTGACCTTTGTAGAGAGGTGTCCGCTTGCGGGGTGTTCGCTAGAGTTTTAAATATTTGTGGTCGTATGCGAGATAGTAATATATCAGGTTTGTTGTTAAATGGTGTGTTGTCATTTTTAGAATAGTTAATTTACACTCATGGACAAAACCTAAGGAAGTGGAATGTCTTTGATGTCGCCGTACGTCTGTTTTTTTAAGGAGACAGAGGCGATTTTATTTACATTTGGTTATCTCGTGTGTCTTCAATAAAGGTCACTGTAATATATTTCACAGTTATTGTCTCAATCCCGATATACATGCTGAAAGGTAAAATTTACTTAAGTTTTGTCCATGAGTGTATATACACTTGGTTATCTCGTGTGTCTTCAATAAAGGTAACTGTAATATATTTCACTGTTATTGTTTAATTCCAGATATTCATGCTGAAAAGTAAAATTTACTCAAGTTTTGTCCATGAATGTATTTATATCTTTGAAGGTAATGTTGGTCAAAAGGTTATATTGTCGTTAACTTCTGACAAAAGTTGTTCTCTTCTTGTGCCAACGTTTCAAGTGATGTGAGGTAGTCATTGTAACACGCTTTGTATTTATTTATGTAAAATATTTATTATGTAAATTATCATTTAATATGTAGTATATTCTTTGATTTTTCTTCATATTTAGGGAGTCGGTAACACTGTACTTTCTTTTCTTTCTCTAATTTTGCATAAGTTTGTTTTGTTTATATATTACTAGCCGAATGACCCGGGCAACGCCCGTGTTTTACCCGATTGAATGTTTTGATTAAAATACTATTTGTTACAATTATAATTTGGCGCCTTAAATAAATGCATATGTTAGTTAATAACTATAGCCTATGTGCTTTATCTGTCTATGTACTGTTGGCTTCCGTAGGCGTCTCTTACTGGGAAAAAGAAAGAGAGGATTCCATTTGGTTATTAACTAATATATGCATTTATTTAAGGAGCGACCCACTCCAACACAATAGTTACAGAAATGGGGGGGGGGGGGGGGGGGGCAAAGGTGGCGTGATCGTAGCCGACCAATAGGAGGGCGCCATTCCAAAAAAAAAAAGCAAACCGTGACAGAGGCCGATAAGGAATGATGCTCGTAACTGTATATAGAATGGTTAACCTTGTTGTGATTAAAAGATATTAAAACGCAAAGTATTGTGACTATCCCTTATTTCTAAATAGAAAACCTTACAGTCATAATATTTCCGAATATAAAGAAATAATGGTCGGCTCTATCAAACTGTATATTCTCTGAAAATATCTTACACCTATATACCAAAATTCGAAACTATTTCCACTGCCCTTACTGTAATGGAAAAATTAATGGGAGGGCCTGGCTCATCAGTGGTGAACCCTCCCAGCGGTTTCGCCAGTTTAATCTACCATACCGCTGTTATATTGCATTTTTTGGAACTTTCTTTTATAGCGATACTGTTGCTAGACTCTTGGAATGGGTATTTTAGAAGAACTATGGACATTGCAGTAAGGGCAGTTGAAATTGTTTATTTTCAAAAAAGAATCTTACGCTTTTAAAATAGTTTCGAATTTTGATAACAGATGGTGTGCTAGTGCATGATACACCTATGTATGTGTATTTTATATGATCTTCAATATTAATAATAAAATTATTTCGTTTTAAAATAATGGTTAAAAATTTCTCTCTAGAAAAACATTTCACTGATATTGCAACTTGGACTTAGCAGTGTAATATTGCCACGTGGAAAATTAAGAAAGACAAACTTCAAGATGACACAGCAATTTAAGGCAAGAACAAACTGTGAATGAGAGATATTTTTACCTGGGTTCCTGGAGCGCAGAGCGCCATCTACCTGGGGAGTTCAGCTCACTAGTATAGACTAGTGTTGAACGCTTTTACTGTTTTGATTGCTAAGTTGAACCAGTTGACCAAGAAGTTTCATGCTGAGGTTGAGTCTGGAAGGCTGACCATAGATGTAGGATTGAGGTGGGTCAGTCCAAGCAGGATAGCTTTTTGTATCCTATGTCTTAGGAATGCTGGACAGCTGAAGAGAAGATGATCGACTGTCTGAAGCTCTCCTGAACAGTGGATACAGGTAGGGTCTGTTCCGGTATGTACACGTGTAATGTCTGCCAGTACATGGCCCGTGAGGATGGTGGTGGGGGGCCTCTTTTTTGAAAAAAGAGATAGTGTGTGTGAAAATTTATATAAGTGAATATTAATTCAAATGAAAACATTAAGACGCGAGTGTTTCTTTTCACAAATAAATCAAACTTCTACTGTCCTTACTGCGATGAAAAAATACTGGGAGAGTTTGGCTCATTAGTGAAGGTATAATGTCTGTGAAAAAAAGGAACATCAATAAAAATCATGAAGAACAAAGAAGAATGTTTTGATATGAAGAACAAAGAATGATCTTTAATTTTTAAATAACCGTTTGTATTTAGATTTATAATCTTTTGCATTTAATCATTTCTTACTTTTATAATGTTGTGTTAAGTATATAAGCCAATAAATATTTTATATCGAAGTGCTCCAACTCTTCAATCGAAAATTAATAACAATTAGTGGTGGACCCTCTCAGCGGTTTCGCCAATTTAATCTACCAGACCGTTTCTTTAGAGTTCTATTACTGTATTGGATCATTCTGCTTATATATTCCACACTGAAGTGTGGAATCTTAGAAATAGTATTTAAGTGAACTATGGACATAAGCTTTTAGGACAGTAGAATTACTTTTAAATATTTGAATCGAGCAATGCTCTTTCGCAAACAAAAATTCCGCAAATTAAAATAATTAATTTATTATTATTTATATATTAACATCATGAAACGCGATGTCCCAAACTCAGGGACATTTGCGTCGATACCTCTCTCTACATCACAACAAATCGGCTATATACAATCCTGTTCAATTCATTATTTTACATAATTAACCAAAGAAAATTGTCCGAAGAGAAAAACAAACAACAAAGCAAAACAACAAAGCAAGCATCGCAATCTTTTCCATCTAAGTTTCCCTCTCCCTTTTCCATTTCAAAAGAAAGTCGTAAATAAATTTGCAAAATTTATCAAAACTTTTACACCTCTCTTTATCGTCTACAAATTCATCAAGCTGTCCAATACGACCAAACTTGTTTTCCTTATAAACCCGGAAAATTGGGCAATTCATTAGTAAATGTTTCGAGTCCTGAATTTCACCTCCGCAGAAGCATCCCGGTTCCTTCACCGCGCCGATAGTTGACAAAAATTTCCCAAAATTACCATGATCTGTAATTAATTGGATATTATAAAAATTTAGACGAAAAAATCTTGGGATTCCAGACACGAAAAAGCTTCTGAAAATTTCATTAGTATTATCAAAATTTTCCTTCATTTTTGCGTGTAAGAATGATTTGACTATACTTGGAGCATGGGGTTCGTAAGCAATTAGATCTTCAGTGGACAGATAAGCTAGATCATATTTGATTATTCTAGATTCTATATAGTCTGTTAGGAGTGGAATTTTTGCCAGACTATGCACACAGTTTGATGAAGTAGTTTTATATGCTCTGACTGCCCATAAAATGATCTGGTACTGCATGGAATTCAGTTTTTGTTTAGATCGATTGTTTAAATATTTAAACCAAATTTCTGATCCGTATGTAAGTACAGGCCTTAATATTGTTTTATATAAAGTTAACCTTTTTTGAGTATCTAAACCCCACATATTGCCTCTTAGTGAACATAATAATTTTTTCATACGCCCTGCCTTACACAGAATATAATTTACATGCGGAGTAAAGTTAACTTTATTTTTACATTTGTGATTTGAAAATTTCATTCCCAGAATTTTTACTTGCTTTACCGGCCTAATTATATTGTTAATAACCTTAATAGGTATTTTTTCTCTGTTATGCAGGTATAGCAAATTAGTTTTCTCTGTACTGATCGTTAATTTATTTCTATTACACCATTGGATCACATAATTTAAGATGTATTCGCTTGCGGTTTTTAGTCCTTCGATAGTCTTATTCCAGCAAATTATTGTAACGTCGTCTGCATAACATATAATATCCGCATTCATTGATTCAAAATTTATCAACAAATCATTTAGCAAAATATTCCATAGAAGTGGTGATAAAGGTCCACCCTGTGGACAACCTTTAGTTAGTTTCTTATAAAAGGTTTCTGATTCGTATGTAAATTTCACCTCCCTTTCATTATTCAAATAAGATTTTATGATCCGTATTAAATCTGAGGGAACATTATCATTATCCATTCGTTTTATAATCGCAGGCCACCATGCATTGTCGAATGCACCAGCTATATATATAGCTATCAAGGAAGTCAATTCTTTTTGTTTATGTTTCAATATAGTTTCTATAATTTTTTCCATTCCTGTAATAGTTGATCTAGATTTCATAAAGCCGTGCTGCCTTGAGCTCATTAGATTATTTTCTAAATAATAGTTACTTAATTTATTTTTTATTATATTCTCAAATGTTTTAGAGAGATTAGATGTCAATGATATAGGTCTATAACTTTTATTTACTTCATAATTCGTTTTGCCTGGGTTTGGAATTATTTTTAAGAATGATTTTTTCCATTCATCCGGATAGTATCCCATTTCTATACATTTATTGAATAATTGATGCAGAATTGGGATTATTTTTATTTTAGCTTGTCTGATCATATTGTTACTAATGTAATCAGGGCCCGGTGCTTTTTTAATATTAGTTTTTAAAATTGTTTCCTCTATTTCCTTAGATTCAATATAAACACTATTTTTATTTTTATATTTAGGCGTATAATTTCTAATCAAAATATGATCATCTTCATTTAAACCTCCAATATCATCCTGAAATAGATCGTTCATTAAACTTTTTATTTTGTCGATCTTTAAATGATCTGGTAAATTATCTATTAGAGGTAATCCTAAAATTCCTATTTTTCGATCTCAATGACTTGTAAATCCTATAAGCATTACCAAATGCGTTAGTTGAATGACTTTCTTCTATAAAATTTCTCTAACTCGCTCTTTTTGCCTTTTTAATTTTATTCGAATATTTATTTCTCATTGATTTATAGGTCTTTTCATAGACCACTCCATGCCGATAATACAAATTTCTAATATAGTGGAAATCGTTTTTCATACTCTCCAGCTTCCCATCCCACCAGTATGTATTTGCTTTATGATTTCCGCTACTTGTCTTGACATTTAGTGACAGATAAGCTGCCTCTTTTATTATTTGTGTGAGAGTCTTTACAATGTTGTCAATATCTTTGATGTTTGACGCGTGGTTTATCTTGGTGATAATATTATCTACATCTTGTATTGAATTATTTTCAGTAAATGTTTTCCAATCAGCATCTTTTTCTATAAATTTCCATGTTGAGTTTTGAACTGTCCTTTGCCTGTTAAAATTATGATTGTTGTGTATGTAAATTGTAAACATCTATATGTATTTTGCATGTTTTTTATTATTAATATGTAAATACATATTTGTATATATACGACATCAACGGTGCAATAAAACAGAAATTGACCAATAGATCTCGGCTGTGTGTGTTGTGACAAACACCAGGAGGAGATACATCAACTGGCGACGAGGACCTGTGGGAACAAGATCAGTTGCATTTTCGCCAGTAAAAGAAGCCTGATATCTAAAGTTAACGAGGAGCCGACAGTATGTCTGGTGGTTCAATGATTGTACCGTTCGGTTTCTTCAGACCAGTGGAAGAATCCTTTGATATTTTCGTTCAAAGATTTGAAGCTGCCTTTGAGGCGAATGGGCTGGAGGAGGGAAAAGGAATACCCATCTTTGTTTCTCTGCTGGATTCGGAAATGTTGAAACTGGGCAATGATTTGTTCTTCCCGAGTACAATGAGAGAACAGCCTTATGAACTGTTAGTACAAAGAATAAAGCTACATCTAGCTCCAAGAAAGAAGGTGATTCCTCAACGATGCAGGTTCTTAAAAAGAGTTCAACTAGGAAATGAATCCGTGTCAGAATACCTGCGTGAGCTCAGGCATTTAGCTATGGATTGCACTTTTGGTGAAATGTTGGAGGTCATGTTACGAGACCGTTTTGTAGCTGGTATAAAGTCGAAAGCCTTCAGAAGAAATTGTTGCAGGAAGATGACGATGTCACCTTGGACAGGGTATTTTCTATCGCAGTCTCGTTTGAGCTGGCTGAACAAAATGCTAAGGAGCTGCAGGATGGACTAGTGGCTAAGATGGATATTGTTCCAGGAGGAGATGGAAAGATGGAAGCTCGGAGGGGATGGCAGCATGGGCCCGGTATGCAAAGAAGGGAGACAAATTGTTTCCGATGCGGCGAAAAAAACTCTCACCTTGCACCTGCATGCCCACATAAAACAAAATACTGTTATAAATGCAAAAAAAAATGGACATTTGAGCAGGGTGCGCAAAACGGGTAAATCATTGTCAGACTGCAGGTATGTGCAGGACGAATTTATTTATTCAGTACAAGGTGATACTGATGCAAAAATAAATCTACATGTTAACGAGTATCAGTTGTGTTTTGTGGTGGACACGGGAAGTCCCGTCACACTGATACCGAAAACAATTCATGAAAAATACTGGAAGGATAACAAATTATCTCCATCTCAATTAAGGTTGAAATCCTTTTGCGGAAAACCTATAAAAATTATTGGCGAGAGAAGAGTTTTTGTAAGGGAAGCAAATCAAGATTTGCGGGTGATAGTTGTGGATGAAGACATTTCGGTGGTTTTGTTGGGACGAGAATGGCTAAAAAGTTTAAATCTTGATTTTTTCTAGGTTATTGAACACTAGCGGATGTGCCCGGCTTCGCCCGGGTTTTACCCGAGTAAAGGTTTGTATAACGAACATTTGTTAAAACAATTCTCTATAATTGATGATTTGAAACTCGTAAATTTGAATCTCTCGATAAAGTGATCGTTTTTTCCCGGTCCCTTGTGCCGTGTCATCCTGAATTTTGTATTTCCTAATTTTCTATATTACAAAATAATCGTTTTATCTAGTGAACATATTTTCCCGGTCCCTTGAAAAATACTCGATAAGTTGAATAAAATCATGGTCGTGAATCTCTCGATAAAGTGATCATTTTTTCCCGGTCCCTGTGTGCCGTGTCATCCCGAATTTTGTATTTCCTCGATAAAGTGAACATTTTTTACCGTTCCCTGTGAGCCGTGTCATCCTGAATTTTGTCTTTCCTAATTCTATACATTACAAAATCATCGACACGGGATATCATTTAATGTTGTCTAAAGGGGGTTAAGAGAGCAGTCTCTTTCAAATGAAAAATGCTTTAATTAAGCAGATGTTTAAAGTATAATATATGAGAGAGGCAATCTTACAGGTTGTCGACGCTGTAAAATCCCCAGAGAGAGTGTTTTTGTAGCATCATGCTGTGACTCACACGATGACCCAAGGTCATCAGGAGCAGCAAACTAAGCCTATCTCCGTCTCAATGGTGGCGCTGCTTGCGAGTTAAATATACAAATCTGCAAATAACTCTAAGGATATTCAAGATATTCAAGAAATTATTTTTCGTAAACCTTTCCGGGGATACACCTAATAATATCCCAAAATTTCACGGCGATTGGATGTACGGTTTTTGAATCTATAGAGTACACACAGACAAACAAACAGACAGACAGACAGACATTCAATTTTATATATATAGATTAAGCAAGTAAGCGAGTCCGATATCAAAGTTATTATAAATAAGTATGCTGGGTTATTCAGCAAAGAATTGGGTTGCTTAAAAAACGTCCATATTGATTTTTATTTTTTTTAAAATACGACTCCTGTATTTTGTAAGGCGAGAAGTTTGCCTTTTTCTTTGAAGAAAAAAATAGAAACTAAAATCGATGGTATGGTTAACGAGGGAATTTTGCAACCTATTGAGTATGCAAACTGGGCCGCACCTATAGTACCAGTACTGAAGAAAGATGGAAGCCTTAGAATTTGCGGCGATTTCAGATGCACCGCAAATAAGGCCATAGAATTGGATAAGTACCCGCTGCCATCAATAGACGAAATATTTTCAAAATTGTCTGGAAATACAGTGTTTTCGTCATTGGACTTATCCAGAGCTTATTTGCAGGTCAGGTTATCTGAAGAGGCCAAAAGAGTGGTGAACATTAATACTACGAAGGGGTTATTTGCCTTTAAAAGGCTACCCTATGGAGTAGCTGTAGCACCAAATAAGTTCCAAAGAGAAATGCACAATCTATTTGCAGATATGTCGGGAGTGGCTTGCTACATCGACGACATCCTGGTAGCCGGAAAGGATCACAGGGATCACGAGCAAAAGCTGGAATTGGTCTTTAAAAGGCTGCAAGAAAAAGGTTTAAGATTAAACAAGGATGAATGCAAATTCGCAGTAAATGCTGTTGAATATTTAGGTTTTAAAATAGATAAAAAGGGACTGCATCCCATAAGTAGTAAAATAGAAGCGGTGGTAGAGGCGCCTGAACCTACAAACGTTTCTCAATTGAGATCTTTTATAGGTCTCCTTATGTATTACTCTAGGTTTATAAGAAATATTGCAGATATTTTAGCGCCCTTCTATCACCTCTTAAAAAAGAATTCCAAATGGAACTGGACTAGCGAACACCGTATATTATTTGCAAAATGCAAAGCATTGCTAACTAACGAGTCGGTGCTGGCACATTATGATGCAACTAGGGAACTAGTCCTTGCATGTGACGCCTCTAGCTATGGTTTAGGAGTGGTTCTGAGTCACAGGAACGATAGAAAGGAAGAAACTCCTATAGCCTTTGCTTCAAGAACGCTAACTGAAGCGGAAAGGCGGTATTCGCAATTAGAAAAAGAAGCTTTAAGCATCATTTTTGGTTGTGAGAAATTCCGACAATATCTATTGGGACGTGAATTTGTGTTGATCACAGACAACCGACCTTTAATGCACATTTTTTCACCCCAGAAACCGATCCCCATATGTGCTGCATCAAGAATTAAGAGGTGGTCTTTAAAATTATCTGCATTTAAATACACTGTGGAGTTTCGAAAAACTGATGATAATGGCAATGCAGACGCGTTATCACGTTTACCGTTAGTCTCAAAGACCACGGAATCTTTGGATGAGGATCAGGTGCTTCTCCTTCGGAAAATGAGTGAGGTCCCCTTCTCATTCCAGGATGTGGCAGTTGAGACACGCCGGGATAAATTACTATCAATTGTGTTGAGAAATGTTAGGGAAAATAATTGGCAAATTCCGAAGGTATCGCAGGAAAATCCACTTTATTCCTATTATAGGATAAAAGACGAATTAAGTTGTGAGTTTGGGTGTCTTCAATGGCGTGAAAGAGTGGTAATTCCCCAGAAATTAAGATCCTTAATTTTGAACGATTTACATGAGATGCACCTAGGAATGGTGAAAATGAAAATGATTGCTAGACGGTATTTTTGGTGGCCAGGCATAGATAAGAACATTGAAGAGTTGGCTAGAGATTGTAGAATATGCCAAGAATCTGCAAGTATGCCGCCGTCTACCATTTCAGAGTGGACTTGGCCTGAGAAGCCGTGGCACCGTCTACACTTAGATCTAGCAGGTCCCTTTATGGGACGAATGTTTATGGTCCTTCTAGACGCGTACACCAAATGGCTGGAGATTGTCATCATAAAGGACATTACGAGCAGGACTATCATAGGACATCTTAGGGAGATCTTTGCCAGATTTGGATTACCTGAACTTTTGGTAACCGATAATGGCAGACAATTTGTCTCAAGTGAATTTGAGGAATTTACAACAATAAATGGTATAAGACACACAAAAACGAGTCCGTACAATCCCAGCACTAATGGCTTAGCTGAGCGATATGTACGTGAATTTAAAAACTCTTTTCGAAAGAACCAAGGAAAGGACAGTATAGAAATCAATCTACAGCGATTTTTATTCACCCATAGAGCCAGGAGGAGATACATCAATGATAAATGTCAAAGGTTATTGCAACGTGATCTGAAATGTGCGTCAATATAGTCGTCTTCCAGTTATGTACAAAACTTATTGATTTTTTGTTTGAAATCGTAAGATCTATAATGCTTGAATTTCGGCAGGTGGGTATCTTAAGTTTATGAATAAATAGGCTGTGTTCGTCTATGATGGAGTGGAATTTGAAACCATTGGAGTTTGTCGTCGGATCAAACCAGACTGGGTGTCTAGAATTGAAGTCACCACATAGTATAATAGGTTGTTGATTGTAGGTATCCAGAAGCTCCTTGATAAATTTTCGATGAGTGTCATTAAATCTATGACGATGTATATAAAAGTTCGCAATAACAGTATTTGATTTTGCTGAATTTATAGAGGTGGTTGTACAAAAGGAGTTTGTGAATTTATTGATTTTATTATATTTTAAACACTTATTCTCTCTCTCTCATAAAGATCGTTGCAGTGTATATTTGTTCATCTGTCGTTGAATGCACTATTTGAGATTCTAAATCGAAATTTACATCTCTATTAATTATATAGGGTTCCTGTATTAGGATGATATCTGGTGGGTTGTCTTTTATTGCAGCTTGAAGCTCACTCAATGCCATTAAACTTTTTCTTAAATTTTGTTGTAAACACTTAATTCCTTTACCCAATGACATAATTTAAACTGGGTGTTTTTTATTCTTCATTTATGGGAGAATATTGTCTTCTTTGGATTATTCGATCTATTTGTATATTATAAAGAGGGGACACGTTAGAGTTTGGCCTATGAATTGTTGAGCTATTTGGAACATGCAATAATTAATGATATTCAAATATTAAGGAAAAACAAGTATACACGAATAACTAGTTTTATATATAGCAGATTGGGCTGGCCAATCTATTCAATAGGAAAATTATTTCTTTAGTTATTTGATAAAACACTATTGAATATTAGATCAAAATATCATTTATTTTACCAATATTTCAGTTGGCTGAACGCCAACCTTTATCAAGGTATTATAACATATTAATGTGTTTGAGTCAAAAGGCGATCCATTAATTAATATTATATAAAATGGCGTACCTGGATCTGTAAAGAAAAACAAACATTTTTTTTTCTTAAAATATTTCGAGAGATTGCTCCCTCTTTATCAGTGCAATAAATGAATAAAGAGGGAGCAATCTCTCGAAATATTTTAAGAAAAAAATTGGTTTTTTTTTCTTTACAGATCCAGGTACGCCCTTTTATATAATATTAATGTGTGTCAACAGCACATTAAATATGTTATATTACCTTGATAAAGGTTGGCGATCAGCCAACTGAAATATTGGTAAAAATAAATGAAATTTTGATTCAATATATGCCTCTTTAATTAAAGATTTATTTATGGATTGCTCTATTTTCAAAACTATTGAATAATGCAACAGATTTCTTGGAGATGAGTTTCTTTACATTTGATTAGCGCAACCTCGAGCATTCAGGGATAACTGCCCTTCTACAGGAAAACATAGAAACGAATAAACGTTGTAATCCTGTAGATAGGCAGAAATTCCCGAAAGCTCAAGGTTGCATTGATAAAATGACAAAGAAAAAACTCATCTCCAGAAATCTGTTCCATTATTTAATTTATAACCAGGAAAATTTTAAATCAATTGAATCAAAAATACCATTGTATATATTCTCTATTTAAATATGTTTGCTTTATTTATAGGTATGTGAAACAATAAAAAGGTCAGGTGTTGATATTAAAAATAATGGGGACATATCCTGACCAGGAGTTCATTCGCTTTTTAGATGGCACAGCGTCATCTAGTGGAACAGAAATCAACTAAACGTTGATTTAGCCTGTTCCCTGATATTTGACCAACCCATTTTCTTAATAAATCAAGAAAAGCCATTCATGAACGCGTTTCGAGTTGTTGGCGCTCGTCAGCGTGGAGCAGGCTGTATCACTGCGACCATAAATGCTTTGGTCCCAGAGGCTTCTTGAGGAACCAATTTGTAGGTATGATTGTAATATGCTTATTTGGCTATTTATGTTAACTTTGTCTTCTATAGATGTGTGTGTGTCCAGCTCTTCAAACATAATCTTATCCTGTTTAATGTTGCGTAAAACGTTTGAATTTTCGAAATTATATAACGCGACGTACAGGATATAAGCTCTCAACACTATTTGAAGAGCTGAGGGTCTACATTTCACGTGGGTATGATTCTTCTGTATGATAAATAATTCAATATTTCCTCAACAGATGGCGTTATTTGTTATGAAATAAATATCCTGAGAGTTCTTTGTAAAATTATAATGTCATTAATATAAGTATATTATGGATATATTATCAATAATATACACGATACACAATCTATATTTTTTATAAGGGTTGAAAGCTCTTTACTTAAAATATTAAAATTGGATTATAAATACCATACAAATAATAAATGTGTATAAATTTTACTCGTTCTATTTCTCTCGATATATATTTTTGATAATTCGTACACAACAAAGAATTAAAAGTGTGGAACTTTATAGAATCCTTTTAAACTGATTTTTTTCATAGTAATTTGAAGTTTTTAATATCAAACGTGGCACATATTAAAATATACAGTAGAACCTCCCTGTAAAGGACAACATCTAATTGCAGAGCCAAATTGTCCTTTTAGGGAGAGGTGTCCTCTTACTTGAGGGTTACTAAATAGTAAAAATGGTAATTTTGCAAATGATAACTGACCTTTGTAGAGAGATGTCCGCTAGCGGGGTGTTCGCTAGAGTTTTAAATATTTGTGGTCGTATGCGAGATAGTAATATATCCGGTTTGTTGTTAAATGGCGTCATTTTTAGAATAGTTAATTTACCCTCATGAACAAAACTTAAGGAAGTGGAATGTCTTTGATGTCGCCGTACGTTTGTTTTTATAAGGAGACAATACACCAAAAAGGAATATACCAATCAATATCATTGCAATAAGTTTCTTAAGTTAAAATGCTTGTTTTAACTCAATAAATAAACTTATTCAAAAAAGGTACTGTAAAACTGTGTATCAAATATCTTTCAGAGTTATTGTCTGAATCCCGATATACACGCTAGAAGGTACAACTTCCTTAAGTTTTGTTTATGAATGTATATTGGTTATCTGATGTGTCTTCAATAAAGGTCACTGTACACGCTAAAATATACAACTTCCTTTAGTTTTGTTCATGAGTGTATAACACTTTGGTTATCTCGTGTATCTTCAATAAAGGTCACTGTAATATCTTTCACAGGTATTGTCTCAATCCCGATATACAGTACATGCTGAAAGGTAAAATTTCCTTAAGTTTTGTCCATGAGTATATTTATAGCTTTGAGGGTAATGTGGTCAAAAGTTTTTTAGTTTTTTTTTTGCTTATCCCTAATACACGTGGTACAGGCCATAATAATCATGGTGAGTAGAAGTAGGCGACTGTTTTTACTGTAAGTACACCACATGTCTACACGTGTGAAATGCAGTTCGACTTTGCACTTACAAATGTGCCATAGCCCTGTTTGGTTACTTATACTCGTTGATGGGATTGAACTTTTGCAAGAATCGGGGGTTATAGGAGCATTTTGTTTTTTATCAGAAAAAGGTGTCCAATGCGGGAATCGAACTCGGTTCGCAGCGGTCGAAAACCAACGGTTTAGACCATCCTTCCACTGTTTGATGAAGAGGGTTTTGAGATCTACTCTGAAGTTTGCTCGGTCCTCCCGTTCATCCATCTCTATAGATGACCTTTTTTTGACTTTGCACAAACCTTTTTTACAGATACCTACTCTAAGAAGATTTATAAAACCTTAATTCAATTGATTCACAAAAGAACAAATAAAAGAATAACATGTAACAATAGTAAACAAAGAAAAACTTATCTTCTTTTTACTGTTAGCTCCTATTTTCTTGTGATCTTACACACATACTCTGTGGGGACAATTAATTTAACTTAAAATATATATTTATATAAAAGGGCGTACCTGGATCTGTAAAGAAAAACAAACAATTTTTTTCTTAAAATATTTCGAGAGATTGCTCCCTCTTTATCAATTTATTGCACAGTGAATTTAATTTACAAATTCTTGTAGATCACATGAAAACAAATTTGTCATTGGTCAAAAATAATTAATGATAATAATAAAATTAAAATTGAAAATAATGATAAAATAAAATTATTATGAAAATGAATAATTCATAATATTTTTATTTTATTATTATTTTCAATTATTTTTGACCAATGACAAAGTTGTTTTCATGTGATCTACAAGAATTTGTAAATTAAGTTTACTGTACAATAAATTGATAAAGAGGGAGCAATCTCTCGAAATATTTTGGGACTAGATTGTTTTCTTTCTTTACAGATGCAGGTACGTCTTTTTTATATAAATTTATTTGATGGATCGCCTTTGACTCAAATTAAAATATGAATATAACACCTTTTTCGTCTTCATGCTGTGTTCAGCCATGTCTTTGCCATTCCTAATACCATTGTCAAATAGAACAATCACTCATTTCAAAATGACGAAGGATCATCTTATTAGACAACAGAAGCAGCTTCCTTTACCCCAACTGAACCTTTTCTTTCAAATAGCTCAGTAACACAGAGTGTTTGCAACATTGATGTAATTACAGTATATATTTTAATTTAAAAATTTCTGCTGTTGAGATTGGAATTAAATATATAGAATTATTACTTGTGATGATGATTATTTTGAAGATTGAGATTTTCTTGAGATTGGTATACATGAGTATTTAAATTGCAGTCGTGGTAAAAATAATAAAGCATATTATAATCACAATTTGCTTTAATTGTGCTTATGGAATATAAAATACATAATTTAGAAAGTGTACCTTACTTAAGGCCTGAAGAATGAAGTAAACAAAAGATTACGTATTTACATATGTACAGATAAATTTGAGCTGGCCAACGGGAAACTACAACAATAGGTTTATATAGGGAAAGCGTCGGCCTCAGCGGTGAATTTAAACAGAGTAATTTGTTCTAGAAATTAATATTTTAAAATAAAATAACATTTTTATACAACATATTTATATATATTATAGTTTGTGGCTTTTCTTGATTTATCAAGAAATTGGGTTGGCCAAATATCAGGGAACAGGTTAAATCAATATTTATTTGATTTCTGTTCTACTAGATGGCGCTCTGCCATCTAAAAAGCACATGTACTTTTGCTCAGGATATGCCTTCTTTGTTTTTAATAATATAGTGTATATATAGTATATATAGGAATTCAATTATAATTAATATTTATCTATGTATTTTTCAATACTTCACACAGATATGTTTAAATTCAACCCACATTTGGCTTGGTTTCTCTCTTTCAATTGATATTTCCTACACATCATGATAGAGGTTATAATGAATCATAAAAAAAGGTTTTATAGAGTCTGTTTTTGCTTACGGGATAATTGGCCAATAGTCTTCTTCTTCTTTCTTATCTCCACTCAATCATATTAGGGTATCAAGTTGTGACCCTTGATGGTGTCTGTTTGACAACCATCATGACTGGGTGAAGTAGAATGCGTCTGCCTTTGTCATTAAGACTGGGAGCACTACTTAGTGGCAGGCCGACTTAGCTCCAAAAGAAATGGCCGCATCTGACATGAGGAACAGACGCCATGTGCAGCCGCTCCTAACATAGACTACAAACGCTGCTCATCCTGTAACCCTGGATTAGGAGCATTTACAGAGTAATATCAGCCGGGCCAGCTGAGCCCAGGTTTTTATCAAACTTGTTTCTGCTCCCTCTCCTCCTTTTTTCATCCGGGCTTGAGACCGGCAAAGGCCAATAGCTATGTTCTTCTATCCCCCTACATCATGGCTGAACCAAGCAAACTGAACGTAAAACCACCGTATACAACACCCCAGGACTAAGCCATCCACCAAGGAGAGCTGAGAGAGTCCTGGAGAGGCAGCAGCTGGAAAAAAAAAGGTGCCGTGACCAGGATGATAGTTGTAAACATTTATAGATGTAAATAAGAAATTTTATAAAATAAATAAAGCTTCCGGGGCTAAGTTTCTTGTAAAACTTTTAATTTCAAGCTTTCGGACTTTTCAGTTCTTCAACAGGATTATCACGTTGACAATTTAATATTGAATACATTTTTTATATACACGTTATATAGTTTAAATACCTACTATATAATGAGAGAATAATATACTACATTATTTCTGTTTGAAAATCAAATTTTTTTTGGAAATATACGTGCGTGTGAATTGATGATAAGTGCTGGTGGAATGATATTTACCAACCTAAATTATATTAGAATCTTTGAATTATAAAATTTAGAATGATTAGAAATCCTTCCGATAGATGGCGTTGTTATAAGAAATTTGAACAGTAATAAATCCTTTAATTCATATTCAATATACATTGAGAAATAATTAAGATAAACTTATATATATTGAATTATATGTTTTTTAAAGGTATTTTGAAAACACCGTTGTTTTCATATTTCTGTAAGAGGCTATATTTTTTTAATTAAAATATAAATGTATGACATTATTTCGGAATAATAAATTTTCTAGATATATTTTAAAGTATGATTTCAACACAATGATGTTTCTATTTATAAATCGTAATAGATTTATTTTACAGATTGTCACCTGTTTTATATCATTAAACCTAACATAATATTGCAGTTTTGAATATAGTATTAGGAATATAAAAAATTAGTCCGTGCGGTTTTATTTTCGAAAATTGAAGCTTTATTGTGAAAAATTGGTTAGACCTTCAGTGTTCAAAGTATTCTCCGTCGCTAGCCACTACATTTTCCCATCTTTCTGGCAATTGACGGATCTCATTGCGGAAAAAGACCGGCTCTTTGGCCGCTATCCATTCATCGATCCATTTTCTGACCTCATCGTAGTTGGAGAAGTGCTGGTCAGCCAAGCCATGTTGCATTGATCGGAAGAGATAATAATCGGAAGGAGCAATATCTGGGCTATACGGCGGGTGGGGTAGGATTTCCCATTTGAGCGTTTCTAAGTACGTATTAACGTATGCTGCATCATGTGGCTGAGCATTATCATGTTGCAAAATAACTTTGTCGTGTTTTGACGTATTGCAGAAGTTTTTATAGCAATGCTCAGCTCAAACGCATCAATTATCTTAAGTAGACTTCCCCTGTAATCTTTTTGTTCGGTTGTAGCAGCATCCCTATATATAGTCACGACCGTCTTTCCTCATCGGCCTCTGTCACGGATGCGCGCGCACAGGGAGGTCACGTGCTCGCCGGCAGCCAATAAAAATTAAAAAAAAAACTCTCTCGAGCCGGAATTGAACCAGCGACCTAAGGATCACCGTTGTAACATCTACAGTCGGGTAAAACACGGGCGTTGCCCGGGTCATTCGGCTAGTATAATATATTTGTAGACATCAACTTCCGATTACCATAAATATATTGTAAGATTATAAACTCAAAAGGAACTTCTTCTATAGAACATGTTTATTTTGCTAGATTTCGAACGACATCGTTCTTCAACGGGCGTAAAGACAAAATGTGATGTGAGATATGTGCAATTGTCTGCGTACACCTTGTCTTTACCCCTGTTAAAGAACGATGTCGTTCCAAATCTAGCAAAATAAACATGTTCTATAGAAGAAGCTCCTTTTGAGTTTATAATCTTATAATATCACAATATATTTATTCACATTATATTCTGAATGTAATGTATGGAGTACATAAATTTAAAAGGTCATATATAAGGTTTAAAGATGGATGGAACAGTTAAACAACACACACACACACACACATCAAAAATAAATAAATCACAACTTATAAATATGCCTTCAAATAATAGTCACATTTGAAGAGAACACCAAAACAATGATATTAATCAATATAAATATATATTCATATATTTATAGTGACATTTAAACATATATATGTCACATTCTGCTTATAAATTATTAGTAGATGTAAAATTTTACGCTGTTAGGAATTATGTAAATATTTGTAACTATATAAAAGGCGCGTGTTTGAAATAAATTTAAACAGACGGTTGATTGTCTCTATTTTTTTTTACGCAAAACAATTGCCTCTCTCTCTCTCTGCATATTATTTAAAAATTGGAGATAAAGTTTTGTATCGAATCCCTCATCAGGTAGGCCATGGCAAACTGTCACCAGTTTATTATCCAGATCCATACACCGTTCTTTCTACCCCATCACCTCACATAGTCGAAATAAATAAACCATGCCAGCCTGAAAATAAGCCCAGCACAATAGTTAATGTATCTAAATTAAAACTATGGGGCCCTATTTCAACCTCGAATGAAGGCATGCGGAATTATCCATTTCCCTTCCAAGATGTGGAGGATTTGAATGGATGTCTTTAATCCGACCATAACCAAACGTTAGAAAGGAGTTTCCACTCTCTAAGGGGCTGCTTAATATCGCAAAATGTTTTTTCTTTACGTCCATGTGGTTTTCTACTTCAATGGTAAAGCTTGAATTCTCTCTATAAACATTGAAGGACTCTGCTAATGATGGACAGTACAGCCCTGTTGCATATGTTCTAAGTGAAACACCTGGGAAAAAAACTAACAGGCCGGTCACCCTAAGGACCTCTAGTAAAATGGTCACTATGCGATACAGTGGATTAGGTACGCGCCTAGATACCCCAACTATCAGGTCCGACTGCCCTACTGCCATAGTGAGAATACTTTTATTATTATTTTTCAATTTTTTTTTTTGCTTTTTGCAGAATGTTTTTTTTTCTAACCTTCCAACCCCTCCCAACCTCCATTTGTGTAAATAAATCTGAAATTTATTTTTTTTTAGTATGGGGTTTGTCACATTCTGCTTATAAATTATTAGTAGATGTAAATTTTACGCCGTTAGGAATTATGTAACTATTTGTAACTATATAAAAGGCGCGTGTTTGAAATAAATTTAGTCAGACGGTTGATTGGCTCTCTTTTTATTTTACGCAAAACAATATCCTCTGCATATTGGCGTGTTACATATATATATATATATATATATATATGAAAAAAACAGTAGAAAAAATAAAAGATAAGTGGGCCAGGTGTTGATATTAAAAACAAAGAAGGCATTTACTGACCACGAGCACATGTGCTTTTTTAGATGGCAGAGCGCCATCTAGTGGAGAAAAAATAAACTAAACGTTTATTTAACTTGCTCCGTGATATTTGGCCGACCCAATTTCTTGATAAATCAAGAAAAGCCATCTACGAACGCGTTTCGCGCTGTTGGCACTCGTCAGCGTGGCTGTAACCACTGCGACCAAAAATATTTTTGGTCCCAGAGGCTTCCTGAGAAACCAAGAAATGAGTATTTTAGGCCTAGATGGCGCTCTGCCATCTAAAAAGCACATGTGCTCGTGGTCAGGAAATGCCTTCTTTATTTTTAATATATATATATATATATTTGGTATGAATCCTGTCGACTATCTTTGTGGTGAAGTCTGGTAGCCTCTTGTTGATTTACAAGAGTAACATTACGAGAATAACTTATAACAATAGTAAACAAATAAAAACCTATCTTATTCTTACAGTTAGCACCTATTATTTGTGATCTTACATACATTCTCTGTGAGGACAATTAATTAAACTAAAAATATTTTTAACAAAGTATTATTTTATTAACAGAGTATTATTTTTTATGTTTATATTTTGCTACCCTGTAAACGTCCCTCATTGCTTACCTTTTGTTTACCATTCATAGTTTGTACTTGCCTCAAATAAATTGCTGTCTCATCCCGAAGTTAGCCTTCCCTAATTTTCCACGTGGCAATATATAGATACAACACACATTTGTCGTCTTCATGCTGTGTTCAGCCATATCTTGACCATCCCTGCTACAATGGTCAAATAGAACAATCGCTCATTTCAAAATGACGAAGGATCATCATATTAAACAACAGAAGCAGCTTCTTTTACCCCAACTGAACCTTTTCTTTCAAATACCTCAATAACATAGAGTGTCTGCAACATTGATGTAATTATAGTATATATATTATTTTTTAAAATTCTGCTGTTGAGATTGGAATTATGTGGGATGGTTGCGTGCGTGGTGGTGTGGCTTGTGGAAAGACAGCTGATAAGATTCTAATTATTTTTATAAAATAAATTTATTTAAAGCCCCGAAATATATAGAGAGGAAAGAAGTAACGGCCGCTGGAAGCAAGCCTTGTTGTTTCAACGACGCGCGTGGCAAGTGTTCCGGATGCCGCCCGCGCATGCGTAGTGAGGTGTTCTCCCAGCTCGCGCTTGCTGAGGCGTAGTGAGGTCGCCACACTACTGCTCGTATGTGTAGTGAAGCTTTGTCCGCGCTCGCTGAAGCAAAGTGTGGTCGCCACAGATATATAGAATTATTACTTGTAATGCTGATTATATTGAGGATTGAGCATTTTCTTGAGGTTGTTATACATGAGTAGTGTAGTCGTGGTAAAATAATAAAACATTATTTAGAAAGTGTACCTTACTTAAGGCCTGATGAATAAAGAAAACAAAAAAAAATATTTACATATGTACAAAATTTTGAGCTGAGCCGGCCAACGAGGAAACAATAACAAAAGGTTTATATGGTAACAAAGTATTTATTATTTTTATTAACAGAGTGGGTATTTTTATGATATTATTTTGCTACTCTGTAAATTTCCCTCGTGGCTTATCTTTTGTTTACCATTCATAGTTTGTTCTTGCCTTAAATAAATTTCTGTCTTATCCTGAAGTTTGTCTTCTCTAATTTTCCACGTGGCAATATAGTGAAAGCGTCGACCTCTGGCGGTGGATTTAAACAGAGTAATTTGTTCAAGGAATTATAATATCAGAATAAAATAACATATATTTTTATATAACATACTTCCACCATATATACTGTGTATATATAATATATTATAGTGTATGCCTTTTCTTGATTTATCAAGAGATTGGGTTAGTCAAATATCAGGGAACAGGCTAAATCAATGTTTAGTTGATTTCTGTTCCACTAGATGGCGCTCTGCCATCTAAAAAGCACATGTGCTCCTGATCAGGATATGCCTTCTTTGTTTTTAATAATATAGTGTATATATAGTATATATAGGAATTCAATTGTAATTAATATTTATGTATTTTTCAATACTTCACACAGATATGTTTAAATTAACCCTTTTTTTTTCTCTCTCTTTTAATGTATATTTCCTACACATCATGAAAGAGGTTATAATGGATTATAAAAAAAGGTTTTATAGAGTCAATCTTTGTTTACGGAATAATTGGCCAATAGTCTTCTTCTTTCTTATCTCCACTCAATCATATTAGAGTCTCAAGTTGTGACCCTTGATGGTGTCTGTTTGACAACCATCATGAATGGGTGAAGTAGAATGCGTCTGCCTTTGTCATTAAGACTGTGAGCACTACTCAGTGGCAGGCCGACTTAGCTCCAAAAGAAATGGCCGCCTCTGACATGAGGAACAGACACCATGTGCAGGCGCTCCTAACATGAAGTACAAACGCTGCTCATCCTGTAACCCTGGATTAGGAGCATTTACAGAGTAATATCAGCCGGGCCAGCTGAGCCCAGGTTTTTATCAAACTTGTTTCTGCTCCCTCTCCTCCTTTTTCATCCGGGCTTGAGACCGGCAAAGGCCAATAGCTATGTTCTTCTATCCCCCTACATCATGGCTGAAACAAGCAAACTGAACGTAAAACCACCGTATACAACACCCCAGGACTAAGCCATCCACCAAGGAGAGCTGAGAGAGGCCAGGAGAGGCAGCAGCTGGAAAAAAAAGGTGCCGTGACCAGGATGATAGTTGTAAACATTTATAGATGTAAATAAGATATTTTATAAAATAAATAAAGCTTCCGGGGCTAAGTTTCTTGTAAAACTTTTAATTTCAAGCTTTCGGACTTGTCAGTTCTTCAACAGGATTATCACGTTAACAATTTAATATTGAATACATTTTTTATATACACGTTATATAGTTTAAATACCTACTATATAATGAGAGAATAATATACTACATTATTTCTGTTTGAAAATCAATTTTTTTTTGGAAATATACGTGCGTGTGGATTGATGATAAGTGCTGGTGGAATGATATTTACCAACCTAAATTATATTAGAATTTTGAATTATAAAAATTTAGAATGATTAGAAATCCTTCCGATAGATGGCGTTGTTATAAGAAATTTGAACAGTACTAAATCCTTTAATTCATATTCAATATACATTGAGAAATAATTAAGATAAACTTATATATATTGAATTATATGTTTTTTTAAAGGTATTTTGAAAACACCGTTGTTTTCATATTTCTATAAGAGGCTATATTTTTTTAATTAAAATATAAATGTATGACATTATTTCGGAAAAATAAATTTTCTAGATATATTTTAAAGTATGATTTCAACACAATGATGTTTCTATTTATAAATCGTAATAAATTTATTTTACAGATTTCCACCTGTTTTATATCATTAAACCTAACATAATATTGCAGTTTTGTATGTAGTATTAGGAGTATAAAAAATGAGTTCATGCGGTTTTATTTTCGAAAATTGAAGCTTTATTGTGAAAAATTGGTTAGACCTTCAATGTTCAAAGTATTGTCCGTCGCTAGCCACTACTTTTTCCCATCTTTCTGGCAATTGACGGATCCCATCACGGTAAAAGGCCGGCTCTTTGGCTGCTATCCATTCATCGATCCATTTTTGGCTTCATCGTAGTTGGAGAAGTGCTGGTCAGCCAAGCCATGTTGCATTGATCGGAAGAGATAATAATCAGAAGGAGCAATGTCTGGGCTATACGGCGGGTAGGGTAGGATTTCCTATTTGAACGTTTCTAAGTACGTTTTAACGGGTGCTGCTGCATGTGGCTGAGCATTATCATGCTGCAAAATAATTTTGTCGTGTCTATTGGCGTATTGCAGCAGTTTTTCTCGCAATGCTCAGCTCAAACGCATCAATTGTCTTCAGTAGACTTCCCCTGTGATCTTTTGTTCGGTTGTAGCAGCTCATAATATATTTGTAGACATCAACTTTCGATTACCATAACTATGTTGTAAGATTATAAACTCAAAAGAAGATTCTTCTATAGAACATGTTTATTTTGCTAGGTTTTGTACGACATCGTTCTTAAACGGGCGTAAAGAAGTGATGTGAGATGTGTGCAATTGCCTGCGTGTACCTTGTCTTTACGCCCGTTGAAGTTACCTTAGCAATTACATTAACTATACAACACATGGGGCTATAGATATATTGGAATATATTATAACATATATATTCAAATAATATAGAGTCACATTTGAAGAGAATATGTACATATATTTCACTGGCCACCATACTCTCCTGAACTCTCACCAATTGAGCACGTCTGGGACATTATTGGACACCGTTTGCATGCCTTGCCTCAGCCACGTTCAGAAGACGAACTGTGGAAAATGGTTGAAAGGGAATGGAGAACCATCCCTCAGGACACGTCACCGTAGTCTGATGACTCTCTACCTAGACGTGGTGCTGCGTGCATCGCGGTGGTCCTACTTGCTACTGAGCCCACGCCGTTCTCACTCTGTATTATGATTATCATTTTGAAATAAATATCACTTATTGTTTGTTTCTGCCTCTCTCTCTGGTTGCCAAGTTTCATCACTCTCTGGCCCCTCATTCTTGGTGTTCCATTTTCAATGTCACGCAGTCTAAAAAACATTTGGCTTTACCCAAGTATTTATATAAATTCAGAGTTGTAACAAGCTAATTGTTCACATAAAAGAGATTTCACTCTATGAATACACCTTATATTTTTTCAATAGAAGAGGCGTTATCTTCATCTAAATACGACATTTAAAAATGTATTTAATTCTAATATTAAATTTTCAAAATAATGTTGATTAATTGATTTTCAAATTTATCCTTGCAGTAGAAATTTGTCATCCAATAGTTATTCTTCATTTACCATTAAAAGTATATATCATTCTTTTTGTAGAGAGAATACTTTCTCGTGAAATATCCGTTTTATTAATGTTGGAAAAAGTAACGTCGCACATCGGCTGTTCCCATAGCAACGGCCACTTCCCCCAGACATCACGTGACCTGACGCCACCAACCGCCGGCATACATGTATATAGGCTTCAGTGTTAGCCTTTGTTCTTTGCCCTTACGCTTGGTTTGATTGTCTCTCTTTTTACTTGTCATCTTAATATAATATAATTGATAATTAAACAATCTTTTCTGAGTTCCAGCCTCTGATTATCTTACATGGCAGCAGAGCTTGGTTGGTATCAAATATTTTTGTTTATCTAAGCTGAAATTCGTTTGCTTGCTCAAGATGACAACTGAACTTCCACAAATTCAAAAATTCAACGGCGATAATTTTCATCTATGGAAATTTCAAATGAAGATTATTCTAGAAGCAAAAGATCTTCTCAGTATAACTGATGGCTCGGAAGTAAAACCTGAAATAGAGGATATTGCAAAATTCTCTAACTGGAAAAAGAAAGATGCAAAATCCAAAATGCTGATCACTACTGCTCTAGAGTTTAAATATCTTCAACAGATTGTTAATTGCCAGACTTCAGCAGAAATGTGGAAGAAATTATCAACAATATATGAACTGAAATCTGAAACAAACAAATATTTGCTGCAACAAAGATTTTTCGAATATAAAATGAATCCAAATGATAACATTGCTTCTCACATTTCCAAAGTTGAAATTCAGGCACAACAATTGAAAGATCTAGGTGAGCCAATCTCTGATGTTGCCCTAATTACAAAGATAATTTGCAGCTTGCCTGATAAATACAAGAATTTCATAACAGCATGGGATTCAGTTTCATCAGAAGAAAAGACACTAGAAAACTTGACGGCAAGATTACTGAAAGAAGAAAGCTTACAGGATCACATTGGGATTCTTCAGGAAATTTTAAACCAGATAATGCCTTGATGACTTTTTCAAAGTTCAACAGAAATTCAACAGCTTCCAACAAACAACAGCAGCATCAACAATCCATTAAAGATAAAAAGAAGAACATACACTGTGGATATTGCAAGAAGAAAGGACATTGGTGGAAAGAATGCTATAAAAGAAAGGAAGAACAAAAAGGATAACAGCCAAGTTCTTCAGCCAGAGATGATAGCTGTGCTTTTTCAGCGGAGACAAGTGCCTTCCTCGCTGAAACAAAGGATTCCTGGATTGCAGATTCTGGAGCAACGGATCACATGACTTTCAGAAGAGAATGGTACTCTACGTTCGAAGAAATGCCAGAAGGTGTTCATCCTGTGTGCCTTGGAGATGGAAAGAAGATCTATGCAAAAGGTAAGGGAAATATTGATATTCCTCTTATGTTGATAGTCAGAAAATTAATGCAACTCTTTTGGATGTTCTCTATATACCTGAATTGGAGACCAATCTTTTTTCAATAGCTACTGCAACAAAACATGGTTTGACGCTCATTTGTAAAGGAAATCAGATAAAATTGACTAAAAATTCGAAAGTGCTAGTTACTGGAATAAAGGACAATTCAAATCTTTATAGAATTTTTATTAAAGCAAAGCAATCTTCACAAACTCATGTTGCTCAGTTAAGTCTAGATATATGGCATCAAAGAATGGGTCATGTAAATCCTATAAAATTAACCCAAATGTTTGAAAATAAGGTTTTTGAAGAAGACATTAAAATTAGAGAAAAGCCTGATTCTTTACTATGTGAAGCATGCATCTATGGAAAACAAAATAGAAAGGTTTTTCACGCGTCAACAAGTCCAAATTCGACCTATCCAGGAGAGCTGATCTATTCAGATGTTTGTGGACCAATGAGTAAAAGATCACCAGGTGGATCATTATATTTTGTATCATTCAAGGATGATTTTTCAAGATTTAGAGTGGCCTACTTCATTAGGCATAAATCAGATGTACTTGAGAAATTTAAAGAATTTGTAAAAAGAGTTAGGACTGAAACTGGAAATAAAATAAAAAGATTCAGAACAGATAATGGCACAGAATTCTTAAATAAGAATTTTTCTGATTATCTAAAATCTCTAGGAATTGTTCATGAACTCACTGCTTCATATACCCCAGAACAGAATGGAATTTCTGAAAGAGAAAACAGAACAATAGTTGAATCAGCTAGATGCTTGTTACATGGAAGAAAAATGCCGCTTGAACTGTGGGCTGAAGCCGTAAACACAGCAGTCTATCTCTTAAATAGATGTACTACTAAAGTATTGGGAAATTCTACACCTTATGAAATATGGTACAAGAGAAAACCCTCCATCTTACATTTGAAAACTTTTGGATGTAACGCTTATGTGCATATACCAAAAGATAACAGAAAGAAATTAGACAAAAAGAGTATTCGTACATTTTTTGTTGGATATACTGAAACTAACAAAAATTATAGAATGTGGGATCCTATTGCTAGAAAAATTATCATAAGCAGAGATGTAATATTTACTGAAGCTAATACATCAGAAAATATTCAGGATAACCAACAAGAGCAGGTAACTATATATAGTGATGAAAGTGTTGATAGCACAAATATCAGTTCCAAACCAGAAGAATCATGTCGATACCCTCTCAGGAATAGAATCAGAGAAAAGGAACAATCATCAACCAACTGTACAAGAGCTATTTCATATGCTTGTTATGTCCATGACCAAGAACCATTGAACTATGAAGATGCAATTGTAGGACAAAACTCAAAAAAGTGGAAACTAGCTATGGATGATGAATTCAATTCCTTGATGAAAAATCAAACATGGACTTATGTGACACTACCATCAGACAGAAAAGCTATTGCATGCAAGTGTGGGTATACAAAATAAAGCAAAATGCAGATGGATCAAATAAAATGTTTAAGGCTAGACTAGTTGCGAAAGGTTATTCACAAAAATCAGGACTTGATTATGGTGAAACTTTTTCTCCAGTAGTAAAATTTGATTCAATTAGAACAATCTTATCACTTTGTGCATTACTTGATATGGAAATGATTCAATTAGATGTAAAATCTGCCTTCTTGAATGGTGATTTGGAAGAAGAACTTTACATGGAACAACCCCTAGGTTATGAAAACCCAGATTTTCCAAATCATGTTTGCCCTCTTCAGAAAAGCATCTATGGTCTTAAGCAATTCCCCAGAATGTGGAACAAGAAATTTCATGAGTTTTTAATTAAGTTTAATCTCAAACCTAGCATATCAGATTCATGTGTCTATACAATGAAATGTAAACAGGCTTACATATTACTTGCAATATATGTAGATGATTGCTTAATCTGCAGTGTAAATAAACAACATTTATATGATATAGTACAGTACTTAAATTCCAATTTTGAAATAAAAACTTTTACTGCCGATTATTTCCTTGGCCTACAAATATATCGAGATAGAACAACTAAAATGTTATTTCTGCATCAAGCCTCATACATTGAAAGAACACTTGAACATTACAACCTTCTTGAAATTAAGTTACAATCTGTACCTTCTGATCCTTACTCAAAACTAACAAAAGAGATGTGCCCAAAGGATAATCAGGAAATTGAAGAAATGAACAAGATTCCATACAGACAGACAATTGGTAGTTTAATGTACCTCATGACTGGAACTAGACCTGATATTGCCTACGCAGTCAGCAGGGTTAGCCAATTTATGAACAACCCAGGACCTTCACATTGGACCGCAGTAAAGAAAATATTTGGATACTTAAAAGCTACGAAAAACATCGGTATTTGTTTTGGTGGGAGTTCCTGCACTACATCTCTAATAGGTTTTTCCGATGCTGATTTTGCTGGAGACCTAGACACAAGGAAATCAACCACCGGATATGTGTTCATGTTGAATAATGGACCTATTTCTTGGTGCAGTCAAAAACAGAATTGTGTGTCTCTGTCAACAACAGAATATGAATATATTGCGGCTTCCAAAGCAACGAAAGAAGCAATTTGGCTGAGACAACTTCTACGCGAGCTACATCAAGAACAAGTAAAGCCTACAACAATTTTTTGCGACAATCAAAGCTACATAAGACTTGTTCACAACCCAGAATACCACAAAAGAACTAAACATATTGATATCTCGAAACACTTTATCAGAGATCATTTTCAAAAACATGCAATTGACCTACTTTATGTCTGCTCCAATGATCAAGCTGCAGACATATTTACGAAAGCTCTACCTCCAGAAAGGTATAGAAGACTAAGGAGCCAACTTGGACTGTTTGAAACAACGGAGTGCACGTTAGGTGGGAGTGTTGGAAAAAGTAACGTCGCACATCGGCTGTTCCCATAGCAACGGCCACTTCCCCCAGACATCACGTGACCTGACGCCACCAACCGCCGGCGTACATGTATATAGGCTTCAGTGTTAGCCTTTGTTCTTTGCCCTTACGCTTGCTTTGTTTGTCTCTCTTTTTACTTGTCATCTTAATATAATATAATTGATAATTAAAAAAAAAAAATACTGGTTGCCTGTAAAGTCGGTTTTACGGGCGAAGATTTTACGTGACAACGGTAGAATATCTATTGATATGAATATAATTAAATTGCACAATAGGAACAAGGAATTGAATGAAAATAAGAATTGCACAAATTTTAACTATAGAAATATATTTTGTTTACTAAAACATTGTACATGTAAACTTAAACTTAACTAATTCCTATTTGAGTGTTTAAGGAAGTGTTTCTGCTGTAATGTGTCTTGCGAAAGTCAAGTCGAAAGTTGTTCCTTTTAACGTAGTTGACTTAGAAACGTTTGATACGCAATCAAGATTATACGTATTTTTCATGAAATTAAGAAACGAGTTGTCAGGCTTTACGTTTTTGTTAAAATCACCACACAGAAGAATCGGTATACTAGAATCAACTAGCACGAACGGTGGCACGTACTGGCTGTTGTGAATGTACGGACCCGAGTCCTTGCCATAGTAACATTCCAATATCCTGCATACTAGCTCCTGGATGAATATATACAGCACCGAGTATAAACTTGAAGCTAGTATTAGCGGCGAAGCAAGTAACTTCAGTCATGCACATGTCACCCTTGGTTTTAATGACACGAGTTACGTCTGTAATCGCAACTTGGAACACTTCCGCCGTAGATGTCGATGATAATTTACGATAGATCGCCACTCCACCAGCCGCGTTGGTATTTGAAAATCAAAACACTTATTCAGATCGAAGGTTCAAATTTTTGCTAAATAAATTTGAAATTAAATAAAATTTGTAATTGTAAATGATGAAGTTGAAAATTAAAACATTTACTTAAATTAGATGTTAAAATTCTTGCTCAACACAGTTTAAATAAAGTTTTCTTATATCTGCCACTTTTTCTTAATATTTGTAATTTTAAAGAATCAATTCGAAAATCAAAACATTTATTCAGATCGAAGGTTCAAATTTTTGCTAAATAAATTTGAAACTATTTAAAATTTGTAAAATAATAATTAATTAATTAATTAATTTTAAACTAATAATTTACACCACACGTGTGAACTTGTATTATGACGCTTTCTTGTTTTTCCAACGCCAAGAACGTTCGAGAAAGACAAAGACAGAGACAAGCATGCGCCGATTCAATGCGCCTAATTCTCTAGCGCTGCGCGCGCAGCACTCTCGTTCGGTGACTCATCGTAACGTTACCGGGCGTTACACTTTTTCATAAGTGACTCCCAGCCGCAACCTAATTTAAGACGTTGTCACGTCAACAATCTTTTCTGAGTTCCAGCCTCTGATTCTCTTACAATTAAATAATCTCTTATCCAATTTTATGAAATTAGGCCAAAGAATTGCTATTGTTTCAATACCTGATGTGTCATATTGTGTTATATAATATTTCAATAATAATTTTAGATCTCAGGGACTCAATGATATACCAAAACCTCGTAAACATCCCTAGAGATATCGCGTTTGTGTGTTGAAATAAATGAATAAAAATTAAAAGGTAGGGGCCAAAGGTAGGATCTTTCCTGTTCCCTGTTTTCCTGTTGTGTAGTTGTATGGCGCCAGGTTTTGTCACGGCTATCTCTCGGGACGTCAGCTTTTCTTTAACTTTATTATTTGTGTATTATATAGTATTTATATAATGTGGACTATTATGATTACCATATATATATATGTTATGATACATTTGTTTTGTATAAAATTTGCTTAGAGGTTGTTTATTACAGTCGTGGTAATATTGATAAAAATAGTATAGATCAGAAATAATCACAATTTGCTTTAAAAACATAATTAAGGATGAAATACATGATTTGAGGCGTAAAGGAGAACATAAAAGATTACATATTTACATATATGGAAAATTTGCCAGGAGGAAATTAATCCATGGAAGCAATGGTCGCCTCTCCCGTCAAAATAAACGTCAGAATCTGAGGCCATCTATTGACAGTCGCGGCAACTAGCGGCATCGGGTCGGTGACAAAGCCACAACACCAACTTTGGCAAACTGATAAGCGTCCACCTAGAGACCTAGAGTTTCGGGCTAATGGTCCTCGTCAGTCTAGGGCGGACTTTATTCCATGAGATCCACACGGGATCTAATGGAATCCTCACAATCTACCAAAGCGGTGTTTTGCTGGCAATGTGGCTGGGCCAAATCTATTGGCAAAACATAGATGGAAAATTTGCCGGGAGGAAATTAATCCATGGAAGCAATGGTGCTCTCTCCCGTCAAAATAAACGTCAGAATCTGACGCCATCTATTGACCGTCGCCGCAACTAGCGGCATCGGGTCGGTGACAAAGCCACAACACCAACTTTGGCAAACTGATAAGCGTCCACCTAGACTGACGAGGGCCATTAGCCCGAAACCATGGTCTCTAGGTGGACGCTTATCAGTTTGCCAAAGTTGGTGTTGTGGCTTTGTCACCGACCCGATGCCGCTAGTTGCGGCTACGGTCAATAGATGGCGTCAGATTCTGACGTTTATTTTGACGGGAGAGGCGACCATTGCTTCCATATTTACATATGTACAAAAATATTTGAGCCGGCCAACGGGAAACAACAACAATAGGTTTATATAGGGAAAGCTGCGATATCTAGCGGTCGAACTAACAGAGTAGTTTGTTCTAGATATCATAATTTTAAAATAAAATAGTTTTTGTATAACATATATATATATTCTGAATATAGAGCAATCCATAGTATATGTATATTTTAAAAATAAGGCTTATTTTGGATTGTAATAAGATTATTTATTAATCCGATATTTCGATGGACCAATCTTCCATCTTTTACGTGGTATTTTGCCGTGAAGCACGCAGCAGGTCGCGTGCCCCAGGTGAGCCACTAGACGTCTTCCAAGCTTATTGGGCGATAAACCATCTAATATATACATTTTAAACAGAGTAAATATAATCAAAAGAAAAACAATATTTATATGTAAATAACTATTGAAAATTAAGAGATATCGAATTAATTAAACAAATAAAATATCATAAAAATTGAAATAACTGTGAAATAAATATACAAATAATAGTAATAAATATCCGATTTAAAAATGAAATAAAATAAACATGTGAATAGCACAATCATCTAGGAGGTTCTAAACTGAGTATATACATCTGGCAAGTCAATCTTTCTATTGAAACAATTTTTATTTTTTAATGAGCTCCAGCTTTCTAAAAATAAACGACAATGTTTTTCTTTGATATTTTGATGTATTATAGATGTGTGATCGAAGTCTGGAGTGTGACTATTGTTGAATGCATGATCTACCAGTAGGGATGTCGGGTTATGGTGCTTTAGTGCGGATTTGTGCTGGTTAATTCTTTCAGATAAAGGTTTGCTGGTTTCTCCTATGTATATTGCCTGGCAGGATTTACATGGTATTTATATTTTACATTGGCTCTATCTTTTGGCTTGTAGATTTGTTTTGTATCAGGGAGACGGAAGATGCTTCTTAATATATATATATTTATGAAAAAATGAAATAAAAATAATAAAATATAAAAAGATCAGGTGTTTAAATCAAAAATAAAAATGGCATATCCTGACCAGGAGCACATATGCTTAGCCATCTGGTGGAACAGAAATCAACTAATCATTGATTTAGCCTCTTCCCTGATATTTGGCCAACCTAATTTCTTGATAAACTAGAAAAGCCATCCACGAACGCGTTTCGAGCTTTTTGGCGCTCGTCAGCGTGGAGTAGGCTGTACCACTGTGACCAAAAAGATTATATATATATATATATATTGAGGGATAAATATGTATATTTAAATTCACAACAGGGAACAGGAAAGGTCCGACCTTTGGCCCCGGTAAGGGAGGGATGGACTGCAGAGTCAGGAATGTTAGAAGACAGTTGGGAGGAAACGTTCAAAGGAGATGTACTGGACAGTCTCATTTCTGGAGCCACGTCAGTACGTCTGTTTCTACGGACGTAGTCTTCTTGTCGCCACTAACCTCTGAAGTGTTCATTTCCATATCCATTCACATTACAACAGAGAGTCGACAGCACAAGACTGATCAAGAAACAAAGTCCCCACATTACATTACCAGAATGGAAAATAAAACTCCAGCGAAGTGAACCACTTCAGTGGAGACTCACTCACTTCAGACTCAGATGGATGACCCCGAGCCAACATCTGCTACGACTGCTGAGACAAGCCTCGGTGTCCTCATAGCCCGCCTTATCTACATACTGGATCATCCCACCAGATCCCGGGACCTCATTTCAACTTTAAAATCAGAATTTTCTGTTATTTCCAATACAAATCAATAACGCGCCATCTATATATAACAAGTGAAGACATTAAGACGCGAATGTTTCTTTTCACAAATAATTCATACTTCTACTGTCCTTAATGCGATGAAAAAATATTGGGAGTGCTTGGTTCATCAGTAGTGAACCCTCCCAGCGGTTTCACCAATTTAATCTAACAGACCGCTTCTTTAGAGCTACTGTATTAGATCATTCTGCTTTTATATACTACACTGAAGGGTGGAATCTTAGAAATTGTATTTAAGCGGTCTGGTAGATTAAATTGGCGAAACCGCAGGGAGGGTTCCCCACTGATTAGCCAAGCTCTCCCAATATTTTTTCATCGCAGAAGTTTGGTTTATTTGTGAAAAGAAACATTCGCGTCTTAATGTCTTCATTTGTTATTTCCAATCAAACATTTCTACGGATTTTTCAGACGCGAATATATACTTAGGACAATTCATAAGAATATTTATAGAATAAATCATAAATAAAACTCTTTCTTTCATAAAGATATAGAAATCTTCTATCGGAAATATTCTAAAATGGCTATATTTACCTTAATGTGAATAAATAATACTTTATAGTTCAAATATTATCTTAAAAATCTTCCACATCAAAAAGATCCTAATTTTATAATAACCAATTTATAATTTTGAAAAAAACATTGTATATATTAAAATTATGGCCATATGTTGTTTTTCATTATTATTCTAGAAATTTCTTATCTCAATATATTTCAATTCCCTCTTTATTTTATTCAATTTTATATTTCCACCAGAATCTAGTTTTCTTATCAAAAGAAGGTAGGGAGATTTTATTTATTACTATAATATTCTATATCTTCAATTTTTTCCTTTATCTCATTAAAATCCCAGTTTTAAACAAACAAAAAAATAATAAAAATTTACACAAAACGAAATAAAAATAGTTATTTAATTTGAATAAATACTCTACTTTTCTTCTTTTTTTTTTGGCAGAAGAAAATCTTGTTCCTCATCTCAGGTAATTTTATGTTTGGAAGAAGAGAGAGAGTGTATGTGAAAATTTATATAAGTAAATATTAATTCAAATGAAAACATTAAGAAGCGAATGTTTCTTTTCACAAATAAATCAAACTTCTACTGTCTTTACTGCGATGAAAAAATATATTGGGAGGGCTTGGTTCATTAGTGAAGCTATAATGTCTGTGAAAAAAGGAACATCAATAAAAATCATGAAGAACAAAGAAGAATGTTTTGACATGAAGAACAAAGGATGATCTTTTATTTTTAAATAACCTTTTGTATTTATATATATAATCTTTTGGATTTAATCATTCCTTATTTTTATAATGTTGTGCTAAGTATATAAGCCAATAAATATATTTTATATCGAAATGCTCCAACTCCTCAATCGAAATTTAATAAGAATTAGTGGTGAACCCTCTCAGCGGTTTCGCCAATTTAATCTACCAGACAGTTTCTTTAGAGCTCTAATACTGTATTGGATCATTCTGTTTTTATATGCTACACTGAAGTGTGGAATCTTAGAAATATTATTTAAGAAAACTATGGACATAAGTTTTTAGGACAGTAGGATTACATTTAAATTTTTCCATCGAGCAATGCTCTTGCGCAAACAAAATTTCCGCAAATTAAAATAATTAATGATATTTAAAAATTGAAAGATAAAACAAGTATATAGCTAGTTTGATATATAGCAGGTTGGGCTGGCCAATCTATTCAATAGGAAAATTGTTTCTTTAGTTATCTGATAAAATACTATTGAATGTTGGATCAAAATATCATTTATTTTACCAATATTTCAGTTGGATGAACGCCAACCTTTATCAAGGTATTATAACATATTAATATGTTTGAGTCAAAAGGCGATCCATTAATTAAGATTATATAAAAGGGCGTACCTGGATCTGTAAAGAAAAAAAAAACATTTTTTTTCTTAAAATATTTCGAGAGATTTCTCCCTCTTTATCAGTGCAATAAATTAATAAAGAGGGAACAATCTCTCGAAATATTTTAAGAAAAAAAATGTTTTTTTTTTCTTTACAGATCCAGGTACGCCCTTTTATATAATCTTAATGTGTGTCAACAACACATTAAATATGTTATAACACCTTGATAAAGGTTGGCGTTCAGTCAACTGAAATATTGGTAAAATAAATGAAATTTTGATTCAATATATGCTTTCTTAATTAAAGATTTATTTATGGATTGCTCTATTTTCAAAACTATTGAATAATGCAACAGGTTTCTTGGAGATGAGTTTCTTTACATTTGATTAACGCAACCTCGAGCATTCAGGGATTTCTGCCCTCCTACAGGAGAACATAGAAACGAATAAACGTTGTAATCCTGTAGATAGGCAGAAATGTCCTAAAGCTCAAGGTTGCATTGATAAAATGACAAAGTAAAAACTCATCTCCAGAAACCTTTTCCATTATTTAATTTATAACCAGGAAAATTTTAAATCAATTGATTCAAAAATACCATTGTATATATTCTATATTTGGATATTTTTGCTTTATTTATAGGTATGAGAAACATTAAAAAGGTCAGGTGTTGATATTAAAAATAAAGGGGACATATCCTGACCAGGAGTTCATGTGCTTTTTAGATGGCACAGCGCCATCTAGTGGAACAGAAATCAACTAAACGTTGATTTAGCCTGTTCCCTGATATTTGACCAACCCATTTTCTTAATAAATCAAGAAAAGCCATTCATGAACGCGTTTCGAGCTGTTGGCGCTCGTCAGCGTGGAGCAGGCTGTATCACTGCGACCATAAATGTTTTGGTCTCAGAGGCTTCTTCAGGAACCAATTTGTAGGTATGATTGTAATATGCTTATTTGGCTATTTATGTTAACTTTGTCTTCTATAGATGTCCAGTTCTTCAAACATAATCTTATCCTGTTTAATGTTGCGTAAAACGTTTGAATTTTCGAAATTATATAAAGTGATGTACAGGATAAGCTCTCAACACTATTTGAAGAGCTGGGGGTCTACATTTCACATGGGTATGATTCTTCTGTATGATAAATAATTCAATATTTCCTCAATAGATGGCATTATTTGCTATGAAATAAATATTCTCAAATTTCTTTGTAAAATTATAATGTCATTAATATAAGTATATTGTCGCAATTAAAGAACAGAGGTACACAAAGCTATTTCAGAAGGTTTTATTAAATTAAGACTCGCAAGTTGAGTGATATCCTTCTCACTCTTTTCTCTAAAGAAAAAGAAAAGAAATATATACAGTTACAAAATTTACATAACATCGAACTATTAAAATATTTACATATATTTAATAATTAAACAATTACTTTGATTTAACTCTAAACAAATTTCGCGACATCACCTCCTTCCCCAGAAGAACAGCGTCCCGATGTTTATTAATTACATAATTACCCAGAAAGTCCAGATATTTAAACGATATTGTTCTGTTGTTCAGGATCTTGGTAGGGCTTCATACGTAACACATGAACCACATCCTTGGAACTCTTCCTTCTGCGAGATTCGTCCACCGTCATTACCTCGTAGTTAATATCCGAGATCTTCTTGGTTATTTTATATGGGCCGAAGTATTTCTTTAAAAGCTTCTCTGATAGGCCAACTTTCCGTACGGGTGTGAAGATCCAGACGAGGTTGCCAACGTTGTAATGTACAGGCCTATGTCTCGCATCGTATCGTGCTTTATCGATGTCCTGAGTTCTGAGGGTGTGTAAGCGGGCTAGCTGGCGGGCGTCTTCAGCATCTGTCATTAGCTGATTTATGTACTCGTCTTCTTCTTAACCTGGCTGGTACGGTAACAGAGTGTCTAGCATTGTTTCCGCCTCTCGTCCATGTACTAAATAGAAGGGTGAAAAGCCTGTAGTTTCCTGTCTTGCCGTATTATAAGCGAAAGTAACAAGGGGGCAAAACAGAGTCCCAATTCCTTTGTTCTACGTCAACGTACATTGATAACATGTCTCCCAGGGTCTTATTGAATCTCTCGGTCAGGCCGTTGGTCTGTGGGTGATAGGCCGTTGTGAAGTGCTGCGACATTCGACACATTTTGGTAAGTTCTTTAATGAGTTTTGCTTGAAATGAGCGCCCTCTATCCGTAATCATCTCTCTAGGAGCTCCATGCTTGAGTATGATCTCATTCAATATAAACCTTGCGACCTCAACTGCTCCTCCAGTTGGAATGGCTTTCGTTATTGCATATTTAGTGAGGTAATCTGTGCAAACAATCACCCAACGGTTGCCATCTCTAGTCAAGGGGAATCTACCCAACAAGTCCACGCCTATTTTCTGGAAAGGAGCTGAGGACGGATTTATGGGTTTAAGATTTCCAGGTGGTAGTTGGGGTATGCTCTTACGTCGTTGGCATTCTCTGCAATGTCCGACATAATTGCGAACACTTCTGAAGAGACCCGGCCAGTAAAATCTTCTGCGTATCCTGTCATATGTTTTAGCAAAACCTAGATGTCCGGCTGTAGGTGCGTCATGAAGTGATCTAAGAACCTCTAATCGTAAGGACCTTGGAACTACTAACAACCAAGGTCGCCCTATGGGATCATAATTTTTCTTATAAAGTATGTTATTAATAATGGAAAATCTTTTAAAATTCGGATCTTCACAGTTTTTCAGTATCTTTGCTAATAAAGGATCTTGCTTTTGTTCCTTTTCAACATCAGTCAATATTGCCAGGGAAGGTATATCCTCCTCTGTTTCTTCCGAAGTGTCAGGTAATGGGCTTCTGGAAAGGCAATCGGCGTCCTTGTGCTTTCGACCGTTTTTATAGCAAACAGTGACTTCATACTCCTGAAGTCGCAGAGCCCATCTTGCGAGATGTCCAGAAGGGTCTTTCAAATTCGCTAGCCAGCACAAGGAATGATGGTCAGTCACGATAGTAAAAGGGCGGCCAAACAGGTGAGGTCGAAATTTGTTGATTGACCAAATTACCGCCAAACACTCCTTTTCCGTTATAGTATAGTTTTTCTCTGCTTTAGATAGAGCTCGGGATGCATAGGCAATTGGCCTCTCACCTCCATCTTTCATTTGTACTAAAACAGCCCCGACGCCATAGCCACTCGCATCGGTATGGACGTAGATTGGTGCAGTCTCATCAAAGTGACCTAAAACGGGTTCAGAAGTCAGAGCCGACTTCAACTGATTAAACGAAGCTTCCCGACTATCAGCCCATATGAATCTTACTTCCTTTCTTAGTAGTTCATTCAACGGCCCTGCTATGGCAGCAAAGCTCTTAATGAATCGACGATAGTAGGAGCAGAGACCCAAAAAGCTCCTGACTTCTTAAACATTCTTTGGTCTTGGAAATTTCATCACACCTCTACTTTGTCTGGATCGGGATAAATACCACATCCATCAATCAAGTGTCCCAATACCTTCATTTGGCTAGTACCAAAACTACATTTCTCTGAATTAAGTCTGAGACCAGCTTTTGAAAAGCAGATCAACACCATTTCCAGACGTTGTAGATGGTCGTCCATAGTTTTAGAAAATACTATGATGTCGTCCAAATAACAGAGACAGATGGTCCACTTGAATCCTCGTAGGAGATTATCCATAATCCTCTCTGTTAACCAATCTTCTTTCTTTGGCTGGTTCTCTTTATTCACCTTTCATCCAGAGGTATAGTCAGCGCCCTAAGGATCTTCCTATAAATAAAACGGGCTCTCCAAGCTCTAACCTACGGTGAAAGCACGAGTCTTACAAAGGCTCCACTTATAACACACTTTATTCTCAAACACACTATTTATACAATAAAATCATACACACGTGACCAGGCATTCGTGGTCAAATACAATAAACATATATACACAGAGTTATAATAAATTAAACTCTAACATTCCTCCCCGAGTTGATGGGTACATCAAGTTCCGGAAGGGCCACCGGAAGCAGCACCAGCCTCACCAAGGGTCTTCGGAGCACTCCAACTGGTGTCCGCACGGAAACAACCCGCACCAGGCCGTCCTTCCCAGGAGGTGTCTCCACCACTCTGCTCATAAGCCACCTTGCAGGGGGCATTCTTTCCTCTTTTATCAATACTAAAGTATTGATATCGACATTGGGAGAGATGGTCTTCCACTTAGTTCCATCATTAGCTAACACGGCAGCCAGTTCTTTGGTCTGATGTTGAGCCAGATAGAAACGCGAACGCAACTGTCGTGCAGCTCCTACAAAATTTGTTCCTGATCACTATATAGCCGAGTGTAGTGCTCTCTTCGCGCTACATATCGCTCAAAGGCCGACATGAAGGTGGGTGTAGAGGCATCTGTGACTAATTCAAGATGTACGGCTCGGGTCACATAGCACACAAATAGACAGATGTAGCCTTTTTCGTCTTTCGACCTCTATTTTTGGACATTCGAAGGTTCACAGGTCCAGCACAATATACACCACTTATTGAGAAGGGTTTACCCGGTGTTAATCTCTCTTTGGGTAAATCGCTCATTAGCTGGCCTGGAGTGACGCGATTGTATCGACAACATGTCACGCACTCTCGAATGCATCTTTTCACCTGATCTTTTGCTCTCAGAATCCAATACTTCTGTCTCAATGTGGACAGCATCAGACTCACACTTCCGTGCAAAGTCCGCATATGAACCGCTTGAATAATTATCTGAGCTACCTTTCCTGATGAAGGTAATAGCGCAGGATGTTTTTGTTCATATGTCATAGCTGGAGCCCATTTCAATTTACCGCCGACTCCAAGGATTCCTTGATCGTCGAGGAACGGTGCTAAACCATAAATCTTGCCTGTGCGTTTCACTGATCCTAAAGTGGTCAAACGTCTTAGCTCTTCCTAAAATGCTGGAACTGAATTGATTGAAGTATTCTCCGATGAGCACTCCTCAGTTCAGCTGTGGTTATGTGCGACTGATATCGCTCCGCGCTGTAGCGGCAGTTATGGCGAAAACGCAATATCCAGGTCACCTTTCCTGATATATCCATCAAAGGTTGAGCTTATCTCTCCGATAGCCACCAAGAAAGGTGTTTCACTGATGGCATGAACACTCAGGAGCTCAATTTGAACTTGGTGCTCAAACACAGGAGGCATTCTAGGCTATTCTGTGGATTCCGCTGACAACCAGGTAGGTCCTGTCCACCAGATGGAAGACTATTTCAGCTCGGACCCCAGAATTCCTCGCCTGGCAATATCCACTGGATTATCTCCTGTGGGAACACAGCGCCACTCCCTGACTTGTGGACAACTCTGAATCTCCGCGACACGATTGGGGAGATTTCCAGACATAGTTCTTAACCAACTCAAGACCATGATAGAATCGGACCAACAGGTATCACTCTCCATTTTGATATCCAACTCTTCCATTATATATTTCACTAGTCTGGTCAGCAGAAGAGCGCGCACAATTCTAAGCGTGGAATTGACATCTTCCGCATGGGAGCCAACTTAGTCTTTGATGCCAACAGTCTCACACTGATTCCATCATCAGTGGGAATTCTCATGTAAACAGCCGCCGCATAGGCGTCTTCGGAGGCATCACCGAATCCATACAATTTTACTCCCTGGGTATTCCTTCCGAGACCCAACCATCGGGGTATTCTCCAACTTCCTATTAAATTCAATTCCTTTCTAATGGTCCATGTTTCACTCAATGATTCATCCATCGGACCATCCCAATGTAATTCCGTTATCCACAACCTTGAACCATTATTTTTCCTGTTACAAGGATAGGTACCAACCATCTTAAGGGATCTTCTAACTTGGTGATGAAGGAAAGCATTTCGCTCGTGGCAGTCGCCAATGTCTTTTCCAACGACTGAACTTCATATAAGAAACAGTCTTCTCCTTGGATCCATCCCAAACCCAATGTCCTTATAACATTGGACTGTTCAAATGCAATCCCTTTGCGCAATGTTCTCTCGCAATGTTGCCCAAAATCGTCAGATCAATTTCTTTAGAATCTGTGGTTTCTAAGGCTTTGATGGTGATTGAGGCCGGAGAGGGTTCGTTTCTTCCAGTGTCTTCCTCTTCCAAGTCTATGCTGGATTCTTCTTCCTTCATGCAAAGTACTTTGGAAGATATAGCTTTAGGGCTCTTTGTTTGAGCTCTTATCTCTACATCGCTTGAAGCCCCCACTCCAGAATCCTCCACATCAAGAAGCTCTGAAGGTTGAGAACCTCAACCGCAGACCTTTCGTCAGAATCTTCTACTGCAACTTCTGGAACCTCTTGAGAACCTTGAGGTTTACCTCCTGAAGAATCAGGATCTGATGCTAAGGCATCGTCTGCAGGCTTAGAGGTATTGTCTGAAGGCTCAGAGCAGTCATAGGATTCCGAAATCTTCCTTAGAGATCTCAAACTACTCAATATAATATTCCTATAATCCACCGGATTCGCAATCCTTTCCAGTTGAGCACTTTTACCAAACTTTTCTGGAGACTTGATTCCCAAATTAAGACCTTTCGCCGGAGTAGGCACTTGCCCCTTTGGAGAACTGGCCGGAGTATACAACATTGGAGTTACCACAGCTCCAGAAACGGTTTCCTTCGATACAAGTTGCATTTCATTGTTTGGAAGATATCCGCCAATTGAACCTTTTTCTATTGGTTCTCTCTTCACATAGGTGATCTGGACGGTACAACCCTGTTTAGAAAGCGCCTCACTTTCTCCAACCTTTGCATCATTGCACCATCAGTTGTCCATCTTTTTCTTCCAAAGAAACCTAAGGTAGTCCCAATCACTTTCCCTAATGGCGATCATCCGGAAATATCTTTTCAGGTCGGCCAAAACTCCGAACCTATTCTCTCGAAGTTTTATCCTTATCTCAGGGATTCCTCTCAATAGACTGGGTCTCCTCTTCAAATATCGCTTCAACGAGAATCCGTTTCGTCCTCGACAGGAAGCGCCGTCAAATACTGGCCGTTTAGGCGTCGCTCTGGACCCACACTCAAATACAGGGCGATCGGGAAAAGAGCATCCCTTTACTTTAAATTCCGCATCTCCTATCTGTCCTGCTTCCATCAATTTACTCGATGCTGGAACTCTGACAACTCTTTCCTCAATATCATCAATGGACTCAGCCTCACTATCTGAAATCTCCACTTGATCATCGCCTTCAGCTACCGCTTTAGAGTTGCTCACCGATTCATAACCTTCAACCGCAGTCTCAAAATCCCCTACTGCAATGTCCTTGGTTTCAGCTTCTGAATCTTTCCCATTCTCTACATCTGCGTCTTGCTTTTCCGACACCTTTGAATCGGTACCTTGTTTTACATCTAGCTTTTCTGCTACCTTTGAATCAGTGCCTTGTTCTGCATCTAGCTTTTCTGCTGCCTTTGAATCAGTGCCTTGTTCTGCATCTAGCTTTTCTGCTACCTTTAAATCGGTACCTTGTTCTGCATCTAGCTTTTCTGCCACCTTTGAATCAGTGCCTTGTTCTGCATCTAGCTTTTCTGCTACCTTTGAATCGGTACCTTGTTCTGCATATAGCTTTTCTGCCATCTTTGAATCGGTACCTTGTTCTGCATATGGCAGCTTCACTTCTTCAATGTTCTTTGAATCCATTCCTTGTTTCACATCCAGCCCTTTCTCTTCATCTGCTTCAACGGATTCTTTTTCAACTTCAGCCCTATTACTTTCATCAACTTCTACAACAGACTTCTTCTTAACTTGAGTATTTTTACTTTCTTCAGCCAAATGCCTTTTCTCAACTTGAGCCCTATGATTTTCTTCTACGGCAATCTGCTTGGATGTCTCTTCTACCATTTGCTCGGATGATACCACAATCCCAGCATCTTCCTCAATAGAAGCTGGATCAACTCCTTTCATCAGGGTAACTCCGACAACACTTGGCTTCTCACTCATCCCGAGTTCCAAACTGCTTCCATCGCGGATCTTCAAATCCAAGTTGGGCAGTCGGCTTCTTCTTCCAGGCAGCGAGCCTTTCTGGCATCCATTGTCCCGAAAGACTTCAGCACCTTGCGTCGGAGGATTGAGGAACTCATCTATTTGTCTTTCCAGGTCGAGCCATTTTTGTTTATACTGTATCACAGTATCCTGCTCGTCTTCCAATTCCCGACTAGTGTTGTCCTCGTCATCGATCATCAACTTCCAGATTATCCTATCCTCTTCTCGGATCTTCACCATGTACTCCTTCATTATTCTATAATTAATTCCTACGAACTTTTCTGAGGGAGTCTCTTCATCTAACTCCGCTTCTACCTTTTCCATCAACTTGGAGATAGTCGTTCTTCGAACGGCTCTGCATCTCATAGCCCGCTTCATGGCTTAGACTTGCCTTTTTTTTCTTAACTTGAATTATTGCTTGACGCTCTATACCTCGGCCTTTTCCTTTTAATCCAATTTGCTAAAACTTTCTTAAAACCTTTTTTGCATAACCTTTTTTTGCAACAACTTTATTTGCATAAATTCTTTTTTCTATGATTGCTTAAATTTGCATAAGCCTTCTTTTTTCTTGATTCTTTCTTCAATTCCTTTAACTTCTTTCGACTTCTTAAACTTCTTTAAACTTCTTAAACTTCTTTAACCTCTTTAGGTTTCTTAAACTTCTTTAAGTTTCTTAAACTTTAACCTAGCCTATATCCGGATTTAGAGGGACCAAAATGTTAACCAATCTTCTTTCTTTGGCTGGTTCTCTTTATTCACCTTTCATCCAGAGGTATAGTCAGCGCCCTAAGGATCTTCCTATAAATAAAACGGGCTCTCCAAGCTCTAACCTACGGTGAAAGCACGAGTCTTACAAAGGCTCCACTTATAACACACACTTTATTCTCAAACACACTATTTATACAATAAAATCATACACACGTGACCAGGCATTCGTGGTCAAATACAATAAACATATATACACAAAGTTATAATAAATTAAACTCTAACACTCTCGAAGGTCGCGGGGGCATTACAAAGGCCGAAAGGCATCACTCTAAACTCGAAAAGACCATCAGGGGTCACGAAAGCAGTCTTCTCACGATCAGCTTCATCGACTTCGATCTGCCAATACCCCGATTTCAAATCCATCGTAGAGAATATTGTTACGTGTAAGGCCTCTAAACGGTTAAAACCTCCGCCAATAGATGGCGCTTTCGCCGGATTCCCTTGCTGGCTGATGAGGGAGTCGCCGACTGCTGTGGTCCCGTTTCCTGGGGAGTTTGGATGTAAATACGCTTTTGTGTTGGCCCCAGGATGTAGGGTCATGTAAATACCCATTGTCTGTTGTTTTATTTAGATTTAATGTTAGTAATAGATTACAATAAAGGACAAGTGCTTCTGGTCTCCGTGTCGCCTCCTGTCGTTATTATCGCCACTGCCATCGTCACCGGGCTACTACTGCAGCTGCTACTACTCTTCTGGTAAGTCTCTCGTGTCCCCCCACCAGTGGTAAGGCCGAGAGATACTGCCAGAGGAAGGGAGTTTCCACAGGAGAGGTGGAACTCAGGAAGTCTTTGGGTGGAGTGCGGGAAAGGCCGCAAGGAAGAGCAACTGGAGCCCGAGTAGGTGAACCACGAACGGAAGAAGCGCGTTGTCGCAAAGAACCAGAGGGTAAACACGCGACAACTGGTGTCAGAAGTGGGATTCTTCCTCGTGGAGGTCACCAGGGGGCTTTTTATTAAAAAAAGTTTTTTATTTTGGGTTGCTGACAAAGGCCCATTGACGTGAGAGGCCAAGGGATGGCCTCTGAGCAGGATTCGCTGGCCGAAATCGACCGGAGGCTGCAGGAACACCGGGAGAAGTGGGACGGAATAAAGCGCCGAACGGAGGAGGAAATACTTCGGATAAAAAAAGAGTTCGAAGAAAGAAGGCGTCGAGGAAAAGAGGAATTGCTTCTGTTTAAAAGGGAAAGTGAAGAAAGAATGCGTCGAAGAAAAGAGAAATGGCTTCGGTTGGAAAAGGAAAGAGAAGAGAAATTGCTTCTGTTGGAAAGGGAAAGTGAGGAAAGAAGGCGCCGTAGAAGAGAAGAATGGCTTCTGTTGGAGGAGAAGCTGCTGTCTCAGGTGAAGGCCTACTTGCAGAATGAGACAGGTATGGCCGAGACAGCTTTGGAAGATGACAGCGAGGGCCGGGCAGAGTCCCGAGGACTGGAAGTCGAGCCGGGTCACATGGGGGAATTGCGTGGAGTGGAGGGCCTGATTGAGAAGCCTCCTGGACAGACCCTGAATCTGCTCCACGCGGACCCGCGAATGAAGCGGCCCCAGCGGGAGAAACGGTGCCAGCGAAAGAAGCGGTACCGGCGAGGGAAGCAGTGCCCTCGGGAGAAGCGGTGCCAGGGAGAAAAACGGCTACGGCGAGAGAAGCGGTGCCCTCGGGAGAGGCGGTACCGGCGAGAGAAGCGGTCCCGTCGAGAGGAATGGTCCCGGCGAGAGAAGCAGTACCAGCGAGATAAGTGGTCCCGGCGAAAGGAATGGTCCCAGCGAGAGAAGTGGTCTCGGCGAGAGGAATGGTCTCGGCGAGAGGAATGGTCCCGGCGAGAGGAATGGTCCCGGCGAGAGGAGTGGTCCCGGCAAGAGAAACGGTGCCAGCGGGAAAAGCGGTACCGGCGAGAGGAGACCCGGCGGGATGAATGGTCCTGGCGAGAGAGGTGGTCTCGGCGGGAAAGGTGGTACCAGCATAAGAGGCGGTGCCGGCATGAGAAGCGCCTCCGGCACGAAAGGCGGTACTGCTATAAGAAGCAGAGTCGGCATAAGAGGCTGAGTCAGCATGAGAGGTGCCTCTGGCGTGAGAAGCGGTTCCGACGTGAGAGGCGGTACCGGCGAAAGGGGCGGCTCTGGCGAGAGGGACGGCTCCGGAGAAAGGGGCGGCTCCATCGAGAAAGATTGGCTCCTGCGGGAAAGGCGATTCCAGCGAGATGGGCAGTTCCGGCAGGAGAAGCGGCACCAGCGAGAAGCGTGACATCGGGGCGGCGGAAGCGATGAGACCGGATCGGGACGATCCGCCTTGAGGGGGAGGCAGTGTTACGTGTAAGGCCTCTAAACGGTTAAAACCTCCGCCAATAGATGGCGCTTTCGCCGGATTCCCTTGCTGGCTGATGAGGGAGTCGCCGACTGCTGTGGTCCCGTTTCCTGGGGAGTTTGGATGTAAATACGCTTTTGTGTTGGCCCCAGGATGTAGGGTCATGTAAATACCCATTGTCTGTTGTTTTATTTAGATTTAATGTTAGTAATAGATTACAATAAAGGACAAGTGCTTCTGGTCTCCGTGTCGCCTCCTGTCGTTATTATCGCCACTGCCATCGTCACAGGGTTACTGCAGCTGCTACTACTCTTCTGGTAAGTCTCTCGTGTCCCCCCACCAGTGGTAAGGCCGAGAGATACTGCCAGAGGAAGGGAGTTTCCACAGGAGAGGTGGAACTCAGGAAGTCTTTGGGTGGCGTGCGGGAAAGGCCGCAAGGAAGAGCAACCGGAGCCCGAGTAGGTGAACCACGAACGGAAGAAGCGCGTTGTCGCAAAGAACCAGAGGGTAAACACGCGACAATATGGAAGCTCCTCTCAACGAGTCCAGAGTGTCATCAATTCTGGGTAACGGGTATACGTCTTTCCTGGTTATTTTGTTTAATCGGCGGTAGTCCACACAGAACCTCCAGGTTCCATCTTTCTTTTTAACTAAAACGACAGGAGAGGACCAGGGATTATCCGATGGTTCAATTATTCCTTGTTTAAGCATTTTGTCCACTTCTGTCTGAATAATGCTTCTTTCTTTTGGTGACACTCTATATGGGCGTTGCTTAATAGGGGCATGATCTCCGGTAACAATGCAATGTTTAACTTTCAATGATGAAGTTTTGAGGTTTGCTTTTTGAAATTCAAATACATCTATGTACCTCCTAAGAACATCCAACATTCTCACTCTATCTTCATTGGATATATCAGTGTCTATAAGGGTCACAAGTTTATCCAAGTCCTCAGGGCATATATTTTCATTTTTCTCAAAATCATCATTGTCTCCATCTATGCAGCATAAATTACTGGTGTCAATGAGAGATATTTCCGCAACTTTCATTTCTGCAGGAATGATCTTTGCAAAGTCACTCCCATTTGCCATCCAAACCTTGCTCCTTCCATGGCTGAGATTGACAACGGAGGCCGGAATAATTAGTTCTTTATCCATAGTAAGAGCCTTAGAGCAAGTAATCAGAACTTCTTGAACTCCCGTAATGTTGCTACAGACAACAGTTATTTGCTTGATTGAGTTGGGTGGAATAATGCTATCCTCTAAAGTGCAAACGGTGTCTACTGGACAGAGTTCTTCCTTCATAGGAGCTTCCCTTAAGTAAAGCTCATTTTCCCCACAATTAATTTTGGCTTGAGTTAATTTCAGAAAGTCCCAACCAAGGATAACCTTATGACTACACTCAGATAGTACAATAAACTCGAATGATTGGGTTAATTCATTTACGTTAATCTTTAGAACACATCGTCCTAGGGCTCTGACGCATTTGGAGTTTGTCACTCTTAAAATTGGTCCTTTACTAGATAACAAAGGAGTTCTTATATGACGACGGAAATCTTCTGATATAACTGAATAGTCTGCTCCAGAGTCCACCAAAGCAAGTACCTCACTCCCTTTTAGAGTGATCTTAACAAAATTATTCTTCAATTTGGTGGAAGTCGTCGACGGAGGATTTAATATTCGTGCGGCCTTACCTCCTAAGCAGGTCGCCAATTCTAGTTTTCCTCCCTTTCTCTTGACGATGAGCGGCTGTTCACCCTAGCAGGTGATCTTGATGGCCTGCGTCCTGTACTTATCCTCCTCCCCGGATAGGGTGAGGCACTCCTAGGTTGGCGAGCTGGGGGAATCCTAGGGTCTATTTCTTCAATATTTGGCATATAGTCGCCCAGTGTTGTTGGTCTCCTTGGTTCCCTCCTGGCGCGAGCATCCGCGAAAACTTGCCTCCTCTCCCGACAATACCTGACGACGTGACCAGGTCTTCCACAATGGAAACATAAGGGGCGATCGTCTGGAGTCCTCCATTGTTGAGATTTCGGCAGAATTGGGGGAGAAGAATATTCAGTTCTTTTGGATGGCTCATACGTCCTGAATGGTCTTGATTGGTTCCTTACTAGAACTGACGGTCTTTTAGAGATTGGCGACAAATTCATTTTCACCTCCTCTCTTATCATGTTCTCTATCGAATCTGTGGTCAGTCCTGGTGGGGCTATTACTTTCTGTATCTCTTCTTGGACAATTCTTCTAATCAATGATGGAAGATCTTCTTCCTCATAGGCCATTGGAGCTACATTTGGAAGTCTTTCAAATCTTGAAGATATTCTTCTCTTTCTCATAATTTCTATTTTCCGGCATTCCTTTAAGAAATGATTTACATTTTCAACATCTTTTGCAATCAATATCTGATAAATGTCCTCGGCGACTTCTTTCATCAGATGTCCTAATTTGGTTTCATCGTCCATCCGGGGGTTAACTACTTGACATAGGTACAGTACGTCCTGGATGTAGGCCTCCGAAGATTCCTTCACTTTCTGAGCTCTATTATTCAGTAGAGACTCAGCTTCTTTAATTACCTCTTCTTGTTGGCCAAATGCTTCACCTAGAGCCCTCTGAAAGTCATCCCAGGAAGTCAGAGTTTCTTCATTATTTTCAAACCATTTTCGAGCTGTCCCTTCAAGAAAAAACACAGCATTTGCCAGACACATAGTGTCATCCCATCTATTGTATTTGGCAACTCTTTTATAATCTTTTAGCCATTTTTGGGCGTCTTGACTTCCATATCCAGTAAATGAGGAAGGGCATCTTGGCTGTTGCAAGGAAAGGTAAGTTGAGGGGACTTGGGATGAGGTTTCTCCAGATTCATTCTTTATCATGATTGGTTCTTTGTCAAGCGATCCCAAATCAGGAGATATTCCCTTAAGTCGAAGACTTCTCCTCAAATTCAATTCAGCCGTTTTTATTATTTCAAGGCTATACCCATCGTCTCCACCAATTGTCGCAATTAAAGAACAGAGGAAAACAAAGCTATTTCAGAAGGTTTTATTAAATTAAGACTCGCAAGTTGAGTGAAATCCTTCTCACTTTTTTCTCTAAAGAGAAAGAAAATAAATATATACAGTTACAAAATTTACATAACATCGAACTATTAAAATATTTACATATATTTAAAAAAAATATGAAAAAAATATTTAATAATTAAACAATTACTTTGATTTAACTCTAAACAAATTTCGCAACAATAATATGGATATATATTAGCAATAATATACACGATACACAATCTATATTTTTTAAAAGGGTTGAAAGCTCTTTACTTAAAATATTAAAATTGGATTATAAATACCATACAAATATAAATGTGTATTAAATTAATCTTCATTTTATTAATTTCTCTAGATATATATTTTTGATAATTCGTACACAAAGAATTAAAAGTGTGGAAGTTTATAGAATCCTTTTAAACCTTTTTTTCAGAGTAATTTAAAGTTTTTAAATGTCAAACGTGGCACATATTAAAATATACAGTAGAACCTCCCTGTAAAGGACAACATCTAATTGCAGAGCCAAAGTGTCCTTTAGAGAGAGGTGTTTTCTTACCGGAGAGTTGCTAAATAGTAAAAATGGTAATTTTGCAAATGATAACTGACCTTTGTAGAGAGGTGTCCGCTAGCGGGGTGTTCCCTAGAGTTTTGAATATTTGTGGTCGTATGCGAGATAGTAATATATCCGGTTTGTTGTTAAATGGCGTCATTTTTATAATAGTTAATTTACACTCATGAACAAAACTTAAGGAAGTGGAATGTCTTTGATGTCGCCGTACGTTTGTTTTTTTAAGGAGACAATATACCAAAAAGGAATATACCAATCAATATCATTGCAATAAGTTTCTTAAGTTAAAATGGTTGTTTTAACTCAATAAATAAACTTATTCAAAAAAGGTATACACCGATCAAATTAATTGCAAAAAGTTTCTTTAATATATTAAAGAAACTTTTTGCAATTAATTTGATATTAAAGAAACTTTTTGCAATTAATTTGATCGGTGTATACCTTTTTTAATCGTCATTGCAATTATTCCTCAATCTAAATCCTTTTCAAAAAAGGCACTGTGAAACTGTGTATCAAATATCTTTCACAGTTATTGTCTCAATCCCGATATACAGTACATGCTGAAAGGTAAAATTTCCTTAAGTTTTGTCCATGAGTGTATTTATAGCTTTGAGGGTAATGTAGTCAAAAGTTTTTTAATTTTTTTTTGCTTATCCCTGATACATGTGGTACAGGCCATAATAATCATGGTGAGTAGAAGTAGGCGACTGCTTTTACTGTAAGTACACCACATGTCTACACGTGTGAAATGCAGTTCGACTTTGCACTTACAAATGTGCCATAGCCCTGTTTGATTACTTATACTCGTTGATGGGATTGAACTTTTGCAAGAATCGGGGGTCATTGGAGCATTTTTTTTATCAGAAAAAGGTGTCCAATGCGGGAATCAAACTCGGTTCGTAGCGGTCGAAAACCAACGGTTTAGAACATCCTTCCACTGTTTGATAAAGAGGGTTTTGAGATCTACTCTGAAGTTTGCTCGGTCCTCCCGTTCATCCATCTCTATAGATGACCTTTTGTTGACTTTGCACAGACTTTTTTAAAGATATCGATTCTAAAAAAAGTTATAAAACCTTAATTCTATTGATTCACAAAAGAACAAATAAAAGAATAACTTGTAACAATAGTCAACAAAGAAAAACTTATCTTCTTTTTACTGTTAGCTCCTATTTTCTTGTGATCTTACACTCATACTCTGTGGGGACAATTAATTTAACTTAAAATATATATTTATATAAAAAGGCGTACCTGGATCTGTAAAGAAAAACAAACAATTTTTTTTCTTAAAATATTTCGAGAGATTTCTCCCTCTTTATCAGTGCAATAAATCAATAAAGAGGGAGCAATCTCTCGAAATATTTTGAGAAAAAAAAAAGGTTTTTTTTTTTACAGATCCAGGTACGCCCTTTTATATAATATTAATGTGTGTCAACAACACATTAAATATGTTATATTACCTTGATAAAGGTTGGCGTTCAGTCAACTGAAATATTGATAAAAATAAATGATATTTTGATCCAATATATGCCTTTTTAATTAAAGATTTATTTATGGATTGCTCTATTTTCAAACCTATTGAATAATACAACAGGTTTCTTGGAGATGAGTTTCTTTACATTTGATTAACGCAACCTCGAGCTTTCAGGGATTTCTGCCCTCCTACAGGAGAACATAGAAACGAATAAACGTTGTGATCCTGTAGCAGGGCAGAAATTCCCGAAAGCTCGAGTTTGCGTTAATCAAATGAAAAAGAAAAACCTAATCTCCAGAAACCTGTTCCATTATATAATTTATAACCAGGAAACTTGTAAATGAATTGATTCAAAAATACCATTATATATATTCTCTATTTAAATATTTTTGCTTTATTTATAGGTATGTGAAACAATAAAAAGGTCAGGTGTTGATATTAAAAATAAAGAAGACATATCCTGACCAGGAGTTCATGTACCTTTTAGATGTCACAGCGCCATCTGGTGGAAGAGAAATCAATTAAAAGTTGATTTAACTTGTTCCCTGATATTTGACCAACTTTTTTTTTGATAAATCAAGAAAAGCCATCCATGAATGAGTTTCGGGCTGTTGGTCCTCGTCAGCGTGGAGTAGGCTGTATCACTGCGACCATATATGCTTTGGTCCCAGAGGCTTCTTTAGGAACCAATTTGTAGGTTTGATTGTAATATGCTTATTTACCTATTTATGTTAATTTTGTCTTCTATAGATGTCCAGCTCTTCAAACATAATCTTATCCTGTTTAATGTTGCGTAAAACGTTTGCATTTTCGAAATAATATGAAGCGACGTACAGGATAAGCTCTCAACACTATTTGAAGAGCTGGGGGTCTACATTTCACGTGAGTATGATTCTTCTGTATGATAAATAATTCAATATTTCCTCAATGGATGGCGTTATTTGTTATGAAATGATTATTCTCAAATTTCTTTGTAAAATTATAATGTCATTAATATAAGTATATTATGGATATATTAGCAATAATATACACGATAAACAATCTATATTTTTATAAGGGTTGAAAGCTCTTTACTTAAAATATTAAAATTGGATTATAAATACCTTTCAAATATAAATGAGTATTTATTATTCTTTCTGCTATTTTAATTTCTCTAGATATATTTTTTCTAATTCGTACACAACAAAGAATTAAAAGTGTGCAACTTTATAGAATCTTTTTAAACTGATTTTTCAGATTAATTTGAAGTTTTAATGTCAAACGTGGCACATAGTAAAATATACAGTAGAACCTCCCTGTAAATTAAACCTAAATACAGAGCCAAAGTGTCCTTTTAGAGAGAGGTGTCCTCTTACTTGAGGGTTTCTAAATAGTAAAAATGGTAATTTTGCAAATGATAACTGACCTTTGTAGGGAGGTGTCCGCTAGCGGGGTGTCCATTAAAGGGAGATTCTACTGTATAATAATCTATAAGTACGTAGAGTTTTAATTATTTGTGGTCGTATGCGAGATAGTAATATATCCGGTTTGTTGTTAAATGGCGTCATTTTTAGAATAGTTAATTTACCCTCAAGAACAAAACTTAAGGAAGTGGAATGTCTTTGATGTCGCCGTACGTCTGTTTTTTTAAGGAGACAATATAGCAAAAAGGAATATACCAATCAATATCATTGCAATAAGTTTCTTAAGTTAAAATGGTTGTTTTAACTCAAAAAATAAACTTATTCAAAAAAGGTATACATCGATCAAATTAATTGCAAAAGGTTTCTTTAATATATTAAAGAAACCTTTTGCAATTAATTTGATATTAAAAAAACTTTTTGCAATTAATTTGATATTAAAGAAACTTTTTGCAATTAATTTGATATTAAAGAAACTTTTTGCAATTAATTTGATCGGTGTATACCTTTTAATCGCCATTGCAATTATTCCTCAATCTAAATCTTATTCAAAAAAGGCACTGTAAAACTGTGTATCAAATATCTTTCACAGTTATTGTCTCAATCCCGATATACAGTACATGCTGAAAGGTAAAATTTCCTTAAGTTTTGTCCATGAGTGTATTTATAGCTTTGAGGGTAAGGTGGTCAAAAGTTTTTTTTTTTTTGCTTATCCCTAATACACGTGGTACAGGCCATAATAATCATGGTGGGTAGAAGTAGGCGACTGTTTTTACTGTAAGTGTACCACATGTCTACACGTGTGAAATGCAGTTCGACTTTGCACTTACGAATGTGCCATAGCCCTGTTTGATTACTTATACTCGTTGATGGGATTGAACTTTTGCAAGAATCGGGGGTCATTGGAGCATTTTTTTATCAGAAAAAAAGTGTCCAATGCGGGAATCGAACTCGGTTCGCAGCGGTCGAAACCCAACGGTTTAGACCATCCTTCCACTGTTTGATCAAGAGATTTACTCTGAAGCTCGTTCTGTCCTCCCGTTCATCCATCTCTATAGATGACCTTTTTTTGACTTTGCACAAACCTTTTTTTACAGATACCTACTCTAAGAAGATTTATAAAACCTTAATTCTATTGATTCACAAAAGAACAAATAAAAGAATAACTTGTAACAATAGTAAACAAAGAAAAACATATCTTCTTTTTACTGTTAGCTCCTATTTTCTTGTGATCTTACACATATACTCTGTGGGGACAATTAATTTAACTTAAAATATATATTTATATAAAAGGGCGTACCTGGATCTGTAAAGAAAAACAAACAATTTTTTTCTTAAAATATTTCGAGAGATTGCTCCCTCTTTATCAATTTATTGCACAGTGAATTAAATTTACAAATTCTTGTAGATCACATGAAAACAAATTTGTCATTGGTCAAAAATAATTAATGATAATAATAAAATTAAAATTGAAAATAATAATAAAATAAAATTATTATGAAAATGAATATTTCATAATATTTTTATTTTATTATTATTTTCAATTATTTTTGACCAATGACAAAGTTGTTTTCATGTGATCTACAAGAATTTGTAAATTAAGTTCACTGTACAATAAATTGATAAAGAGGGAGCAATCTCTCGAAATATTTTGAGAATATATTGTTTTCTTTCTTTACAGATGCAGGTACGTCTTTTTTATATAAACTTATTTGATGGATCGCCTTTGACTCAAATTAAAATATGAATATAATACCTCTTTCGTCTTCATGCTGTGTTCAGCCATGTCTTGGCCATTCCTGATACCATTGTCAAATAGAACAATCACTCATTTCAAAATGACGAAGGATCATCTTATTAGACAACAGAAGCAGCTTCCTTTACCCCAACTGAACCTTTTCTTTCAAATAGCTCAGTAACACAGAGTGTTTGCAACATTGATGTAATTACAGTATATATTTTAATTTAAAAATTTCTGCTGTTGAGATTGGAATTAAATATATAGAATTATTACTTGTGATGATGTTTATTTTGAAGATTGAGATTTTCTTGAGATTGGTATACATGAGTATTTAAATTGCAGTCGTGGTAAAAATAATAAAACATATTATAATCACAATTTGCTTTAATTGTGCTTACGGAATATAAAATACATAATTTAGAAAGTGTACCTTACTTAAGGCCTGGAGAATGAAGTAAACAAAAGATTACGTATTTACATATGTACAGATAAATTTGAGCCGGCCAACGGGAAACTACAACAATAGGTATATATAGGGAAAGCGTCGACCTCAGCGGTGAATTTAAGCAGAGTAATTTGTTCTAGAAATTAATATTTTAAAATAAAATAACATTTTTATATAACATATTTATATATTTCTTGAAATAAAAGACACTTCGGCCAGTGAATCTTTTTATTGTCTCGACGTTTCGACAAAAATCTTTTGTCCTCGTCAGGAGCGAACAAAAATTAAAACATTTTGTTTTAATTTTTGTTCGCTCCTGACGAGGACAAAAGATTTTTGTCGATACGTCGAGACAATAAAAAGATTCACTGGCCGAAGTGTCTTTTATTTCAAGAAATATGAATGCCGGCCAGGCAGCCTCTATCTTTACGATATTTATATATATTGTAGTTTATGGCTTTTTTCTTGATTTATCAAGAAATTGGGTTGGCCAAATATCAGGGAACAGGCTAAATCAATATTTAGTTGATTTCTGTTCCACTAGATGGCGTTCTGCCATCTAAAAAGCACATGTACTCCTGGTCAGGATATGCCTTCTTTGTTTTTAATAATATAGTGTATATATAGTATATATAGGAATTCAATTATAATTAATATTTATCTATGTATTTTTCAATACTTCACACAGATGTGTTCAAAATCAACCCACATTTTTCTTGGTTTCTCTCTTTTAATTGATATTTCCTACACATCATGATAGAGGTTATAATGAATCATAAAAAAAGGTTTTATAGAGTCTGTTTTTGCCTACGGGATAATTGGCCAATAGTCTTCTTCTTCTTTCTTATCTCCACTCAATCATATTAGGGTATCAAGTTGTGACCCTTGATGGTGTCTGTTTGACAACCATCATGACTGGGTGAAGTAGAATGCGTCTGCCTTTGTCATTAAGTCTGGGAGCACTACTTAGTGGCAGGCCGACTTAGCTCCAAAAGAAATGGCCGCCTCTGACATGAGGAACAGACGCCATGTGCAGCCGCTCCTAACATAGAGTACAAACGCTGCTCATCCTGTATCCCTGGATTAGGAGCATTTACAGAGTAATATCAGCCGGGCCAGCTGAGCCCAGGTTTTTATCAAACTTGTTTCTGCTCCCTCTCCTCCTTTTTCATCCGAGCTTGAGACCGGCAAAGGCCAATAGTTATGTTCTTCTATCCCCCTACATCATGGCTGAACCAAGCACACTGAACATAAAACCACCGTATACAACACCCCAGGACTAAGCCATCCACCAAGTAGAGATGAGAGAGTACGGGAGAGGCAGCAGCTGGAAAAAAAAAGGCGCCGTGACCAGGATGATAGTTGTAAACATTTATAGATATAAAATAAATAAAGCTTCCGGGGCTAAGTTTCTTGTAAAACTTTTAATTTCAAGCTTTCGGACTTGTCAGTTCTTCAACAGGATTATCACGCTAACAATTGAATATTGAATACATTTTTTATATACACGTTATATAGTTTAAATACCTACTATATAATGAGAGAATAATATACTACATTATTTCTGTTTGAAAATCAAATTTTTTGGAAATATACGTGCGTGTGGATTGATGATACGTGCTGGTGGAATGATATTTACCAACCTAAATTATATTAGAATCTTTGAATTATAAAATTTAAAATAATTAGAAATTCTTCCGATAGATGGCGTTGTTATAACAAATTTGGACAGTAATAAATCCTTTAATTCATATTCAATATACATTGAGAAATAATTAAGATAAACTTATATATATTGAATTATATGTTTTTTTAAAGGTATTTTGAAAACACCGTTGTTTTCATATTTCTGTAAGAGACTATATTTTTTTAATTAAAATATAAATGTATGATGACGATATCTCTGAAAAATAAATTTTCTAGATATATTTTAAAGTATGATTTCAACACAATCATGTTTCTATTTATAAATCGTAATAAATTTATTTTACAGATTTCCACCTGTTTTATATCATTAAACCTAACATAATATTGCAGTTTTGAATGTAGTATTAGGAGTATAAAAAATGAGTTCGTGCGGTTTTATTTTCGAAAATTGAAGCTTTATTGTGAACAATTGGTTATACCTTCAATGTTCAAAGTATTGTCCGTCGCTAGCCACTACTTTTTCCCATCTTTCTGGCAATTGACGGATCCCATCACGGTAAAAGGCCGGCTCTTTGGCTGCTATCCATTCATCGATCCATTTTTTGACTTCATCGTAGTTGGAGAAGTGCTGGTCAGCCAAGCCATGTTGCATTGATCGGAAGAGATAATAATCGGAAGGAGCAATGTCTGGGCTATACGGCGGGCAGGGTAGGAATTCCTATTTGAACGATTCTAAGTACGTTTTAACGGGTGCTGCTGCATGTGGCTGAGCATTATCATGCTGCAAAATAACTTTGTCGTGTCTATTGGCGTATTGCAGCAGTTTTTCTCGCAATGCTCAGCTCAAACGCATCAATTGTCTTCAGTAGACTTCCCCTGTGATCTTTTTGTTCGGTTGTAGCAGCTCATAATATATTTGTAGACATCAACTTTCGATTACCATAACTATGTTGTAAGATTATAAACTCAAAAGAAGATTCTTCTATAGAACATGTTTATTTTGCTAGGTTTTGTACGACATCGTTCTTAAACGGGCGTAAAGAAGTGATGTGAGATGTGTGCAATTGTCTGCGTGTACCTTGTCTTTACGCCCATTGAAGTTACCTTAGCAATTACATTAACTATACAACACATGGGGATATAGAATATATTGGAATATATTATAACATATATATATATATTCAAACAATATATAGTCACATTTGAAGAGAATTTGTACATATACTTCACTGGCCACCATACTCTCCTGACCTCTCACCAATTGAGCACGTCTGGGACATTATTGGACGCCGTTTGCATGCCTTGCCTCAGACACGTTCAGAATAAAGGTGGCAAATGGTTGAAAGGGAATGGAGAGCCATCCCTCAGGACGGCATCCGTAGTCTGATTAACTCTCTACCTAGACGTGGTGCTGCGTGCATCGCGGTGGTCCTACTTGCTACTCAGCCCACGCCGTTCTCGCTCTGTATTATGATTATCATTTTGAAATAAAGATCACTTATTGTCCGTTCCTGCCTCTCTCTGTTTGCCAAGGTTTTATCATTCTCTGGCCCCTCTTACTTGGTGTTCCATTTTCAATGTCATGCAGTCTAAAAAACATTTGGCTTTACCCAAGAGGTTATATAAATTCAAAGTTGTTATAAGTGTTCACATAAGCGATATTTTATTCTATAAATTCGCCTTATATTTTTCAAGAGAAGAGGCGTTATCTTCTAAAATGTGAATTACACAATTTATTTAATTTTAATATGAATATTTTCAAAGTAATATATATATATATATAAAATAATGGAGAAAAATATAAATATAATGAGTAAAATAAGTTTATATTATTATATCTCATTCATTATATGTTTTTCTTCTTTTTTCTTCATTGTTTTTTATTTATCAGATATTAAATTAGAGTAAGAATGCTTTTCTGTTAAATATATATTTGCATACATTGTGGTAAATTTGTGATCCATTATTTATTCTCTTTTCATATACCATTAAAATTATATAACAACCTTCCCATGCAATAATTTATCTAGAAATAATCAGTTTTTATTAAATATTTTCTTATCCAATTTTATGAAATTAGGTCAAAGAATTGCTATTGTTTCAATACCTGTGTCATATTGTATTATATCTAATTTCAATTATTTTATATCTCAGAGCCTCAATGATATATCAAAACCTCATAAACATCCCTAGTAGGCTATCGCGTTTGTGTGTTGAAATAAATGAACAAAAATTAAAACCGGGGCCAGAGGTGGAATCTTTCCTGTTCTCTGTTTTCCTGTTGTGAAGTTATATGGCGCCAGGTTTTGTCACGGCTATCTCTCAGGACGTCAGCTTTTCTTTAACTTCATTATTTCCAATAAGTTGCAATAATGGGGACTATTATGATTATCATATATATATATATATATATATGTTATGATAAATTTGTTTTGTATAAAATTTGCTTATGTTTTTTAAAGGATACATGAGTATGTTTGTAATATTACAATCGTGGTGATATTAATAAAAATACTATATAACATAAATAATCACAATTTGCTCTAATTGAGCTGTTAAAAACATAATTAAAGATGAAATACCTGATTTGAGGCGTATAATACGTATTTACATATGTACAAAAAGATTTGAGCCGGCCAACGGGAAACAACAACAATGGGTTAATATAGGGAAAGTCGCGACATCTGGCGGTAGACCTTACAGAGTAGTTTGCTATAGATATTATAATTTTAAAATAATATAATTTTTTATATAACATATATATATTAAGGGATAAATATGTATATTTAAATTCACAACAAGAAAAAGGGAACAGGAAAGGTCCGACCTTTGGCCCCAGTAAAGGGGGACTCCAGAGTTGGGATTGTTAAAAGACAGTTGGGAGGAAAAGTTCAAAGTATATGAGTTCATAGTGGACAGTCTCATTACTGGAGCCATCTCAGTACGTCTGTTTCTGTTTCTATGGACAGTCTTCTTGTCGCCACTAACCTCTGAAGTGTTCATTTCCATATCCATTCACATTACAACAGAAAGTCGACAGCACAAGACTGATCAAGAAACAAAGTCCCCACATTACATTACCAGAATGGAAAATAAAACTGAAGCGAAGAGAATCACTTCAGTGGAGATTCGCTCACTTCAGCCTCAGATGGATAACCCCGAGCCAACATCTGCTACGACTGCCGAGACAAGCCTCGATGTCCTCATAGCCCGCCTTATCTACATACTGGATCATCCCACCAGATCCCGGGACCCTATTTCAAATTTAAAATCAGAATTCTCTGTTATTATCATGTACAAAGCAATAACGCGTCATCTATATATAACGAATGAAGACATTAAGACACGAATGTTTTTTTTTTACAAAGTATTATAGATGTATTAGCAATAATATACACGATACACGATCTATATTTTAAAAAAGGTTGTGAAAGCTCTTTACTTAAAATATTAAAATTGGATTATAAATACCATACAAATATAAATGTGTATAAATCACTAGTCATCATTAATTTCTATATATATATATATATATATATATTGATAATTCATACACAAAGATTTAAAAGTGTGGAACTTTATGGAATATTTTAACTGATTTTTTTAGAGTAATTTAAAGTTTTTAAATGTCAAACGTGGCACATATTAAAATATACAGTAGAACCTCTCTGTAAAGGACAACATCTAATTGCGGAGTCAAAGTGTCCTTTAGAGAGAGGTGTTTTCTTACTTGAGGGCATCTAAATAGTAAAAATGGTAATTTTGCAAATGATAACTGACCTTTGTAGAGAGGTGTCCTCTAGCGGGGTGTTCGCTAGAGTTTTAAATATTTGTGGTCGTATGCGAGATAGTAATATATCCGGTTTGTTGTTAAATGGCGTCATTTTTAGAATAGTTAATTTACACTCTTGAACAAAACTTAAGGAAGTGGAATGTCTTTGATGTCGCCGTACGTTTGTTTTTCTAAGGAGACAATATACCAAAAAGGAATATACCAATCAATATCATTGCAATAAGTTTCTTAAGTTAAAATGGTTGTTTTAACTCAATAAATAAACTTATTCAAAAAAGGTATACACCGATCAAATTAATTGCAAAAAGTTTCTTTAATATATTAAAGAAACTTTTTGCAATTAATTTGATATTAAAGAAACTTTTTGCAATTAATTTGATCGGTGTATACCTTTTTTAATCGTCATTGCAATTATTCCTCAATCTAAATCCTTTTCAAAAATGGCACTGTAAAACTGTGTATCAAATATATTTCAGAGTTATTGTCTGAATCCCGATATACACGCTAAAATATACAACTTCCTTAAGTTTTGTTCATGAGTGTATATACACTTTGGTTATCTCGTGTATCTTCAATAAAGGTCACTGTAATATCTTTCACAGTTATTGTCTCAATCCCGATATACCGTAAATGCTGAAAGGTTAAAATTCCTTAAGTTTTATCCATTAGTGTATTTATAGCTTTGAGGGTAATGTGGTCAAAAGTTTTTTAGTTTTTTTTTTTTTTTGCTTATCCCTAATACACATGGTACAGGCCATAATAATCATGGTGAGTAGAAGTAGGCGACTGCTTTTACTATAAGTGCACCACATGTCTACAAGTGTGAAATGCAGTTCGACTCTGCACTTACAAATGTTCCATAGCCATGTTTGGTTATTTATACTCGTTGATGGGATTGAACTTTTGCAAGAATCGGGGGTTATTGGAGTATTTTGTTTTTTTATCAGAAAAAGGTGTCCAATGCGGAATCGAACTCGGTTCGTAGCGGTCGAAAACCAACTGTTTAGACCATCCTTCCACTGTTTGATCAAGAGATTTACTCTGAAGTTCGTTCTGTCCTCCCGTTTATCCATCTCTATAGATGACCTCTTGTTGACTTTGCACAGACTTTTTTAAAGATATCGATTCTAAAAAGATTTATAAAACCATAATTCTATTGATTCACAAAAGAACAAATAAAAGAATAACTTGTAACAATAGAAAACAAAGAAAAACATATCTTCTTTTTACTGTTAGCTCCTATTTTCTAGTGATCTTACACACATACTCTGTGGGGACAATTAATTTAACTTAAAATATATATTTATATAAAAAGGCGTACCTGGATCTGTAAAGAAAAACAAACAATTTTTTTTTTCTTAAAATATTTCGAGAGATTTCTCCCTCTTTATCAGTGCAATAAATTAATAAAGAGGGAACAATCTCTCGAAGTATTTTAAGAAAAAAAATGTTTTTTTTTCTTTACAGATCCAGGTACGCCCTTTTATATAATCTTAATGTGTGGCAACAACATATTAAATATGTTATAACACCTTGATAAAGGTTGGCGTTCAGCCAACTGAAATATTGGTAAAATAAATGATATTTTGATCCAATATATGCCTTTTAAATTAAATATTTATTTATGGATTGCTCTATTTTCAAAACTATTGAATAATGCTACAGGTTTCTTGGAGATGAGTTTCTTTACATTTGATTAACGCAACCTTGAGCTTTCGGGGATTTCTGCCCTTCTACAGGAGTACATAGAAACGAATAAACGTTGTAATCCTGTAGAAGGGGAGAAATTCCCGAAAGCTCGAGTTTACGTTAATAAAAGGTAAAAAGAAAAAAGAACTCATCTCCAGAAACCTGTTCCATTATATAATTTATAACCAGGAGACTTGTCTTCTTCTTCTTCTTTCTTATCTCCACTCAATCATTAGGGTATCAAGTTGTGACCCTTGATGGTATTTGACAACCATCATGACTGGGTAAAGTAGAATGCGTCTGCCTTAGTCATTAAGACTGGGAGCACTACTCAGTGGCAGGCCGACTTATCTCCAAAAGAAATGGCCGCCTCTAACATGAGGAACAGACGCCATGTGCAGCCGCTCCTAACATGGAGTACAAACGCTGCTCATCCTGTATACCTAGATTAGGAGCCCTTACAGGGTACTATCAGCCGGGCCAGCTGAACCCAGGTTTTTTAGCGAGCTTGTTACTGCTCCCCCTCCTCCTTTTTCATCCGGGCTTGGGACCGGCAAAGGCGGAGTTAGGAGACTTGTAAATGAATTGATTTAAAAATACCATTTTATATATTCTCTATTTAAATATTTTTGCTTTATTTATAGGTATGTGAAACAATAAAAAGGTCAGGTGTTGATACTAAAAATAAAGAATACATATCCTTACCAGGAGTTCATGTGCTTTTTAGATGGCACAGCGCCATCTGGTGGAACAGAAATCAACTAAACGTTGATTTAGCCTGTTCCCTGATATTTGACCAACTTTTATTTTTTTTGATAAATCAAGAAAAGCCATCCATGAATGAGTTTCGGGCTGTTGGTCCTCGGCAGCGTGGAGCAGGCTGTATCACTGCGACCAAAAATGCTTTGGTCCCAGAGGCTTCTTTAGGAACCAATTTGTAGGCATGATTGTAATATGCTTATTTGGCTATTTATGTTAACCTTGTTTTCTATAGATGTCCATCTCTTCAAACATAATCTTATCCTGTTTAATGTTGCGTAAAACGTTGGAATTTTCGAAATTATATAAAGCGACGTACAGGATAAGCTCTCAACACTATTTGAAGAGCTGGGGGTCTACATTTCACGTGAGTATGATTCTTCTGTATGATAAATAATTCAATATTTCCTCAATAGATGGCGTTATTTGTTATGAAATAAATATTCTGAGAGTTCTTTGTAAAATTATAATGTCATTAATATAAGTATATTATGGATATATTAGCAATAATATACACGATACACAATCTATATTTTTTATAAGGGTTGAAAACTCTTTACTTAAAATATTAAACTTGAATTATAAATACCTTTCAAATATAAATGTGTATTTATTATTCTTTAGGCTATTAATTTCTCTAGATATATATTTTTTCTAATTCGTACACAACAAAGAATTAAAAGTGTGCAACTTTATAGAATCTTTTTAAACTGATTTTTTCAGAGTAATTTGTAGTTTTTAATGTCAAACGTGGCACATATTAAAATATACAGTAGAACCTCCCTGTAAAGGACATCTAATTGCAGAGCCAAAGTGTCCTTTAGAGAGGTGTTTTCTTACCGGAGAGTTGCTAAATAGTAAAAATGGTAATTTTGCAAATGATAACTGACCTTTGTAGAGAGGTGTCCGCTAGCGGGGTGTTCCCTAGAGTTTTAAATATTTGTGGTCGTATGCGAGATAGTAATATATCCGGTTTGTTGTTAAATGGCGTCATTTTTATAATAATTAAATTACACTCATGAACAAAACTTAAGGAAGTGGAATGTCTTTGATGTCGCCGTACGTCTGTTTTTTTTTAAGGAGACAATATACCAAAAAGGAATATACCAATCAATATCATTGCAATAAGTTTCTTAAGTTAAAATGGTTGTTTTAACTCAATAAATAAACTTATTCAAAAAAGTTACTGTAAAACTGTGTATCAAATATCTTTCAGAGTTATTTACTGAATCCCGATATACACGCTAGAAGGTACAACTTCCTTAAGTTTTGTTTATGAATGTATATTGGTTATCTGATGTGACTTCAATAAAGGTTACTGTAATATCTTTCACAGTTATTGTCTGAATCCCGATATACACGCTAGAAGGTACAACTTCCTTAAGTTTTGTTTATGAATGTATATTGGTTATCTGATGTGTCTTCAATTAAAGGTCACTGTAATATCTTTCAGAATTATTGTCTGAATCCCGATATACACGCTAAAATATACAACTTCCTCAAGTTTTGTCCATGAGTGTATATTGGTTATCTCGTGTGTCTTCAATAAAGATCACTGTAATATCTTTCACATTTATTGTCTCAATCCCGATATACACGTTAAAATATACAACTTCCTTAAGTTTTGTTCATGAGTGTATATACACTTTGGTTATCTCGTGTATCTTCAATAAAGGGCACTGTAATATCTTTCACAGTTATTGTCTCAATCCCGATATACCGTAAATGCTGAAAGGTAAAATTTTCTTAAGTTTTATCCATGAGTGTATTTATAGCTTTGAAGGTAATGTGGTCAAAAGTTTGTTTTTTTTTGCTTATCCCTAATACACGTGGTGCAGGCCATAATAATCATGGTGGGTAGAAGTAGGCGACTGTTTTTACTGTAAGTTCACTACATGTATACACATGTGAAATGCAGTTCGACTTTGCACTTACAAATGTGCCATAGCCCTGTTTGGTTACTTATACTCGTTGATGGGATTGAACTTTTGCAAGAATCGGGGGTTATTGGAGCATTCTGTTTTTTATCAGAAAAAGGCGTCCAATGCGGGAATCGAACTCGGTTCGCAGCGGTCGAAAACCAACAGTTTAGACCATCCTTCCACTGTTTGATAAAGAGATTTACTCTGAAGCTCGTTCTGTCCTCCTGTTCATCCATCTCTATAGATGACCTTTTGTTGACTTTGCACAGACTTTTTTAAAGATATCGATTCTAAAAAGATTTATAAAACCTTAATTCTATTGATTCACAAAAGAACAAATAAAAGAATAACTTGTAACAAAAGTAAACAAAGAAAAACTTATCTTCTTTTTACTGTTAGCTCCTATTTTCTTGTGATCTTACACACATACTCTGTGGGGACAATTAATTTAACTTAAAATATATATTTATATAAAAGGGCGTACCTGGATCTGTAAAGAAAAACAAACTTTTTTTTTCTTAAAATATTTCGAGAGATTTCTCCCTCTTAATAAATTAATAAAGAGGGAGCAATCTCTCGAAATATTTTAAGAAAAAAATTGTTTTTTTTTTCTTTACAGATCCAGGTACGCCCTTTTATATAATATTAATGTGTGTCAACAACACATTAAATATGTTATATTACCTTGATAAAGGTTGGCAATCAGCCAACTGAAATATTGGTAAAATAAATGATATTTTGTTCCAATATATGCCTTTTTAATTAAAGATTTATTTATGGATTGCTCTATTTTCAAAACTATTGAATAATGCAACAGGTTTTTTGGAGATGAGTTTCTTTACATTTGATTAGCGCAACCTCGAGCTTTCGTGAATATCTACCCTTCTACAGGAGAACATAGAAACGTTGTAATCCTGTAGATAGAGAGAACTCCCGAAAGCTCAAGGTTGCGTTAATGAAATGAAACTCATCTCCAGAAACCTGTTCCATTATTTAAATTATAACCAGGGAAATTTTAAATCAATTGATTTAAAAATACTATATTGTATATATTCTCTGTTTAAATATTTTTGCTTTATTTATAGGTATGTGAAACAATAAAAAGGTCAGGTGTTGATTTTAATAATAAAGAAGACATATCCTGACCAGGAGTTCATGTGCTTTTTAGATGGCATAGCGCCATCTAGTGGAACAGAAATCAACTAAACGTTGAATTAACTTGCTCCCTGATATTTGTCCAACCCATTTTATTTTTATAAATCAAGAAAAGCCATCCACGAACGAGTTTCGGGCTGTTGGCCCTCGTCAGCGTGGAGTAGGCTGTATCACTGCGACCATAAATGCTTTGGTCCCAGAGGCTTCTTGAGGAACCAATTTGTAGGTTTGATTGTAATATGCCTATTTACCTATTTATGGTAACTTTGTCTTCTATAGATGCCCAGCTCTCCAAACTCAATCTTGCGTGCTTATCCTGTCTAATGTTGTATAAAACGTTTGCATTTTCGAAATTATATAAAGTGACGTACAGGATAAGCTCTCAACACTATTTGAAGAGCTGGGGGTCTACATTTCACGTGGGTATGATTCTTCTGTATGATAAATAATTCAATATTTCCTCAATAGATGGCATTATATGTTATGAAATAAATATTCTGAGAGTTCTTTGTAAAATTATAATGTCATTAATATAAGTATATTATGGATATATTAGCAATAATATACACGATACACAATCTATATTTTTTATAAGGGTTGAAAGCTCTTTACTTAAAATATTAAACTTGGATTATAAATACCATACAAATAATAAATGTGTATAAATTTTACTCGTTCTATTTCTCTAGATATATATTTTTGATAATTCGTACACAACAAAGAATTAAAAGTGTGGAACTTTATAGAATCCTTTTAAACTGATTTTTTTCAGAGTAATTTGAAGTTTTTAAATGTCAAACGTGGCACATATTAAAATATACAGTAGAACCTCCCTGTAAAGGACATCTAATTGCAGAGCCAAAGTGTCCTTTAGAGAGGTGTTTTCTTACCGGAGAGTTGCTAAATAGTAAAAATGGTAATTTTGCAAATGATAACTGACCTTTGTAGAGAGGTGTCCGCTAGCGGGGTGTTCGCTAGAGTTTTAAATATTTGTGGTCGTATGCGAGATAGTAATATATCAGGTTTGTTGTTAAATGGCGTCATTTTTAGAATAGTTAATTTACACTCATGAACAAAACTTAAGGAAGTGGAATGTCTTGGATGTCGCCGTACGTCTGTTTTTCTAAGGAGACAATATTCCAAAAAGGAATATACCAATCAATATCATTGCAATAAGTTTCTTAAGTTAAAATGGTTGTTTTAACTCAATAAATAAACTTATTCAAAAAAGGTGTACACCGATCAAATTAATTGTAAAAAGTTTCTTTAATATATTAAAGAAACTTTTTGCAATTAATTTGATATTAAAGAAACTTTTTGCAATTAATTTGATCGGTGTATACCTTTTTTATAATCGTCATTGCAATTATTCCTCAATCTAAATCTTATTCAAAAAAGGCACTGAAAAATTGTGTATCAAATATCTTTCACAGTTATTGTCTCAATCCCGATATACAGTACATGCTGAAAGGTAAAATTTCCTTAAGTTTTGTCCATGAGTGTATTTATAGCTTTGAGGGTAATGTGGTCAAAAGTTTTTTTTTTTTTGCGCATCCCTAATACACGTGGTACAGGCCATAATAATCATGGTGAGTAGAAGTAGGCGACTGTTTTTACTGTAAGTGCACCACATATCTACACGTGTGAAATGCAGTTCGACTTTGCACTTACAAATGTGCCATAGCCCTGTTTGGTTACTTATACTCGTTGATGGGATTGAACTTTTGCAAGAATCGGGGGTCATTGGAGCATTTTGTTTTTAATCAGAAAAAAGTGTCCAATGCGGGAATCAAACTCGGTTCGTAGCGGTCGAAAACCAACTGTTTAGACCATCCTTCCACTGCTTGATAAAGAGATTTACTCTGAAGCTCGTTCTGTCCTCCCGTTCATCCATCTCTATAGATGACCTTTTTTTGACTTTGCATAAACCTTTTTTACAGATACCTACTCTAAGAAGATTTATAAAACCTTAATTCAATTGATTCACAAAAGAACAAATAAAAGAATAACTTGTAACAATAGTAAACAAAGAAAAACATATCTTCTTTTTACTGTTAGCTCCTATTTTCTTGTGATCTTACACACATACTCTGTGGGGACAAATTAATTTAACTTAAAATATATATTTATATAAAAGGGCGTACCTGGATCTGTAAAGAAAAACAAACAATTTTTTTCTTAAAATATTTCGAGAGATTGCTCCCTCTTTATCAATTTATTGCACAGTGAATTTAATTTACAAATTCTTGTAGATCACATGAAAATAAATTTGTCATTGGTCAAAAATAATTAATGATAATAATAAAATTAAAATTGAAAATAATAATAAAATAAAATTATTATGAAAATGAATATTTCATAATATTTTTATTTTATTATTATTTCAATTATTTTTGACCAATGACAAAGTTGTTTTCATGTGATCTACAAGAATTTGTAAATTAAGTTTACTGTACAATAAATTGATAAAGAGGGAGCAATCTCTCGAAATATTTTGGGACTAGATTGTTTTCTTTCTTTACAGATGCAGGTACGTCTTTTTTATATAAACTTATTTGATGGATCGCCTTTGACTCAAATTAAAATATGAATATAACACCTTTTTCGTCTTCATGCTGTGTTCAGCCATGTCTTGGCCATTCCTGATACCATTGTCAAATAGAACAATCATTCATTTCAAAATGACGAAGGATCATCTTATTAGACAACAGAAGCAGCTTCCTTTACCCCAACTGAACCTTTTCTTTCAAATAGCTCAGTAACACAGAGTGTTTGCAACATTGATGTAATTACAGTATATATTTTAATTTAAAAATTTCTGCTGTTGAGATTGGAATTAAATATATAGAATTATTACTTGTGATGATGATTATTTTGAAGATTGAGATTTTCTTGAGATTGGTATACATGAGTATTTAAATTGCAGTCGTGGTAAAAATAATAAAGCATATTTTAATCACAATTTGCTTTAATTGTGCTTACGGAATATAAAATACATAATTTAGAAAGTGTACCTTACTTAAGGCCTGGAGAATGAAGTAAACAAAATATTACGTATTTACATATGTACAGATAAATTTGAGCCGGCCAACGGGAAACTACAACAATAGGTTTATATAGGGAAAGCGTCGACCTCAGCGGTGAATTTAAGCAGAGTAATTTGTTCTAGAAATTAATATTTTAAAATAAAATAACATTTTTATATAACATATTTATATATATTATAGTTTATGGCTTTTCTTGATTTATCAAGAAATTGGGTTGGTCAAATATCAGGGAACAGGCTAAATCAACGCTTAGTTGATTTCTGTTCTATTAGATGGCGCTCTGCCATCTAAAAAGCACATGTACTTTTGCTCAGGATATGCCTTCTTTGTTTTTAATAATATAGTGTATATATAGTATATATAGGAATTCAATTATAATTAATATTTATCTATGTATTTTTCAATACTTCACACAGATATGTTTAAATTCAACCCACATTTGGCTTGGTTTCTCTCTTTTTATTGATATTTCCTACACATCATGATAGAGGTTATAATGAATCATAAAAAAAGGTTTTATTGAGTCTGTTTTTGCTTACGGAATAATTGGCCAATAGTCTTCTTCTTCTTTCTTATCTCCACTCAATCATATTAGGGTATCAAGTTGTGACCCTTGATGGTGTCTGTTTGACAACCATCATGACTGGGTGAAGTAGAATGCGTATGCCTTTGTCATTAAGACTGGGAGCACTACTTAGTGGCAGGCCGACTTAGCTCCAAAAGAAATGGCCGCCTCTGACATGAGGAACAGACGCCATGTGCAGGCGCTCCTAACATAGAGTACAAACGCTGCTCATCCTGTAACCCTGGATTAGGAGCATTTACAGAGTAATATCAACCGGGCCAGCTGAGCCCAGGTTTTTATCAAACTTGTTTCTGCTCCCTCTCCTCCTTTTTTCATCCGGGCTTGAGACCGGCAAAGGCCAATAGCTATGTTCTTCTATCCCCCTACATCATGGCTGAACCAAGCAAACTGAACGTAAAACCACCGTATACAACACCCCAGGACTAAGCCATCCACCAAGGAGAGCTGAGAGAGTGCTGGAGAGGCAGCAGCTGGAAAAAAAGGTGCCGTGACCAGGATGATAGTTGTAAACATTTATATAGATGTAAATAAGATATTTTATAAAATAAATAAAGCTTCCGGGGCTAAGTTTCTTGTAAAACTTTTAATTTCAAGCTTTCGGACTTGTCAGTTCTTCAACAGGATTATCACGTTAACAATTTAATATTAAATACATTTTTTTTATATACACGTTATATAGTTTAAATACCTACACACACACACTATATAATGAGAGAATAATATACTACATTATTTCTGTTTGAAAATCAAATTTTTTGGAAATATACGTGCGTGGTGGATTGATGATACGTGCTGGTGGAATGGTATTTACCAACCTAAATTATATTAGAATCTTTGAATTATAAAAATTTAGAATGATTAGAAATTATTCCGATAGATGGCGTTGTTATAAGAAATTTGAACAGTAATAAATCCTTTAATTCATATTCAATATACATTGAGAAATAATTAAGATAAACTTATATATATTGAATTATATGTTTTTTTAAAGGTATTTTGAAAACACCGTTGTTTTCATATTTCTGTAATAGACTATATTTTTTTAATTAAAATATAAATGTATGACGATATTATTGAAAAATAAATTTTCTAGATATATTCTAAAGTATGATTTCAACACAATGATGTTTCTATTTATAAATCGTAATAAATTTATTTTACAGATTTCCACCTGTTTTATATCATTAAACCTAACATAATATTGCAGTTTTGAATGTAGTATTAGGAGTATAAAAAATGAGTTCGTGCGGTTTTATTTTCGAAAATTGAGGCTTTATAGTGAAGATTTGGTTAGACCTTCAATGTTCAAAGTATTGTCCGTCGCTAGCCACTACTTTTCCCATCTTTCTGGCAATTGACGGATCCCATCACGGTAAAAGGCCGGCTCTTTGGCTGCTATCCATTCATCGATCCATTTTTGACTTCATCGTAATTGGAGAAGTGATGGTCAGCCAGGCCATGTTGCATTGATCGGAAGAGATAATAACACTGATAGACAAAACTTAAGGAAGTTGTACCTTATAGCATATATATATCGGGATTCAGAAAATAACTCTGAGAGATATTTTCTGAATCCCGATATATATATATGCTATAAGGTACAACTTCCTTAAGTTTTGTCTATCAGTGTAATCAGAAGGAGCAATGTCTGGGCTATACGGCGGGTGGGGTAGGACTTCCCATTTGAAACTTTCTAAGTATGTTTTAACGGGTGCTGCAGCATGTGGCTGAGCATTATCATGTTGCAAAATAACTTTGTCGTGTTTTGACGTATTGCAGAAGTTTTTATAGCAATGCTCAGCTCAAACGCATCAATTGTCTTCAGTAGACTTCCCCTGTGATCTTTTTGTTCGCGGTTGTAGCAGCTCATAATATATTTATAGACATCAACTTTCGATTACCATAACTATGTTGTAAGATTATAAACTCAATAGAAGATTCTTCTATAGAACATGTTCATTTTGCTAGGTTTTGTACGACATCGTTCTTAAACGGGCGTAAAAAAGTGATGTGAGATGTGTGCAATTGTCTGCGTGTACCTTGTCTTTACGCCCGTTGAAGTTACCTTAGCAATTACATTAACTATACAACACATGGAGCTATAGATATATTGGAATATATTATAACATATATATTCAAATAATATATAGTCACATTTGAAGAGAATATGTACATATACTTCATTGGCCACCATACTCTCCTGACCTCTCACCAATCGGGCACGTCTGGGACATTTTTGGACAGGGTTTGCATGCCTTGACTCAGCCACGTTCAGAAGAACTGTGGCAAATGGTTGAAAGGGAATGGAGAGCCATCCCTCAGGACACCATCCATAGTCTGATTGACTCTCTACCTAGACGTGGTGCTGCGTGCATCGCCGTCCGCGGTGGTCCTACTTGCTACTAAGCCCACGCCGTTCTCGCTCTGTATTAAGACTATCATTTTGAAATAAATATCACTTATTGTTCGTTCCTGTCTCTCTCTCTCTGTTTGCCAAGTTTCATCACTTTCTAGGCCCTCTTTCTTGGTATTCCATTTTCAATGTCACGCAGCCTAATAACCATTTGGCTTTACCCAAGAGGTTATATAAATTCAAAGTTGTTACAAGCTAAATGTTCACATAAGAGAGATTTTACTCTATAAATACACCTTATATTTTTCAATAGAAGAAGCGTTATCTTCTAAATATATGAAATTTCAAAAAATGTCTTTAATTTTAATATGAATATTTTCAAAGTAAAATTTATATATATAATGAAGAAAAAGGTAAAATACAATAAATAAGATAAGTAGAGATTTAAAAAAGAAACGCATTGCCAGTAAATTTATTTGTGTAAAATTATTTTTATTTATCAAATATTAAATCAGAGTAAACATGTTTCTCTGTTAAATATATATTTGCATATATTCTGGTAGAAATTTGGGATCCAATAATTACTCTTCATATACCATTAAAATTATATAACATCCTTCCCATGTGGAATAATTTATCTAGAAATAATCAGTTTTTATTAAATATTTTCTTATCCAATTTTATGAAATTAGGCCAAAGAATTGCTATTGTTTCAAGGCCTGATGTGTCATATTGTATTATATCTATTTTCAATTATTTGTAGATCACAGAGCTTTAATGATATATCAAAACCTCGTAAACATCTCTAGCGGGATATCGCGTTTGTGTGTTGAAATAAATTGTTGAAGAAAAGTGACGTCGCACGTCGGCTGTTCCCATAGCAACGGCCGCTTCCTGCCAGACATCACGTGACCTGACGCCGCTCCGATGTACTTGTAATATTGGTTTCAGATTTGCCTTTGTTCTTTGCCCTAACGCTTGCTTTGTTTGACTCTCTTTGTTACTTGTCATCTTAATATATATAATTGATAATTAAACATACTTTCTGAGATCCAACCTCTGATTTTCTTACATGGCAGCAGAGCTTGGTTGGTATCAAATATTTTTAAATATCTAAGCTGAAATTCGTTTGCTTGCTCAAGATGACAACTGAACTTCCACAAATTCAAAAATTCAATGGCGATAATTTTCATCTATGGAAATTTCAAATGAAGATTATTCTAGAAGCAAAAGATCTTCTCAGTATAACTGATGGCTCTGAAGTAAAACCTGAAATAGAGGATATTGCAAAATTCTCTGAATGGAAAAATAAAGATGCAAAATCCAAAATGCTGATCACTACTGCTCTAGATTTTAAATATCTTCAACAGATTGTTAATTGCCAGACTTCAGCAGAAAGATGGAAGAAATTATCAACAATATATGAACTGAAATCTGAAACAAACAAATATTTGCTGCAACAAAGATTTTTCGAATATAAAATGAATCCAAATGATAACATTGCTACTCACATTTCCAAAGTTGAAACGCTGGCACAACAAATGAAAGATCTAGGTGAGCCAATCTCTGATGTTGCCCTAATTACAAAGATAATTTGCAGCTTGCCTGATAAATACAAGAATTTCATAACAGCATGGGATTCAGTTTCATCAGGAGAAAAGACACTAGAAAACTTGAAGGCAAGATTACTGAAAGAAGAAAGCTTACAGGATCATTGGGATTCTTCAGGAAATTCTAAACCAGATAATGCCTTGATGACTTTTTCAAAGTTCAACAGAAATTCAACAGCTTCCAACAAACAACAGCAGCATCAACAATCCATTAATGATAAAAAGAAGAACACACACTGTGGATATTGCAAGAAGAAAGGACATTGGTGGAAAGAATGCTATAAAAGAAAGGAAGAACAAAAACGACAACAGCCAAGTTCTTCAGTCAGAGATGATAGCTGTGCTTTTTCAGCTGAGACAAGTGCCTTCCTCGCTGAAACAAAGGATTCCTGGATTGCAGATTCTGGAGCAACGGATCACATGACTTTCAGAAGAGAATGGTTCTCTACGTTCAAAGAAATACCAGAAGGTGTTCATCCTGTGTGCCTTGGAGATGGAAAGCAGATCTATGCAAAAGGTAAGGGAAATATTGATATTCTCTCTTATGTTGATAGTCAGGAAATTAATGCAACTCTTTTGGATGTTCTCTATATACCTGAATTGGAGACCAATCTTTTTTCAATATCTACTGCAACAAAACATGGTTTGACGCTCATTTGTAAAGGAAATCAGATAAAATTGACTAAAAATTCGAAAGTGCTAGTTACTGGAATAAAGGACAATTCAAATCTTTATAGAATTTTTATTAAAGCAAAGCAATCTTCACAAACTCATGTTGCTCAGTTAAGTCTAGATATATGGCATCAAAGAATGGGTCATGTAAATCCTATAAAATTAACCCAAATGTTTGAAAATAATGTTTTTGAAGAAAACATTAAAATTAGAGAAAAGCCTGATTCTTTACTATGTGAAGCATGCATCTATGGAAAACAAAATAGAAAAGTTTTTCACGCGTCAACAAGTCCAAATTCGACCTATCCAGGAGAGCTGATCTATTCAGATGTTTGTGGACCAATGAGTAAAAGATCACCAGGTGGATCATTATATTTTGTATCATTCAAGGATGATTTTTCAAGATTTAGAGTGGCCTACTTCATTAGGCATAAATCAGATGTACTTGAAAAATTTAAAGAATTTGTAAAAAGAGTTAGGACTGAAACTGGAAATAAAATAAAAAGATTCAAAACAGATAATGGCACAGAATTCTTAAATAAGAATTTTTCTGATTATCTAAAACCTCTAGGAATTGTTCATGAACTCACTGCTCCATATACCCCAGAACAGAATGGAATTTCTGAAAGAGATAACAGAACAATAGTTGAATCAGCTAGATGCTTGTTACATGGAAGAAAAATGCCGCTTGAACTGTGGGCTGAAGCCGTAAACACAGCAGTCTATCTCTTAAATAGATGTACTACTAAAGTATTGGGAAACTCTACACCTTATGAAATATGGTACAAGAGAAAACCCTCCATCTTACATTTGAAAACTTTTGGATGTAACGCTTATGTGCATATACCAAAAGATAACAGAAAGAAATTAGACAAAAAGAGTATTCGTACATTTTTTGTTGGATATACTGAAACTAACAAAAATTATAGAATGTGGGATCCTATTGCTAGAAAAATTATCATAAGCAGAGATGTAATATTTACTGAAGCTAATACATCAGAAAATATTCAGGTGCAACCAACAAGAGCAGGTAACTATATATAGTGAAGAAAGTGTTGATAACACAAATACCAGTTCCAAACCAGAAGAATCATGTCGATACCCTCTCAGGAATAGAATCAGAGAAAATGAACAAACATCAACCAGCTGTACAAGAGCTATTTCATATGCTTGTTATGTCCATGACCAAGAACCATTGAACTATGAAGATGCAATTGTAGGACAAAACTCAAAACAGTGGAAACTAGCTATGGACGATGAATCAATTCCTTGATGAAAAATCAAACATGGACTTATGTGACACTACCATCAGACAGAAAAGCTATTGCATGCAAGTGGGTATACAAAATAAAGCAAAATGCAGATGGATCAAATAAAATGTTTAAGGCTAGACTAGTTGCGAAAGGTTATTCACAAAAATCAGGACTTGATTATGGTGAAACTTTTTCTCCAGTAGTAAAATTCGATTCAATTAGAACAATCTTATCACTTTGTGCATCACTTGATATGGAAATGATTCAGTTAGATGTAAAATCTGTACCTTCTGATCCTTACTCAAAACTAACAAAAGAGATGTGCCCAAAGGATAATCAGGAAATTGAAGAAATGAACAAGATTCCATACAGACAGACAATTGGTAGTTTAATGTACCTCATGACTGGAACTAGACCTGATATTGCCTACGCAGTCAGCAGGGTTAGCCAATTTATGAACAACCCAGGACCTTCACATTGGACCGCAGTAAAGAAAATATTTGGATACTTAAAAGCTACGAAAAACATCGGCATTTGTTTTGGTGGGAGTTCCTGCACTACATCTCTGATAGGTTTTTCCGATGCTGATTTTGCTGGAGACCTAGACACAAGAAAATCAACCACCGGATATGTGTTCATGTTGAATAATGGACCTATTTCTTGGTGCAGTCAAAAACAGAATTGTGTGTCTCTGTCAACAACAGAATCTGAATATATTGCAGCTTCCAAAGCAACGAAAGAAGCAATTTGGCTGAGACAACTTCTACGCGAGCTACATCAAGAACAAGTAAAGCCTACAACAATTTTTTGCGACAATCAAAGCTGCATAAGACTTGTTCACAACCCAGAATACCACAAAAGAACTAAACATATTGATATTTCGTATCACTTTATCAGAGATCATTTTCAAAACCATGCAATTGACCTTCTTTATGTCTGCTCCAATGATCAAGCTGCAGACATATTTACGAAAGCTCTACCTCCAGAAAGGTATAGAAGACTAAGGAGCCAACTTGGACTGTTTGAAACAACAAAGTGATCGTCAGGTGGGAGTGTTGAAGAAAAGTGACGTCGCACGTCGGCTGTTCCCATAGCAACGGCCGCTTCCTGCCAGACATCACGTGACCTGACGCCGCTCCGATGTACTTGTAATATTGGTTTCAGATTTGCCTTTGTTCTTTGCCCTAACGCTTGCTTTGTTTGACTCTCTTTGTTACTTGTCATCTTAATATATATAATTGATAATTAAACATACTTTCTGAGATCCAACCTCTGATTTTCTTACATAAATGAATAAAAATAAAAACCGGAGCCAAAGGTCGGACCTTTCCTGTTCCTTGTTTTCCTGTTGAGAAGTTATATGGCGCCAGGTTTTGTCACGGCTATCACTGGGGACGTCAGCCTTTCTTTAACTTTATTTTTTCCAAGCAAGTTACAATAATGCAGACTATTTTGATTTTCATATTAAAAAATACATATTTATCCCATATATATATATATATATATTAAATATATAAAAATCTAAATATTCTCTATTATTGTAACTTTCTTGGAAATAACAAAGTTGAAGAAAGGCTGACGTCCCCAGCGATAGCCGTGATAAAACCTGGCGCCATATAACTTCACAACAGGGAAACAGGGAACAGGAAAGGTCCGACCTTTGGCCCCAGTAAATGGGAACTCCAGAGTCGGGACTGTTAGAAGGCAGTTGGGAAGAAAAGTTCATAGGAGATGTACTGGGAAGTCTCATTACTGGAGCCATGTCAATACGTCTGTTTCTACGGACGTAGTCTTCTTGTCGCCACTAACCTCTGGAGTGTTCATTTTCATATCCATTCACATTACAACAGAAAGTCGACAGCACAACACTGATCAAGAAACAAAGTCCCACGTTACCAGACTGGAAAATAAAACTGAAGCGAAGAGAATCACTTCAGTGGAGACTCGCTCACTTCAGCCTCAGATGGATAACCCCGAGCCAACATCTGCTACGACTGCCGAGACAAGCCTCGATATCCTCATAGCCCGCCTTATCTACATACTGGATCATCCCACCAGATCCCGGGACCCTATTTCAAATTTAAAATCAGAATTTTCTGTTATTTCCAATACAAAGCAATAACGCACCATCTATATATAATGTATGAAGACATTAAGACGCGAATGTTTCTTTCACAAATGAATCAAACTTCTACTGTCCTTACTGCGATGAAAAAATATTGGAAGTGCTTGGCTCATCAGTAGAGAACCTTCCCAGCGATTTCACCAATTTAATCTACCAGACCGCTTCTTTAGAGCTCTAATACTGTATTGGATCATTTTGATTTTATATACTACACTGAAGGGTGGAATCTCAGAAATTGTATTTAAGCGGTCTGGTAGATTAAATTAGCGAAACCGTTGGGAAGGTTCACCACTAATGAGCCAAGCCCTCCCAATATTTTTTCATCGCAGTAAGGATAGTAGAAGTTTGATTTATTTTTGAAAAAGAAACATTCGCGTCTTAATGTCTTCATTTGTTATTTCCAATCAAACATCTCTACGAATTTTTCAGACGCGAATATATACTTTGTACAATTCATAATGATATTTACAAAATAAATAATAAATTAAACTTTTTCTTTTGAAAGATATAAAAATTTCATAAAAGGAATAACCTAAAATGGCTATATTTACCTTAATGTGAATAAATTATATTTTATTGCTTTAAATATTATCTTTAAAATCTTCCACATCAAGAAGATCCTAATTTTATAATAACCAATTTATAAATCTGAAAAAACATGATATTTATTAAAATTATGGCCATATGTTTTTTTTTATTATTATTTTAGAAATTTTTTATCTCAATATATTTCAATTCCCTCTTTATTTTATCCAATTTTATATTTCTACCAGAGTCTGGTTTTCTTATCAATAGAAGGTAGGGAAATTTTATTCATTACTATAATTTTCTATATCTTCAATTTTTTCCTTTATCTCATTAAAATCCCACTTTTTCAAACAAACAAAAAATAATAAAATTAACACAAAAGTGAATAGAAATAGTTATATAATTTAAATAAATACTCGATTTTTTTTTGGCAGAAGAAAATCTTGTTCCTTATCTCAGTTATCTTTTTTTTTTTTGGAAAAAAGAAAGAGTGTGTGTTTGTGTGTGAATATAAGTGAATATTAATTCAAATGAAAATATTAAGACGCGAATGACGTAAATCAAACTTCTAATGTCCTTACTGCGATGAAAAAATATTGGGAGGGCTTGACGCATTAGTGAAGGTATAATGTCTGTGAAAAAAGGAACATCAATAAAAATCATGAAGAACAAAGAAGAATGTTTTGACATGAAGAACAAAGGATGATCTTTTATTTTTAAATAACCTTTTGTATTTAGATATATATTCTTTTGCATTTAATCATTTCTTACTTTTATAATGTTGTGCTAAGTATATAAGCCAATAAATATATTTTATATCGAAATGCTCCAACTCTTCAATCGAAAATTAACAACAATTAGTGGTGAACCCTCTCAGCGGTTTCGTTAATTTAATCTATCAGAATGCTTCTTTAGAGTTCTAATACTGTATTGGATCATTCTGATTAAATATGCTTCACTGAAGGGTGGAATCTTAGAAATGGTATTTAAGCAAACTATGGACATAAGCTTATAGGACAGTAAAATTACATTTAAATATTTGCATCGAGCAATGCTCTTGCGCAAACAAAAATTCCGCAAATTAAAATAATTAATGATATTTAAAAATTGAAAGATAAAACAAGTATACACGAATAACTAGTTTGATATACAGCAGGTGGGGGTGGCTAATCTATTGAATAGGAAAATTGTTTCTTTAGTTATTTGATAAAATACTATTGAATATTGGATCAAAATATCATTTATTTTACCAATATTTCAGTTGGCTGAACGCCAACCTTTATCAAGGTATCATAACATATTTAATGTGTTGTTGACACACATTAGATATGTTATAACACCTTGATAAAGGTTGGCGTTCAGCCAACTGAAATATTGGTAAAAATAAATGATATTTTGATCCATATATGCCTTTTTTAATTAAAGATTTATTTATGGATTGCTCTATTTTCAAAACTATTGAATAATGCAACAGCTTTCTTGGAGATGAGTTTCTTTACATTTGATTAGCGCAACCTCGAGCATTCAGAGATTTCTATCCTTCTACAGGAGAACATAGAAACGAATAAACGTTGTAATCCTGTAGATAGGCAGAAATGTCCTAAAGCTCAAGGTTGCATTGATAAAATGAAAAAGAAAAATCTCATCTCCAGAAACCTTATCCATTATTCTATATACAGTTACGAGCGTCATTCCTCATCTCCTAATCAACTCTGTCACCGTTTGCTTTTTTTCCCCCACTCGCTTTTTCGTTTTTGTGACTATTGTGTTGGAGCGGGTCGCTCCTTAAATAAATGCATATATTAGTTAATAACTAAATGGAATCCTCTCTTTCTTTTTCCCAGTATGAGACGCCTACGGAAGCCAACAGTACATAGACAGATAAAGCACATAGGCTATAGTTTTTAACTAATATATGCATTTATTTAAGGCGCCAATTTATAATTGTAACAAATAGTATTTGAATAAAAACATTCAATCGGGTAAAACACGGGCGTTGCCCGGGCCATTCGGCTAGTTTAATTTATAACCAGGAAAATTTTAAATCAATTGATTCAAAAATACCATTGTATATATTCTCTATTTAAATATTTTTTCTTTATTTATAGGTATGTGAAACAATAAAAAGGTCAGGTGTTGATTTTAATAATAAAGAAGGCATATCCTGACCAGGAGTTCATGTGCTTTTTAGATGTCACAGCGCCATCTAGTGGAACAGAAATCAACTAAACGTTGATTTAGCCTGTTTCCTGATATTTAGCCAACTTTTTTTTTTGATAAATCAAGAAAAGCCATCCATGAATGAGTTTCGGGCTGTTGGTCCTCGGCAGCGTGGAGCAGGCTGTATCACTGCGACCATAAATGCTTTGGTCCCAGAGTCTTCTTGAGAAACCAATTTGTAGGTATGATCGTAATATGCTTATTTGGCTATTTATGTTAACTTTGTCTTCTATAGATGTCCAGCTCTTCAAACATAATCTTATCCTGTTTAATGTTGCATAAATCGTTTACATTTTCGAAATTATATGAAGCGATGTACAGGATAAGCTCTCAACACTATTTGAAGAGCTGAGGGTCTACATTTCACGTGAGTGTGATTCTTCTGTATAATAAATAATTCAATATTTCCTCAATAAATGGCGTTATTTGTTATGAAATAAATATCCTGAGAGTTCTTTGTAAAATTATAATGTCATTAATATAAGTATATTATGGATATATTAGCAATAATATACACGATACACAATCTATATTTTTATAAGGGTTGAAAGCTCTTTACTTAAAATATTAAAATTGGATTATAAATACCTTTCAAATATAAATGTGTATTTATTATTCTTTAGGCTATTAATTTCTCTAGATATATTTTTTTTCTAATTCGTACACAACAAAGAATTAAAAGTGTGCAACTTCATAGAATCTTTTTAAACTGATTTTTTCAGAGTAATTTGTAGTTTTTAATGTCAAACGTGGCACATAGTAAAATATACAGTAGAACCTCCCTGTTAAGAACAACATCTAATTGCAGAGCCAAAGTGACCTTTTAGGGAGAGGTGTCCTCTTACTGGAGGGTTTCTAAATAGTAAAAATGGTAATTTTGCAAATGATAACTGACCTTTATAGAGAGGTGTCCGCTAGCGGGGTGTCCACTAAAGGGAGGTTCTACTGTGCAATAATCTATAAGTACGTAGAGTTTTAAATATTTGTGGTCGTATGAGAGATGGTATTATATCAGGTTTGTTGTTAAATGGCGTCATTTTTAGAATAGTTAATTTACCCTCATGAACAAAACTTAAGGAAGTAGAATGTCTTTGATGTCGCCGCACGTCTGTTTTTTTAGGGAGACAATATACCAAAAAGGAATATACCAATCAATATCATTGCATTAAGTTTCTTAAGTTAAAATAGTTATTTTAACTCAATAAATAAACTTATTCAAAAAAGGCACTGTAAAACTGTGTATCAAATATCTTTCAGAGTTATTATCTGAATCCCGATATACACGCTTGAAGGTACAACTTCCTTAAGTTTTGTTTATGAATATATATTGGTTATCTGATGTGTCTTCAATAAAGGTCACTGTAATATCTTTCACATTTATTGTCTGAATCCCGATATACACGCTAGAAGGTACAACTTCTTTAAGTTTTGTTTATGAATGTATATTGGTTATCTGATGTGTCTTCAATAAAGGTCACTGTAATATCTTTCACAGTTATTGTCTGAATCCCGATATACATGCTAGAAGGTACAACTTCCTTAAGTTTTGTTTATGAAGGTATATCGGTTATCTGATGTGTCTTCAATAAAGGTCACTGTAATATCTTTCACATTTATTGTCTGAATCCCGATATACACGCTAGAAGGTACAACTTCCTTAAGTTTTGTTTATGAAGGTATATTGGTTATCTGATGTGTCTTCAATAAAGGTCAGTGTAATATCTTTCACATTTATTGTCTGAATCCCGATATACACGCTAGAAGGTACAACTTCCTTAAGTTTTGTTTATGAAGGTATATTGGTTATCTGATGTGTCTTCAATAAAGGTCAGTGTAATATCTTTCACATTTATTGTCTGAATCCCGATATACACGCTAGAAGGTACAACTTCCTTAAGTTTTGTTTATGAAGGTATATTGGTTATCTGATGTGTCTTCAATAAAGGTCACTGTAATATCTTTCACATTTATTGTCTGAATCCCGATATACACGCTAGAAGGTACAACTTCCTTAAGTTTTGTTTATGAAGGTATATTGGTTATCTGATTTGTCTTCAATAAAGGTCACTGTAATATCTTTCACATTTATTGTCTGAATCCCGATATACACGCTAGAAGGTACAACTTCCTTAAGTTTTGTTTATGAAGGTATATTGGTTATCTGATGTGTCTTCAATAAACGTCACTGTAATATCTTTCACATTTATTGTCTGAATCCCGATATAAATGCTAGAAGGTACAACTTCCTTAAGTTTTGTTCATGAATGTATATTGGTTATCTGATGTGTCTTCAATAAAGGTCACTGTAATATCTTTCACAGTTATTGTCTGAATCCCGATATACACGCTAAAATATACAACTTCCTTAAGTTTTGTTCATGAGTGTATATACACTTTGGTTATCTCGTGTATCTTCAATAAAGGTCACTGTAATATCTTTCACAGTTATTGTCTCAATCCCGATATACCGTAAATGCTGAAAGGTAAAATTTCCTTAAGTTTTATCCATGAGTGTATTTATAGCTTTAAGGGTAATGTGGTCAAAAGTCTTTTTTGTTTTTTTTTGCTTATCCCTAATACACGTGGTACAGGCCATAATAATCATGGTGAGTAGAAGTAGGCGACTGTTTTTACTGTAAGTGCACCACATGTCTACACGTGTGAAATACAGTTCGACTTTGCACTTACAAATGTGCCATAGCCCTGTTTGGTTACTTATACTCGTTGATGGGATTGAACTTTTGCAAGAATGGCGTTAAATGGCGTCATTTTTAGAATAGTTAATTTACACTCATGAACAAAACTTAAGGAAGTGGAATGTCTTTGATGTCGCCGTACGTCTGTTTTTTTAAGGAGACAATATACCAAAAAGGAATATACCAATCATTATCATTGCAATAAGTTTCTTAAGTTAAAATGGTTGTTTTAACTCAATAAATGAACTTATTAAAAAAAGGTATACACCGATCAAATTAATTGCAAAAAGTTTCTTTAGTATATTAAAGAAACTTTTTGCAATTAATTTGATCGGTGTATACCTTTTTTAATCGTCATTGCAATTATTCCTCAATCTAAATCCTTTTCAAAAAAGGCACTGTGAAACTGTGTATCAAATATCTTTCACAGTTATTGTCTCAATCCCGATATACAGTACATGCTGAAAGGTAAAATTTCCTTAAGTTTTGTCCATGAGTGTATTTATAGCTTTGAGGGTAATGTGGTCAAAAGTTTTTTAGTTTTTTTTTTTTTTGCTTATCCCTATAACACGTGGTACAGGCCATAATAATCATGGTGAGTAGAAGTAGGCGACTGTTTTTATTGTAAGTACACTACATGTCTACACGTGTGAAATGCAGTTCGACTTTGCACTTACAAATGTGTCATAGCCCTGTTTGGTTACTTATACTCGTTGATGGGATTGAACTTTTGCAAGAATCGGGGGTCATTGGAGCATTTTTTTTATCAGAAAAAAGTGTCCAATGCGGGAATCAAACTCGGTTCGTAGCGGTCGAAAACCAAAGGTTTAGACCATCCTTCCACTGTTTGATGAAGAGGGTTTTGAGATCTACTCTGAAGTTTGCTCGGTCCTCCCGTTCATCCATCTCTATAGATGACCTTTTTTTGACTTTGCACAAACCTTTTTTACAGATACCTACTCTAAGAAGATTTATAAAACCTTAATTCTATTGATTCACAAAAGAACAAATAAAAGAATAACTTGTAACAATAGTAAACAAAGAAAAACATATCTTCTTTTTACTGTTAGCTCCTATTTTCTAGTGATCTTACACACATACTCTGTGGGGACAATTAATTTAACTTAAAATATATATTTATATAAATGGGCGTACCTGGATCTATAAAGAAAAACAAACAATTTTTTACTTAAAATATTTCGAGAGATTGCTCCCTCTTTATCAATTTATTGCACAGTGAATTTAATTTACAAATTCTTGTAGATCACATGAAAACAAATTTGTCATTGGTCAAAAATAATTAATGATAATAATAAAATTAAAATTGAAAATAATAATAAAATAAAATTATTATGAAAATGAATATTTCATAATATTTTTATTTTATTATTATTTTCAATTATTTTTGACCATTGACAAAGTTGTTTTCATGTGATCTACAAGAATTTGTAAATTAAGTTTACTGTACAAAAAATTGATAAAGAGGGAGCAATCTCTCGAAATATTTTGAGAATAGATTGTTTTCTTTCTTTACAGATGCAGGTACGTCTTTTTTATATAAACTTATTTGATGGATCGCCTTTGACTCAAATTAAAATATGAATATAACACCTTTTTCGTCTTCATGCTGTGTTCAGCCAAGTCTTGGCCATTCCTGATACCATTGTCAAATAGAACAATCACTTATTTCAAAATGACGAAGGATCATCTTATTAGACAACAGAAGCAGCTTCCTTTACCCCAACTGAACCTTTTCTTTCAAATAGCTCAGTAACACAGAGTGTTTGCAACATTGATGTAATTACAGTATATATTTTTATTTAAAAATTTCTGCTGTTGAGATTGGAATTAAATATATAGAATTATTACTTGTGATGATGTTTATTTTGAAGATTGAGATTTTCTTGAGATTGGTATACATGAGTATTTAAATTGCAGTCGTGGTAAAAATAATAAAACATATTATAATCACAATTTGCTTTAATTGTGCTTACGGAATATAAAATACATAATTTAGAAAGTGTACCTTACTTAAGGCCTGGAGAATGAAGTAAACAAAAGATTACGTATTTACATATGTACAGATAAATTTGAGCCCGCCAACGGGAAACTACAACAATAGGTTTATATAGGGAAAGCGTCGACCTCAGCGGTGAATTTAAGCAGAGTAATTTGTTCTAGAAATTAATATTTTAAAATAGAATAACATTTTTATATAACATATTTATATATATTATAGTATATGGCTTTTCTCGATTTATCAAGAAATTGGGTCGGCCAAATATCAGGGAACAGGCTAAATCAATGTTTAGTTGATTTCTGTTCTACTAGATGGCGGTCTGCCATCTAAAAAGCACATGTACTTTTGCTCAGGATATGCCTTCTTTGTTTTTAATAATATAGTGTATATATAGTATATATAGGAATTCAATTATAATTAATATTTATCTATGTATTTTTCAATACTTCACACAGATATGTTTAAATTCAACCCACATTTGGCTTGGTTTCTCTCTTTTAATTGATATTTCCTACACATCATGATAGAGGTTATAATGAATCATAAAAAAAGGTTTTATAGAGTCTGTTTTTGCTTACGGGATAATTGGCCAATAGTCTTCTTCTTCTTTCTTATCTCCACTCAATCATATTAGGGTATCAAGTTGTGACCCTTGATGGTGTCTGTTTGACAACCATCATGACTGCGTCTGCCTTTGTCATTAAGACTGGGAGCACTACTTAGTGGCAGGCCGACTTAGCTCCAAAAGAAATGGCCGCCTCTGACATGAGGAACAGACGCCATGTGCAGCCGCTCCTAACATAGAGTACAAACGCTGCTCATCCTGTAACCCTGGATTAGGAGCATTTACAGAGTAATATCAGCCGGGTCAGCTGAGCCCAGGTTTTTATCAAACTTGTTTCTGCTCCCTCTCCTCCTTTTTTCATCCGGGCTTGAGACCGGCAAAGGCCAATAGTTATGTTCTTCTATCCCTCTACATCATGGCTGAACCAAGCAAACTGAACGTAAAACCACCGTATACAACACCCCAGGACTAAGCCATCCACCAAGGAGAGCTGAGAGAGGCCAGGAGAGGCAGCAGCTGGAAAAAAAGGCGCCGTGACCAGGATGATAGTTGTAAACATTTATATAGATGTAAATAAGATATTTTATAAAATAAATAAAGCTTCCGGGGCTAAGTTTCTTGTAAAACTTTTAATTTCAAGCTTTCGGACTTGTCAGTCCTTCAACAGGATTATCACGCTAACAATTTAATATTGAATACATTTTTTATATACACGTTATATAGTTTAAATACCTACTATATAATGAGAGAATAATATACTACATTATTTCTGTTTGAAAATCAAATTTTTTTTGGAAATATACGTGCGTGTGGATTGATGATACATGCTGGTGGAATGATATTTACCTACCTAAATTATATTAGAATCTTTGAATTATAACAATTTAGAATGATTAGAAATTCTTCCAATAGATGGCGTTGTTATAAGAAATTTGAACAGTAATAAATCCTTTAATTCATATTCAATATACATTGAGAAATAATTAAGATAAACTTATATATATTGAATTATATGTTTTTTTAAAGGTATTTTGAAAACACCGTTGTTTTCATATTTCTGTAAGAGACTATATTTTTTTAATTAAAATATAAATGTATGATGAGGATATATCTGAAAAATAAATTTTCTAGATATATTTTAAAGTATGATTTCAACACAATGATGTTTCTATTTATAAACCGTAATAAATTTATTTTACAGATTTCCACCTGTTTTATATCATTAAACCTAACATAATATAGCAGTTTTGTATGTAGTATTAGGAGTATAAAAAATGAGTTCGTGCGGTTTTATTTTCGAAAATTGAAGCATTATTGTGAACAATTGGTTATACCTTCAATGTTCTAAGTATTGTCCGTCGCTAGCCACTACTTTTTCCCATCTTTCTGGCAATTGACGGATCCCATCACGGTAAAAGGCCGGCTCTTTGGCTGCTATCCATTCATCGATCCATTTTTGACTTCATCGTAGTTGGAGAAGTGCTGGTCTGCCAAGCCATGTTGCATTGATCGGAAGAGATAATAATCGGAAGGAGCAATATCTGGGCTATACGGCGGGTGGGGTAGGAATTCCAATTTGAGCGTTTCTAAGTACGTCTTAACGGTTGTTGCAGTATGTGGCTGAGCATTATCATGTTGCAAAATCACTTTGTCGTGTCTATTGGCGTATTTCAGCCGTTTTTCTCGCAATGCTCAGCTCAAACGCATCAATTATCTTAAGTAGACTTCCCCTGTGATCTTTTGTTCGATTGTAGCAGCTCATAATATATTTGTAGACATCAACATTACCATAACTATATTGTAAGATTATAAACTCAAAAGGAACTTCTTCTATAGAACATGTTTATTTTGCTAGGTTTCAAACGACATTGTTCTTCAACGGGCGTAAAGACAAAATGTGATGTGAGATATGTGCAATTGTCTGCGTACACCTCGTCTTTACGCCCGTTGAAGAACGATGCCGTTCGAAATCTAGCCGAATAAACATGTTCTATAGAAGAAACTCCTTTTGAGTTTATAATCTTATAATATCACAATATATTTATTCACATTATATTCTAAATGTAATGTATGGAGTACATAAATTTAAAAGGTCATATATAAGGTTTAAAGATGAATGGAATTAAAGATGGAACATTTAAACACATTAAAAAATAAAGAAATCAAAACTTTTAAATATGCCTTCAAATAATAGTCACATTTGAAGAGAACACAAAAACAATGATATTAATCAATATAAAATATAAATGTATATTCATATATTTATAGTGACATTTAAACATATATATGACAAGAACCCTTTATATATAACCTTCAAATAATATATAGTCACATTTGAAGACAATATATATATGTAGTAATGTAGTTGGTTGTTATCCTGTTGGATGAATGTTGTGTGGCATGTTGGATGTCACCATAGAGATGGCGAGAGAGTAAGTGTAGCCGACACCGGTCAGGGGAGATCTGTTTTGAGAATTATTTCAATCATCGTGTCTCAAAGCGGACTAATCTGTTTGAGTAAGAAAGGGGCACACCTGGGAACCCCGACTTGTTTTTCGGACCTTTTTCCTCCACTGGCGCCGACTGTCACTCACTCGAAAGTTTATTTCTGTCAACTTGGCAATTACATTAACTATACAACACATGGGGATATAGGTATATTGGAATATATTACAACATATATATGATTCCCTGGCCACCATACTCTCCTGACCTCTCACCAATTGAGCACGTCTGGGACATCATTGGACGCCGTTTGCATGCCTTGCCACAGCCACGTTCAGAATACGAACTGTGGAAAATGGTTGGAAGGGAATGGAGAACCATCCCTTAGGACGTCACCGTAGTCTGATTGACTCTCTACCTAGACGTGGTGCTGCGTGCATCGCGGTGGTCCTACTTGCTACTAAGCCTACGCCGTTCTCGCTTTGTATTATGATTATCAATTTTAAATAAAGATCACTTATTGTCCGTTCCTGCCTCTCTCTGTTTGTCAAGTTTTATCACTTTCTAGCCTCTCTTTCTTGGTATTCCATTTTCAATGTCACGCAGTCTAATAAACATTTGGCTTTACCCAAGAATTTATATAAATTCAGAGTTGTTACAAGCTAATTGTTCACATAAGAGAGATTTTACTCTATAAATACACCTTATATTTTCAATATAAGACGTTATCTTCTAAAAAAATGAAATTTCAAAATTTCTTCAATTCTAATATAAATATTTTCAAAGTAAATACAGTTAAACCTGTCTATAGCGCCCCCTCATGGAACTCACCAAAATAGGGTGCTATAGAGAGGGGGTGCTATAGATAGGTCACTTTTAATGTAAATCGCATCGTACAACGTATTTAAAATCGGGAGCAATAGAGAGGAAGGCGCTATTTAGAGGGGGCGCTATAGACAGGTTCAACTGTATTAATTATTTACATATTGTAATTGTAATATTAAATTTTCAAAGAATGTTGATATATTGCTTTTCAAATTTATCCTTGCAGTAGAAATTTGTGATCCAATAGTTATTCTTGATATACCCTTAAAAGTATATAACATCCTTCTCATAGAATAAATTCTCTAGAAATAATCAGTTTTATCAAATATTCTCTTATCCAATTTCATGAAATTAGGCCAGAGAATTGCTATTGTTTCAATGCCTGATGTGTCATATTGTATTATATCTAATTCTAATTATTTTTATATCTCAGATCCTCAATGATATATCAAAACCTCGTAAACATCCATAGTGGGATATTGCGTTTGTGTGTTGAAATAAATGAATAAATATTAAAACCGAGCCCAAAGGTAGGATCTTTCCTGTTCCCTGTTTTCCTGTTGTGAAGTTATATAGCGCCAAGTTGTCACGGCTATCTCTCAGGGCGTCCGTCTTTCTTTAACTTCATTATTTCCAAGCAAGTTACATTGGGATTGTTAAAAGACAGTTGGGAGGAAAAGTTCAAAGTAGATGAGTTCATAGTGGACAGTCTCATTACTGGAGCCATGTCAGTACGTCTGTTTCTGTTTCTATGGACATAGTCTTCTTGTCGCCACTAACCTCTGAAGTGTCCATTTTCATATCCATTCACATTACAACAGAAAGTCGACAGCACAAGACTGATCAAGTAACAAAGTCGCACGTTACCAGAATGGAAAATAAAACTGAAGCGAAGAGAATCACTTCAGTGGACACTCGCTCACTTCAGACTCAGATGGATGTCGACGAGCCAACATCTGCTACGACTGCCGAGACAAGACTCGGTGTCCTCATAGCCCGCCTTTATCTACATACTGGATCGTCCCACCAGATCCCGGAACCTCATTTCAAATTTAAAATCATAATTTTCTATTATTTCCAATACAAATCAATAACGCGCCATCTATATATAACAAGTGAAGACATTAAGACGCGAATGTTTCTTTTCACAAATAAATCAAACTTCTACTGTCCTTAATGCGATGAAAAAATATTGGTAGAGCTTGGTTCATCAGTAGTGAACCCTCCCAGCGGTTTCACCAATTCAATCTAACAGACCGCTTCTTTAGAGCTACTGTATTAGATCATTCTGCTTTTATATACTACACTGAAGGGTGGAATCTTAGAAATTGTATTTAAGCGGTCTGGTAGATTGAATTAGCGAAGCCGTTGGGAAGCTTCACCACTGATGAGCCAAGCCCTTCCAATATTTTTTCATCGCAGTAAGGACAGTAGAGTTTGATTTATTTGTGAAAAAGAAACATTCGCGTCTTAATGTTTTCATTTGTTATTTCTAATAAAACATTTCAATACGAATTTTTCCAGACGCGAATATATACTTTGTACAATTCATAATGATATTTACAAAATAAATAATAAATTAAACTTTTTCTTTTGAAAGATATAGAAATTTCAAAAAAGGAATAACCTAAAATGGCTATATTTACCTTAATGTGAATAAATTATATTTTATTACTTCAAATATTATCTTTAAAATCTTCCACATCAAAAAGATCCTAATTTTATAATAACCAATTTATAATTTTGAAAAAAACATTGTATTTATTAAAATTATGGCCATATGTTGTTTTTTATTAATATTCTAGAAATTTCTTATCTCAATATATTTCAATTCCCTCTTTATTTTATCCAATTTTATATTTCCACCAGAGTCTGGTTTTCTTATCAATAGAAGGTAGGGAGATTTTATTTATTACTATAATATTCTATATCTTCAATTTTTTCCTTTATCTCATTAAAATCCCAGTTTTAAACAAACAAAAAATAATAAAATTTACACAAAAGCGAATAGAAATAGTTATATAATTTAAATAACTACTCTACCTTTTTTTTTTTTTTTTTGGCAAGAGAAAATCGTGTTCCTCATCTCAGTTATCTTTTATTTTTGGAAAAAAGATAGAGTGTGTGTTTGTGTGTGAATATAAGTGAATATTAATTCAAATGAAAGCATTAAGACGCGAATGTTTCTTTTCACAAATAAATCAAACTTCTACTGTCTTTACTGCGATGAAAAAATATATTGGGAGGGTTTGGTTCATTAGTGAAGCTATAATGTCTGTGAAAAAAAGGAACATCAATAAAAATCATGAAGAACAAAGAAGAATGTTTTGATATGAAGAACAAATGATGATATTTAATATTTAAATAATCTTTTGTATTGATATATATAATCTTTTGCATTTAATCATTTCTTATTTTTATAATGTTATGTTAAGTATATAGGCCAATAAATATATTTTATATCGAAATGCGCCAACTCTTCAATTGAAAATTAACAACAATTAGTGGTGAATCCTCTCAGAGGTTTCGCCAATTTAATCTACCAGACCGTTTCTTTAGAACTCTAATACTGTATTGGATCATTCTGTTTTTATATGTTACACTGAAGGGTGGAATCTTAGAAATGGTATTTAAGCAAACTATGGACATAAGCTTATAGGAGAGTAGAATTATATTTTAATATTTGAATCGGGCAATGCTCTCACGTAAACAAAAATTTCGAAAATTAAAAGGATTAATGATATTTAAAAATTAAAAGGTAAAAGAACTATGCACGAATAGCTAGTTTGATATACAGCAGGTTGGGGTGGCTAATCTATTCAATAGGAAATTTGTTTTTTTGGTTATTTGGTAAAATACTATTTAATATTGGATCAAAATATCATTTATTTTACCAATATTTCAGTTGGCTGAACGCCAACCTTTATCAAGGTATTATAACATATTTAATATGTTGTTGACACACATTAGATATGTTATAACACCTTGATAAAAGTTGGCGTTCAGCCAACTGAAAATTGGTAAAATAAATGATATTTTGATCCAATATATGCCTTTTTAATTAAGAATTTATTTATGGATTGCTCTATTTTCATAACTATTGAATAATGCAACAGCTTTCTTGGAGATGAGTTTCTTTACATTTGACTAGCGCAACCTCGAGCATTCAGGGATTTCTGCCCTTCTACAGGATAACATAAAAACGAATAAACGTTGTAATCCTGTAGATAGGCAGAAATTACCTAAAGCTCAAGGTTGCATTGATAAAATGAAAAAGAAAAATCTCATTTCCAGAAATCTTTTCCATTATTCTATATACAGTTACGAGCGTCATTCCTCATCTCCTAATCAACTCTGTCACCGTTTGCTTTTTTTCCCCCACTCGCTTTTTCGTTTTTGTGACTATTGTGTTGGAGCGGGTCGCTCCTTAAATAAATGCATATATTAGTTAATAACTAAATGGAATCCTCTCTTTCTTTTTCCCAGTATGAGACGCCTACGGAAGCCAACAGTACATAGACAGATAAAGCACATAGGCTATAGTTTTTAACTAATATATGCATTTATTTAAGGCGCCAATTTATAATTGTAACAAATAGTATTTGAATAAAAACATTCAATCGGGTAAAACACGGGCGTTGCCCGGGCCATTCGGCTAGTTTAATTTATAACCAGGAAAATTTTAAATCAATTGATTCAAAAATACCATTGTATATATTCTCTATTTAAATATTTTTGCTTTATTTATAGGTATGATTAACATTGAAAAGGTCAGGTGTTGATAATAAAAATAAAGGGGAGACATTTCCTGACCAGGAGTTCATGTGCTTTTTAGATGTCACAGCGCCATCTGGGGAACAGAAATCAACTAAACGTTGATTTAGCCTGTTCCCTGATATTTGACCAACCCATTTTTTTAATAAATCAAGAAAAGCCATTCATGAACGCGTTTCGAGCTGTTGATCCTCGTCAGCGTGGAGCAGGCTGTATCACTGCGACCATAAATGCTTTGGTCCCAGAAGCTTCTTGAGGAACCAATTTGTAGGTATGATTTTGATATGCTTATTTGGCTATTTATGTTAACTTTGTCTTCTATAGATGTCCAGCTCTTCAAACATAATCTTATCCTGTTTAATGTTGCGTAAAAACGTTTGAATTTTCGAAATTATATAAAGTGATGTACAGGATAAGCTCTCAACACTATTTGAAGAGCTGGGGGTCTACATTTCACGTGGGTATGATTCTTCTGTATGATAAATAATTCAATATTTCCTCAAAAGATGGCGTTATTTGGTAGGAAATAAATATTCTGATATTTCTTTGTAAAATTATAATGTCATTAATATAAGTATATTATAGATATATTAGCAATAATATACACGATACACAATCTATATTTTTTATAAGGGTTGAAAGCTCTTTACTTAAAATATTAAACTTGGATTATAAATACCTTTCAAATATAAATGTGTATTTATTATTCTTTAGGCTATTAATTTCTCTTGATATATATTTTTTCTAATTCGTACACAACAAAGAATTAAAAGTGTGCAACTTTATAGAATCTTTTTAAACTGATTTTTTCAGAGTAATTTGTAGTTTTTAATGCCAAACGTGGCACATAGTAAAATATACAGTAGAACCTCCCTGTAAAGGACAACATCTAATTGCAGAACCAAAGTGTCCTTTAGAGAGAGGTGTCTTCTTACCGGAGAATTGCTAAATAGTAAAAATGGTAATTTTGCAAATGATAACTGTCCTTTGTAGAGAGATGTCCGCTAGCGGGGTGTTCGTTAGAGTTTTAAATATTTGTGGTCGTATGCGAGATAGTAATATATCCGGTTTGTTGTTAAATGGCGTCATTTTTATAATAGTTAATTTACCCTCATGAACAAAACTTAAGGAAGTAGAATGTCTTTGATGTCGCCGTACGTCTGTTTTTTTAAGGAGACAATATACCAAAAAGGAATATACCAATCAATATCATTGCAATAAGTTTCTAAAGGTAAAATGGTTGTTTTAACTCAATAAATAAACTTATTCAAAAAAGGCACTTTAAAACTGTGTATCAAATATCTTTCAGAGTTATTGTCTGAATCCCGATATACATGCTAAAATATACAACTTCCTTAAGTTTTGTTTATGAGTGTATATACACTTTGGTTATCTCGTGTATCTTCAATAAAGGTCACTGTAATATATTTCACAGTTATTGTCTGAATCCCGATATACACGCTAGAAGGTACAACTTCCTTAAGTTTTGTTTATGAATGTATATTGGTTATCTGATGTGTCTTCAATAAAGGTCACTGTAATATCTTTCACATTTATTGTCTGAATCCCGATATACACGCTTGAAGGTACAACTTCCTTAAGTTTGTTTATGAAGGTATATTGGTTATCTGATGTGTCTTCAATAAAGGCCACTGTAATATCTTTCACATTTATTGTCTGAATCCCGATATACACGCTAGAAGGTACAACTTCCTTAAGTTTTGTTTATGAATGTATATTGGTTATCTGATGTGTCTTCAATAAAGGTCACTGTAATATCTTTCATATTTATTGTCTGAATCCCGATATACACGCTAGAAGGTACAACTTCCTTAAGTTTTGTTTATGAAGGTATATTGGTTATCTGATGTGTCTTCAATAAAGGTCACTGTAATATCTTTCACATTTATTGTCTGAATCCCGATATACACGCTAGAAGGTACAACTTCCTTAAGTTTTGTCCATGAGTGTATATTGGTTATCTCGTGTGTCTTCAATAAAGGTCACTGTAATATCTTTCACAGTTATTGTCTCAATCCCGATATACACGTTAAAATATACAACTTCCTTAAGTTTTGTTTATGAGTGTATATACACTTTGGTTATCTCGTGTATCTTCAATAAAGGTCACTGTAATATTCTTCACAGTTATTGTCTCAATCCCGATATACACGCTAAAATATACAACTTCCTTAAATTTGTTCATAAGTGTATATACACTTTGGTTATCTCGTGTATCTTCAATAAAGGTCACTGTAATATCTTTCACAGTTATTGTCTCAATCCCGATATACCGTAAATGCTGAAAGGTTAAATTTCCTTAAGTTTTATACATGAGTGTATTTATAGCTTTGAGGGTAATGTAGGCAAAAGTTTTTTTTTTCTTATATCTAATACACGTGGTACAGGCCATAATAATCATGGTAAATAGAAGTAGGCGACTGTTTTTACTGTAAGTGCACCACATGTTTACAAGTGTGAAATGCAGTTCGACTTTGCACTTACAAATGTGCCATAGCCCTGTTTGGTTACTTATAATCGTTGATGGGATTGAAATTTTGCAAGAATCGGGGGTTATTGGAGCATTTTGTTTTTTATCAGAAAAAGGTGTCCAATGCGGGAATCGAACTCGGTTCGCAGCGGTCGAAAACCAACGGTTTAGACCATCCTTCCACTGTTTGATAAAAAGATTTACTCTGAAGCTCGTTCTGTCCTCCCGTTCATCCATCTCTATAGATGACCTTTTGTTGACTTTACACAGACTTTTTTAAAGATATCGATTCTAAAAAGGTTTATAAAACCTTAATTCTATTGATTCACAAAAGAACAAATAAAAGAATAACTTGTAACAATAATAAACAAAGAAAAACTTATCTTCTTTTTACTGTTAGCTCCTATTTTCTAGTGATCTTACACACACATACTCTGTGGGGACAATTAATTTAACTTAAAATATATATTTATATAAAAGGGCGTACTTGGATCTGTAAAGAAAAACAAACTTTTTTTTTTCTTAAAATATTTCGAGAGATTTCTCCCTCTTTATCAGTGCAATAAATTAAAAAAGAGGGAACAATCTCTCGAAATATTTTAAGAAAAAAAATGTTTTTTTTTTCTTTACAGATCCAGGTACGCCCTTTTATATAATATTAATGTGTGTCAACAACACATTAAATATGTTATAATACCTTGATAAAGGTTGGCGTTCAGTCAACTGAAATATTGGTAAAATATATGATATTTTGTTCCAATATATGCCTTTTTAATTAAAGATTTATTTATGGATTGCTCTATTTTCAAAACTATTGAATAATGGAACAGGTTTCTTGGAGATGAGTTTCTTTACATTTGATTAGCGCAACCTCGAGCATTCAGGGATTTCTACCCTTCTACAGGAGAACATAGAAACGAATAAACGTTGTAAACTTTTAGAAGGGAAGAAATGCCCTTAAAGCTCAAGGTTACGTTAATAAAAGGGGAAAAAACTCATCTCCAGAAATCTGTTCCATTATTTAATTTATAACCACGAAAATTTTAAATCAATTGATTCAAAAATACCATTCTATATATTCTCTATTTGAATATTTTTGCTTTATTTATAGGTATGAGAAACATTAAAAAGGTCAGGTGTTGATATTAAAAATAAAGGGGACATATCCTTACCAGGAGCACATGTGCTTTTTAGATGTCACAGCGCCATCTAGTGGAACAGAAATCAACTAAACGTTGATTTAGCCTGTTCCCTGATATTTGACCAACCCATTTTCTTAATAAATCAAGAAAAGCCATTCATGAATGAGTTTCGGGCTGTTGGTCCTCGGCAGCGTGGAGCAGGCTGTATCACTGCGACCATAAATGCTTTGGTCCCAGAGTCTTCTTGAGAAACCAATTTATAGGTATGATTGTAATATGCCTATTTACCTATTTATGGTAACTTTGTCTTCTATAGATGTCCAGCTCTTCAAACATAATCTTATCCTGTATAATGTTGTATAAAACGTTTACATTTTCGAAATAATATAACGCGACGTACAGGATAAGCTCTCAACAATATTTGAAGAGCTGGGGGTCTACATTTCACGTGAGTATGATTCTTCTGTATGATAAATAATTCAATATTTCCTCAATAGATGACGTTATTTGTTATGAAATAAATATTCTCAAATTTATTTGTAAAATTATAATGTCATTAATATAAGTATATTATAGATATATTAGCAATAATATACACGATACACAATCTATATTTTTTAAAAGGTTGAAAACTCTTCACTTAAAATATTAAAATTGGATTATAAATACCATACAAATAATAAATGTGTATAAATTATTAGTGGCTATTAATTTCTCTAGATATATATTTTTGATAATTCGTACACAAAGAATTAAAAGTGTGCAACTTTATAGAATCTTTTTAACTGATTTTTCCGAGTAATTTGAAGTTTTAATGTCAAACGTGGCACATAGTAAAATATACAGTAAAACCTCCCTGTAAAGGACAACATCTAATTGCAGAGCCAAAGTGTCCTTTAGAGAGAGGTGTTTTCTTACCGGAGAGTTGCTAAATAGTAAAAATGGTAATTTTGCAAATGATAACTGACCTTTGTAGAGAGGTGTCTGCTAGCGGGGTGTCCGCTAGAGTTTTAAATATTTGTGGTCGCATGCGAGATAGTAATATATCCGGTTTGTTGTTAAATGGCGTCATTTTTAGAATAGTTAATTTACCCTCATGAACAAAACCTAAGGAAGTGGAATGTCTTTGATGTCGCCGTACGTCTGTTTTTTTAAGGAGACAATATACCAAAAAGGAATATACCAATCAATATCATTGCAATAAGTTTCTTAAGTTAAAATGGTAGTTTTAACTCAATAAATAAACTTATTCAAAAAAGGCACTGTACAACTGTGTATCAAATATCTTTCCCAGTTATTGTCTGAATCCCGATATACATGCTAGAAGGTACAACTTCCTTAAGTTTTGTTTATGAATGTATATTGGTTATCTGATGTGTCTTCAATAAAGGTCACTGTAATATCTTTCAGAGTTATTGTCTGAATCCCGATATACATGCTAGAAGGTACAACTTCCTTAAGTTTTGTTTATGAATGTATATTGGTTATCTGATGTGTTTTCAATAAAGGTCACTGTAATATCTTTCAGAGTTATTGTCTGAATCCCGATATACATGCTAGAAGGTACAACTTCCTTAAGTTTTGTTTATGAATGTATATTGGTTATCTGATGTGTCTTCAATAAAGGTCACTGTAATATCTTTCAGAGTTATTGTCTGAATCCCGATATACATGCTAGAAGGTACAACTTCCTTAGGTTTTGTTTATGAATGTATATTGGTTATCTGATGTGTCTTCAATAAAGGTCACTGTAATATCTTTCAGAGTTATTGTCTGAATCCCGATATACATGCTAGAAGGTACAACTTCCTTAAGTTTTGTTTATGAATGTATATTGGTTATCTGATGTGTCTTCAATAAAGGTCACTGTAATATCTTTCAGAGTTATTGTCTGAATCCCGATATACACGCTAGAAGGTACAACTTCCTTAAGTTTTGTTTATGAATGTATATTGGTTATCTGATGTGTCTTCAATAAAGGTCACTGTAATATCTTTCACATTTATTGTCTGAATCCCGATATACACGCTAGAAGGTACAACTTCCTTAAGTTTTGTTTATGAATGTATATTGGTTATCTGATGTGTCTTCAATAAAGGTCACTGTAATATTTTTCACAGTTATTGTCTGAATCCCGATATACATGCTAGAAGGTACAACTTCCTTAAGTTTTGTCCATGAGTGTATATACACTTGGTTATCTCGTGTATCTTCAATAAAGGTCACTGTAATATCTTTCAGAGTTATTGTCTGAATCCCGATATACACGCTAAAATATACAACTTCCTTAAGTTTTGTTCATGAGTGTATATACACTAGGTTATCTCGTGTATATTCAATAAAGGTCACTGTAATATCTTTCAGAGTTATTGTCTGAATCCCGATATACACGCTAAAATATACAACTTCCTTAAGTTTTGTTCATGAGTGTATGTACACTTTGGTTATCTCGTGTATCTTCAATAAAGGTCACTTAATATCTTTCACAGTTATTGTCTGAATCCCGATATACACGCTAAAATATACAACTTCCTTAAGTTTTGTTCATGAGTGTATATACACTAGGTTATCTCGTGTATCTTCAATAAAGGTCACTGTAATATCTTTCAGAGTTATTGTCTGAATCCCGATTTACACGCTAAAATATACAACTTAAGTTTTGTTCATGAGTGTATATACACTTTGGTTATATCGTGTATCTTCAATAAAGGTCACTGTAATATCGCTCACAGTTATTGTCTCAATCCCGATATACACCTTAAAATATACAACCTTCTTAAGTTTTGTTTATGAGTGTATATACACTTTGGTTATCTCGTGTATCTTCATTAAAGGTCACTGTAATATCTTTAACAGTTATTGTCTGAATCCCGATATACAGTACATGCTGAAAGGTAAAATTTCCTTAAGTTTTATCCATGAGTGTATTTATAGCTTTGAGGGTAATGTGGTCAAAAGTTTTTTTTTTTTTTGCTTATCCCTAATACATGTGGTACATGCCATAATAATCATGGTGAGTAGAAGTAGGCGACTGTTTTTACTGTAAGTGCACCACATGTCTACACGTGTGAAATGCAGTTCGACCTTGCACTTACAAATGTGCCATAGCCCTGTTTGGTTATTTATACTCGTTGATGGGATTGAACTTTTGCATGAATCGGGGGTTATTGGAGCATTTTGTTTTTTATCAGAAAAAGGTGTCCAATGCGGGAATCGAACTCGGTTCGCAGCGGTCGAAAACCAATGGTTTAGACCATCCTTCCACTGTTTGATAAAGAGATTTACTCTGAAGCTCGTTCTGTCCTCCCGTCCATCCATCTCTATAGATGACCTTTTGTTGACTTTGCACAGACATTTTTAAAGATATCGATTCTATAAAGATTTATAAAACCTTAATTCTATTGATTCACAAAAGAACAAATAAAAGAATAACTTGTAACAATAGTAAACAAAGAAAAACTTATCTTCTTCTTACCGTTAGCTCCTATTTTCTTGTAATCTTACACACATACTCTGTGGGGACAATTAATTTAACTTAAATATATATTTATATAAAAGGGCGTACCTGGATCTGTAAAGAAGAACAAACAATTTTTTTTTTCTTAAAATATTTCGAGAGATTTCTCCCTCTTTATCAAGTGCAATAAATTAATAAAGAGGGAGCAATCTCTCGAAATATTTTAAGAAAAAAATTGTTTTTTTTCTCTTTACAGATCCAGGTACGCCTTTTTATATAATATTAATGTGTGTCAACAACACATTAAATATGTTATAATACCTTGATAAAGGTTGGCGTTCAGTCAACTGAAATATTGATAAAATAAATGATATGTTGATCCAAAAATGCCTTTTTAATTAAAGATTTATTTATGGATTGCTCTATTTTCAAAAAAATTGAATAATGCAACAGATTTCTTGGAGATGAGTTTCTTTACATTTGATTAGCGCAACCTCGAGCATTCAGGGATTACTACCCTTCTACAGGAGAATATAAAAACCAATAAACGTTGTAATCCTGTAGATATAGGCAGAAATTCCCGAAAGCTCAAGGTTGCATTGATAAAATGACAAAGTAAAAACTCATCTCCAGAAACCTTTTACATTATTTAATTTATAACCAGGAAAATTTTAAATCAATTGAATCAAAAATACCATTGTACACTGCGTGACATTGAAAATGGAACACCAAGAAATAGTGGCCAGAAAGTGATGGAACTCGGCAGACAGAGAGAGAGACAGGGACGAACAATAAGTGATATTTATTTCAAAATGATAGTCATAATACAGAGCGAGAACGGCGTCGACTTAGTAGCAAGTAGGACCACCGCGGACGGCGATGCACGCAGCAACACTTTAGGTAGAGAGTCAATCAGAGTACGGATGGCGTCCTGAGGGATGGCTCTCCATTCCCTCTCAACCATTTGCCACAGTTCGTCTTCTGAACGCGGCTGTGGCAAGGCATGCAAACGGCGTCCAATGATGCCCCAGACGTGCTCGATTGGTGAGAGATCAGGAGAGTACGGTGGCCAGGGAAGCATCTGTACATCTTGCAGAGCTTGTTGGCTAATGCGAGCAGTGTGCAGTCGGTCGTTATCCTGCTGATAAAGGGCATTGGATACCCCCTGAAGGTAGGGGAGTGTCACCGGTCGCAGCACATCATCAACATATCGTTGGGCCGTCATAGTGCCCTGAATACGAAGTAAAGGTGACCTGGAATCATACGCGATTGCGCCCCAAACCATGATTCCACGTTGTCGCACGGTGGGGCGTTCCACAATTGCTGCCGGATTGGACCTTTCTCCACGTCGACGCCACACGCGTACACGGCGACTATCACTGGACAAGCAGAAACGCGACTCATCTGAGAACACGACCCTGTGCCATTCCGTCATCCACGTCGATCTAGCCCGGCACCATTCCAAACGTTGGCGCCTATTCGGTGGGGTCAATGGCAGTCTTCTTAGCGGACGGCATGAGTGCAAGCCATTAGCAACCAATCGACGAGAAATGGTTCTGGTCGAGATGGAATGATCTGGGGTGTCTTGCACATGTTGCAGGATGGCGGTACAAGTGGCTTGAGGGGCCGCCACTGCCTGTCGAAGGATACGCCGATCCACACGTGCTGACGTCACTCTGGTTGCACCGACATTCCTATAAATTGCCACATTTCCTTGTTCCAACCATCTTCTCCACAGTCGGTGCACCGTGGACGCACCAAGGTGTGTATCAGCTGCGATTTGACGTATGGACCAACCTGCCCTTTTCAGTCCGATCACCATGCCCCTCGTAAAAGCGTCTGTCTGCTTGAACTGCCTCCGTTTACGATGACCTGGCATTCTCTGTTATTACACGTGTCTTTTGACACAAGAACAAAATTTCTACAATGATTTTCCTTGAAGAAATAACGACACGAATACTGTCCTTTCTGCAAGTTCCTTCCCGTATATCTTACTCCATGTGCGCACGAGAGCTGCGCATTTTACATCATTTGCATAACTCGGTTAGGCGCGTCTACCCTGAAATTTGCATAATTTTCTGGCCATTATTTCTTGGTGTTCCATTTTCAATGTCACGCAGTGTATATATTCTCTATTTAAATATTTTTGCTTTATTTATAGGTATGTGAAACAATAAAAAGGTCAGGTGTTGATTTTAATAATAAAGAAGGCATATCCTGACCAGGTGTTCATGTGCTTTTTAGATGTCACAGCGCCATCTGGTGGAACAGAAATCAACTAAACGTTGATTTAGCCTGTTCCCTGATATTTGACCAACCCATTTTCTTAATAAATCAATAAAAGCCATTCATGAACGCATTTCGAGTTGTTGGCGCTCGTCAGCGTGGAGCAAGCTGTATCACTGCGACCATAAATGCTTTGGTCCCAGAGGCTTCTTGAGAAATCAATTTGTAGGTATGATTGTAATATGCTTATTTACCTATTTATGTTAACTTTGTCTTCTATAGATGTCCAGCTCTTCAAACATAATCTTATCCTGTTTAATGTTGCGTAAAACGTATGCATTTTCGAAATAATATAAAGCGACGTACAGGATAAGCTCTCAACACTATTTGAAGAGCTGGGGGTCTACATTTCACGTGAGTATGATTCTTCTGTATGATAAATAATTCAATATTTCCTCAATAGATGGCATTATATGTTATGAAATAAATATCCTGAGAGTTCTTTGTAAAATTATAATGTCATTAATATAAGTATATTATGGATATATATTATCAATAATATACACGATACACAATCTATATATTTTTAAGGGTTGAAAGCTCTTTACTTAAAATATTAAAATTGGATTATAAATACCATACAAATAATAAATGTGTATAAATTATTAGTGGCTATTAATTTCTCTAGATATATATTTTTGATAATTCGTACACAAAGAATTAAAAGTGTGGAAGTTTATAGAATCCTTTTAAACTGATTTTTTCAGAGTAATTTGAGGTTTTTAATGCCAAACGTGGCACATAGTAAAATATACAGTAGAACCTCCCTGTAAAGAACAACATCTAATTGCAGAGCCAAAGTGTCCTTTTAGGGAGAGGTGTCCTCTTATTGAAGGGTTTCTAAATAGTAAAATGGTAATTTTACAAATGATAACTGTCCTTTGTAGAGAGGTGTCCGATAAAGGGAGGTTCTACTGTGCAATAATCCATAAGTACCTAAAGTTTTAATTATTTGTGGTCGTATGAGAGATGGTATTATATCAGGTTTGTTGTTAAATGATGTGTTGTCATTTTTATAATAGTTAATTTACACTCATGGACAAAACCTAAGGAAGTGGAATGTCTTTGATGTCGCCGTACGTCTGTTGTTTTATGGAGACAGAGGCGATTTTGTTTACATTTGGTTATCTCGTGCGTCTTCAATAAAGGTCACTGTAATATCTTTCACAGTTATTGTTTAATTCCCGATATACATGCTGAAAGGTAAATTTTACTTAAGTTTTGTCCATGAGTGTATATACACTTGGTTATCCCGTGTGTCTTCAATAAAGGTCACTGTAATATCTTTCACAGTTATTGTTTAATTCCCGATATTCATGCTGAAAGGTAAAATTTACTTAAGTTTTGTCCATGAATGTATTTATATCTTTGAAGGTAATGTGGTCAAAAGGTTGCATTATCGTTAACTTCTGACAAAAGTTGTTCTCTTCTTGTGCCAACGTTTCAAGTGATGTGAGGTAGTCATTGTAACACGCTTTGTATTTATTTATGTAAAATATTTATTATGTAAATTATCATTTAATATGTAGTATATTCTTTGATTTTTCTTCATATTTAGGGAGTCGGTAACACTGTACTTTCTTTTCTTTCTCTAATTTTGCATAAGTTTGTTTTGTTTATATATTACTAGCCGAATGACCCGGGCAACGCCCGTGTTTTACCCGATTGAATGTTTTGATTCAAATACTATTTGTTACAATTATAAATTGGCGCTTTATATAAATGCATATATTAGTTAATAACTATAGCCTATGTGCTTTATCTGTCTATGTACTGTTGGCTTCCGTAGGCGTCTCTTACTGGGAAAAAGAAAGAGAGGATTCCATTTAGTTATTAATTAATATATGCATTTATTTAAGGAGCGACCCGCTCCAACACAATAGTTACAAAAACCAAAAAGCGAGTGGGGGGGGGGGGCAAAGGTGGCGTGATCGTAGCCAACCAATAGGAGAGCGCTATCCCAAAAAAAAAAAGCAAACGGTGACAGAGATGAAGAATTATTAAGAACGCATGACGCTCGTAACTGTATATAGAATAATATAATATATATATAATATACTAGCCGAATGACCCGGGCAACCGCCGTGTTTTACCCGATTGAATGTTTTTATTCAAATACTATTTGTTACAATTATAAATTGGAGCCGTGGATATCACTCTTGTGAAACGTCCCGCTCCAAACTTTACATGTACATTAGGTCAGCTGGTATTACCCCTCATTTTCACCGCTAGAGGCGCGAGCGAATTGACTTTTTGAAATAATACATAATTATAAAGATAGAAGCTTCTATAGAAATGAATAAAATAAGCCGAAATAGCTCAGTTAGGAGAGCGTTAGACTGAATATCTAAAGGTCCCTGGTTCGATCCCGGGTTTCGGCATCTTTTTTTAATTTTTAAATTTCTACTTATCGTAACTTGACACGTGACTTAACGTGACAGAATTGTGCATGACGCTGATAACTGTATTAAATATAATCCAAATTGTGCCTTATCACACACTATTTATTTATTTGGATTAGATCTTATTACCTTGTGTTTATAATCTATAATCCAAATTGTGCCTTATCACACACTATTTTTTTATTTGGCCTTATTATCTTGTGTTTATAATCTATGACGTAATGCCGGCGGCGCGCGCCCGTTGGCTGCCGGCGAGCACGTGACCTCCCTGTGCGCGCGCATCCGTGACAGAGGCGGCCGATGAGGAAAGACGGTCGTGACTATATATAGTAATAATAATAATAATTATCATTAGATAATGATAATGATCATAATGATGATGCGCGCGCATCCGTGACAGAGGCGGCCGGCCGATGAGGAATGAGGAAAGACGGTCGTGACTATATATATTAGTGGTTAACCTTGTTGTGATTAAATAGATATTGAAACACAAAGTATTGTGACTATCCCTTATTTCTATATAGGAAACCTTACAGTCATAATATTTCCGAATATAAAAAAATAATGGTCGGCTCTATCAAACTGTATATTCTCTGAAAATATCTTACACCTATATACCAAAATTCGAAACTATTTTAAAGGCGTAAGATTCTTTTTGAAAATAAACAATTTCCACTGCCCTTACTGTAATGGATAAATTAATGGGAGGGTCTGGCTCATCAGTGGTGAACCCTCCCAGCGGTTTCGCCATTTTAATCTACCATACCGCTGTTATATTGCATTTTTTTGGAACTTCCTTTTATAGCGATACTGTTGCTAGACTCTTGGAATGGGTATTTTAGAAGAACTATGGACATTGCAGTAAGGGCAGTAGAAATTGTTTATTTTCAAAAAAGAATATTACGCCTTTAAAATAGTTTCGAATTTTGATAACAGATGGTGTGCTAGTGCATCATACACCTATGTATGTGTATTTTATATGATCTTCAATATTAATAATAAAAATATTTCGTTTTAAAATAATGGTTAAAAATTGATCTCTAGAAAAACATTTCACTGATATTGTAACTTGGACTTAGCAGTGTAATATTGCCACGTGGAAAATTAAGAAAAACAAACTTCAAGATGACACAACAATTTATTTAAGGAAAGAATAAACTGTGAATGAGAGATATTTATAACCCAGGTTCCTGGAGCACAGAGCGCCAACTACCCGGGGAGTTCAGCTCACTAGTATAGACTAGTGTTGAACGCTTTTACTGTTTTGATTGCTGAGTTGAACCAATTGACCAGGAAGTTCCATGCTGAGGTTGAGTCTGGAAGGCTGGCCATAGATGTAGGATTGAGATGGGTCAGTCCAAGCAGGATAGCTGTTTGTATCCTATGTCTTAGGAATGCTGGACAGCTGAAGAGAAGATGATCAACTGTCTGTGGCTCTTCTGAACAGTGGATACAGGGTCTGTTCCGGGATGCACACGTGTAATGTCTGCCAGTACATGGCCCGTGAGAATGGTGGTGGGAGGCCTCTCCATGCCGGCAGCTTTTTGGTAGAAATTTGAGAAGGCTTGGAGTGGCAGATGAATGATAAACAAAAAAAAAGATAAGCAATGAGGGAAGTTTACAGAATAGCAAAATATAAATATCAAAAATGATATTCTGCTAATAAAATAATAAATACTTTGCTATAATATCTCTATTTAAATAAATGAAGAGATATGCATTGTGCCAGTTCAAGTTGTATAGCATTGTTCAGGTGAAAAGAGAAAGACCTATAGTAGGTAGGTTATGGTATCAGTCAAAAATCAAAATTTTTTCTCTGATAACTAAATATAATCTAAAAAGTTAAAAAATAACCTGGTCATTGATCTTTATAGATTAAATTAGCGAAGCCGCTGGGAGGGTTCACCACTGATGAGTCAAGCCCTCCCAATATTCTTCATCGCAGTAAGGACAGTAGAAGTTTGATTTATTTGTGAAAAGAAACATTCGCGTCTTAATGTCTTCATTCGTTATATCTATATATGTAATAATATATGTATATATGACACTTGAAGTTACACCGCATGAGTTTCTTTTCGACGAAAAATCAAATTTTTATTTCAAGGTGAAATATTGACTATTTCTAACCTTTTTGGATGAGGTATGAAAGGATGAATTATGAAGAGTAATGATGAACGGAAAAATAAAAGTGTCCAGGAATGGGAATCGAACCCACAATGTTCCGCTTACCGGGCAGATGCCATGTCCACTAGGCTACCCTGGACGTATTTTTCCGTTCGTCATTACTCTTCATAATTCATACTATCATACCTCATTCAAAAAGGTTAGAAATAGTCGATATTTCACCTGGAAATAAAAATTTGATTATCCGTCGAAAAGAAACTCATGCGGTGTAACTTCAAGTGTCATTTTACAATCACAGGCCGCAGTGTATTATATATGTATATATATACAGTTGAACTGCCTCCCTGTAAAGGACACCTAATTGCAGAGCCAAAGTGTCCTTTAGGGAGAGGTGTCCTCTTACCGGATAGTTGCTAAATTTTAAAAATTGTAATTTTGCAAATGAAAACTGTCCTTTTTGGAGAGGTGTCCGCTATCGGAGTGTCCGCTAAAGAAGGTTTTACGGTATATATATTTCAATATATATGCTAGACTTTCATATATAACATAATTATATTTTAACAGCAAATATTGATGTTTCAAAAATGAATTTATTATCATGTCAAGAAGATAATTAAAGGGAGACAAGCGTGTAAATAACAAGACAATTCATCAAAACAATTCAACCATATATACCTACTAGCCGAATGACCCGGGCAACGCCCGTGTTTTACCCGATTGAATGTTTTGATTCAAATACTATTTGTTACAATTATAAATTGGCGTCTTAATTAATTGCATATGTTAGTTAATAACTATTGCCTATGTGCTTTATCTGTCTATGTACTGTTGGCTTCCGTAGGCGTCTCTTACTGGGAAAAAGAAAGAGAGGATTCCATATGGTTATTATCTAATATATGCATTTATTTAGGGAGCGACCCGCTCCAACACAATAGTTACATAAATAGCGAGTGGGGGGGGGGCAAAGGTGGCGTGACCGTAGCCAACCAATAGGAGGGCGCCATTCCAAAAAAAAAAAAAGCAAACGGTGACAGAGAGAGATGACTGATTAGGAGATGAGGAAAGACGCTCGTAACTGTATATAGAATTATAAAGGATATGCAAATAGGGAAATTTTCTGACTTAGCGGAATATCAAAATTAATATTCTGTTGAAAAATATTTATATATCATTGTTTATTTTAACACATCTCTCTCATGGCATAATAATGATATATTGTAACAAAGTATTTATTCTTTTAACAGAGTATTCTTTTTTATGTTTATAATTGGCTATACTCTGTACACTACCCTCTTTTGCTTATATTTTGTTTATCATTCATAGTTTGTTCTTGCCTGAAATAAATTGCTGTCTCATCTCGAAGTTGGTCTTCCCTAATTTTCCACGTGGCATTTTGGTGGAGATGCTGGGTAAATTAGGAAAGACAAACTGAAGATCGACGAAAAGATCTAAGAGGCCATGGGTGCTGTGATCTACATTTTCGGAGACTGGCTCCCGGATTCCACCGACGTGTCAAAGTCAAGACTTCCCTCCAAGATGACGATGTCCCTATAGACGATACGACGACAAAGCTGCTCTTCACGACGAAAGAAAAAGGACGCAAAGGTACTAGGGACAAAGTTCCACGACTTCGATGGAATCCTTGGCAGAAGCACGTCAGATCCATGTCAGTAACTACAATAATGTTGTCTCATCCCGAAGTTGGTCTTCCCTAATTTTCCACGTGGCAATATTTTAATACCCTCATTTAATGAAATGGATCTCAAGGTATTTAATACCCCTAGGTATATTTAAATGATTTCTTAACAGCAATCACAAATCTGTGTGTGAAAAATATTTAGATATAATCCCTATCTGAAAAAGATTGTTGAAATTTTAATAGTTAAGCTGTGGAGTTTCTAATTACTTCAAAGTTCATATAAATAATTTGAGACATAACAACTTCTAAGTAAATATTCTTTGTTGAAAATTGTTGCCATAGTTGAAAACAACCATCAATCATATCTATATTTCAGAAAAATAGGATTTAAGACAACAGCCTTACATGAAATTTATCTTTATGAAAGGACATTAATAATAATCAACCTGAAATTGATATACAACTGTTTTTTTTTTAACCTATTCGAAATATTTCCATATTTTCAACTATACTCATCATTTTTAGCACTTACTTTAGCATTTATATCAGGATTCAGACAATAACTCTGAAAGATATTACAGTAACCTTTATTAAAGACACACCAGATAACAAAGTGTGAACAAAACTTTTTAAATTTTCTTCAATTTACTCTTTGTGCTTTAAGTACACTCATGGACACAACTTAGTATTGCTTTTCACATGTGTAGACATGTGGTACACTTACAGTAAAAGCAGTCGCCAAATTCTACCCACCATGATTATCATATGGTATATACCACGTATAGTACCACGCCCGCTCCCCACGGGGAAAAGACGTCGCCGGACATCGCGACACCTCCACCTCCACTGTCCTGCCAATTTATTGATGACCGCTGGATGGAGACAGACGATATATTACATAAACTAAACCAAGAACGCGACTGGGAATTGGGGATCGAAGAGGGAGACATCATAGAAGTCATCATATACCCCGAGGATAGGGAGCCTCTCATCAAGCGCCTGTCTACTAGGAGGAGGAGCCTCCACGCTGCTTTCATCAGCGCCGCCATTGAGCGCGCTCGGGACTCCGATCCCTTCGTGCGTGAGGGCATGTCCACGCTTAGGAGGATGTTGCCCTCCTGATTGACTTCAAACGACCCTCGGTGAGGACGCCGCCTGTTCTGAATTTGAATTGTAAATATTTAATTCCTCTTACCTAACTCTTTGGAGCACTGATTGACTAAGCAGTCAATAAAACATTTTTAATTGCCAATTGTCACGTATAGTACCACGTGTACTGTGGGGATAATAAATATATATATATATATATATATATATATATATATATATATATATATAGGTGTATAGTATATTAATAAAAGTAAAATATCACATAGAGGACAAATGTCAAAACCATATTCTACTAATCAGTTTCAAAAACTGACTCAATAAAACATTATAAAATAACAATTAGAACAATTTATGTATCTACATAAATGGAAAGCAGTCGTATCAAAACAAATAATGAAGAAATTTTTAAAAGAATTTGACAAAGCATTGTTCCAGAAAAAGACAATATTTATATAGATATTTATAAAATATAATTTTATTAATTCTTACAAATTATTCCAATAGATGACGTTCTATAGGTAAATTCAATATAATGCTAAACATAACAATATTATATATTAATAAAATAATGCATCTGCAATTTTGAATTGTAATTTTATTTTTTTTCTAGGAAGAATCGTATTTTAATGGTTTCTAGTAAACCTTCGCTAGAATATTCTTAACAATGTTTTGGGCATAATATATTGAAAGTATTTGTCACTTTACTTTTCGCAAATTAGATTTCTCTAGAGACTAGATTATTTTACATATTATGATGCATTAGCGCGCCATCTCTTATGAAAATTCGAAACTATTATAGACGCGTATGATTCTTTTAAAAATTAAACAATTTCTACTACCCTTACTACCATTAAATTTTACATTTCAGTGAGAACAGTAGAAATTGTTTAATTTTTAAAAGAATCATACGCGTCTATAATAGTTTCGAATTTACATATATATATATTATAAATATATACAGTGGTACCTCGACATATGAGCGCCCCAACATACGAGTTTTTCGAGATACGAGCCGACGAGCAAGCGATTTTTTGCTTTTAGTTACGAGCGAAATTCGAGATACGAGTTCGGTTCGGTAGTAACACGCAGTCGCGCCATCACGATCAGTTATCAGCGTGCTTCCGCTGTGATAAGTTGTGTTTTGTGTTGCGTTTACATTTACAGTTTTAGTTCATTTATTTTTATAACCATGGATCGGAAGAAAGTTTGTAAAAAGTCAAGTGCTAAGAAAGAGATGATGAGTATTGAATTAAAACGTGAAATTTCTACAAGTGAGATAAAGGAGATCTTAGGAATGTGGGAGAGAGTTTCACAGTTCGTGGAGAAAAAAACACCCAGAAAAAGTTGCAACAGGTCGTGCATCTGACCTTTTTAATGACACTTGCCTAACTCATTTCCGGAACATTCTGAGAGGGAGGAAGAAACGAACCTCCTTGGACATGTTTTTTTCTAAACGGCCTACAGGTGAAAGCGAGAAAAATGTAGCGAAAAAGGCAAAGACCAGTGAGGATATCTAATTTATTTCTTTACATTCTCTTTTTTGGTTTTGTGCAATAAATATTTGATATTTATAAATACGTTTTTATTATTTAAAACCACGTAACAAAAATAACTGGGGTGACATTTTGGAGGTTGGAACGGATTAATGGTAGTTCAATTGTTTTGTATAGGGAAATTTGCTTCGAGATACGAGTAATTCAAGATACGAGCAAGGTTGCGGAACAATTTAAACTCGTATGTCGAGGTACCACTGTATAAATCTTCACGAAAAAAAATCTATTTTCTTTCATCAAGAGAGAAAATAGAGGGGGAAAAAATTCTCTCTCTCTAATTAGCTTAATTTTAATATTTGGAAAATAATTATCATGGTTCTGTCTTTGCTCTTTTCTATAAAACTTTCTCTTCGCTTATTCCTTTTTTTACCCAGCCTATGACGTTTAACCGCCGATGTTTTGCTGGTGTTACTTTTTTTCCCCTTTATATTACTATATGCTAACTACTTATTTATTATATATATATAAATCAAACCTCACATGTTTAAACTAAATTACAAATTTTATAAATTTTGAAATTCTCTTAACGGTATTATTCGATACAGAATTAGCTTGCTGTTCTGACTCAAAGTTGATTTCAGAATCTGTATTTCTTAATATATCTTACTTTTCTCTATTTTCCAACAATAAAATTAAGCCTATAATAGTGAATTTAAATGATAGGTTAGTCAACTATACATATTTACAACAATTAAGTATTTTAAAATTATGGTCAAAAATGTAGAATAGTCAACTGATGTGATATATATTTATTTATCATATATAGGTTTTTAACTTTCAATTAGACATTTTAAATTTATATTTAGACATTTTTAATTTCATTTTAGACATTTTTAATTTTTATTTAGACATTTTTCATTTTAATTTAGACACATGGACTTCTCTATAAAAAGTCCATGTGTCTAAATTAAAATGAAAAATGTCTAAATATAAATTTAAAATGTCTAGTTAAAAGTTAAAGACTTTTAAAAATATTTAATTAAACGAAATCAAAATTTATATAGAAATAATTAAAAATTAAACAATAAAAATCAATGTCCAAATTTTTCAAAATAAACAAAAGAAAGTTTGTTTATAAATAATTTATATAATCATGAAATTATAATAAAAAGTAAATATAAGACATAATAATAATTGATTTATATAATTTTTTTATATGAAGCAAAAAAGGTATTTAAAATATGAGTAATTATGTCATTATACTAGTTAAATTTCAAAATATTAAATGTCAGCAGAAAATGCTTATTTTTACACAAATAATAATTTAAAATGTGTTATTTCTAAAAATTAAACATTTAAATGTATGTGAAGTAATATATAAAGGTATTTCTTAATAATAATTGAATCATATAAAATGATAATAGAAAGATATATGGAGTGGCATTAAGTATATTTTGAGGGCTTAATATTTGGTGATGATATTTGTTCTTCATTGTGGCCATATGGCCTTCCTGTAAAAAACATATGTGGCGCTGAGTTTGTTTACATAAATATGTTATAATACCTTGGAAAAGTTTGGCGTTCAGCAAATTGAAATATTGGTAAATAAATTATATTTTGATCCAATATATGGCTTTTTAATTATGAATATATATATATTATAGATTAGAAATTTTTTGTGTGTTTGATTGTTGAAAAGAGGTGCAGTCGTGGAAAAGTAAAGATAATTATTTACCTTTCAAGCAGATTTTTATTTTGAATCTCTTGAAGTAAAAATATACATATAAAATTATTTATATCACAGGAATATAGAATTTATATAATGAATTCTATAATCGTGAATAAAAGATAGGTAGGGTTAAATATACATATTTACAACAAAAAAATAATTTAAAAAATGGTATGTTTTGAATATATGGTCAAAAATGCAGAACAGTCAATGAATGAAAAAATAAAATATATGTTTTTAAAAAAAATTAAATATTTGTATTTTAGATTATATAATATATATATTTTTTTTTTTTTTTAATTAAAAAGACATATATTGGATCAAAATATCATTTATTTTACCAATATTTCAGTTGGCTCAACGCCAACCTTTATCAAGGTGTTATAGCATTTTAAAGTATGTCAATACTACATATATATGTGTGTGGTGTGTGTGAAAATAAAAAAATATATATATATATATATATATATATTTATAAAAGATTCATATATTGGATTTATAAATATCTTTTATTCTTCCAATTTTTCGGGGGGAAAACTCGCCTCTCTTTATCGTGTATGTTTGTGTTTTGAACTAAAACATATGAGCACGCGTACACCATTCTCATTCTACAAGACCAACAAAAGAATTATATCTGTGATTTGAAATATAGAAACGTATTAAAGAAATTCATATCAGTTCTTTGACCTTTCTAAACATATCTTTTAATATTTTTTTAAATAAACAACAAGTTTACAATTATATGTTTGGAAATACAGTAGAACCTCCCTGTAAAGAACACCTAATTGCAGAGCCAAAGTGTCCTTTAGGGAGAGGTGTCCTCTTACCGGAGAGTTGCAAAATAGTAAAAATGGTAATTTTGCAAATGAAAACTGTCCTTTGTGGAGAGGTGTCCGCAAGCGGGGTGTCGGCTAAAAGGAGGTTCTACTGCATTAATTATGAGTTAATGATAAAATATATACAGTATATACAGAACAATTACAATTTTTTGCTAATATATTGTAACAAGCATTTATTATTTTACACTAGTATTAACAGAGTATTATTTTTTTAATGTTTATATTTTGCTACTCTGTAAACTTCCCTCATTCCTTATCTTTTGTTTATCCTTCATAATTTGTTTTTGCCTTAAATAAATTGCTGTCTCATCCTGAAGTTTGTCTTCCCTAATTTTCCACGTGGCAATATATATGAAAAGCTTTCATATTAGAAGCTGAAAAAGTCGAAATATCGAACAATTATTATCTCATTTTCAATATTTTCAATGAAAATAAGTTTCTTTTGACTGACTCAAGTAAAGGTTTTTTAAAATTCTTATCAAAGTTGCTCTTAATCATAAGTTGGTTTAAAACCGTACAAAAGAGGGCGTTATTAAAATACAAAAAAGCCAAAATAGAATTTGAAAATGTATATTTGAATTGTGTTGTTATAACATAACTATATTTTATGAAAAAGGCATCTCCTTTTCGTGCAACTGAAAGTTGCTGATGGCCTTCTGGAATAATTAAAAATCAACGAGAATAGTTGATATTTATTCCGATAGATGGCGCAGGCCATTAGCAACTTTCAGTTGCACGATAAGGAGATGCCTTTTTATAATTTATGCACCTTATCCCAGTACAATATCGCATTTGTACTATTTTTTCATAACAATACGTGTACAAATATATATATTTTATTAAATATATGAATATAACAATATTATATTTTTAATAAAATATTATTAATAATTCTGAAAGGTATAATACAATTATTGTAGGTTTCAATTTTTCTCAAGGGTATTTATAGATATTTTTTAGCAAAAGACTATTGGTTGGTTCTTCAAATGAAAGATACTTCGGCCAGTAAATCTTTTTTTATTGTCTCGACGTTTCGACAAAATTATTTTGTTCTCGTCAGGAGCGAACAAAAATTAAAACATTTGACAAAGCGTTAACGCTTAATTAATAAAAAAGATTTACTGGCCGAAGTATCTTTAATTTGAAGAACTATGAATTCCAGCCAGGCAGCTGTTATAATATGTCAAAGATACTAGAGGCAACAACCACTCATTGTCTGGCTTAAAATAATTTATTTTACAGCGAGCAGTATTTACTCATTGGAAGGTTGCCATGGATTTGCATAGCGTTAAAATATAAAACAAAATTTACATATTGTAACATAGTATTTATTAATTTTATTTATTTAACATAGTATTTATTAATTTTATTATTTTTTATTAACAGAGTGGTCATTTTTATGTTTATATCTTGCGACTCTGTAAATTTCCCCCTTTTGGCTTATCTTTTGTTTACAATTTATAGTTTGTCCTTCCCTGAAATAAATTTTGTTTCCTCCTGAAGTTTTTGTCTTCCCTAATTTTCCACGTGGCAATATGAATGAAATAGTTAATCATATCAAACGGACAAAATTCATAGTACACCTATCCCCCGATTTACACGGTAGATACGTTCCTGAGAAAAACGTGTAAATCGGGGGATAGATGTACACAGAAATAAAATGCATTGACAGGTTAAAATATGTAGTCAGCACATAAGCTCGGGATTCCTCGTGAGATGTGTACACAGCGCATGTGTTCAATCACAGTAGCATTTAGTATAGTGCGATAAAAACAAAAATAAAAACTTATTTGGAAAACCGTGTAAAAGCGAAAACGTGTAAAACAAGTACCGTGTAAATCGGGGGATAGGGGTATATGATAATTTACCATATATATCAACATCAGCCTCTATCTTTATCAAAAGACTTTTAATATCGAAATTCTTGCCTACATATTGCAATGACTTTACAGGGGAATTGGCACGTGCTTCATCCCATCATAAAGTTTTTTACTGAAGAACCAAATAGTATTTTTAATAGAAACTGTACCTCTTGGTTACATTACAGTGATTTCAATAGTACCAGAATCCTCTATAAAAATGCCACAAATAAAACCCAAAGAATCATTCTTGAAACAATAGAAACAATGAAAAACACCCTCAAACAATAAACAAGTGTATACTTGTATACTTTTTCTTAATTTATGCACCTTATCCCAGTACAATATCACATTTGTACTATTTTTTTCACATTTTGTAGCGCCCTCACGCAATTCTGGCCTTAACTACCCGTTTCATAATTTTCAGGATGCCTTAATGACCGATTTTTTGGTCGTTGAGGTACAGCTTACACCACGCTGATGAGTTCCAACAGCCCGAAACGCGTCCGTGGTTAGCTTTTCTTGATTAATCAAGAATGGGTATTTGGCCAATTCTGGAATAATTAAAAATCAACGAGAATAGTTGATATTTATTCCGATAGATAGCGCAAGCCATCAGCAACTTTCAGTTGCACGATAAGGAGATGCCTTTTTCTTAAAGTGTGTATACAGTTACAATCGCAATACGTTCCCCTTCTATCTTGAAAACTTTAAAAGGCATATAAAATAATAGTCATTCCATATTTTTTTCTATTTATTAACCTGCTCATAGTTAATTCAAATTTATTCAATTATGTAAATTTTTTTGTAAATGTTTGCATCATATTTACATTGAGATTCATCTTTAAAAATACTATATAATCTCTTTTAGAGGCGTAAGATTATTTTTTAAATTAAACAATTTCCACTGCCCTTATTGCATTGGAAAAATTATTGGGAGGGCCTGGCTCATCAATAGTAATATCAAATAATAGTAAAATCAAAAGTAATGGCAGTGGAAATTGTTTAATTTCAAAAAGAATCTTACGCCTTTAAAATAGTTTCGAATTTTGATAACAGATGGCGCGCTAGTGCATCATATATAATCTCTCTCTCCATTGTCTTGTTTATACACTCTATCTAGTTGAAGAAGAGCTTGTCCGAAAGCTACCTTTAATCAGGTGAATGAAATGAGTTGCGGCGTTATATGATTTTTGTATTCACAGTGACTGGTTCTACTTCAATATACGATGATTTGATGAATTAGCGCGCCATCTGTTATCAAAATTCGAAACTATTATAGACGCGTATGATTCTTTTTAAAAATAAACAATTTCTACTGTCCTTACTGCAATGGAATAATTAATGGGAGGGCCTGGGTCATCAGTGGTGAACCCTACCAGCGGTTTGGTATGATTAAACTGGTAGATTAAAATGGTAGATTAAACTGGCGAAACCGCTGGGAGGGTTCACCACTGATGAGCCAGGCCCTCCCAATAATTTTTCCATTGCAGTAAGGGCAGTAGAAATTGTTTTTTTATTATTATTATTATTTTTTAAGAATCATACGCGTCTATTATAGTTTCGAATTTTGATACGATGAATTCTTCAAACAGAAACATGGATATTCTATAATTTGGAAAGTAAATTATTAGCATGCTTGATGAGATCCTGATATTTAAGATGTATAAATATAGGGGGGGTCGGTGGAAGGATGGTCTAAACCGTTGGTTTTCGACCGCTGCGACCCGGGTTCGATTCCCGCATTGGGCACTTTTTTTCTGTTTAAAAAAAAATGCTCCAATGTCCCCCGATTCTTGCAAAAGTCCAATCCTACCAGCGAATGCAAGTAACCAAATAGGGCTCTGGCACGTTTGTAATTGCGAATTCGAACTGCTTTTCACATGTATAGACATGTGGTGCACTTACAGTAAAAGCAAGTCGCCTACTTCTACCCATTATGATTATCATGGCCTGTATCACGTGTACTAGGGATTAGCAAACAAAAAGGATGTATAAATGTGTGTGGTGAAAGGAAAGTAAAACGTTAAGAAAGAAGTTCGTAACATGAAACAGCGATTGTTACTAAGACCGAAAAATGCTGAAACCTTTAACCAATATATGGAATTAAGATGTTAATCTTTGATTGCAATTTTTTTTTAATTTTACCGAAATATTCATTCATTATATTGTCATGGTGTTTTGACCCACCGCCAATTTTGAACAGACCTTTCAACCGCCACCACCTCGGCCGGCTGGGTAAGCTAAGTCGGCGCATGCGCGGCGGCGGTGACGTGGTAAGCACGGGGGAGGAAACCATTGTTTTGACGCCTCCACCAGCCAACGGCCATTTTCATCCTCCCATTTTCATCAAACTTTTTTAAACTCCCCTTTACTAGATTTTAATTTTGTAACAATAATAATCACTAATAATTAACATTGATATTTATTTTTATATTATATCTGTAATAATTAAAACACCTTGTAATGAATAATTGAATCATTTCTTCAAAACCAGATGAACCACCACAATATAAAAGATGAGTCAATGTCAAATTTATAGGCCAAAGTAAGAACTTCGGAAAATATGAGGTTTGATTACTATTCTTCGAAGTTTTATGATTTGAAAACAATTTCACTGGAAACCATAACAACGATTAATACTGCAGTAATATATTTGACTATTATTATTTGAAACCCCAAATTCTTATTATAATTCATATCATAATTTTATATATATGTGTGTGAAAAAATAATATAATAAAAAAATAAAAAGGTGAGGTGTTGATATTAGAAATAAAAAAGGTATATCCTGACCAGAAGTACATGTGCTTTTTAGATGGCAGAGCGCCATCTAGTGGAGCAGAAATCAACTAAACATTGATTTAACCTGTAATAATAAAAATCAACGAGAATAGTTGATATTTATTCCGATAGATGGCGCAAGCCATCAGCAACTTTCAGTTGCACGATAAGGAGAGGCCTTTTTCTTAACGCGTTTCGCGCTGTTGACGCTCGTCAGCGTGGAGTAGGCTGTAGCACTGCGACCAAAAAGATTTTATACGCGTCTATAATAGTTTCGAATTTTCATAACAGATGGCGCGCTAATGTATCCTAAATTACACTAATGAATTGAAAATTCTAGCTTTTAATTAGTATAGTTTTTTATTTATTTTAAAATAATCTATATTTATACCATTTAAATTTAATAGTCAATTCTAACAATTTGTGAAACATTTTTGATGTATGTAAATAAACTTTATTTCTTGTTTAAATTATGGCTCTAAAATGTAAATTTAAATAATTTTCACTCTCTCTCTAAAACTGAAATAATTTGTATATATATGACACTAGCGGATGTACCTGGCTTCGCCCGGGTTTTACCCGAGTAAAGGTTTGTCTAACGAATCTCTCGATAAAGTGAACATTTTTTCCCGGTCCCTTGAAAAATACTCGATAAGTTGAATAAAATCAATATTAATTGGTTCCCTCGGTAATTGGAAGTTAAAGGAATAGTATATTGCCTTGGAATTGTATCATTATTCTTGTCTCAAATAAATTGCCGTGTCATCCTGAATTTTGTCTTTCCTAATTTTCTACATTACAAAATCATCGTATCATCATGATAATATTTAGAGCAGATTGTTGAATTATAACAGATAAATTAGAATATTTATCTTGATTATTTTTAGGCGAAAAGTTATTACAAAAATTTTATTTGCTAGAAACCTTCCCAGTACTATACTAAATAACTTCCCAAAGTTTCATGGCGTTCCAATGAGTGGTTTGGTCAGGCATAAAGGACAGACAGACACACATACATTCATTTTTATATATATAGATAATAAAAATATGATTTTTATTATTCATAAAATAATTAAAATTCTATAATCACAGAGTTAAATTTTAAAATGAAAATAAATCCTTAACAAAAGGAATATAACCTAATTTTTTTTCGTTGTAAATAGATAATAACATTGTTAGTTGTATGTGTGCAAAAAAACTGTTTGCTTTAAAAAATAATCAAAATAATAAATATTTTTTGGAACAAAAGTTATCATTCATTTTTACCATCCACGACTGCATGAATTGGTAACGTAACTAGAATATACGTCTTTTTTATGACATATATATTTTGAAACTATGTTGTAGTTTATACATTTACATGCAAATATTCATGGCCTGTACCAAGTGTACTGGGGAAAAGCAAAAAATAAAAACACGCAAATATCCACATAGCGTGTGTTTTGTAATAAATAACTATAAAGCAGTGAATCTATAGAATTCCAAATAACAAATCTGCTAACACCTCCTCATAATAAAAAAGAAGACGGTCGAAGAACATAAATTAAAAACGTCTTACGTCATCTCAATTAAAATGTAATCAATCCCATAATCCCCCTGATGTATTCAACGCCCACGTTTATTGGAAGTTAGATTTAGTTTCGCTTTTTTAGAATATTTTGAAAACCTTTTGAAAATAGAGCAATCCATAAATAGATCTTTAATTAAAAAGGCAAATGAGAAACCGAAACTATTATAAACGCGTATGATACTTTTAAAAATTAAACAATTATCTACTGCCCTTACTGCAATGGAAATATTCGAATAAATTCGAATTCGCATAACAGATGGCACGCTAATGTATCAAATTAAAAAAGCATATATTAGATCAAATTATAATTTATTTACCAATATTTCAGTTGGCTGAACTCCAACCTTTTTTAAGGTGTTATAACATATTTATGTCAACAACAATACATATATGTTAACACAAAGCAATAACGCGCCATCTATAAATACAAAATGAAAGGATTTAAAAGCACGAATGTTTCTTTTATACATAATACAAACTTCCACTGTCCTTACTGCGATGAAAAAATATATTGGGAGGGCTTGGCTCATCAGTGGTGAACCCTCCCAGCGGTTTCGTCAATTTAATCCACCAGACCGCTTCTCAGAGCTCTAATAATGTATTGGACGATTCTGCCTATATACGCAGCACTGAAGGATGGAATCTCAGAAATGGTTCTCAAGAAAACTATGGACATAAGCTTATAGGACAGTAGAATTACATTCAAATATTTGCATCGAGTAATGCTCTTCCGCAAACAATAAATCTGATGAGCCACTGATGAGCCAAGCCCTCCCAATATATTTTTTCATCGCAGTAAGGACAGTAGAAGTTTGTATTATGTATAAAAGAAACATTCGTGCTTTTAAATCCTTTCATTTTATAAATATATATATGTGGTATTATAAGGTGGGAAGAGAAATAATCACATCACAATTTGAAAGAGGGACCTAGACAACCAGGAGAGAGAGACAGGACTTGTACAGCCGGCCGGCCGTTCGTGTAGCCACACAATCCCCAACTGTCTTAAATGTCCCGAGATGTTAACTGACGGACCCCAGTGGTCGCCCCTTGGAATGTCGCTGCTGTCTCAAGTGACCGGATTTTACATCCCGTCTCTCTCTGGGCTGGCTCTAGGTTTGCTTTATTATTCCTGGAAGAATATATATTATGACATATATATTTGTCATATAACATGTCTCATGGGGACTGGCTGTCCCCAATCATCAACATCAACGACGACATCGTCGCAGGAGGAAGAAGAACTTGGAAGCGAAGAGCCGGCTCCAGCTGGAGTGGCCTCTCCACCACCACGGCGTGTCCGCAGCAATAGAGAACGTGAGGACTGGCTCCAGGACCTATTTAAGGAACTGAAGTATGAGACCAGACTGCAGAGAACCGACGCGAAACTTATCATTCCTATGATTATATACCCCGATGCTTATGCGAAAGAATTTCTGACAATACCGACAGAACGCAAAACTATTCTTTTAGGATTCATTCAAACTGTCTTCGAGCGTGCTCGGGGTGGCGACCCAAAAACCTTCGAGGAACTGGCCGTATTTAGAGATGCTTTATATACAGCCATCCACTACGGGAAAGGAACTTAATGCCGACACTTGCTGCTGAGACCTCGTCTGTATATATATATTTTCCTATCTCCTTAAACGGTTGTATTTCATCAATTAGACGTCAATAAAATGTTTTTGGTTCATATATGACATATATATATATATATATATATATATATATATATATATATATATATATATATATATATATATATATAGTGTAGAAACTATATAACAAAATTATAACAGTGATTCTAATTTTAAAACTTAAGGAGCAAACTGATAATAATGATAACTTATATCAGTTAGATTTGATTAGATTAGCAAGCTAAATCTAAATTAATTATAATAATAAATAGTTATTTAATTTTATAGTCCATTTTTGTATTAAGATTATCTTCACTATTATGATCATTTAAATTCAAATTATAAAATTTGTAAAATGTTATTAATTTGTAGATAGAGAGAGAAAAAAAATCCTTTACTTCTACTACATCCTCAAGTTAATTATATATTTATAATTAATAACAATAAAAATTAACAAAGTAACGTCTATTACATCGGCTTTTACACGTCATTCAGACATACTCTAATCCTATATATAGAATAATCGAAGAGAGAATATATATAATAGTTAGAAAAAAGAGAGAAAGACAGAACCATGCACTTTTAATCAAACTAATAATAAGGAAAAAAAAAAAGAGTTTTATAAAGAAGGTAGATAAGATTGTTAGTATATATATATATATATTTTTTTTATGATTTTATATTTTATCCTTTTTTTTTTTTAAAGATTTTTAAAGGTTTTTTTATTTTATAATATGATTATAAATAGTTGTATTTAGTAATATATCTATAGTATGAATTAACATTTGTTATAAGTTTGGATATTATGTTTTGAAACCCTAATGGTAGACCAGACATACACAAAAGACTTTAAATTGAAATGAATTGGAAAAAGAGATCTGCTGGAACGGGGATCATCAGATAAAAATTCCAGCGACATTTCACCCCTTCTTTATTATGTCATAGATCTCTTTTAAACCGGATTTTATGTGTTAATATTAAGTTGTTTCAGTGAAATATTTAAATGAACATATATAACAGATACAAGTGTTAACAAATTCAAACTGTAAACCTACCTCGGCCGCTGCGTCCTCCATTGTGAGTATCTATTTCTGGCTGACACATGTCGCGGGAGGGGAATGTCCCCCCACATTTCAAATTTAGACCATTTATTCAGAATTTTTTTGAACAACAAGAAAATTAAAGAAGAAAGGAAAAATAGTTAAAGGAAGAAAGCTAAATTGTATAATCTTTACAGCTAGTTATATCAAAATAACTGATTTAACACTTATTCATCTTTTAATATTCCTTTAAAAAGGCAAATTATAAGAGTTTAATAAAGCTATTAATTGTGCAAATTCACCTTTATTTAACTTCCATTTTCCTCCCCAGAAATTGGAGATTAAACAAAAATGAACTATATACTTTAACACTTTAAAAATCTTGTGAAAAAATCTTTTAATCAGTTATTTAATCAAAGTTTAATTAACTGTTAAAGGTTATAAATTTGTATTAGTTAATATTAAGAGAAATTATAGAAAGTTGATTTCATAAATGGATATTTCCATTTATTTTTTTTTAAATATTTTATAATTGATATACTGTTGAAATATTTTACTTGTTTGATACTAAATTTGTTTTTAATAAATTCCATGTTTAAATTTTTAACATCTTCTATGAAATTATCTAATATATTATTTATTCTATAAAATCTTAGAAACTGACCATAATATATACCTTTACAGCAATTTAATGATATATTAGAATTCATATTACAGTATTTTATAATATTGAAATTATAATTACTCTTTTTATTATAAACTCTAACAGCACTATTTGTAAGGTCTATATTCAAGTCTAAAAAGTTAACTTTTTTGTTTCTATAAATTTTTTCATTGTTCTTAAGTTTCAAGTATTTAGGATATATTTCAGGTATTAATTTTTTAAACAGTGGATTATTAAATATTATTATGTCATCTACATATCGGAATATTTGCCAATTAATATTATTTTGTAGAAAGTATTCTCTTTCGTACCAGAACAATATTAGATTTGCTAATAACGGACTAGAGGAAGTACCCATGGGAACGCCTTCTGATTGAATATATATTTTATTTTTAAATTCTATATAGTTAAAATTTAAAAATGTTTCCAGTAGAGTTTTTGCTGTTTTAAGATCTAATTTAAATGTTTTATATCTGTTATGAATAATTTTAATGTAGAAAGTTTTGTCATTAATGAATTCATTAAATAAATTGGTTATTTTATTATTTAGATCTCTTAAATTTATTTTAGAATATAGGTCCTCAAAGTCAAATGTGTGTACTGTTTCAATGTTTGTCCAATTGTTTATTAAATAATTAATGATTTTTTTATTTGAGTCGATAAATTTATAATTATATTTATTAGTTAATTTATTTATAATAAATTGTAGTGTTGAGGCTAATTGTATATCAATATTTTTTATGACTGAATTTATACCAGATGTGATTGTTCTGAAAGAAATAGGTTTTTTGTGTAGTTTAGGAATTATATAGAACTTTGGTATGTTTGGATTTTTGTGGTTATTATAAATTTTTAGTGAATTTTCAACATTTTTGATGTCTTTTTTGATTTTTGTGCCTGTAGTTCTAGCAAAAGTGTATTTATGATTATTAACAATTTCCTTTTTTAGTATATCGTGGTATAGATTTTTACAAATTAAAGATAAATTATTGGGACATTTATCTATAGGAGTGATAATATAGTCCTTCTGTAAATTAATTATATTTTCTTTAAAAGAAGGAATGTCTGAATTGGGTTTTGTGTATTTAAGTGTATTATTATAATAATTTATAATTTCCTTTTTAATATTATGTTTCCATTCCAGAAAAGTAAATTCTGGAATACTGTATTTTATACTAGTTTTATTTATGAAAATATCTATATCTTTTAATATAGATTTAATTGTATTATTATAATTGTGTTTAATTTGAGGTATATATTTATACCCTTTATTTAAAATTTCTTGATATTCTGGATTTAAAAAAGAAAAGTTGCTAGTTAATATATGACCTGAGAACTTATATTTATCAATATAGTTGTTGCAATTACATTTAATTTTTTTAAAATTTGCCAAATTATTAATAAATTGGTTATAATTGCAAACTAAATTACCTATATTTTTATTGTATCTCCAGATTGTTTTAAAATTTAAATTTTTTATAGGGAAAAGATTATTGATGATTTGGTTATTAAAAATATCATTAAATTTAATATGATTAAATAAATTGTTATTAAATTTAATGATAATATTAATGTTATTAGTAGTTTGTTTAATTTTTCTGTATTTAAAGATGTCGTGTGTGATATCTATTAATCTGTTAGTCAGATTATGAATTTTAATGTATTCTATGAGTTTGATAAATTTATTATTATTTAGTTTAAATAATGTTTTAATAAATTTATCGACGAAGTTGTTAGTGTACATTTGTTTTGGGTCCAGTAATTCTTCAAATTCAATGTAACCTAATTTATTTGTAGTTTTACCTCTAGTTTTATTAGGTTTAGTTTTAAATTCATTTTTTTTGTATTTGCAACTGATTTCATAGGTTGAAATTTCTTCTGTTTGTGGTTTGTATGTGTAGTTTAATTCGTCGTTAAGTCCATAAGGGAATAATGTGTTGTGTTTATAAATGTAGTTGTTTTCTAATAATAGTCGTTGTTTTTTGTTTTGACATATGTCTAGTATTTCTATCTTAAAGTTGTTAAAAGTATGTAATTGATTGTGTTCTTTCATATATATATTACCAATTGATTTTTTAGCGTGGTTTCTATGTAGGTTTATTCGTATATTTAATGGATTACAAGTTTGTCCTATATATGATAGTTGACAAATTTGGCATGTTAATTTATAAATAGTATTCACTAATTTACAACTAGTTGTTTGAAAAGTGTCATGGTTCTTAAGAGAGGGACAAGTTTGACAATTTTTTCTTAGGCAATTCTTAGCGAGTTTAAATTAACATAAAAGAGGTGCTAACACTAATATGTTTGTAGTTTTTTTTAGTTTTTTTAGTTTGTTATTCTTATGAATTTTTAAATATATTTTACTTAATTGTTTTTGTGGTGATAAAATTTGTAATAAATTGAATAATTAATCTATAAATATATAGATATTACTGTTTGTTATCTGTTATATTTTTAAGAATAACTAATAAAAAAAACATCTTTAAACTAACTAAACAATGAAAAAAAAACAAAAGTTCTGAAATTATTTTTTCTAGAATTACTTTTATAATTTAATTTTTAATAATCAAACAATGGAAGATAATTAAAATTTGTATGAAGATTTATTTATATTAGAATATCTAATATAATTTAATTTGTATATTATGTTATATATAAAAAATATATCATAGAGCAAGCTCATATGAATTAATATAGTGTAGAAACTATATAACAAAATTATAACAGTGATTCTAATTTTAAAACTTAAGGAGCAAACTGATAATAATGATAACTTATATCAGTTAGATTTGATTAGATTAGCAAGCTAAATCTAAATTAATTATAATAATAAATAGTTATTTAATTTTATAGTCCATTTTTGTATTAAGATTATCTTCACTATTATGATCATTTAAATTCAAATTATAAAATTTGTAAAATGTTATTAATTTGTAGATAGAGAGAGAAAAAAAAAATCCTTTACTTCTACTACATCCTCAAGTTAATTATATATTTATAATTAATAACAATAAAAATTAACAAAGTAACGTCTATTACATCGGCTTTTACACGTCATTCAGACATACTCTAATCCTATATATAGAATAATCGAAGAGAGAATATATATAATAGTTAGAAAAAAGAGAGAAAGACAGAACCATGCACTTTTAATCAAACTAATAATAAGGAAAAAAAAAAAAAAAGAGTTTTATAAAGAAGGTAGATAAGATTGTTAGTATATATATATATATATTTTTTATGATTTTATATTTTATCCTTTTTTTTTTTTTAAAAGATTTTTAAAGGTTTTTTTATTTTATAATATGATTATAAATAGTTGTATTTAGTAATATATCTATAGTATGAATTAACATTTGTTATAAGTTTGGATATTATGTTTTGAAACCCTAATGGTAGACCAGACATACACAAAAGACTTTAAATTGAAATGAATTGGAAAAAGAGATCTGCTGGAACGGGGATCATCAGATAAAAATTCCAGCGACATTTCACCCCTTCTTTATTATGTCATAGATCTCTTTTAAACCGGATTTTATGTGTTAATATTAAGTTGTTTCAGTGAAATATTTAAATGAACATATATAACAGATACAAGTGTTAACAAATTCAAACTGTAAACCTACCTCGGCCGCTGCGTCCTCCATTGTGAGTATCTATTTCTGGCTGACACATGTCGCGGGAGGGGAATGTCCCCCCACATTTCAAATTTAGACCATTTATTCAGAATTTTTTTGAACAACAAGAAAATTAAAGAAGAAAGGAAAAATAGTTAAAGGAAGAAAGCTAAATTGTATAATCTTTACAGCTAGTTATATCAAAATAACTGATTTAACACTTATTCATCTTTTAATATTCCTTTAAAAAGGCAAATTATAAGAGTTTAATAAAGCTATTAATTGTGCAAATTCACCTTTATTTAACTTCCATTTTCCTCCCCAGAAATTGGAGATTAAACAAAAATGAACTATATACTTTAACACTTTAAAAATCTTGTGAAAAAATCTTTTAATCAGTTTTTTAATCAAAGTTTAATTAACTGTTAAAGGTTATAAATTTTTATTAGTTAATATTAAGAGAAATTATAGAAAGTTGATTTCATAAATGGATATTTCCATTTATTTTTTTTTAAATATTTTATAATTGATATACTGTTGAAATATTTTACTTGTTTGATACTAAATTTGTTTTTAATAAATTCCATGTTTAAATTTTTAACATCTTCTATGAAATTATCTAAAATATTATTTATTCTATAAAATCTTAGAAACTGACCATAATATATACCTTTACAGCAATTTAATGATATATTAGAATTCATATTACAGTATTTTATAATATTGAAATTATAATTACTCTTTTTATTATAAACTCTAACAGCACTATTTGTAAGGTCTATATTCAAGTCTAAAAAGTTAACTTTTTTGTTTCTATAAATTTTTTCATTGTTCTTAAGTTTCAAGTATTTAGGATATATTTCAGGTATTAATTTTTTAAACAGTGGATTATTAAATATTATTATGTCATCTACATATCGGAATATTTGCCAATTAATATTATTTTGTAGAAAGTATTCTCTTTCGTACCAGAACAATATTAGATTTGCTAATAACGGACTAGAGGAAGTACCCATGGGAACGCCTTCTGATTGAATATATATTTTATTTTTAAATTCTATATAGTTAAAATTTAAAAATGTTTCCAGTAGAGTTTTTGCTGTTTTAAGATCTAATTTAAATGTTTTATATCTGTTATGAATAATTTTAATGTAGAAAGTTTTGTCATTAATGAATTCATTAAATAAATTGGTTATTTTATTATTTAGATCTCTTAAATTTATTTTAGAATATAGGTCCTCAAAGTCAAATGTGTGTACTGTTTCAATGTTTGTCCAATTGTTCATTAAATAATTAATGATTTTTTTATTTGAGTCGATAAATTTATAATTATATTTATTAGTTAATTTATTTATAATAAATTGTAGTGTTGAGGCTAATTGTATATCAATATTTTTTATGACTGAATTTATACCAGATGTGATTGTTCTGAAAGAAATAGGTTTTTTGTGTAGTTTAGGAATTATATAGAACTTTGGTATGTTTGGATTTTTGTGGTTATTATAAATTTTTAGTGAATTTTCAACATTTTTGATGTCTTTTTTGATTTTTGTGCCTGTAGTTCTAGCAAAAGTGTATTTATGATTATTATCAATTTCCTTTTTTAGTATATCGTGGTATAGATTTTTACAAATTAAAGATAAATTATTGGGACATTTATCTATAGGAGTGATAATATAGTCCTTCTGTAAATTAATTATATTTTCTTTAAAAGAAGGAATGTCTGAATTGGGTTTTGTGTATTTAAGTGTATTATTATAATAATTTATAATTTCCTTTTTAATATTATGTTTCCATTCCAGAAAAGTAAATTCTGGAATACTGTATTTTATACTAGTTTTATTTATGAAAATATCTATATCTTTTAATATAGATTTAATTGTATTATTATAATTGTGTTTAATTTGAGGTATATATTTATACCCTTTATTTAAAATTTCTTGATATTCTGGATTTAAAAAAGAAAAGTTGCTAGTTAATATATGACCTGAGAACTTATATTTATCAATATAGTTGTTGCAATTACATTTAATTTTTTTAAAATTTGCCAAATTATTAATAAATTGGTTATAATTGCAAACTAAATTACCTATATTTTTATTGTATCTCCAGATTGTTTAAAAATTTAAATTTTTTATAGGGAAAAGATTATTGATGATTTGGTTATTAAAAATATCATTAAATTTAATATGATTAAATAAATTGTTATTAAATTCAATGATAATATTAATGTTATTAGTAGTTTGTTTAATTTTTCTGTATTTAAAGATGTCGTGTGTGATATCTATTAATCTGTTAGTTAGATTATGAATTTTAATGTATTCTATGAGTTTGATAAATTTATTATTATTTAGTTTAAATAATGTTTTAATAAATTTATCGACGAAGTTGTTAGTGTACATTTGTTTTGGGTCCAGTAATTCTTCAAATTCAATGTAACCTAATTTATTTGTAGTTTTACCTCTAGTTTTATTAGGTTTAGTTTTAAATTCATTTTTTTTTGTATTTGCAACTGATTTCATAGGTTGAAATTTCTTCTGTTTGTGGTTTGTATGTGTAGTTTAATGTAGAACACAATCAATTACATACTTTTAACAACTTTAAGATAGAAATACTAGACATATGTCAAAACAAAAAACAACGACTATTATTAAAAAACAACTACATTTATAAACACAACACATTATTCCCTTATGGACTTAACGACGAATTAAACTACACATACAAACCACAAACAGAAGAAATTTCAACCTATGAAATCAGTTGCAAATACAAAAAAAATGAATTTAAAACTAAACCTAATAAAACTAGAGGTAAAACTACAAATAAATTAGGTTACATTGAATTTGAAGAATTACTGGACCCAAAACAAATGTACACTAACAACTTCGTCGATAAATTTATTAAAACATTATTTAAACTAAATAATAATAAATTTATCAAACTCATAGAATACATTAAAATTCATAATCTGACTAACAGATTAATAGATATCACACACGACATCTTTAAATACAGAAAAATTAAACAAACTACTAATAACATTAATATTATCATTAAATTTAATAACAATTTATTTAATCATATTAAATTTAATGATATTTTTAATAACCAAATCATCAATAATCTTTTCCCTATAAAAAATTTAAATTTTAAAACAATCTGGAGATACAATAAAAATATAGGTAATTTAGTTTGCAATTATAACCAATTTATTAATAATTTGGCAAATTTTAAAAAAATTAAATGTAATTGCAACAACTATATTGATAAATATAAGTTCTCAGGTCATATATTAACTAGCAACTTTTCTTTTTTAAATCCAGAATATCAAGAAATTTTAAATAAAGGGTATAAATATATACCTCAAATTAAACACAATTATAATAATACAATTAAATCTATATTAAAAGATATAGATATTTTCATAAATAAAACTAGTATAAAATACAGTATTCCAGAATTTACTTTTCTGGAATGGAAACATAATATTAAAAAGGAAATTATAAATTATTATAATAATACACTTAAATACACAAAACCCAATTCAGACATTCCTTCTTTTAAAGAAAATATAATTAATTTACAGAAGGACTATATTATCACTCCTATAGATAAATGTCCCAATAATTTATCTTTAATTTGTAAAAATCTATACCACGATATACTAAAAAAGGAAATTGATAATAATCATAAATACACTTTTGCTAGAACTACAGGCACAAAAATAAAAAAAGACATCAAAAATGTTGAAAATTCACTAAAAATTTATAATAACCACAAAAATCCAAACATACCAAAGTTCTATATAATTCCTAAACTACACAAAAAACCTATTTCTTTCAGAACAATCACATCTGGTATAAATTCAGTCATAAAAATATTGATATACAATTAGCCTCAACACTACAATTTATTATAAATAAATTAACTAATAAATATAATTATAAATTTATCGACTCAAATAAAAAAATCATTAATTATTTAATGAACAATTGGACAAACATTGAAACAGTACACACATTTGACTTTGAGGACCTATATTCTAAAATAAATTTAAGAGATCTAAATAATAAAATAACCAATTTATTTAATGAATTCATTAATGACAAAACTTTCTACATTAAAATTATTCATAACAGATATAAAACATTTAAATTAGATCTTAAAACAGCAAAAACTCTACTGGAAACATTTTTAAATTTTAACTATATAGAATTTAAAAATAAAATATATATTCAATCAGAAGGCGTTCCCATGGGTACTTCCTCTAGTCCGTTATTAGCAAATCTAATATTGTTCTGGTACGAAAGAGAATACTTTCTACAAAATAATATTAATTGGCAAATATTCCGATATGTAGATGACATAATAATATTTAATAATCCACTGTTTAAAAAATTAATACCTGAAATATATCCTAAATACTTGAAACTTAAGAACAATGAAAAAATTTATAGAAACAAAAAAGTTAACTTTTTAGACTTGAATATAGACCTTACAAATAGTGCTGTTAGAGTTTATAATAAAAAGAGTAATTATAATTTCAATATTATAAAATACTGTAATATGAATTCTAATATATCATTAAATTGCTGTAAAGGTATATATTATGGTCAGTTTCTAAGATTTTATAGAATAAATAATATATTAGATAATTTCATAGAAGATGTTAAAAATTTAAACATGGAATTTATTAAAAACAAATTTAGTATCAAACAAGTAAAATATTTCAACAGTATATCAATTATAAAATATTTAAAAAAAAAATAAATGGAAATATCCATTTATGAAATCAACTTTCTATAATTTCTCTTAATATTAACTAATACAAATTTATAACCTTTAACAGTTAATTAAACTTTGATTAAATAACTGATTAAAAGATTTTTTCACAAGATTTTTAAAGTGTTAAAGTATATAGTTCATTTTTGTTTAATCTCCAATTTCTGGGGAGGAAAATGGAAGTTAAATAAAGGTGAATTTTCACAATTAATAGCTTTATTAAACTCTTATAATTTGCCTTTTTAAAGGAATATTAAAAGATGAATAAGTGTTAAATCAGTTATTTTGATATAACTAGCTGTAAAGATTATACAATTTAGCTTTCTTCCTTTAACTATTTTTCCTTTCTTCTTTAATTTTCTTGTTGTTCAAAAAAATTCTGAATAAATGGTCTAAATTTGAAATGTGGGGGGACATTCCCCTCCCGCGACATGTGTCAGCCAGAAATAGATACTCACAATGGAGGACGCAGCGGCCGAGGTAGGTTTACAGTTTGAATTTGTTAACACTTGTATCTGTTATATATGTTCATTTAAATATTTCACTGAAACAACTTAATATTAACACATAAAATCCGGTTTAAAAGAGATCTATGACATAATAAAGAAGGGGTGAAATGTCGCTGGAATTTTTATCTGATGATCCCCGTTCCAGCAGATCTCTTTTTCCAATTCATTTCAATTTAAAGTCTTTTGTGTATGTCTGGTCTACCATTAGGGTTTCAAAACATAATATCCAAACTTATAACAAATGTTAATTCATACTATAGATATATTACTAAATACAACTATTTATAATCATATTATAAAATAAAAAAACCTTTAAAAATCTTTTAAAAAAAAAAAAGGATAAAATATAAAATCATAAAAAATATATATATATATATATATACTAACAATCTTATCTACCTTCTTTATAAAACTCTTTTTTTTTTTTCCCTTATTATTAGTTTGATTAAAAGTGCATGGTTCTGTCTTTCTCTCTTTTTTCTAACTATTATATATATTCTCTCTTCGATTATTCTATATATAGGATTAGAGTATGTCTGAATGACGTGTAAAAGCCGATGTAATAGACGTTACTTTGTTAATTTTTATTGTTATTAATTATAAATATATAATTAACTTGAGGATGTAGTAGAAGTAAAGGATTTTTTTTTTCTCTCTCTATCTACAAATTAATAACATTTTACAAATTTTATAATTTGAATTTAAATGATCATAATAGTGAAGATAATCTTAATACAAAAATGGACTATAAAATTAAATAACTATTTATTATTATAATTAATTTAGATTTAGCTTGCTAATCTAATCAAATCTAACTGATATAAGTTATCATTATTATCAGTTTGCTCCTTAAGTTTTAAAATTAGAATCACTGTTTTAATTTTGTTATATAGTTTCTACACTATATTAATTCATATGAGCTTGCTCTATGATATATTTTTTATATATAACATAATATACAAATTAAATTATATTAGATATTCTAATATAAATAAATCTTCATACAAATTTTAATTATCTTTCATTGTTTGATTATTAAAAATTAAATTATAAAAGTAATTCTAGAAAAAATAATTTCAGAACTTTTGTTTTTTTTCATTGTTTAGTTAGTTTAAAGATGTTTTTTTTTATTAGTTATTCTTAAAAATATAACAGATAACAAACAGTAATATCTATATATTTATAGATTAATTATTCAATTTATTACAAATTTTATCACCACAAAAACAATTAAGTAAAATATATTTAAAAATTCATAAGAATAACAAACTAAAAAAACTAAAAAAAACTACAAACATATTAGTGTTAGCACCTCTTTTATGTTAATTTAAACTCGCTAAGAATTGCCTAAGAAAAAATTGTCAAACTTGTCCCTCTCTTAAGAACCATGACACTTTTCAAACAACTAGTTGTAAATTAGTGAATACTATTTATAAATTAACATGCCAAATTTGTCAACTATCATATATAGGACAAACTTGTAATCCATTAAATATACGAATAAACCTACATAGAAACCACGCTAAAAAATCAATTGGTAATATATATATATGAAAGAACACAATCAATTACATACTTTTAACAACTTTAAGATAGAAATACTAGACATATGTCAAAACAAAAAACAACGACTATTATTAGAAAACAACTACATTTATAAACACAACACATTATTCCCTTATGGACTTAACGACGAATTAAACTACACATACAAACCACAAACAGAAGAAATTTCAACCTATGAAATCAGTTGCAAATACAAAAAAAATGAATTTAAAACTAAACCTAATAAAACTAGAGGTAAAACTACAAATAAATTAGGTTACATTGAATTTGAAGAATTACTGGACCCAAAACAAATGTACACTAACAACTTCGTCGATAAATTTATTAAAACATTATTTAAACTAAATAATAATAAATTTATCAAACTCATAGAATACATTAAAATTCATAATCTGACTAACAGATTAATAGATATCACACACGACATCTTTAAATACAGAAAAATTAAACAAACTACTAATAACATTAATATTATCATTAAATTTAATAACAATATATTTAATCATATTAAATTTAATGATATTTTTAATAACCAAATCATCAATAATCTTTTCCCTATAAAAAATTTAAATTTTAAAACAATCTGGAGATACAATAAAAATATAGGTAATTTAGTTTGCAATTATAACCAATTTATTAATAATTTGGCAAATTTTAAAAAAATTAAATGTAATTGCAACAACTATATTGATAAATATAAGTTCTCAGGTCATATATTAACTAGCAACTTTTCCTTTTTTAAATCCAGAATATCAAGAAATTTTAAATAAAGGGTATAAATATATACCTCAAATTAAACACAATTATAATAATACAATTAAATCTATATTAAAAGATATAGATATTTTCATAAATAAAACTAGTATAAAATACAGTATTCCAGAATTTACTTTTCTGGAATGGAAACATAATATTAAAAAGGAAATTATAAATTATTATAATAATACACTTAAATACACAAAACCCAATTCAGACATTCCTTCTTTTAAAGAAAATATAATTAATTTACAGAAGGACTATATTATCACTCCTATAGATAAATGTCCCAATAATTTATCTTTAATTTGTAAAAATCTATACCACGATATACTAAAAAAGGAAATTGTTAATAATCATAAATACACTTTTGCTAGAACTACAGGCACAAAAATCAAAAAAGACATCAAAAATGTTGAAAATTCACTAAAAATTTATAATAACCACAAAAATCCAAACATACCAAAGTTCTATATAATTCCTAAACTACACAAAAAACCTATTTCTTTCAGAACAATCACATCTGGTATAAATTCAGTCATAAAAAATATTGATATACAATTAGCCTCAACACTACAATTTATTATAAATAAATTAACTAATAAATATAATTATAAATTTATCGACTCAAATAAAAAAATCATTAATTATTTAATGAACAATTGGACAAACATTGAAACAGTACACACATTTGACTTTGAGGACCTATATTCTAAAATAAATTTAAGAGATCTAAATAATAAAATAACCAATTTATTTAATGAATTCATTAATGACAAAACTTTCTACATTAAAATTATTCATAACAGATATAAAACATTTAAATTAGATCTTAAAACAGCAAAAACTCTACTGGAAACATTTTTAAATTTTAACTATATAGAATTTAAAAATAAAATATATATTCAATCAGAAGGCGTTCCCATGGGTACTTCCTCTAGTCCGTTATTAGCAAATCTAATATTGTTCTGGTACGAAAGAGAATACTTTCTACAAAATAATATTAATTGGCAAATATTCCGATATGTAGATGACATAATAATATTTAATAATCCACTGTTTAAAAAATTAATACCTGAAATATATCCTAAATACTTGAAACTTAAGAACAATGAAAAAATTTATAGAAACAAAAAAGTTAACTTTTTAGACTTGAATATAGACCTTACAAATAGTGCTGTTAGAGTTTATAATAAAAAGAGTAATTATAATTTCAATATTATAAAATACTGTAATATGAATTCTAATATATCATTAAATTGCTGTAAAGGTATATATTATGGTCAGTTTCTAAGATTTTATAGAATAAATAATATATTAGATAATTTCATAGAAGATGTTAAAAATTTAAACATGGAATTTATTAAAAACAAATTTAGTATCAAACAAGTAAAATATTTCAACAGTATATCAATTATAAAATATTTAAAAAAAAATAAATGGAAATATCCATTTATGAAATCAACTTTCTATAATTTCTCTTAATATTAACTAATACAAATTTATAACCTTTAACAGTTAATTAAACTTTGATTAAATAACTGATTAAAAGATTTTTTTCACAAGATTTTTAAAGTGTTAAAGTATATAGTTCATTTTTGTTTAATCTCCAATTTCTGGGGAGGAAAATGGAAGTTAAATAAAGGTGAATTTGCACAATTAATAGCTTTATTAAACTCTTATAATTTGCCTTTTTAAAGGAATATTAAAAGATGAATAAGTGTTAAATCAGTTATTTTGATATAACTAGCTGTAAAGATTATACAATTTAGCTTTCTTCCTTTAACTATTTTTCCTTTCTTCTTTAATTTTCTTGTTGTTCAAAAAAATTCTGAATAAATGGTCTAAATTTGAAATGTGGGGGGACATTCCCCTCCCGCGACATGTGTCAGCCAGAAATAGATACTCACAATGGAGGACGCAGCGGCCGAGGTAGGTTTACAGTTTGAATTTGTTAACACTTGTATCTGTTATATATGTTCATTTAAATATTTCACTGAAACAACTTAATATTAACACATAAAATCCGGTTTAAAAGAGATCTATGACATAATAAAGAAGGGGTGAAATGTCGCTGGAATTTTTATCTGATGATCCCCGTTCCAGCAGATCTCTTTTTCCAATTCATTTCAATTTAAAGTCTTTTGTGTATGTCTGGTCTACCATTAGGGTTTCAAAACATAAAATCCAAACTTATAACAAATGTTAATTCATACTATAGATATATTACTAAATACAACTATTTATAATCATATTATAAAATAAAAAAAACCTTTTAAAATCTTTAAAAAAAAAAAAAGGATAAAATATAAAATCATAAAAAATATATATATATATATATACTAACAATCTTATCTACCTTCTTTATAAAACTCTTTTTTTTTTTTCCTTATTATTAGTTTGATTAAAAGTGCATGGTTCTGTCTTTCTCTCTTTTTTCTAACTATTATATATATTCTCTCTTCGATTATTCTATATATAGGATTAGAGTATGTCTGAATGACGTGTAAAAGCCGATGTAATAGACGTTACTTTGTTAATTTTTATTGTTATTAATTATAAATATATAATTAACTTGAGGATGTAGTAGAAGTAAAGGATTTTTTTTTTTCTCTCTCTATCTACAAATTAATAACATTTTACAAATTTTATAATTTGAATTTAAATGATCATAATAGTGAAGATAATCTTAATACAAAAATGGACTATAAAATTAAATAACTATTTATTATATATATATATATATATATATATATATATATATATATTATAAATGACTGCGGCGTATGATTATAAAGCAATACTTAAAGTTTAACCGCATAAGTTTCTTTTATTTGTGAAAAATCAATTTTTATTTAAAGAGAAATCAAATATTTCTAACTTTTGGATGACGTATGAAAAGGTTGAATATATGAAGAGTGATGGTCTATATATGACCTAGTGGACATGGCATCTGCCCGGTAAGCAGAAGGTTGTGGGTTCGATTCCCGCCCCTGGACACTTTTATTTTTCCGTTTGTCATTACTCTTCATATTTCACCCTTCCATACGTCATCCAATCATATATAGACCATCACTCTTCATATATTCAACCTTTTCATACGTCATCCAAAAGTTAGAAATATCAGATTTCTCTTTAAATAAAAATTGATTTTTCACAAATAAAAGAAACTTATGCGGTTAAACTTTAAGTATTGCTTTATATATATATATATATTGTTGCACCAAATTGCGGCTTGGCAGACTCTTCAGCCTTGATTCTCTCCTCAGACGTGTCTTGCATCTTACCAGAGCGTGTTTCACACACACACACACACACACACACTCGAGCGTGCGGCCACGCTTTTGCGGGCTCCGCCATTTTCGCCTCTGGAGTGTGTGTAAAAGGCGCTTACCATCACGAGTTTGGTACCAGAAGAACCCTCTCGATCCGCTGAACAAGTGCCTGAAAGGCCCAGCACTGGATCTCAACCAGGCGAGGAGTTATCGCCGAAAAAAGGAATCATAGAGAATTCTTCTCTAGAATTTTCTATGGAATATCGAACACATGCAAGCCCGCCGGCGCGCGAGGCGCATGGAACGCTGGCTGCCGCGCGGGGTGACGTCACGGCGCCGCCGACTGCTGCTTCTTCCAGCGAGAATTTAGCCGACCCGGCCTCGCTCAACTGGGCCGACAGCGAGATGGCGGAGGTCGACGCCAACGACGACTACACCGTTGTGAAGAGCAAGAAAAGGCGCCTCTCTTCAACACCTGAGCAGGCCGCAAAGCAGGCAAGCAGGCCTGCTGAGAAACGCGGCCCCCAGCAGCAGAAGCGGACAACAGGGCCGAGGTCAATGCCGCCCCAGGAAATCAAGGCGACGCGCGCCAACATCGCCGACGCCAGGGCGAGGCAGGCCAATACCAACCATGAGAACTACGTCTTCGTGGAGCTGTGCCCAGACATCCCGGACTACTCCTACCTCCGGGCAATCGGCGACCTGGTCGGAGGGCCCAAAAACATCGCCCACTTTGGCAGGATGAACGGCCACTACATCGTGGGCCTCGCGAGCAAGAACCTTGCGAGCCGTTTGGTGGAGGAGGGCCTGAACATCGAGGGAACACTCCTCAAGGTCTTCCCCTTCCGCAAGAGGGCCGAAAGGATCATCGTGGCCAATCTCCCCGGCTTTGTAGAGGACGCCACCATCGTGCAGGCTCTGCGTGAATACGGAGACATCACCTCCATCGCCCCCATCATGATCAAAATGGGGGAGTTCGCCTTTAGCGACGGCCGCCGGGAGGCGTTCATCCTGCTCCCCGAGGGCGTAAGGCTGGAGACGCTGCCCACCCGTCTGACCATCCACTCCAAGGGAGACACCCTGTCGGCCTTCCTCTCCTTTGGAATCAAGTGTTCCAAATGCGGTAAACAGGGCCACCGCAGAGCCAACTGTCCAGCGCTCGCCAGGCAAGGGAACGGCAGCCCCAGGCAAGCAGCGTCTCCCACCGACGCAAGGCCCCCCCTCCCTCCTCCTCAGCGACCAAGGAAGCCGGCACCTGCGCCCGCAACACCGGCGTCCCCTGTCCAACCGGCGAAGACTTCGGCCGAGGCTCAGGCGATCCCCTCGGCACACCAGCCTGCCGAACAAATTGATCTCACCCACCCCGCCCCTGCTGCCCACCCTGCTCCCCTGGCTGCCCTGCGGCCCCCCGAGCCTCTCATTCCTCCGCTCGACCAGGAGATGTCGGTGGAGAAGCTGTCCTCACCTCCCGCCACGCCTGCCCGGGGAAAGGCCGCACTCGAACAGCTGCTGGAGCACCTCGGGAAGTCCCCCAACCCCTCCATCGACTGGGACAAGCTGCCCGACCTGAACTGCGAGGAGGCTCAGAAGCTCCTCACCTCTGAGACCACCATGAAGAGGCGAGCGCCCACGCTAACAGAGGAACAGTTCACCGCCCTCGAAAAATTGCACGAAACCATCAAGGCCTTGTGCCCAGACTCCAACTCCACCATCCGCAAAACCCTCCAGAAGACCAGGAAGGTGCTGCGTGAAGGACGGCCCCAATGAGTTACCGCGTCGCCACCATCAACGCGCGAGGGCTCGCCACTCGGAGGAGGAGCCTTGCCCTTTGTCATCTCCTCAGGCAACATCACGTGGACATCGCGTTTGTCCAGGAGACAAACGCATTTCATCCAGGCAGCGGCCAAGACCTCTGCCTCGGCTACAGTGCTGTTGTGTTGGCCCATCCCGTAGCCATCTCGGGATCCGGACTCGCCTGCGTCTTCGGACCAGGCGTAGCCGTGCTACAACAGCGTATCCTGTGGCCGGGCCACATCGCCTTGGCAACAATAGATGTCCACGGCGAGGAAATGACGGCCATCGCCGTTCATCTGGCGCATGAACCCCGGGAGAGAAACCGACAACTGGAGCTCCTGGCGGCGACAGCGGCACAGGAAGAGGAGGGGGCCTGTTGGATCATCGGCGACTTTAACATCAGGGATCGGGGCCCCTCATCATCATCATCATCGGATGCCCTCGCCGCTCTTCTGGACCTGGCCGCGCTGGTCGACGTGGCCACCCAGTTCGACGCCGCCCACCTGCCCACCAGAGTCTCCATGCACGGCGACCAAGTCGAATCCAACCGCCTGGACCGGATCCTCGTCCCTGCTGGAGTCCTGGATCGCGTGTCCATCTACGCGACCAGCCACTACCACCTCTCGGACCACCGCCTCGTGCTGCTCCAGGTGGGCCCGCCCACCACCGCCGTCTCCTCCCCCACCCAGCCTCGCTTGGCCGCGATGCTCCGCTCGGGCCTTGCTCTCGAACATCTGGCTGGTTACATCCGGGAGTTGGAGGAAGACACAGCGCACGATGACGACGACGGGACCTTCTGGGATAGGTGGACCTCCATCAAGGCGGGGCTGCTGGCGGAGGCCAGATCCCTGCACGACCCACGCCACGCTGCCAACGACAGCTACGTCTACAGGGCGAGACGTTACATCGCGGCGCAGCTCGAGGCCTCCTCCATCCGGGCCGACTACCCATCGCTGCCGGACCTAGCACGCGCCATCCGCCTCCGACGCCCGGTCAGCGTCATCAGGGACGAGCAGGATAACATCATCGAGGGCCCCGAGCTTCGGCGGAGGGCATTCGCGACCTTCCAGCCCCGCTTCGCCCGTCCCACCAGCGATCCAGCTGCGGGAGCTGCCTTCATCGCTAGCAGCGCGCCCACCACCACCCGCGAGCTGAGTGAGGAGGACCCGCTTCACCGGCCGGACATCAGCCCCAGCGAGATCGCCAACGCTATCGAGCACCTCCCTCGCGGAAAGGCCCCCGGCTGGGATGGCTTGCCGTGCGAGCTCCTCGTCGCCTTCAGCGAGGACTTCTTCGCGGAAGCTCTGGCCCGGGTGTTCGCAGCATCACGGCTCCGAGGTGCCCTGCCTCCGTCGACGTGGCGCAGCTCCATCTGCCTCGTGCCCAAGGCCCGCGGAGGTCGCGGCCTTGATGGCTACAGGCCCGTCGCGCTGCCCTCGGCCGACTACAGGGTCCTGGCCGCCATCCTTCACCGGCGCCTCAAGCCCCACCTGCGGACCCTTGTGCCGGAATGCCAGACCTACGCCGTCCCCGGGAGGTCCCCGTCATGGAACATCGCCATGGTGACGGACGCCATCGAGGAGGCCACCGCCCTGGGCTCGCCGCTGGCCGTCATGGGCGTCGACCTAGAGTCCGCCTTTGACTCATTGGACCGCGGCTTCCTGGAGTCCCTGCTAACATCCCTCCGCCTCCCGCCGGCCTTCATGGCCTGGATTAACATCCTCTACGCCGGGGCGGACGCCACCATCCGGGTCGGAGGCTTTCATACAACAGCCTTCCCCCTTCTCAACGGCCTCAGGCAGGGTTGCGCCGTAAGCGCCGCACTCTTCAGCATCGCCACGGGACCGCTGCTACGTCGCCTGGAGTTGACCCTCGGCGTGGGCAATGTCATCGCCTACGCCGACGACATCGTCCTCCTATTCCATCGCGACGGAGACTTCGAGCGGGTGGCGACCGTTTTCGAAGATTACAGGCAGGCCTCCGGAATCGACGTGAACCTCGGGAAGAGCGCTGGCCTCTGGTGCGGCGCCTGGCGCAACCGCGGCGACTCCCCTCTCGGCGCCTCCTGGTCGACCACCTCCATCAGGGTCCTCGGGCTCGACATCGCCCCCAGGAGCACCGTCATCCACCGGGAGCAGCATCTCCTGGCCCTCCTGGAGACTGCATGCCGCAAATGGACGCCCTTCACCCGCGGCCTCTCCCTCGTCGGGCGAGCAAGAGCGGCGAACACGCTGGTGGGGTCTGTCATCCAGCACCACCTGCATGGATACCTTCCATCACCCCCGACCATCGCCAAGCTGCAGGCCCGACTGGCGAGATTCGTCTGGGGACAGGACCACACGGCGTGGCTTCCCGCCGATGTCATGGCGAGGCCAGTTGCCATCGGAGGCCTCGGCCTCCTCGACCTCGCGATCCAGCTCCAGCTCGCCTGCCTCAAGGGGGTGCAGGTCGCGCTCCGCGGGGGCAGAAATGCCTTCAGCTGGCTGGTCGGCGGCAACAGCGGGGAAGCCTGGATCCACCCTCCACCGGACGGTACCCGTCTCCAGCCCCGCCGTCTCCGGTTGCTGAAGCTCTGGGAGGAGGCCTCCAACATCCTGGGCCTCAACCACCGGGCGGTCCCCACGGCTCAGCTGCTGGACCTCCCCATCATCGGCGGCTGCCGGTTCCTCCGCCCTCCCGACCTCCTGGCCCCTGCCCGCTGGCGCGGAGCCCGAGTCCGGGATCTCATCGTGGAGGAAAATCTCATCGCCCGCCCAACGCGCTCGGCCCTGGCTGACGCCGCGACCCTGGGCGCCTTCTGCCGGAGGCTGACCTCCGAGAACGCCGTGGGCTTCGGGGCGGAGTCTACGCCCTCATCTAGCTCCTTAGCTGCGGCCGTGGTGCTGCGGGGGACGGCTACGCCGTTCCTCAACGGCCTCACGACCCGCTCAGCCCGACGGGCCCTGGATCGCCCGCGCCTCGCCGCCACGCCCATCTCCAGATTCCTGGCGAGATGGACGCCCACCATCAATCCACCATCCAGGATCGACTGGGCCTCATTGCGGCGTTGCGCCTACTCGGGCCACGAGGCTGACGCGGCCCTCAAGTTGGCCCTCCACGCCCTCCCCCATCCGGCCCATCCTGCCTCGGTCGGCCCCTCCTGTCCTGCCTGCGGGTCCATCGACCGCTCCCTCAGCCACCGTTACTGGTGCTGTCCCTCCATCAGGCCTCTAATTAGAGAGGCCTTCAACATCATAGGGCGGCCCCCTGACCTGCAGGCTTGGATCTTCGGCGGGTCCGGCCTTGAGGACGACGCCCTTTCCATCCTGGCCTCGGCAAAGTTGCGAATCTATCGCTGCTTTGCCCAGGTTGGGCTCGGAGAAGCGGTGGAGGACCCGCTCATCGCCTGGTCCAGGACCCTCCAGCGCCGCGGACTCCTACCTTTGTCCCTCTTGTAAATTTGTTTCATTTATGTATATATTTAATAATTTTCTTCTCTTCCTGTCTCTCTCATGTGAGATGTAATATTGTCTAAGATGACAATAAATATTGTTTAATTGTCAAATTGTCACACACACACACACAACCATCCTACAAATTTATAAAAGGGAATAATGTGAGATAAGTCTACTTTTAGTAGCCTCCAGAATAATTTATTTATTTTCTCACATCAAAGAGAGCAGTGAAGTCACACGTGTACCTAAATACAAATGATGATAATCTAAATAATCTGTTTTAAATAAATATCATAGAATATAAGAATAAATAAATATATAATTTAAATTTCAAATATATTAAAAATAATATAAGAAATACGCCATTAATCATGATGTAACAATATATATATATATACAATTACTATTAATATATATATATATATATATATATATATATATATATATGTTGTTATACCTTGAAAAAGGTTGGCGTTCAGCCACAACTGAAATATTGGTTAATAAATTATATTTTGATCCAATATATGCATTTTTAATTGAATTTTGAAAACTGTTAATCCTACTAATTTTTATTAACTTGATCCCAGTACAAAATTTCACTTTTTTAATTATTATTCTTTCATATAGTTGAACGTTTTCAGGAGGTTAAATGTCCATTCCTTGTTTTTTCAGGGATACTAAAGGACCAGATTTGCAGTCATTTAGGAACAGCCTGCATCACGTTGATGAGAGCCAACAGTCTGAAACGCGTACCCGGTAAGCTTTTCTTGATTAATCAGAAAAGAATATATGGAAAATATTCAGGAATAATTAAAAATGAGAGATTAGTTGATGTCTCTCTCTCTCTACTTCTGGAATGCCCAATTTTTCGGGATTATAGGGAAATAAAAGTTGGTGGCATCGGACAGATATATGAATTCGTAGATGAGAAAAAAACATATAAACATTTTAATCAATTTCGTAGATATATATAACTATTTATATATATATAACTAAAGAGACAAGGGTCGCCTCTCCCGTCAAAATAGACGTCTAAAACTAGACGCCATCTATTGACCGTCGCCGCAACTAGCGGCCTCGGGTCGGTGACAAAGCAACCAGCTTTGACAAACTGAAAAGCGTCCACCTAGAGACCATGGTTTCGGGCTAATGGCCCTCGTCAGTCTAGGGCAGATTTTATTCCATGAGATCCACACGGGATCTAATGGAATCGTGACAATCTGCCAAAGAGGTGCTTAGCTGGCAATGTGGCTGGGCCATTTCTTGACGGGAGTGGCGACCCTTGTCTCTTTAGATCAATTTCCTCCCGGCAAAATTCCCATCTATATATATATAACTACTAGCCGAATGACCCGGGCAACGCCCGTGTTTTACCCGATTGAATGTTTTTATACAAATACTATTTGTTACAATTATAAATTGGCGCCTTGAATAAATGCATATATTAGTTAATAACTATAGCCTATGTGCTTTATCTGTCTATGTACTGTTGGCTTCCGTAGGCGTCTCTTACTGGGAAAAAGAAAGAGAGGATTCCATTTAGTTATTAACTAATATATGCATTTATTTAAGGAGCGACCCGCTCCAACACAATAGTTACAAAAACGAAAAAGCGAGTGGGGGGGCAAAGGTGGCGTGATCGTAGCCAACCAATAGGAGGGCGCCATTCCAAAGAAAAAGCAAACGGTGACAGAGATGACAAATGATTAGGATATGAAGAATTAAGAACGGGTGACGCTCGTAACTGTATATAGAATCTTTTGAACTGGGAAAGAAAGGCTTATTAATCGTAAGTCATCCAAAACTTCCAGTTTCACGATCAGGAGATTTAGTTTTTCTTGATTTATCAACCTGATACCTGTACAATTTCACTTTTTTTATTTCGGCACAAGTAATTTGATATATTTTTTCATAGTTTAATATTTTCAACTATAACCCAAAGAATATATAATTGAGAAAAAAAAAGAAAATAATTTTCAGAAATATTATGAGATCTTAGAGATATTACTATTAGAGATATTTAAATGTAATTCTACTGTCCTAAAAGCTTATGTCCATAGTTTACTTAAATACCATTTCTAAGATTCCACCCTTCAGTGTAGCATATATAAGTAGAATGTTACAATACAGTATTAGAGCTCTAAAAAGCGGTCTGGTAGATTAAATTGACGAAACCGCTGAGACGATCTCGTTCTAAGCTGTATCCACAACGACCTCACGTTGATTTCAATGGAACCTTGTAGGAAAACATCGACGACTGAGAAGCATCGCAACACTACAGCATCCGTGGTAGTTCAGGAAGATTATATATGGCAAAATCTCTGAGAAGGTTTACCATTGATGATTTAAGCATTTTCGAATATTTTCTCATTATCAGTCCACTAAATGTAAAATATATTCTCACTATGTGTTTAAAAACAAAGAGGAGGAAATATCTTTATTTACGGGGCTGCTAACCAAAATGAATTATTTTTGAGCCCAATAAAAACAAAGAGATCTGTAAAATTCCATTCTCACAATAGACAGTAACCTATTAAAAATAAAGAAAACATATCCTGACCAGGAGCACATGTACTTTTTAGATGGCAGAGCGCCATCTAGTGGAACAGAAATCAACTAAGGATTGATTTAGCTTGTTTCCTGATATTTGGACAACCCCATTTTCTTTATAAATCAAGAAAAGCCATCCACGAACGCGTTTCGGGCTTTTGGCCCTCGTCAGCGTGGAGCAGGCTGTACGACTGAGACCAAATATTTTTTTTTGGTCCCAGAGGATTCTTGAGAAACCAAGAAATAGGTATTTAAGGTATCAGTCCACTAAATGTTAAATATTCGCACTATATATTTAAAAAAAAACAAAGAATTATAAAACACGAAAGTCAGTGGGCGAGTGGGTAACACCCTCGATTCCCGACAGTCATGAACCGGGATTGAATCCCGCGTTAACCTTTTGTTTAATATGTGAATAACCTTCACATTATTGATTGTTACAATTATCATAAACTAGGTTGCTCTTGTACCTAATAAAGTGATTTTGAAACCGAAGAAATCTGAAAAATTCCAATTCTCACAATAGACAGTAAGCTATGTATCGTTTGAAAATGACGATGGTAAAAGCAGGTACTTATATAAGTAGAGAATTATCAATAAATTCTCCTAAAATTCAGTTTTTTCCGGGGAACTCTTCATGGGAAGTTAAAAAGTAAGCGGTTCTCCCCAGGGTGAAGGTTTCCACTTTAATCTTCTTACCTGAGTTAATCCTCTCTCTGGTGGAAGACATCGATGAAACCTTTCTCTTATTTTTCTGGTTATTTTATATCGGAGTCGTACACTCCTTTAATTCTTTAGTTCGTGCTACATACAATCACCATCTACTACAGCTATAGATTTATATGAAATGAAACTATTAGACACGATCTTTTAAAATAAACATTCTACTCAACAACAACAAGGCTTTTATTAGGGCCCATTGCCCTGTATGGATTCGCCATAAAACAACAAAATAATACAGTAATTTTTACTCCCATTCCCTATGTGCACGTGAGCCTTTGTTTGAAAATGGATTTATTCACACACCTGTTCTAAAACTTTCCTCACTACCTCTTTTGTGTATGAATCTATTTACAATTGATCTGTAGAAATTATAGAGTTCTATTGCTATATTTTTCTTTTCTGAAATAGTTCTCAGCGTCTTCAGTGGGTTGCTAAATCTCCAGAAGGTGTTTTTAAGAGTTTTTTTCTCTTTCTTCACTTAAATAGCATTCTACTCTTCTTAGTACGATGGGAAAAGATTGGAAGAGAGCCTGGCTCATTTGTGATGAACCCTCACAGTGGCGGTGGTGTCTTGTCCATGCTCCATGGAAAGAGGGGTGCTATTGCCCCGTTAGTCAGCCACATTTCAGAATTCCCTGTTCACGGTTACTGTAGTGGCTCACGACACTGTACTACACCCTACAGGGCAGTCCCTTACTTGTACTGCTTCTCCCGCCCGACACGTAAAGAAGGGGTCGGACTTCTGGGCAGGAACCCTCACAGTAGTTTTGCCAATGTAATCTACCATACTGCTTCTCTTAGAACTCTAATAATTGTATTGGACGATTCTGCTTATATATACGACACTGTAATTTGTAACCTTGGATATACTAGTTAAGAGAAAACTATATATCAATAAACCTTGAGGATAGTAGAAGATATCCTTTTAGGAAGGCGAGTCGAAACTGGCTCGCGATGTCCAGTAGGCCGACGCCTCCTTCTTAGTTTGGACGCGCTAAGTATGTCTTCAGGAAGCCACGAGACTTAGCTCGTTCCTCACACAAAACGCGTCAGACGCATCTGCAGCCAGATGATGGTAATTTCACATAGCCGTGGTGCAGGATGGTTTCCAGAACCCGGTTTTTGGCCACGCCGGCCCGGCCGCGGATAAAGGAAGGCCACATCGCGATTCAGCATCAGCTGCTAGCTTCAGCATCGGGTGGAAAGCCTGAGAGGTGACCCTGCTCCCGGCAATGATCGATCAGCCCAGGACAGTCAGCGATTCTGACTTCAAGATTATTATCTCTAGTACACACATGGTACAAGCCATAATTATGGTGGATAAAAGTTGGCGACTGCTTTTTACTGTAAGTGCACCACATGTCTACACTTGTGAAAAGCAGTTCGACTTTGGCATTTACAAATGAGCCAGAGCCCCATTTGGTTACTTGCACTCGTTGGTGGGGTTGAATTTTTGCAAGAATCTGGGGCTTTCGGAGAATTTTTTCAATCAGATAAAAGTGCCTAATGCTGGATTCAATCTCGGGTAGTAGCCGACGAACCCCAACGGTTTAGACTATCTTTCCACCAACTCCCTGATTTCAAGATGATTACTAGAGATGTATTCGGTGCTTCCAGCAACCGCACAAGAGCCAGCAGCTCTTGTCGAAGTTGACAGCCACCCTGGAGGTTATGAGGAACTCTTTGTAGACCAATGGCACGACTTCAAACTGAGCGACGTATCTGATGAAGATAACGATGTCGTCCACGACCACGCAGACGTGGCATCCCACCCGAGTTAAGCAGAGAGAAGCCCTAATTTATCCAAAGGGGATACAGGTAGCTCTGTTCATGCTACCGAATTTTCAGGCTGTTGACTGCAGTCAGAGTCCTGACTCGCTGCCCTGGCGACTTTGTCGGCAAGTCGCGCAATATTTCAGGAACAAGACCGATCTGGAACGGCGTAAGGTCTGACAGATGGCGGCGATAACCGCAAAAGAACCCACCGCTAAGAAACCTGTATTCGATCGTTCAAAGCTTGAATTTCCAATGGCAAAGATACTCATTGTGAAAAATTCTTCCTAATTTTAATATACCCATCGCAAAATTCCATCTTAAATCCTAATAACAGTGTGATAGGTTAGTTCCTACTCCCTATAAATCTATATCTACCACTGTGATGCCAAATAAGAATTAATCAATCCATAGGAACAGTTTATGGAACATTAAATCCGTACTTATACAGATTTATAAGTTGTTGCAATTCCCTCGTAAAACATGTAATTGCCCTGAACGACCCCATAGATTACTGATAAATATAGATTAACGGGTTAATCCATCTAGCTTGTTGGGAGATTAGCACGTGGAAGTATATCTAGATGGACAAATATTATGTTTGAAAAACTTTTTCGATGATGTCTTCTTTTGTTGGCGTATCTGAAGAGATTTTTAATTCGATTTTTTCAACGTTTATCTCTCTCTCTGATATTGTAGTGGGGTTTATTTATTATTTACATAATTCGAAACTATTATAGACGCGTATGCTTCTTTTTTAAAATAAACAATTTCTACTGTCCTTACTACAATGGAAAAATTAATGGGAGGGCCTGGCTCATCAGTGGTGAACCCTCCCAGCGGTTTCGCCAGTTTAATCTACCATATCTTCACCACTGATGAGCCAGGTCCTCCCATTAATTTTTCAATTGCAGTAAGGACAGTAGAAATTGATTAAATTTAAGAAGAATCATACGCGTCTATAATAGTTTCGAATTTTCATAACAGATGGCGCGCTAATGTATCGTAATATTATTTACATAATTTTAAGTTTTAGTTTTTATTATATTTACATAGTTTGGCTTGAATTGTATCATAGCTATATAAATGAGCGTAGCTATAATTTTAAGTTAGACTGTTGTTACAGAGAATAAAGTGGGTTTGTGTTTATCTCTCCTCACGTCTATTATTTCAAAACACGACAATATATAGCATTTTATTGTCACATGTAAATATAATTTAATGCAACTTTTCATATTTTCAGTTAAATTTTAAATTTGAATACTTATCTAGATATATTGATATAAAAATTGAGGTATTAATATTATTTCTATGATTAAATAGGTGAATGTGTGGGGATTACATTATTTAAAAAATTCATTCTGTTTGAATTCCAGACTTAAGTCTGGTCATCTACAGACAATGACTTTCCAGAATTGTTACAAGGTTTTTTCTAACTATGTACTAAGTTATAAAAAAAGGCATCTCTTTATCGTGCAACTGAAAGTTGCTGATGGCTTGCGCCATCTTTCGGAATAAATATCAACTATTCTCGTTGATTTCTAATTATTCCAGAATTGGCCAATTACCCATTCTTGATTAATCAAGAAAAGTTAACCACGGGTAATTGGCCAATTCTGGAATAATTAGAAATCAACGAGAATAGTTGATATTTATTCCGATAGATGGCGCAAGCCATCAGCAACTTTCAGTTGCACGATAAGGAGATGCCTTTTTCATAATTTATAAACCTTATCCCAGTACAATATCACATTTGTACTATTTTTTCACATTATGTACTAAGTGCAATTCTCAACCTGAAACCCCAAACCACATCATTGACTGTATTGGCTTATCCATTGATGAGCTCTACTCATCCCTAGCAAACACCATCTCAAGCTTTACAGGCTTGATACCCTGATATGATTGTTGAGTGGAGATAAGAAAGAAGGAGATTCATTCCGTATTTATATTATCTCTCGTATTTAAATATTGTTGCATCAATTTTAATGCGACCTACATTTATTCGAAATATTCTATGATATTTAATATTTATTTAAAACAGATTAATATACAAGGGTATCATTCTTTTTTATAGTTTCATTCCTTTTGTAATATCGTTATTCTACATAGACTCGTATCTTGATTGGTTATTGGAGCGAGAGAGGACCAAGATTGCGGATCACGACCTACGAGGAAGAATAAATAAACAAATAATTTTAAACGGTAATTTGCTTTCAATTACTTTTCTTTATTTGCTTTAAGTATGGAAACCCGCTCGGTGTATAACACCAAGAAGGAGGAAACCAAGGTCAATGACCTTGCAAAGCTGCAATTTGGGGCAACAATATTGTCGCGGAGATAAATAAAGCAAGGGCAAGTTTGGGAATAAATAATTTATTATAAGGGGTATTTATAGGGGGAGAGAGAGTACAACTTACCCCAAGTTAAAGATAATCCTAATGAGCGACGTCAGCCACCCCGCCGACCAGATTCCGAGAACCCCTCACACCCGTGGCCCCCACCCCCGGAGTCCAGTGAAGATTGACAGGTGTCCCATGGGGTTTCTTGTGACCGGAGTTGTAGAGCTACTTGACAATATTAAACTACAGCCGACGAGAGATAGAGAGAAAATATGGTAATTGTATCAATCGAGATTGTAAACATCTTGATTAGTATTGACGATGGCTACAGCCAGTATATGTGATTGTTGAGTACAGAAATTTGATTGGATTCTCACTATGACTTGTCTTCTAGTAAGGCCTTAGACATTCCAGTTAGATCTGGGCCATCAGCCCGAAACCATGGTCTCTAGGTTAACACCTCTCAGTTTGCCAAAGTTGGTGTTGTGGCTTTGTCAACGACTCGAGTCCACTAATGTACGGAGACTGTCAATAGATTATATATTTATATCAACACATAAAACGCAATATCCCGGCTAGGGATAATTACGTCGATTTACAATTTTTAAAACAGAAAGTTATAAACATATTATACAAGAAAGTAAACAAAAATAAAAAGAGAGAAACAATAATATAATAGGAACCTGAACCTTTCAGGTTAGAAAGATAATCATAAATATATTTACAAAAATAGTTAAATCTATGATAATTCTCTCTGCTATTTACAAATTGATATAGATCTACAACATTGGTCTGTTGTCTAGCGGTGAAGAAGAGTGGGCATTCCAGCAGTAGGTGTCTCGAGTCCTGGAATTCGTTGCCACAATGACAGCTATGTCAATAGATGGTGTCTAGTTTTTGACGTCTCTTTCAACGGGAGATACGACCTTTAATTTTATAGATCATTATCCTATCAGAAAAATGTCCTTCTATATTTTGGTCGTAGTTAGTTGTTCTAGATATTTTACAGGCTGAGTACCTCTTTGGCGGATTTTGAAGATTGCATTTGAACTTTTTTTGGGGTCTCGTGAAAACAAACTCCGATCTGGAAAGCCATTTGGTATCCAGGTAAGCGCTTCTCAGTTTGTCAAAACAAGTACAGTTAAACCTGTCTATAGCGCCCCCTCTTGGGACTCACCAAAATAGGATGCTATAGAAAGGTGGTGCTATAGACAGGTAACTTTTAATGTAAAATGTTTACATTTTAATCTTTAAAATCGGGCGCTATAGAGAGGAAGGCGCTATAGACAGGTTTAACTGTATTGTGGTTTTGTCACTGTCCCAAGTCGGATATTTAAGAGAAAAGCTCAATAGATAGCGCATAATTTTGGCGTCTATTTTGAAGGGAGAGGCAACCTTTATGTATATATCATTTTCTTGGAAACGCGAAACAATCTTACTGATGAGCTGTAAACAGTATTTTGCAGACGGGTTTTCATTTCTTTTTAATTCCTAAAGAAGACTTCGGTCCTAGTTTGTGCTTCTCATGATTGAATCCACAGGACAATCTGTTTGATAAACCTTTATACTACTTTATATATTTTATCCTTTAAAGTTATTCAATAAATTAATACCCTAAAAATCATATTTATACAATAAAAATAAATAAACACCTATGCAACTGAATAGAGAATAAATACAAATATTGTTGCACCAGGTTGTTGCCTGGCAGACTTCAACCTTGATTCTCTCCTGTGCCGGGTCTTACCAGAGCGTGTTTCAACCATCCTACAAATTTTTATAAGTGGAGATAACTCTACTTTAAGTAGCCTCCAGAATAATTTATTTATTTCTCACATCAAAGAGAGCAGTGAAGTCACACAGTGTACCTAAATACAAATGGTAATTTTATGGTACATAATATATTTATATAATACATATATATGAAAAACAATTAAAAAAAAATAATAAATAAAAAGGTCAGGTGTTGATATTAAAAATAAAAAAAGCATATCGTGACCAGGAGTACATGTGATTTTCAGAAGGCAGAGCGCCATCTGGTGGATGGCTTTTCTTGATTTATCAAGAAATTGATTTCCACCATATGGCGCTTTGCGTTCCGAAAAGCACAGAATATATATATTCTGTTTATTAAAAAAAAAATAAATATATAAAATATCAATTTTAATTTAAAATATATAATTACAAATTAAACTAAAACAGATGCATTAGCCATGATGCAACAATATTCATTCAGAAATCTGCTTTTCTAAATCTATATTTTAAATTACACTGTCTAGAAAAAGAATACCTATAAGACGAAAAGGTAAAATATTCTCTAAACAACAACTCTCAATATATTAATATTTAATATCAAATGATACTTATTTGTATGTTAAAAAGGGATCACCAAATGGCAAACACACAAAAGTCTGTAAAAGATATTTAGAATAGCTTTAAAAAATTTTCAATCTCTCAACAAAATATGATCCCATCTTACTGAAAGCTTTTCTCCCGTCAAATATCGAAATATCCTTTGAAAGGGACTTAATTTTAGGTTGAAGGATTCCCAAATGGCCTCTGTCTCTTTTTCTCTTATTTCATATTTGATAGAACCCTAACTTTACTCCTTTCTTACTATAAGCTTGTCCCAAAAGTTCGTGTTTTTCTTATTAATTGGCGAATAATTATGGCGAATACTGTTGAAATTGACAATTGCAGATATTTTTACGATATTTGATATGCAGATATTTGTATAGTTTTAGTATTATCTATGCAAATTGACTATCTGTCTATATAGCGCAGCCTTGTTGGATTGTTAGTTGGCTAGTGGTTATTGGGTAGGACAGGTCGGCGTGAGCTGCTGATGTAAATATAATTTGTTCTTCTTTTATAGTTTTATATCTTTAAGTAATAAAGGATCATTTTCTTCCTCTACGAATCTATATTTTTTCTCAACAAATACATAATAATACAATTACTTTTTTTATACATAATACAATTACTTTATACAAAATACAAAGATATTAATACAAGGTGGGATCAATAAATAAGGTGAATTATAATTTATTTTAAAAAATAAGAACGATAAGAAAATTTAGGACTTTATTTATTCAAAATAATCACCTTGGCTTTCTATACATCGTCTCCATCGTTCTGGCAACTTGTAAATACCTTCTTTATAGGCACTCTTAGGAAGCGTGTGAAAAGAATCTTGCACCACTTTCTGGACATCTTCATCCGAGTCAAATCGTTTTCCCTTTAACTCCTTCTTTAGTATTCCAAAAAGGAAATAGTCAGAGGGGGCTAGGTCTGGACTATATGCAGGATGTTCTAAAACTTCAAAACCTAATTGAATGATTGTAGATACAGTTTTACATTATGTATGCGGCCTTGCATTATCATGAAGGAAGAGAACACCTTTACTAAGTTTTCCTCTTCTTTTGTTTCTTATACCTGGCTTTAGCTCATTTTTTGGCTCATTTGTGATGAACCCTCATAGGGGTGGTGGTGGGGTCTTGTCCCCCATAGAAAGGAGGTGTGCCATTGCCCCGTTAGTCAGCCACATTTCAGAGTTCCCTGTTCACGATTACCATAGCGGCTCACGACACCGTACTACAGGGCAGTCCCTTACTTGTGCTGCTTCGGGAGCCCGACACGTAAAGGAGGGGTCAGACTTCTGGGCAGGAACCCTCACAGTAGTTTTGCCAATGTAATCTACCATACTGCTTCTCTTAGATCTCTAATAATTGTATTGGACTATTCTGCTTATATATACGACACTGTAATTTGTAACCTTGGATATACTAGTTAAGAGAAAACTATATATCAATAAACTTTGAGGATAGTAGAAGATATCCTTTTAGGAAGGCGAGTCGAAACTGGCTCGCGATGTCCAGCAGGCCAACGCCTCCTTCGGAGTTTGGATGCACTAAGTATGTCTTCAGGAAGCCACGAGACTCAGCTCGTTCCCCACACAAAACGTGTCTAATGCATCTGCAGCCAGCCAATGGTGATTTCACATAGATCATCCCAGGACAGTCAGCGATTCTGACTTCAAGATTATTATCTCTAGTACACACATGGTACAAGCCATAATTATGGTGGATAAAAGTTAGCGACTGCTTTTTACTGTAAGTGCACCACATGTCTACACTTGTGAAAAGCAGTTCAACTTTGGCATTTACAAATGAGCCAGAGCCCCGTTTGGTTACTTGCACTCGCTAGTGGGATTGAACTTTTGCAAGAATCGGGGGCTTTCGGAGAATTTTTTCAATTAGATAAAAGTGCCTAATGCTGGATTCAATCTCGGGTAGTAGCCGACGAACCCCAACGGTTTAGACTATCTTTCCACCAATCCCCTGATTTCAAGATGATTACTAGAGATGTATTCGGTGCTTCCAGGAACCGCACAAGAATCAGCAGCTCTTGTCGAAGTTAAAAGCCACTCTGGAGGTTATGCGGAACTCTTTGGAGACCAGTGGCACGACTTCAAACTGAGCGACGTCTCTGATGAAGATAACAATGTCACCCGCGACCACGCAGACGCGGCATCCCACCCGAGGTAAAAGCAGAGAGTAGCCCTAATTTATCCAAAGGGGATACAGGTAGCTCTGTTCATGCTGTCGAATTCTCAGGCTGTTGACTGCAGTCAGAGTCGTGACTAGCTCCCCTGGCGACTTTGTCGGCAAGTCGCGCAATGTTCAGGATCAAGACCGATCTGGAACGGCGTAAGGTCTGACAGATGGCGGCGATAACCGCCAAAGAACCCACCGCTAAGAAACCTGTATTCGATCGTTCAAAGCTTGAATTTCCAATTACAAAGATACTCATTGTGAAAATTTCTTCATAATTTTAATATACCCATCGCAAAATTCCACCTTAAATCCTATTAACAGTGTGATAGGTTAGTTCCTACCCCCTATAAAGCTATATCCACCACTGTGATGCCAAATAAGAATTAATCAATCCATAGGAACAGTTTATGGAACATTAAATCCGTACTTATACAGATTTATAAGTTGTTGCAATTCCCTCGTAAAAGATGTAATTGCCCTGAACGACCCCATAGATTGCTGATAAATATAGATTAACGGGTTAATCCATCTAGCTTGTTGGGAGATTAGCACGTGGAAGTATATCAAGATGGACAAATATTATGTTTGAAAAACTTTTTCGATGATGTCTTCTTTTGTTGACGTATCTGAAGAGATTTTTAATTCGCTTTTTTCAACGTTTATCTCTCTGATAATGTAGTGTGGTTTATTTATTATTTACAAAATTCGAAACTATTATAGACGCGTATGATTCTTTTTTAAAATAAACAATTTCTACTGCCCTTACTACAATGGAACAATTAATGGGAGAGCCTTGCTCATCAGTGGTGAACTCTCCCAGCGGTTTCGCCAGTTTAATCTACCATACCTTCACCACTGATGAGCCAGGTCCTCCCATTAATTTTTCCATTACAGTAAGGGTAGTAAAATTGATTAAATTTAAGAAGAATCATACGCGTCTATAATAGTTTCGAATTTTCATAACAGATGGCGCGCTAATGCATTATAATATTATTTACGCAATTTTAAGTTTTAGATTGTATTATATTTAAATAGTTTGGCTTGAATTGTATCGTAGCTATATAAATTATCGTAGCTACAATTTTATACCGTTGTTACAGAGAATAAAATTTGTCTGTGTTTACCTCGCCTCACGTTTATTTTTCAACACGACAATATATAGCTTTTTATGAAACTATTATAGACACGTATGATTCTATTGAAAATTGAACAATTTCTACTGTCCTTTCTGTAATGGAAGTTTCGAATATTCATAACAGATGAAGCGTTGATGCATCATAATATAGATTTTTATTTTTGAAGAAATAATAATCCACTTGTTGAATGGTTTGGTCACATACACAACAATCTGTGGAAACCATTGAAGTAATTGATCTTTCAGGGAAAAAGTGTCCACTGCGGGATTCGATCCCAGTTCGTGGGTGTCGAAAAGCGACAGTTTGTACCAATGTTTCTCTATTGTAATCATCGACGAACAAATTACTTTATTTCTGATTGAACTTATTGATTTTTTCATGATTTATTGGTATGTTTTTATTCAAATATTTTAGTTTCAGATATTTAATCATCCAAATGTATGTAGATTATTTTATTGTTGTTGTGTAGTTGTTTTGACGCTCTATATTTGGCTAGATTGAATGGACTTTTTTTTTTTTTCATTTCATTCAGTAAATTGGCGATAAATTTTCAAAATATATTTAATATTTTGTGTAATTTACATATATATATATATATATTGTATATATAATTTAATGAAACTTTTATGAATTATCAGTTAAATTTTCAATTTGAACTCTCTCTCTCTCTTTCCTGTATCTAGATATAGATATAAGAATTGAGATATAAAGATGATTTTTATGATTAAATAGGTGAATGTGTGGGGATTACAATTTTTTTTACTTCCGTTTGAGTTCCAGACTTAAGTCTGGTCATCTACGGACAATAACTTTCCAGAATTATTACAAGGTTTTTTCTAACTATATACTAAGTTATGAAAAAGGCATCTCCTTATCGTGCAATTGAAATTTGCTGATGGCTTGCGCCATCTATCGGAATAAATATCAACTATTCTCGTTGATTTCTAATTATTCCAGAATTGGCCAAATACCCATTCTTGATTAATAAAGAAAAGCTAACCACGGATAATTGGCCAATTCTGGAATAATTATAAATCAACGAGAATAGTTTATATTTATTCCGATAGATGGCGCAAGCCATCAGCAACTTTCAGTTGCACGATAACGAGATGCCTTTTTCATAATTTATTAACCTTATCCCAGTACAATATCACATTTGTACTATTTTTCACATTATGTATTAAGTGCAATTCTCAACCTGCAACCCCAAACCACATCATTGACTGTATTGACTCATCCATTGATGAGATTTACTCAACCCCAGCAGACACCATCAACAAGCTCTACAAGCTTGATACCCTAATATGATTGAGTGGAGATAAGAAAGAAGAAAAAAGAGATTCATTCCGTATTTATATCATCTCTCGTATTTAAATATTGTTGCATCAATTTTAATGCGCCCTATATTTATTCAAAATATTCTATGATATTTAATATTTATTTAAAACAGATTAATATACGAGGGTATCATTCCTTTTTATAGTTTCATTCCTTTTGTAATATTGTTATTGTACATATATCTTGATTACGCTCCAGGAACCTGGGTTACTTAAATAAAAATATATCTTGATTGGTTATTGGAGGGAGAGAGGACCTAGACGAAGACTGCGGATCACGACCTACGAGGAAGACAACGAAATGCGAATAAGCACAATAACTTTAAACGTTAATTTGCTTTAAATTGCTTTTCTTTATTTGCTTTAAGTATGGAGACCCGCTCGGTGTATAACACCAAGAAGGAGGAAACCAAGGTCAATGACCTTGCAAAGTTGCAACTTGGTGCAACAATATTAAACTACAGCCGACGGGAAATAGAAAGAAAATATGGTAATTGTATCAATCGAGATTGTAAACATCCAAAGTTTTGATTAGTATTGGCGATGGCTACAGCCAGTATATGTGATTGTTGAGTACAGAAATTCCTTCTTTTAACTTGCCCTCTGACTAATCAAATTGTATACAAATACTTTGAAACATTACCAAATTGTCTTTGTGTATATACTCAATACTACGAGAACTTTGTTAAGTTTTGAACTATTTGTACAATAATTTACAAAACACTACTAATCCATCGTGTAAATAATTAATCATATATATGTAAATAATACTAGCACAGCACAATAGTCCTTTGGACTTCGTGCTTTTGTAACAATAAATAAAAATAAATAAATAAAGTACAGAAATTTGATTGGATTCTCACCACGACTTGTCTTCTAGTAAGGCCTTAGACCCTCCAGTTAGATCAGGGCCATCAGCCTGAAACCATGGTCTCTAGGTTGACACTTCTCAGTTTGCCAAAGCTGGTGTTGTGGCTTTGTCAACGACTCGAGTCCACTAATGTGCGGAGACTGTCAATAGATTATATATTTATATCTGTTCGGTACACTTTTTGAATGGTACACTATGATAGGTTCGTTTGGTATTGAAAGACTGGTTCAATTAATCATCCGTGATATTTTAAATTTTATTCAGGATAAATATAGATATAAATATTATGTTACAAATTAATTTTAGTAATTAAAGAAGTTAAAAAATGTTCGATTGAAAAGGATGGATTGGGAAGGAAGTCAGTCCGTGTTGGCCGTCAGAAATCGAAGGGCCCACTCCCGTGCTTCCCACGTGACCGCCGCCGCCGCGCATGCGCGCCGACCGTGACGTCGCCACCGTCCGTGGCGGGTGGTGTTGGTTGAAAACTGTTCTTCTCTTCGTCGCGCGGGCTTGCCTTTCACTAACAATATCAACACACAAAACGCGATATCCCGGCTTGGGATAATTACGTCGATTTACAATTTTTAAAACAGAAACAGTTATAAACATATTACACAAGGAAGTAATAAAAAATAAAAAGAGAAACAATAATATATATTAGGAACCTGAACCTTTCAGGTTAGAAAGATAATCATAAATATATTTACAAAAATAATTAAATCTATGATAATTCTCTCTGCTATTTACAAATTGATATAGATCTACAACATTATTTATTGTCTAGCGGTGAAGAAGAGTGGGCATTCCAACAGTAGGTGTCTTGAGTTCTGGAATTCGTTGCCATAATGACAGCTATGTCAATAGATGGTGTCTAGTTTTTGACGTCTATTTTGACGGGAGAGACGACCTTTAATTTTATAGATCATTATCCTATCAGAAAAATTTCCATCTATATTTTTGTCGTAGTTAGTTGTTCTAGCTTCTTTATAGGCTGAGTACCTCTTTGGCGGATTTTGAAGATTGCATTTGAACTTTTTTCGGGTCTCGTGAAAACAAACCCCGATCTGGAAAACCATTTTGTATCCAGGTAAGCGCTTCTCAGTTTGTCAAAACAAGTATAGTTAAACCTGTCTATAGCGCTCCCTCTTGGGACTCACCAAAATAGGATGCTATAGAAAGGTGGTGCTATAGACAGGTCACTTTTAATGTAAAATGTTTACATTTTAATGTTTAAAATCGGGCGCTATAGAGAGGAAGACGCTATAGACAGGTTTAACTGTATTGTGGTTTTGTCACTGTCCCGAGTCGGATATTTAAGAGAAAAGCTCAATAGATGGTGCATAATTTTGACGGGAGAGGCAACCTTTATGTATATATCATTTTTTTCTTGGCAACGCGAAACGTTCTTACTGATAAGCTGTAAAAAGTATTTTTGTAGACGGGCTTTCATTTCTTTTTGAATCCGAAGAAAGACTTTGGTCCAAGCTTGTGCTTCTCTTGATTGAATCCGCAGGACAAGCTGTTTGATAAACCTTTATACTACTCTATATATTTTATGTTTTAAAGTTAATCATTACATTGATGCCCCCTAAAAATCATATTTATACAATAAGAATAAATAAACACCTATGCAGCTGAATAGAGAATAAATACAAATATTGTTGCACCAGGTTTGCGGTTTGGCAAACTCTTCAGCCTTTATTCTCTTATTTGTCGTGTCCAGAGCGTATTTCAACCATCCTACCAATTTATATAAGGGATTTTTGGATCGTTTTTGAAGACAACTCTCAGATTTATAGAATTAGTTTATTAAACTTCAAACATTTTTAGATATATAGAGAGAGTTAATTACCTCGTATTTAAGGCAACAAAAGAATCATCTAATTTACATACATCGTTCTAACCAGATTCAACTTAGCAAAAACAGACGACAAAGATAAATAAACAAATTAAATGGTAGAGGGTAAGTTCCTATTTTTACAAGCTTTCATACTCAAAGAATAATCGTTTTCTTGCTTCAAGGAATAATGAGATAACTCTAAGTAGCCTCCAGAATAATTTATTTATTTCTCACATCAAAGAGAGCAGTGAAGTCACACAGTATACCAAAATACAAATGGTGATTTTTTATGATACATAATCTATTTATAATACATATTCTGTTTAATAAAATAAATAAATATATATAATATCAATTTAAAATATACAAAATAGATGCATTAGCCATGATGCAACAATATTCATTCAGAAATCTGCTTCTCTAAATCTATATTTTAAATTACACTGTCTAGAAAAAGAATACATATAAGACGAAAAGTCTGAATATTCTCAAAAGAACAACTCTCAATATATTAATATTTAATATCAAATGATACTTATTTGTATGTTAAAAAGGGATCACCAAATGGCAAACACACAAAAGTCTGTAAAAGATATTTAGAATAGCTTTAAAATATTTTCAATCTCTCAACAAAATATGATCCCATCTTACTGAAAGCTTTTCTCCCGTCAAATATCGAAATATCCTTTGAAAGGGACTTAATTTTAGGTTGAAGGATTCCCAAATGGCCTCTGTCTCTTTTTCTCTTATTTCATATTTGATAGAACTTTACTCCTTTCTTACTATAAGCTTGTCCCAAAAGTTCGTGTTTTTCTTATTATTTGGCGAATAATTACGGCGAATACTGTTGAAATTGACAATTGCAGATATTTCTATGATATTTGATATGCAGATATTTGTATAGATTTAGTATTATCTATTCAAATTGACATATCTGTCTATATAGCGCAGCCTTGTTGGATTGTTAGTTTGCTAGTGGTTATTGGATAGGACAGGCCAGCTGCTGATCTACATATAGTTTGTCCTTCTTTTATTGTTTTATATCTTTAAGTAATAAAGGATCTTTCTCTTCCTCTACGAATCTATATATTTTTTCTAAACAAATACATAATAATACAATTACTTTATACAAAATTCAAAGATATTAATATATACAGTTATCAGCGTCATAATCAAGCAACAATTCTTAATCAATTCTGTCACCGTTTGCTTTGTGAATGGAATAAATAACCAAATATGGCCATTTCTCATAACCATCGGTGGTTCAGTGGTAGAATGCTCGCCTGCCACGCGGGCGGCCCAGGTTCGATTCCCGGCCGATGTATTTTTTTTTTTTTACAATTTTTAAAACTCATTTATATATTATACAAGAATGACATCCACGGCGCCAATTTATAATTGTAACGAATAGTATTTGAATAAAAGCATTTAATCGGGTAAAACCCGGGCGTTGCCCGGGTCATTCGGCTAGTTATACATAACGGCGAATAATATTGGTATTTTAATTTTTTTTGCAAGTGTTTACGAACTTTTTGGACAACCTTGTCATTTGCTCTCATAGATTTTAACGAATAGAATCTCGCTGTAAATATGCAATTTAGATTTTGCCACCATTAGGAACTCCTGTTTTTATTAAGTTAAAATATATCAGGCCTCCAGAGAGAAGTATCTTTTCAAAATCATATTTATTTGACATATCCTTGTCATTTGCTCTCATAGATTTTAACGAATAGAATCTCGCTGTAAATATGCAATTTAGATTTTGCCACCATTAGGAACTCCTGTTTTTATTAAGTTAAAATATATCAGGCCTCCAGAGAGAAGTATCTTTTCAAAATCATATTTATTTTCTAGCTTTAGGAAACGAACGCCCTTTCTACAGTAGAAAACATGGTGTGAAGAAATGTCGGGTAGTCGTTTCACAAAACACTGTGCGAGTTCGGTAGAAGAATTCGCAGTGGTGATTCTTTTTGTGGGCTGTTGCAAGGATTTAAATAAGATCACTAAATAGCAGAAAGGAGAGGGTAAAAGTCTCCTTCTAACTAACTTTATTTAATACATCTTAAGAGGACAGAGGAAAGCACCCAACTGGTCGGTAGCAGACCAAGCCGTGTTCTGGTCCTTTGTTGGCGGCTGGCGCCGCCGGGGCTTGTTTGTTTACAGTCGTCACCCGAGCCGTCTGGACGGCGTCCATTATTCCACATACTCCCACCTGTTTTTATCTAGGCACACAGAAAAACAATAATAATCGTCCAATCGGTTGGGTATACAAACGGTTCTTCCCGATCTAGTCTGTATTTTTGCAGTTTTCTCTTTATCGTTCAGCAAACGCGAAGAAGCTGCTGTTGATGATATTTCCAAGGGATATATTTTCTGAATAGGTCTTAGGAAGGTTCCTACTGCGGTTTTCACCTTCACTAATCTATTCACTCCATCTCTTCCAAATAATATCTCCTCGATCACTGCTAATGGCCAGAAGTTACGCTTTTTATTGTCCATACCAACAAGGACAACATCCCCAGCCTGGAGTTTTGGATTGTAAATGCGTCTGTTTCTCTGGACCAGGAGGGACAAATATTCCTTCCTGAATCGTGATTTCAACTCCTCCCTCAGCTTGCTCAAATAGCGCAGTTTCTGTGTCGTTGGATTAGATCCCATATTCTGGCACTCGGGAAACTCGACATCTGTCTGTTCTTGTAGAAACATGGAAGGTGATATTGTCACAAGATCATTCGGATCGTCGCTGACATAAGTCATGAGCCTTCCATTCATCACAGCCACTGCATAACCCAGCAGGGTTATCAATTGTTGATATGTTAATGTTGATGTTCCGAGCATTCTTTTCGCACAGATTTCGTCTTCATTCAGGTCTTTATACCTGGAAGGCCAATATTCTTCGGAAAGTTTTAACCAGGAAGGGCCCTCCCACCATCTAGACTGTATCAATTGGGAGAGGCTGCATCCTCTGGAGGGTAAATCAGCTGGATTGCACTCACTAGGAACATATCTCCAATTTCCAGGATCACCAAGTCTGCATATCTCCTTCACGCGATTCCCGACAAAGGTACCAACTGGTTATCGCGCTTTCTCCAAACTTTTTGCAATAGAATTTTAGGCTTTATTAATATTGAATTCAGAAATCCAATAGTGTCATATATCTGAGCTAAGCAGGACAGGATACTCCTTTTGGTTATCTTGGGGGGTATGGCTACGGAAATTTCACATGACAAACATATACCAAGCACTTTAGATATCTCTGCTCTTTTAAAGGGGTAAGTACCGGAGGCCACGTCCAGGCTATGCTCCCAACGGCTTAGCTCCATCCGAGCATTATCCATGATGGACGTTGCGGTCAATTTGAGATCTTTTAACTCTTCAAAAGAGTTCACGCTTGTGACTAAATTGTCCACATAAAAGGATTTCTGCAACCTCTGAGCTAACGGTTTATGTTCAGGTCGAACATTAGACAGGTGGTATTCTATTACTGCCCCCAAAATGAAAGGACTATAGTTAACACCGAAAACGACACGTCTATGTCGGAATACTTCTGTCTTTTCTCCATTCTGGGAATACCACAGAAAACGCAGGTAATCTCTGTCCCTTTCATTCACCTCAATCTGCAGAAACGCTTTCTTAATGTCTGCCACGACTCCAAACTTGCCATTTCTAAACCTCAGCATAAGGTTGGGAATCATCTCTATGAGGTTAGGTCCTTTTTCAAGACAGTCATTTAAAGATGGGGATCTATAGACCTTGCTAGAAGCATCAAAGACAGGCCGGATAGGCGTAGTCCCACTGGAGAGTTTCACCACCGGATGATGAGGCAGGTAGAAGGCCTCAGCGTCGTGTTGTTCAGCTGGGACTTTCTCAATTACCCATCATCCAACCAGCCTCGGAAAATATCATCATAGTCTTCATAAAGATTCAAAGAGATTAATTTCTTAGTCGTCTGTTCTAATCTCTTCATAGCAACCTCCCTGTTGTCCGCGATTTTAGCTTTCTCTACAGTCCACGGGAGGGAAACAACATATCTTCCAGAAACAGAATGTTGGACTGTTTTTAGAAAATGTCGACGCGCCAGTGCGTCTCTCTGATCTCTCTGTTTAACCTCAATAGGATCCATAATGTCAAGAACATCGAGATTCCACAGATTGGTTATACTGCTCTCCGAAATTGTCATCGTTGTAACATGATGAGCGAGTGAAACGTCACTACCTGGCTGACATTCTCCCATTAAAGTCCATCCGAAACGCGTCTGCGACGCAGTCAAGCCATTTGACAACACACAAGATTTCATCATGAAAATAGATCCCAATACATCGCATCCTAGAAGTATTTCAATTTCCATGTCATCCTTTCCAATATCAGGAACCCAGATTCTGCGGGCTTTGAGTTCTTTCAACCATGGCCCGCGGCTCAATCTTGGTAGGTTACCACAGATTTTTTGTTGGTCAAGAAGCTTCGCTACCATCTTAAAATTCCCCGATGCATGACCCAAATTGACTCTGTATTTTTGGTGGACACTTTCACTAGTATGACCTCCAAACACCACATGTTTAAGTGATTCCTGGCCAATGGGAGATAGTCCGAGATCCTGTGCAGTTTTATACAAAATATAGGATCGTTGGGAACCTGTGTCAAGGAGGGCACGCACTACTTTCGCCGAAGTCGCACCTTCGACCTTAATCTTCAGAGTCTGTAGCAAAATCAGAGACGAAGCGCTAAGACCGGAGAATGAAACTCCGTTTTCAACTGTAGAAGAAACGTCGCAGTCTTCCACCTGTTCCTTGTCTTCATCCGCTGACTCTCGTCCAGGATTATTTAGAGGGCATAAAATATCAAGGTGCTTCTTCTTACATCGAATACATTCAGTTATGCGCCTTCTACAATTAGAAGAGATATGACCTGGTTGGAGGCAGGAGAAACAACATTTAGCGTTTTTAATACGCTCTCTTCTTTCTTTAATGCTCATTCTGCGCGCAGCAAGACATTCTGTGTTTTTATGATCTTTATTACAAAAGATGCAATTTTGGGCACGTCCAGCAAAGAGTCCAGAGGCCGTGGGTATCTTAGCAGGATGTGATTGTCTGCCCACGTTTCTATCTTGTTTCAGAGATCTAAGTCCAAACTTGGATCCAGCTAAGGCTCTGTCTTGTTCTGCTGCAGCTTCCTTTTGGAGAAACTCCATAATTAGGTCAACTCTAGTTTGAGTCGAATCATTAGCATCAATCTTGACATCATGGAGGGGGCTTCTTTGCCAAGCCTTCATGAGTTCCTCTGAGAGACATGCCTCAATCATTGGAAATATAAATACAGACATCTGTCTGGCCTCAATCTTTAAGGATTCCAATTCTCTCAAATGAGTCACCAACTCATCATAAAATGAAGTCACCTTCAACTGTTGTTTGGAGTAGCAATCGAGCATAAGGCGGATAAGGTCCCTGACATAGACTTGTTGCAACAGTTCAGGCCTTCCAAATCTTTCTGTCAAAGTTTCTATAACTTTGGGGTAATTCTCGGCAGTCAGGGGGTAACTATCAACCAGTTTACTAGCTCTGGTTCCCGGCGACATAGATTGCACAAGATATTGAAACTTGTCGCTGTCTTCTAAAGTAGGATCGACATGTATCTTGTTGAACTGTGCCCACCATCCCAACCAATCTTTTATTTTCCTGTAAACTTCTTTAATTCTATCTTGGGTAGTTTTACAGTTCTATGGTGTGAGCTAGAAGCGATGCTCACTTCACTGGTCGTGGGACTGGATGCAGTGATCCTAGGTTCAACAAGAGCGAGACATTTGTTATATATCCTCTTATATCTCTGGGTATATTGCAAGGCTTCCTCATCGTCTTGCTCTAGTTCCTCTTCGCTAACATCTGAAGTTAGCATGAAGTCTCTTATCTTGCTTTGGATCACAAGAAGCTCACTGTGAGTTTCTTCAATGATCTCTCTATTATATTCAATGTCCTCTACAGGTATCGGTGGAGTACCTGACAGAAACTCTTCTCTCGTCTTCAAGCTGCGAGTTAGTCGCTTTCTAAGTAAATTTCTATGTCTTTTTAAAATTTCCATTTTTCAAAAAACACTATAAACAGAGGGTAAAACAAAAGGTACTTATCTCGAGTCTTTAACTTGTACTCCGCCGTTAATCCACTTGATCTTGCCTTGTCAGAAGCCCACCCGGGGACGCCACTTTGTGAAGAAATGTCGGGTAGTCGTTTCACAAAACACTGATGCGAGTTCGGTAGAAGAATTCGCAGTGGTGATTCTTTTGTGGGCTGTTGCAAGGATTTAAATAAGATCACTAAATAGCAGAAAGGAGAGGGTAAAAGTCTCCTTCTAACTAACTTTATTTAATACAACTTAAGAGGACAGAGGAAAACACCCAACTGGTCGGTAGCAGACCAAGCCGTGTTCTGGTCCTTTGTTGGCGGCTGGCGCCGCCGAGGCTTGTTTGTTTACAGTCGTTACCTGAGGCGTCTGGACGGCGTCCATTATTCCACACATGGTATGTATACACATGGTGTTTTTATACTTATCTCTTCAAAATATAATAGAGCTAGTTTATTGGGGAGAATATTTTCATGTCTTATCTTGTTTTTAAATGTAATTTATTTCTTTAACAAACGGAAAATTGTCGTTTTGGTGAGCTGGCAAAATAGAAACATATGCACCTATTTCTCTTATAATAAAACATCAATTAAAAATATTCTCTTCTCTTTTAATAATAATGATAAAGATATGATTAACTTTAAGGGATAAAAGGATATAAATCAGTATAAGTGGTTCAGCTTGTCCTGTGGATTTAATCAAGAGAAGCAACAAACTAGGACCAAAGTCTTCTTTAGGAATCAAAAAGAAATGAAAGCCCGTCTACAAAAATACTGTTTACAGCTTATCAGTAAATACGTTTCGCGTTGCCAAGAAAATATACATAAAGGTCGCCTCTCTCGTCAAAAGTCAAAAGAATAAATTTAATAAAAAAGGTAAACATTGTCATCAAAATTTACTACAAAATTTGAACTAATTTTGTTTTAAATATTTGATGACAATATTTACTTTTTTTAACTTTATTATTGTTAATATTCTCTGACTATTCTTTACGGCTGTTGTGGCTTTGTCATCGATCCGAGGCCGCTAGTTTGCGGCGACGGTCAATAGATGGTGTCTAGTTTTGACGTCTATTTTGACGGGAGAGGTGCCCTATGCTTCTATATAGATCTACTAGCGGATGTACCCGGCTTCGCCCGGGTTTTACCCGAGTAAAGGTTTGTCTAACGAACATTTGTTAAAACAATTCTCTATAAACTTATAAAAAAAAAAATAATAATAGATATATTTTGATAATTTGAAACTCGTAAATTTGAATCTCTCGATAAAGTGAACATTTTTCCCGGTCCCTTGAAAAATACTCGATAAGTTGAATAAAATCAATATTAATTGGTTCCCTCGGTAATTGGAAGTTAAAGGAATAGTATCTTGCCTTGGAATTGTATCATTATTCTTGTCTCAAATAAATTGCCGTGTCATCCTGAATTTTGTCTTTCCTAATTTTCTACATTACAATGTCATCGTAATCATGATAATATTTAGAGTATATTGTTGAATTATAACAGATAAATTAGAATATTTATCTTGATTATTTTTAGGCGAAAAGTTATTTCAAAAATTTTATTTGCTAGAAACCTTCCCAGTACTATACTAAATAACTTGCCAAAGTTTCATGGCGTTCCAATGAGTGGTTTGGTTAGTCATAAAGGACAGACACACACACACACACACATACATTCATTTTTATATATATAGATAAAATAAAAATAGTTTTGGTCAGTAATTACTTTAATTGAACTAAAGGAATATATAAAAATTCGATAAAAGTACTGACTATTTTAAGGCGTAAGAATAAAAAAGTGAAAACTTATTTACATAATTTACAAAAGGTTTGAGCAAGCCAACGGGAAACAACAACAATCGATTTTATATAGGGAAAGTCCCGACATCTGGTGGTAGATATAAACAGAATATTTGAATCTATGAAATAAAAATTTAAATAATTTTTTTTTTATATAACATATATATCTAAAGAGACAAGGGTCGCCTCTCCCGTCAAAACTTCCATCTATATATATATGTGATGAGGTATTCTGTCGACTCTCGCTATAGCTGTGATAACCGAGGATCTCTCGCTATGGTGTGGTAACCGAGAGGGGCAAACCTGTAGTAACCGAGAGGGACAGTCAGAGCGTGGAGAGTTTTCCAGTACCTCTCTGCACCTTGGAAGACCTTTAACAGTTTTCACAGAGTACAGGCAGTCGTGGTCGAGGCAGAGTTGAAAGCTTGGGAATGTCCACACACAAAAAACGAAGAGACACAGTTGAAGTAGGAAAGTTCCGTGAACAGATAAAAGTCGAGCTAAAAGCAAGATGGAGATAGAAGAGTTCTTACTGTTCTACGTGGTCGATGAGGAGGTCCTGGGTACAACCGACGAGGGTTCACACTGATGGTGAAGTGACTCTTTTTTCGGCTAGGGCAGAGGTCTTATATATCTTTGCCGAGGGGTGTGGTATGCGGGAGTTTGGACTTTGAGCGGGTGCAAAGGGCGTGGGGCGTCTGCGGTATTCTACACCCAATGAACTTGATGGAACGACCTGCCAAATTCCTCTTTAGGGTTGTTGGAATTCTATCTCGATCTCTTGCTTAGCTCAGCTCTTAATCTATTACATAGTTTTATTTATTCATCCTCAGTTTGTACAAAGTACATTACATATGGTGATGCAATGACACATGTCAATCATGCGTATAATTATTTATAGATGTGTTTCCATTATACAACATGACAATCTTGTTATAAGTATTATACAATATGGGGTTGTTGGTTTAAATTACTATATGTATATGTGATTATTTAATACCATGGAATTGTTGTAAATAATCCAGATATCTACTACCACATATTTCACGACGTGACTGTATATAACTTGTTATTTACTGCAAATAGAAAGCATCAAAGAACATCAATCTGTCCCGCGTAAGACTCTAATAAAGTATAGCAACTGTACAGATAGAAGGAATGGAGAATAACAGGAGAAAATTAAGGCTAAAACTAATCAAGCCCAAGTGAGGATAAGAAAGTAGGCCTATCGAGCCCAGTCCAATTTTTAAGAGGTCGTGGCCCTCCTGGATGAGGAACCTTTCCCCCCTGTTTACGTCAGAAAAGTGCAGTGACCTGCTTGGACCCAGGGAGGCCATAAAAGGAGGCCCCAAGCCTCAGTTAGTCTTCAGTCCTTTGTTTCAGTCCTCCAGCCGCGCAGGCCGCTCCTATAGAGGTAATCAATCCTTTCCTGCCAGAAACCTCCTCGTCCCATTCCTTCTTGACGTTCAGACGCCACTTAGTGGAATCTCTGTTTGTTTATTTCCCTTTGGCCCAACTGTGTCGCCTTCCACCACGACTGCACGGTAGAGGTGACATCGAGGTTCGTCTAGCATCAGGTAACACTGGTCCCAGAGGTCCCAAGATATCACATATATACTTATGGACAAAACATGTCCATACCTAACAACCATTAATAAGGAGTATCTTGGCTTTGATTGAAAAGTTTATGTAGAAGTATATAGACGTGATATATTCTGATAGACACTCTACCTAAAAGCGACAATACGGAGACTGACTCGGGAACAAATGGCTTGGAAAATAGACATTTTGGCTCCTGAAACGTGAATATCATATTTTGCTTTAAATAAAAACTTCAACTGCACCGATACAAAATATGCGCAACTTAGAATTGGCTACATTCAACCTGCAACCTATATAATTCTCATAGAAAATATTATAATTCTACTACGTGTATTTTCCAATACATAAATTATAACCAACATCTATTTAGTTGAATATCGTGAACACATGAATAAACAAGTAATATTGATATATAATTAGGAAACACATTTAATTAACTAGGATAGTTTCCAGCCTTCTGTTCCATTATTTATTTCCTGGTCGCTTTAAAAAAAATAAGAGTCAATCTCACATATTGAATTTTATAGAAAAATAAATAAATAAATAAAATGCCCCGGTACAAAAGGTAATGGTGTTTGTGAAGAATGAGCCATAACACCAATTTTGGAAAATTCAGAAATAAGCAAACCTGTATGGCATTGTTTCGGGTTTTAATTTCACCAGTACAGATGCGGCTTCGATATCCCACATCATATTACAAGAGGAGTTATGAAATTGAGCGAATTTTCCAAGAAGATGTTAAAGTGGATAAGTGACAGGGCCTAGACTAGAAAACAACATAAAGTTGTGGTCGGTGGTATTCATAATGTACTTTTGGTACACACACATGTATTCTCACATTCTATCTATATTATTAAAATGCAAATTTCATAAGTGTTGTTCACTAAAAACTTTCGTTACAATGCATCAATTTCAACCAAATTTTCAACATTTATGTAAAACGAGATGGAGCAGGTTTTGCTTAACATCAAAATATTTTTCCCTAACATTAACATGCGTAACTTCGCTGTTATCGATTAAATACAAAAAAAATCAACAGAGTTAATTTTATCTATATTAATAAAATGCAAATTTCATAAGTGTACATCACTAAAAACTTTCGTTACAATGCATCAATTTCAACCAAATTTTCAACATTTATGTAAAACGAGATGGAGCAGGTTTTGCTTAACATCAAAATATTTTTCCCTAACATTAACATGCGTAACTTCGCTGTTATCGATTAAATACAAAAAAAAATCAACAGAGTTAATTTTATTTATATATAAATACAAAATTAAATTTCAACAGAGTTAATTTTTTTACATACTAGCTAATAATCTCAATATTAAAAAATATTCAAAACAAGCAATTTTAAGATAACACCATATGTAAAACAGTCGGCCAAGAAAACAAATAACGTGTAATATATATATAATATAATAAAATCTTAAATATTATTTATCAAAAGTAAGATTATCTCAGGATGACACGGCAATTTATTTGAGACAAGAATAATGATACAATTCCAAGGCGAAGATACTATTCCTTTAACTTCCAATTACCGAGGGAACCAATTAATATTGATTTTATTCAACTTATCGAGTATTTTTCAAGGGACCGGAAAAAAATGTTCACTTGATAAAACGATGATTTTGTAATGTAGAAAATTAGGAAAGACAAAATTCAGGATGACACGGCACACAGGGACCGGGAAAAAATGTTCACTTTATCGAGAGATTCAAATTTACAAGTTTCAAATTATCAAAATATATCTTCTTTTTTAAATAAGTTTATAGAGAATTGTTTTAACAAATGTTCGTTAGACAAACCTTTACTCGGGTAAAAACCCGGGCGAAGCCGGGCACATCCGCTAGTTTATATATAAATACAAAATTAAATTTCAACAGAGTTAATTTTTTTACATACTAGCTAATAATCTCAATCTAAAAAATATTCAAAACAAGCAATTTTAAGATAACACCATATGTAAAACAGTCGGCCAAGAAAACAAATAACGTGTAATATATATATAATATAATATATAATATATATAATAAAATCTTAAATATTATTTATCAAAAGTAAGATTATCTCAGGATGACACGGCAATTTATTTGAGACAAGAATAATGATACAATTCCAAGGCGAAGATACTATTCCTTTAACTTCCAATTACCGAGGGAACCAATTAATATTGATTTTATTCAACTTATCGAGTATTTTTCAAGGGACCGGAAAAAAATGTTCACTTGATAAAACGATGATTTTGTAATGTAGAAAATTAGGAAAGACAAAATTCAGGATGACACGGCACACAGGGACCGGGAAAAAATGTTCACTTTATCGAGAGATTCAAATTTACAAGTTTCAAATTATCAAAATATATCTTCTTTTTTAAATAAGTTTATAGAGAATTGTTTTAACAAATGTTCGTTAGACAAACCTTTACTCGGGTAAAAACCCGGGCGAAGCCGGGCACATCCGCTAGTTTATATATAAATACAAAATTAAATTTCAACAGAGTTAATTTTTTTACATACTAGCTAATAATCTCAATCTAAAAAATATTCAAAACAAGCAATTTTAAGATAACACCATATGTAAAACAGTCGGCCAAGAAAACAAATAACGTGTAATATATATATAATATAATATATATAATATAACGGTATAATAACGGTATAAAGAAATAATGAGCCTATCGTTCAAATTTATAATTGTAACGAATAGTATTTTAATTAAAACATTTTAAAAACACACAGTTTGGAACGGGACGTTTCACAAGAGTGACATCCATGGCGCCAATTTATAATTGTAACGAATAGTATTTGAATTAAAACGTTTTTAAAATATATACGCACTCGGGTAAAACCCGGGCGTTGCCCGGGCCATTCGTCAAACATAAAGTTATCTTGCCAAGTATAGATTCAGTAGGGATTGGATGTTTTCTAAAATTGTTTTAGCTAATGTTCGTTAGGTAAACTTTCACTAGGGTAAAACCCGGGCGAAGCCGGGTACATCCGCTAGTATATATATATATATATATTCTATTCTATTATTCATTAATTTATTTTCATATATTTTGTATTCTATTCCTTACATTCTAAATTCAGAGGCAGTGATCACTTTGGTGAGATACTAACGTACACTTTACATTACGAGGACAAACAATCAAAAACGCGTTTATTTCCTGAAAGACCACCATCATGATCTTCACATTGCTGACACTGATTCATCATAACCCCTGCTAATAAAACTCCTTAAGATACTTTTCTGACTCAAACTCAACTTCTAATACAAAACCCCGTCTTTCCAAGGACTTTCTTAAACAATCCAAACACATGTAAGGAAGGTCTATTGGGAGAGAGTTCTGGACTGTATGGAGGGTTGTGTTTCCTGATTTTTCATTTTACTCCGTTTTGTGGATTTCAGCGTTATGTGGACGGGCATACAGAAGACAGACCTTCCGTGACCTCGGTCCTCTGTTCTTTAGTCCCACACGGAGATGATGAAGATGTACCTCGCGATGGTAATTCCACGGGAAGCAAAAATAAAGAGGGTGCGATGAATTATTCTCAATTAACGAACGCATTTGCAAAAGATCTTACAAACCCGACAAAAGAAGCTATATTTACTACACCTGAGGCAATGCTTGCTTTATCCTTTCTGGGACGTACTATGTTAAGTCAACAATCATTATATGTTCCAAGCAATTCTTAATATCTGTTGCAAATCTTTAGAAGTTGTGTCTTGCTGAACGATTCTCAACTGGCTTGTTGTACGGACGTGAGATGATAGAGGATGCCCTAGGTGTCTGTCAAGACAACAGTTCGTATTGAGTCTGGACCACATACGGTAATTTGGTGAATGGATGGTTTCTTACAGTATCTCCTTCTCAATGGTGAATAGTATCGTTTGACCCAATCAAACCATTCTGTACAATGTCCCTTCCTTGACATATCATCATATAGGGTTTCCAGACTGGTGAACTGAGGTGTTGGTTCTCTCAGCAACTAGGAATCGTATATTTGGACGGTGTTTGAATTCTAGAGTTTAACTGCACTCGGGGCCCATCTCTCTCTTGTGTAATGAATTTAGCTCAATAAGTTTTAAAAATGCAATCACTTATTACTTACTTACTGTTAATTTATTTTTATTTGATGTTATCGCTGTTTTAAATTTTAAACTATAACTCCCTTTTCGAATTATATAGACCCTTTTACATTCTCAATACATATTCACAACAGGCTCTCTATACTCATATAATATCAAAATTACACACCAATATACCACTCAAAGTAACACACTACTATAGCGCTCACAACGCGCACATAATTAATATCGTAGAGTTCTATTTTTTATTTGAAACTAGCGGATGTGCCCGGCTTCGCCCGGGTTTTACCCGAGTAAAGGTTTGTATAACGAACATTTGTTAAAACAATTCTCTATAAACATATAAAAAAAGAAAGATATATTTTGATGATTTGAAACTCGTAAATTTGAATCTCTCGATAAAGTGATCATTTTTTCCCGGTCCCTTGTGCCGTGTCATCCTGAATTTTGTATTTCCTAATTTTCTATATTACAAAATAATCGTTTTATCTAGTGAACATATTTTCCCGGTCCCTTGAAAAATACTCGATAAGTTGAATAAAATCATGGTCGTGAATCTCTCGAAAAGGTGATCATTTTTTCCCGGTCCCTGTGTGCCGTGTCATCCCGAATTTTGTATTTCCTCGATAAAGTGAACATTTTTTACCGTTCCCTGTGAGCCGTGTCATCCTGAATTTTGTCTTTCCTAATTCTATACATTACAAAATCATCGACACGGGATATCATTTAATGTTGTCTAAAAATGCTTTAATTAAGCAGATGTTTAAAGTATAATATATGAGAGAGGCAATCTTACAGGTTGTCGACGCTGTAAAATCCCCAGAGAGAGTGTTTTTGTAGCATCATGCTGTGACTCACACGATGACCCAAGGTCATCAGGATCAACAAACTAAGCCTATCTCCGTCTCAATGGTAGCGATGCTTGCGAGTTAAATATACAAATCTGCAAATAACTCTAAGGATATTCAAGATATTCAAGAATTTTTTTTTCGTAAACCTTTCCGGGGATACACCTCATAATATCCCAAAATTTCACGGCGATTGGATGTATGGTTTTTGAATCCATAGAGGACACACACACACACAGACAGACAGACAGACAGACATTCATTTTTATATATATAGATTTGGGGAAGCCATTTTACCTCTGGCGATCTGATCAACCCCTGACGTCATTAGTCCTGTCAAGACGACCAACAGTAGATATGCCTAAGACCAATCGCCAGCTCGGCTAAAAATGACCCATAGTCAAATCGTCATCGCTAAACCATGGTCTAGGTGGCATACCTATGGCCAGTTGTCGTGACAGGACAAGTTTTCACCAGGAGGTAGCCAGACCCGAGGTTCATAGAGGCTTCCCCGGCGGGCGCTGGGCCGGCAATGGCAACAATTGGTCGTTTCTAGGAACTCTATAGACTTTATCTATCGAAGGATGAAACAATCCGTGTCTGATACATTAATTATGAATCTTGGATCAAACTTATTTATTGATATCTTCCAGTATTTCGACGTTGTTTCCTCTGCTAGGAACATCCACTACAAACTCTTGGAATTCTATCCACAGCTGACCACCTCGGATTATTGAAAGAATAAATAGTTTTGATCTCCAAGATATAGGCGAATTTTCCTAATTTTTATATATAAGAATGTTAAAATGGATAAATTCAATGAAACACTATTTAGAATAATTTTTAAAAATGACTTGTTAATATAACGTCAGTTTAGCGCAAGCTGAAATTGAACTATTAATTTACGATATTTATTATAATTATATATTTAAAATTAATAATATATATAATTGACTAGACGGGTGACCCGGGCTTCGCCCCGGGATTGACCCGTGTGCATATCTACCCGAGTGATATATATTTAGATAAGATTTTTTTATAATTGTTTGTTATTAGCATTATCTATTTGTTTGCATCAGCATAATTTAATCTAATCTTTGATAGAGGGCGCAGTTCTTGAGCTAAGTAGAATAATTTGAATATATAGTTTTAATAATTGATTTATATATTTTTTAAAATAGCCTATCGTCTTCCCCGTATTTTTTACCTATGTATGGAAATTTTGGTTTGAATTAGTGAACTACTGCGAATTTGTTACCGGACATACAAACAAACAAACATACAAACATTGATATATATATATATATATAGATATATAGCAGAAAACCAAGCTCAATGTTAACCTGAATGTACAATACTTGGTTACATCACCTGTAAGGTTGGACAAGCCACCACCATATTAACTATTATTTATAACATCTTAGACAACAACAACAAAATAATACAGTAATTTTTTCTTCCTTTAACACGATATCATTGTTAATATATTTTATAAAAATCGAAAATATAAATCAAAGATAAAAATGTTGATATTAAATTGTGAAAAGATTAAAGTGCAACTAAATTTACTAATAAAGTATAAAAAGCTTCTTAAAAAATGGAAAAGTTATTTAAGAGTTAAATGATATTATTTAAGTGTAGAATGTTGAGTCTTAAAAGTAAAAAAACTATATATATATGTTATATTTAAAAAAAAAGAGATTTTCTGCGTGATTTTGATTATCTTGAGGATTGTGCTATGGTAATGCAGTCGTGGTTCAAATCTTGAAAATAAAATAATAAAAATAGTTTTGATCAGTAATTTAATTGAACTAAAGGAATATATAAAAAACATTGTTTGATAAAAGTACTGCCTGGCTTAAGGCGTAAGAATAAAAAAAAATGAAAAGCTTATTTACAAAATTTACAAAAGGTTTGAGCCGGCCATCGTGAAACAACAACAATGAGTTTTATAGGCGAAACGTGACCTCTGGCGGTCGATTTAATAGAGTATTTGAATCGATGAAATATAATTTTAAATAAAATAATATTTTAATATAACATATACATATATGAAATATATCAGAACTTACTCCAAGGTATGTTCTACCAGTTTCTATAGTTTGGCCATTTAGTTCCTCCGAGATAACAATGTAATTTGGTAGAAGTTGATTGCCAACGAATAATCGGATTTGCAATTAATTAATTATCTGACAGAAAACGGTTTATCTCATTTCCTCAATAGTTGCTGCAATATAATAAATAATTGTACAACTTGGAGGTTTCCATATACAACAAACCAAATGTTTCTAAAACATATTAATTCATATACTTTCTATATAATAAATTCAATATAATATTTTATTTTTCAAACTTTGTTATATAGGTTTTTAACTTTTAATTAGACAATTTTAATTTATATTTAGACATTTTTAATTTTAATTTAGACACTTTCATTTTTATTTAGACATTTTCAATTTTAATTTATACATTTTTATTTCATTTTGAAAATAGAGCAATCCATACTTAATTCATTAGATAATAAAAGGCATATATTGGATTTAATAAAATATTATTTTGCCAATATTTTGGCTGGCTAAAAATGTAATGCCTCGATAAAGGTTGGCGTTCAGCCAGCCGAAATATCGGCAAAATAATATTTTATTAAATCCAATATATGCCTTTTATTATCTAATTTTTATTTCAATTTAGACATTTTTCATTTTAATTTAGACATGTCTAAATATAGATTAAAATTGTCTAATTTATTTATTTCATCTCAATTTGCAGGTGTTACATTCGAGCACAGCTCCATTGTCTAATTAAAAGTTAAAAACCTATATATAGATTAAATTAAAGCCAAAATTGTTTTTATTGATTCTATTTTTCTAAAATGTATTCTTTGTTGTGCTCAAAGAATTAGTGTTAAATTTAATTATAAATTTATGTAATACAATTATTATATTATATATAAAAACATACTATATTCAAAATTGTTTTTATTGATTCTATTTTTCTAAAATGTATTCTTAATTTTACTAAATGAAGTAGTGTTAAATTTGATTATAAATTTATGTAATTCGATATTTATATTTTATAAAAACATACTTATATTTATAATGGTTTTTATTGATTCTATTTTTCTAAAATGTATTCTTAATTTTACTAAATGAAGTAGTGTTAAATTTAATTATAAATTTATGTAATTCGATATTTATATATTATATAAGAAAATACTATATTCCCAAAATGGAAAATTAAAATAAGAATATAATTCATTCCATGTTTTAAAGAATATTTATGTCGTTTAAATTCAACACGATTCGTTTGATTGGATATTTAAAAAAAAAAACGAATTCACACTAGGGTTAGCCAAACAAAAAAGCGCGGAAATGGAAAATTAGAGAAATAATCTTCTGCTTCGTTTATCCACGGTTGCCAAAGGAAATAGTGAACTAATGAATTCAATTTTGGTTCTATTGTGGCCAGCTCTTTGTTATTTCAATTTCACAGAGTTAAATTAAAAATATACCGGAAAAGAGAGAGAGCCTTTAGACGCTAAAATTAAAATATTTCAGAGTCCTATATTTAAATTGAATTTGTAAAAATATAATATATATATATTTTTTTTTTATTCAATTATTTCGAATGTTTTAATTTATTTTTCTATTCGATTTAGAAATTTTCTGTTAAAATTTTAATAATAAAATATGTTATTATTATTTATTTATTTATTTATTTGTTCTACCCACTAAATTTAAAATAATTCATTTCGATGTGAACACAAATCATTATCATATAGCCATCTCTCTCTATTTAGAAATATATTTCAAACATCCTTAAAATTTGATAAGAAAATATGTAAGTTTATAGAATGCTATTGAATCTCCCTTTTTATCTTTGTAACAAAAGCTTTACGCCCAACTTTCGGATATTTCTAAACTCTCAGAATTTTGTGGTAGCTCTCTGACAATTAAAAACGCTTACATACAATAATGAATTTGACCAATGACCTTTAAATGTGAAGAGCGGTATTGAAATCTCCCAATTATTTTGATATATTTCCTTATCACCAAAGTGGAATTTTTCCTGCTAAGATGTTAGAAATAATTCTAAGGCTAAAAAAAAACAGTAAATTCTGTAAAAAATCAGTTTGTAGAATTAATTGAACGTGGATTGATTGTAATATACATAGGACATCCCTATGAATCACTAAACACCGTTGGTCTCTAATATATTTTATATGAAAATTTTAGATATTAACTAGACCAGGAGTCGGCAATCTGCGGCTCTTTGGATGTGAAGTTGTGTGTAGTACTCACATAAATAAAGTTTTCATTTATCCGAGTTCTATTTATTGTTGGCAAGAAAAAATTGTAAAGCTCTTTAAAAACTTTGAAATTTTGTAAATTGTAATTTTTGACTCTTCCGACTCAAAAAGGTTGCCGATCCCTCTGAACTAGACTTATAATTATACCATTGTTGGTTTTGATAGTTACAAAATACAAAGTGTTGCCACGATATACAAGAAACTTGCGATCACGCCTTTATTCAGCTAAAAATTTGAGTTCTTACATTTAATTGATGAATATCATGTTTAAAAAAAGCATTTCTTTGAGAGATGTTCAAGAAGATGATTGGCTCCTATACCAGCCAATCACGTCGCAAGAGAGAGGACGCAAAACTACTAGGGACAAAGTTCCAAGACTCCAAGGGAATCCTTGGCAGAAGAACATCAGATCCATGTCAGTATCTACAATATTTGCAAGCTGTGGGTCACAGCTCCAATAGGAAAGGAGCTATTCAGCAAAGCATAAGGAAATGTTTTTTTTTTTTAATATAATGTATTTTTCTAAATTAGAGGTAAAGGTGCCTCTTATTTTTTGCACATGATTGTATACATACTTTTATTTTAATGCTTAAATATTATTTTAATATAAAACACCTTTAAAAGTTATTATTTTGTTAAGTAATTTATTTCATAATTGTAAATTAATTTCATATATTTATATACACGTCATTTATAATGAACGAACACATCATTAAAAATAAAATATTTATTTTTAAAAATATGAGTTTTGAAAAATATAGGAAATCGAAAAAAAAATTGTTGGAAGATTTTTTTCAAATATAAGTAAATAAACAGAAAATATTAAATATTAGAGAAAATATCCTTTTTCCAAATTCCAAGTTTGAAAGTGATTCCATTCAGAATATAAATCCCAAACGACATTTTCTATCCACTTTCTCTATTAGAATTTCTTTCAGACGATTCTTTCGAGGCGCTAAGCAAATGTCGGCTGATAAATATTGGCTTATCATCATCCCCCCATGACGTCATTCACCCACGGCATTATTGTGAGAGTCACTGGCCCGAGATTATTTTTTAAAAGAGTTTTTAGCTCTTCTATTTTGTTGTGATGTGTTTCTTTCCGCTTTAAAGTTTCATTCTACTTTTATATTTTGTCTATGAAAAAAAAAATTATATTTACAAGGTTTTCCCAAAAATTCATAAACACTTGCAAAAAAATTGAAATACCAATACAGTTAAACCTGTCTATAGCCCTCCCTCTTGGGACTCACCAAAATAGGGTACTATAGAGAGGGGGTGCTATAGACAGGTCATTTATAATGTCAATCGCATCTGACTACATATTTAAAAATCGGGCGCTATAGAGAGGAAGTCGCTATTTAGAGGGGGCGCTATAGACAGGTTTAACTGTATTAGTCACCGTTATGTATAATGTCTTGGTATTATGTATAAAGTAATTGTATATGTATTATTATGTATTCGCCAAATAATAAGAAAAACAACGTTTTAATAAAAACACGAACTTTTGAGACAGCCTTATAATTCATCTATATAGGTATAATTTCGAGAACAATTTAAATATTTGGAACAAATATAAGTTGTATATTTTCACACACATAATTCATATTGACATTCTAAACTTTTTTTAATCGTTTTATTATAGGGATTTGACGTTTGTTTTCCCCTTCTGTAATAGTAAATTTGTAGAGAGATACGCAAATATAAACTTCTTTTCTTATAAATAAAATTCTAAAAAATGTATTTTAAAAAAAATTGTTTTTCTATACCTTGTGCTACAATTATTTCTCAATATTATAGGTATATTTAAAAATATGTAAATAATAATTTGTATAAAACAGTATTTATCATTGATTTGTTAATGTGATACTTCTTGTTGAAGGATTGATAAGTTGAAAGCTTGAAAATGAAAAGTTGCACAAGAAACTTAACCCTGGAAGCTTTGTTTATTTTATTTTATTATGAATTCAAATGCCATCTATCGATATAATGTGTGCTGATTATTTATGGCAATGTGTTTCTTTTCACATACAGTTAAACCTGTCGCCCCCTCTTGGGACTCACCAAAATAGGGTGCTATAGAGAGGGGGTGCTATAGACAGGTCACTTTTAATATAAATCGTATCGTACTACGTATTTAAAATCGGGCGCTATAGAGAGGAGGTGCTATAGACAGGTCACTTTTAATATAAATCGTATCGTACTACGTATTTAAAATCGGGCTCTATAGAGAGGAGGTGCTATAGACAGGTCACTTTTAATTTAAATCGTATCGTACTACGTATTTAAAATCGGGCGCTATAGAGAGGAGGTGCTATAGACAGGTCACTTTTAATATAAATCGTATCGTACTACGTATTTAAAATCGGGCTCTATAGAGAGGAGGTGCTATAGACAGGTCACTTTTAATATAAATCGTATCGTACTACGTATTTAAAATCGGGCTCTATAGAGAGGAGGTGCTATAGACAGGTCACTTTTAATATAAATCGTATCGTACTACGTATTTAAAATCGGGCGCTATAGAGAGGAGGTGCTATAGACAGGTCACTTTTAATATAAATCGTATCGTACTACGTATTTAAAATCGGGCGCTATAGAGAGGAGGTGCTATAGACAGGTCACTTTTAATGTAAATCGCATCTCACTACGTATTTAAAATCGGGCGCTATAGAGAGGAGGTGCTATAGACAGGTTTAACTGTATATTCTTGTAATTCTATGTATGTACCTCTACAGACCTATATCCATAGGTTGGTTCCTAAACACTCCTAAGCTGTCTTCCATAGTAAATACAGGATATATAATATACTGCGGCTTGTGATTGTAAAACGACACTTAAAGTTACACCGCATGAGTTTCTTTTCGACGAAAAACCTTGAAATAAAAATTTGATTTTTCGTCGAGAAGAAACTCATGCGGTGTAACTTTAAGTGTCGATTTACAAATGCAGAATATATAAGAAAAACCAATCCAATACAATAGTAGAGCGGTCTGCAAATCAATTTGGCGAAACCGCTGAGAAGGTTCACTACTGATGAGTCAAGCCATCTCAATCAATAACTTTTATCATTGCAATAAGGTCTTTAAAGATCAGATTTGATGAGATATGTAAAAATAAACACATTTCCATAAATAATTATCACAACAAACTTCTTTACCATCAGAAAAATAAATTTTATTATTCCTTATTCATATTTCAAAAAATAAATATATGAGAATTTTTAGTGCGCCATTGGATCTATTTTTGAGCGTTATCTGTTTTTATAAATAAGACAAATTTCTACTGTCCTTTCTGTGTATGCGATGAAAAAATACTGGGATGATCATCAGTGGTGAATCCTCCCAGCGGTTTCGCCAGTAGGGATGGTTTACCACTGATGAGCCAGGCACTCACAATATTTATATCACAGAAAGAGATCAGTAGAAATTTGGTTAATTTATGGAAGAGAAAAATACGTGCGAAAATTGTTTCATATAACATAACAAAATATATTTTACCTACAACAACAACAAGCCTTTTATTAGGGACCTATGCCCTACCCAGGATTCCCCCTGGTGATAACCGCCCAGATAAGATTATTTATTTACAGGTGATCGTTTATTTACATATCTATTTACATACTGCTCTCTTTCCTCAGTGTTTCTTCTCTTGCGCCGCCCTGTAAAACTTGTAGAGGGCCAATGTATTGGATTTGTTCTTTGTCGTCTTAGACAGCAGAGCCTCCAGAGCGAGTTAATATATTGTAACGTGGATGACAAGGCCAAGATACCAGAGTAAAGTTGAGGAAAGAGGGGTGGACTCTAGCGGCCCCCGCTGCCATGTGGCAGGCGCTAAAAACAGCATTCCTGTGTGGGGAAGGACAGAGTCTGGTGATATCTGTTGGGAGAAGAAGACGTGGCGACTTGCCTCCGGGCGTATGGATGATCCTACAAGGTGGTGCCAGGAGAGACTGACATCGGAGCGACCTACAAGGCGGTGTAAGTCTAGGCTGGACATGTACAGTGTGGAGCGGGACACAAGAGTGACATCCACGGCACCAAGGATTCTTCTGACGGGGAGGTCGAAGTCAAGTCCCACTGTTGTATCCCTTCTGTTAAGTGAGATACAATAAAGCGCTAACTTTAGCTGCAATCCCTTCGAACTCACATGTGTATCTTTGTGGCATCCTGAGTAGACAAAGTACACGAATAGCGTCTGGGTACGACGTAACAATATGAATTTTAAAAAATTTGACCAAACATTACTCTCAGTGAAATATATGAGGACCCTCTCATGAAGGAGCTAACCCGTTAGAATGACCAAGCGTCTATAATCCCAGACTTAATCCTAATTAATGGGAGAATTAAGGCAGTGTGGCTAGATCCAATTTAAATTGTGACCAGGAAGTTGATTAGCCACATTGCTCCATTGGAATATTCATTGATGAAATTACTCTGTTTTATATGTATTTATGTGAACAATATGAAAAGTATTTTTTTATAATTTTTTTAATATACTCTTAAAATTTATATAAATCTCTTCGATTGCGCTAAGAATTGTACAAAACGTCATTTGTTATGAGAAATTTAAACTAATATTTGACGCGTAAAATTCTTTTTAAAAACACTACTACCTTTACTACAATGTTAAAATAATAGAAGAGCCTGGTTCATCAGTGGTGAACCCTCTTAGAGGTTTCACCAGTTTATATATAAATTAAAAGAATGTCGTATTTAGGATCAATATTATTTATTAAAAGATATTTCGATGAGGCTGTTCACCATCTTCCTCTAGGAATTCAAACTCCTTCTAAGCTCGTCATCCGTGTGATGCATGAGAAGTATTACGATGCACTAGCGCGCCATCTGTTATCAAATTACGAAACTATTTTAGACGCGTAATATTCTTTTTAAAATAAAACAATTTCTACTGCCCTTACTGCAATGGAAAAATTAAAATGAGCCAGGCCCTCCCTTTAATTTTTCCATTGCAGTAAGGGCAGTATAAATTGTTTTATTTTAAAAATAATATTACGCGTCTAAAATAGTTTCGTAATTTGACGAGAAGTATTGTTTATATAAGTTGGAGTGACCGAACCATTTTGAATAAACCAATTATATAATCAGAAATAAAATGCTATATATATTTAAATAGTTTTGTTTTAACTGTAGTTATGATTGCGGTATGTCTATTTTCCTATTAATACTGTTTTGATCATCTATAGATGCCCAGCTCTCCAGAAATACTCTTGAATGTTTGTTCTGTATGTTGCTGTATAAAACTATTGCATTTTTCAAAATCTGGAATATCTCCTTGTTTGATTGCATGATCTACAAGTAATGACAAAGGGCTATGATTTCTGAAGGCTGTCTTCATTAAGTGTCTCTATATAAGGTTTTTCCAGTTTTGTCAATGTAAGATGTTAATAAATATATTATATATACTTATAATACACACAGCATTTATTAAGACCAGCACCTACAGATTCACCACAAGAAAAAAAGGATGTATAGATAGAGCTCCTATACTCCAGGCAGCGCAGCACCCAACAACAGCCTCCAGGTCCGACACATGTCCAGTGGCCACACAGTGCATACGTCAAGGTTAGCGTATCACTGAACAGGCTAGTGTGGAATCAGCAGCGTTCTAGTCTTCACTTTCCTCATCTAAATAGACCATGACATTCGGCGATTCTATTAATCTCCTCTGAACGGTGACCGCGGCCTTGTAGAAATAAACTTATAATAATTAAATTGGCAAAACCGCTGGAAGGTTTCACCACTGATGAGCCAGGCCCTCCCATTCTTACAATTGTAATAAGGTCAGTAGTGATTTTTGAAAATCTTACGTGCCCAAATAGTTTAAAGATCATTTTATTGTTCGAAAAGCTCAAGTTGCATGGATATCTCGCTATTTGGAGGGATTTACGTAAAATATTATTCTGTTGAATTTTTCTTTAGGTCGTCAAAATACGATCCAATACTATTTTGTAGTAAAAGTATAATTGAACTTAAATATATACAGTGTGCAAGTAATCGAGGTGGATATGGCGAATATACACAAAGATTAATGTACCAATCATATTTGAGATGTAGACGGAAAGGAAATAAGGTCCAGCAAAAATCCGAGTTTCATAAAGATGGCGTTGATCTGCCCATAAAACATTAAATCCAAAGATTAATGTCTTCTTTCATGATCGAAACACTTTTTTAAGTCCTCAGGATATAATGACCTTTAAAAAATATGTGGCGACCACACTTTGCCTCAGCGAGCGCGGACAAAGCTTCACTACACATACGGGCAGTAGTGTGGCGACCTCACTACGCCTCGGCAACCGCGAGCTGGGAGAACACCTCACTACGCATGCGCGGGCGGCATCCGGGACTCTTGCCACGCGCGTCGTTGGAACAACAAGGCTTGCTTCCAGCGGCCGTTACTTCTTTCCTCTCTATATTATTTCGGGGCTTTAAATAAATATATTTTATAAAAATAATTATAATTTTATCAGCGGCCTTTCCACAAGGCACACCAACACGCACGCAACCATGCCACAAATACAAAAATATTTTCTCACAATGAGGATATTTTTATTTTTCAAATTGCTAGCTTTCAAGCGATAATCGCTCTTCAACGAGCTTAATATAAAACATCGACTATATCTTATAAGAAATATTTACAAATACATACACGCGCAGCGTGGATATTTTCAACTGAATTATTTTAAAATTGAAATGTAATTTCAAATATTTTTCAAATATCACTTTGATATGATAGTTATATACATTTCTAAATTAAATGTTATGGAATATGTCTATTTACGTTATTAGGGCAACCAGAACATATAAAATTGATCTATTGATTTCTTCTAAGATATCTAAGCTATTGTGATGGTAAATTTATCTTCCTGTTTATGCTGTTATATTCATTAGAAATGAGAGATTCTAAAAGTAACCGTTGATATTTGTTCTTAATATTCTTGTAGTGGTATTTGGCTTCTGATATGTTGAATTGATTTGTGTAATAACATCAATAAAGCATCCAGGGAAAAGTTACTTGTATGATTTCCTTTCTCTAGCTTTCTGACTAACATGCCCTTCAACAGAAGCAACTAGGAGTATAACTTCTAGCTAACTAAGTTATAGTTAGCTATACTAAGGTATAGTTAGCTATACTAAGGTATAGTTAGCTATACTAAGGTATAGTTAGCTATACTAAGTTATAGTTAGCTATACTAAGGTATAGTTAGCTATACAAGTTATAGTTAGCTATACTAAGGTATAGTTAGCTATACTAAGTTATAGTTAGCTATACTAAGGTATAGTTAGCTATACTAAGATATAGTTAGCTATACTAAGGTATAGTTAGCTATACTAAGTTATAGTTAGCTATACTAAGGTATAGTTAGCTATACTAAGGTATAAGTAGCTATACTAAGGTATAGTTAGCTATACTAAGGTATAGTTAGCTATACCAAGGTATAGTTAGCTATACTAAGGTATAGTTAGCTATACTAAGTTATAGTTAGCTATACTAAGGTATAGTTAGCTATACAAGTTATAGTTAGCTATACTAAGGTATAGTTAGCTATACTAAGATATAGTTAGCTATACTAAGGTATAGTTAGCTATACTAAGATATAGTTAGCTATACTAAGGTATAGTTAGCTATACTAAGTTATAGTTAGCTATACTAAGGTATAGTTAGCTATACTAAGGTATAAGTAGCTATACTAAGGTATAGTTAGCTATACTAAGGTATAGTTAGCTATACCAAGGTATAGTTAGCTATACTAAGGTATAGTTAGCTAAACTAAGGTATAAGGATATTAGCTAGAAGGATAGTGACTTCAGCCATGACTTTCCACACCACGTTTTATTGTCCGGCACTGGAGAAAGAGAGAGAAATTCTCCGTCAAAAAATTGGTTATAAACACAAGTGGCCATATGTTTTAATGACAAAAGTAGTATGAAACAAACCCAATACATTAGCTTCTCACAAATTCTGGGAAACAAAAAAGACAATAGGCTCTACACAGAATGTAGATTCAACTTGGACAAAGGTCGATCTTAATCTCCACTTCCTGTATGCTACTCTGATCAAAAAGGTTTCGACACTTTGCTCATAAAATTCTGAAATCTCAATATATTTTCTCCCGGTTTTTGGCACACGCAAGCGTCGCCCTTGGTTTGGAGACCTGCCAATTTTCAAGAATCACGCGCCACAACAGCGCGAGCAGCGGCTGTTCGAAGTGAAGCTATTTTGCCAGTGCTTCGATTTCGTTAGTCACCGAAATGGAGGATCAACGAATTTGCATCAGGTTCTGTGCGAAAAAACGGATTCAAGGGTGCCGAAATTTTTTGGATGTTGCAAACAGCCTACGTGGATGCCGTCATGAGCCGAAGACGAGTTTTCGAGTGGTACAAGCGCTTCAAGGAGGGTCGGGAAGAGACCGCCGACAACGAGCGTTCCGGGAGACCGTCCACATCAACCACGCCTGAAAAGTGGACAAGGTGTTTGAATTGGTGCGTGAAGACCGACGAATAACTGTCAGGGAGATCGCCGAAGAAGCAGGGATATAATTTGGGTCGACTCAATCGATAATGAAGGACATTTTGGGAGTGAAAAGACTCAACGCCGCGCGTTCTCGTTCCCAAAGATTTGACTTTTGATCAAAAGAACGCCCAGAAAGAAACGGCCAGTCTCAATCTCGAAGCAACAACCGACGACTCCGAATTGCTGAAGAGGATCATTACTGGAAACGAAACATGGATTTACGGCTTTGATTCGTAAACTACCCAACAGGCATCGGAGTGGCGCTTCAAAAATGAGCCGAGACCAAAGAAAGCGAGGAAGGCTCCCAGCAAAGTCAAGGTCATGTTGACGGTGTTCTTCGACTACCAGGGCATCGTTCATCATGAATTTCAACAACAAGGCTCTACAATAACTGCTGACTCCTACCTGGGAGTTTTGAGGCGATTGAGGGAAGCGATCAGGCAGAAACGGTCGGAGCTGTGGAGAAGCAAAAACCGACGACACCGAATTGCGAAGAGGGTCATTACTGGAGACGAGCAAGTCGTGGATCCTCCACCACGATAACGCGCCGGCGCACACAGCCCTCAAAATCTCGAAGTTCCTGCAGGACCACTCAACCTCTGTGTTCCCCCAACCCCCCTACAGTTCCGATTTGGCCCCCTGCGAATTCTTACTTTTTGGAAAGCTCAAAAAAAGTTAAAGGGTCGGAAATTTCATAGCATAGAAGAGACCAAAGTGGAATCAAAGAAGGCCATGAAGGCGATCCCAAAAACAGACTACCAGAGGTGTTTTGCCGACTGGAAAAAAAAAGGTGGCTGAAGTGCATCTCGGCCAACGGGGACTACTTTGAAGGGGACAATTTGAATTGGGTAGAATAATAAAGTTTTTTCAACTTAAGAGCAAAGTGTCGAAACCTTTTGATCAGAGTAGTATAACTGTTATTTCTGTTTACCTATATGGGAGAATCTTGCATGGGATGAGTGTCCGTAAAAAGTATTTAAGTATTATTATCATATTATTATTCCTTTTATCATTATACAATGTCATGGAGACACATGTATCTTGTTAAGTATTTGTTGTGGGTTCCAGCCGTGCTTGATGACTCCCATACATGAGGGTAGATGGTCTGGGGTTGTCTCCTCCTTTTTTTTACAGATGGTGGATATGTTGGGAAGATGCTAACTCCGCCTTACAAATTCGATCTGCCTTGTGTGTCTCGTTTTGAGGCGGGACAGAAATGTAGCATGGGGTAGTTGATGATCGCCCCAGATCTCTCAGCCAAGTACCACTGGTAAGGTAAATTAAAGAAGTCCTTCATTTTCCTCTTCTGGCTTTTTTAAAATTGTTATTGGCCTAGTTAGATAGAAGTTGTACTCATAGTTGCTACTGTTGAAGGGCGTTAGTCCGAAAGCTAGAGAAGGAAAATTATACAAGAAACTTATCCCTGGATGATTTAATGGATTTTATTAAATTATAAGTCAGAGCAAGAGCGTTTATTTCGAATGACTTTTGTGTAAGAAGGCAAGATATTGCATCAGACAACGTGGTCTGACGAAGCCCAGCAGCTTTGACTTGAGAGTTATAAATGATCTAACATGCTGTCTAGATGTTGAAACACCAGAGTGTTGGCTTGCCCTCTGACTAACCAAATTGTACTTGCTTACTTTGACATAATGCCATCTTTCTGTATATACTCAATCTTATGAATACTTTGGCGGGTTTAGAGCTATTTATACACAGATTTATAAATCACTACTAATTCATCGTGTAAATAATTAAAGATATATATGTAAATAATTCTAATATAACACAATAGTCTGATAGACTTCGTGCTTCTGTAATAATAAAATAAAAAATACTTTTTTACAGATTATTTTTATTCAAAACTTCCTTACAGTTTCTGTATGTTACTCTTTTATTATATGACATGTACCTAATAATCAAAAGAAATACACTCATGGACAAAACTTAAGTCAGTTGTACCTTTTAGCATGTATATCGGGATTCAGACAATAACTCTGAAAGATATTACAGTGACCTCTATTGAAGACACACGAGATAACCTATATACACTGATTGGCAAAACTTAAGGAAGTTGTACCTTTTAGAATGTATATTGGGATTCAGACAATAACTCTGAAAGATATTACAGTGACCAGTGACAGTGAATTATCAAACATCTAATATATATATCCAGAATTTACCATTCTGTAACCACATCACTGACTATTGGCTTATATATTGATGAGCTCTACTCATCCTCAGCAGACACCATAAAAATTCTCAAGCTCTACAAGCTTGAAACCCTAATATGTTTGAGTGAATTTAATAAAGAAGAAGACCACTCTGTGATTAAAAAAAGGGTAATTAAATCCCAATAAAAAAGCGTTCTATGCCTAATTCTAGAAATTTTTAGAGCGTTGCTAATTTCCTGTCGAAAACAGACGATCAAGTTGCTATGTTCTCAGTTTTCCTTCATTAGTCGTTTGGCCAATTTCCCTCGTAGAGTCAACACATCCAGAATATCTTCAATTAAAGAACACCGATTTCTTTTTCCAAGCGTGACTGATCAAATTTAACAGAGTAACGGATACAAATTTCTCTTTTTAAATTGGTAATTCAGTCTCTTCTATTGATTCACTTCTGTGATTTAATTTTTTACTGAATCAAAGAACATTTAATTTCAATTAAATAATTCTCGTTTTATATATTAAATTGCACAAAATTAATCTACCTGTGATAAATCAAAGGAACGATTAGCAAAATGTAAAGCTATTTTAACACTAAAAATAAAACGAATGAAGACATTAAGACGCGAATGTTTCTTTTCATAAATAAATCACAAACTTCTACTGTCCTTCCTGCGATGATGTATATATATAAACATACAAAATATATATTTTTAATAACATGATGCATTGGCGAGCCTGTTATGAGAAATTGAAAATATTTTTGACCCATATGATTATTTTAAAAAGAAAATAATCATCTACTGCCCTTAATGCGATTAAAAAATTGATGGGAGGGCCGGGGTTAATATTGGTGGTCCCTCCCTATTTTTTTTTTTAAGAAGAAGATTTGTTGGTTGGAAATTGGTTTGGAAAATATATAGCTACATCAACCAATAATATATGTGATAATATGTATATATGAATATGTAACCCCACCGCAATCTATGCAATGTATCGTCAAAAGGTTTAATAAAAGTTAGGCTTCGCGAGAAGGGAAAAAGAACAATTAACAGGATTGCATCATCCAGGAAGTAAAGGTCACTGCCCTGGACCCCCATAAAACTTAAGTTCAAAGGCCTTCTTCTTCCTGGAGGATTGCAATCATGGCGACAATAGAGGTACTAAGCCAATCACCTTTAAGCATGACAAATTGATAGCGAATCATCAGAGAGCACGTGGAAGGATCTCCACCAATGAGAAGTCGAGAGAGTTGATGACAATGATCTTGAACAAGAAGTTAAAAAGAAGGTAGGTGACCGTGCTACAAGTTAGGTGTGCTCAACATAAGCTCCAACCAAGGTAGTGTCCGCTCCATCATGTGAAAGGCAAATACCTCCAGTCAGTCTCATCACTCTCCCTTTCGCAAGGTCTTATTTCTACCCATCCAGGTGTGCTCGTTCTTCCCCTGTGGAAAACCACCCTTCGACCAAGACTGCGCCATCAATCCAATCATATCCACCCAACCACACAATTCGCCAGGATTCGACAGTGAGTACATAGCAATCCCACAGTAAGTCAACACCCCAATTCGACCGAGAGTCGACACAATCCCACAGTGAGTCGACACGATTCGACATATATATATACAAGTATATGTCGTGATCGAAAGGAAGGGTGCAACCGTTATGCATGCAATCAAGAATTAGTTCCAGCAAATTGAGCAGCGCACCCGCGACGTGCCGTAGCATTCGCCCGCGATGTCTGCCACGTCTATTATTGTACAGTTTTTAATAGATGGATGAATTTGCATATTTACATTTTAACACAAGCTTAACATATTTACATACTTATTTTGGCGAAAATAAATTTTGCATCTTTGATATTATACAAATTATGACATATCTATTTCATCTTTGAAAATTCCCCTCTTTCTTGAAAAAAATAGAAAATACGCCAATTTTGATTTTTTTTTCAAATTCTTTTGTTTATCATTGATTTTTTTCTGCAACATAAGAATTATTTAGCTTATAGCGCTATTTTCATAGACAAATAGCAGTTTTGAGATATAGGTTTTTAAATTTTAATTAGACAATTTTAATTTATATCTAGACACTTTTCATTTTAATTTAGACATTTTTCATTTAGACACATCGACTAATGTCGACTAAATTAAAATGAAAAATGTCTAAATAAAAATGAAAGTGTCTAAATTAAAATGAAAAATGTCTTAATATAAATTAAAATTGTCTAATTAAAAGTTAAAAACCTATATTTGAAAAACTTAAATTTATACCGAAAACTTTTCATCATATAAATGTAATTTTAGAATATCTGAGAACTTAGACGTTTGACAAGAAAAATACATTCAATAGCAAAATACATTCAATGACTCTATTAGATCTGTTATATGTAAATTAGTGTATATGTAAATCAAGTTATTACACTCCAGAAGACACTAAGAAATATATAGAAAGATTAGAAAATGTGCCTTTTTGCTATCTTTCTTTTAAAAACTGATAAAGATTTAAAAATTACTTTTATATAAAAAAATATTGTTTTCTTGTCATAATGGTTATTTCATTATTGCTAAAATTAATCAAATTTTCTTCAATTAATGTGTCCGCCTCCATAAAATAGTTTTTATAAAAGATCAGAAGGTTAGTAATTTGTTTTTTTTTTAATCAATAAACCTGACATTAGATAATAAAAAAAGTGTTTTTTAATATTTCGGCATGCAATAAAATTAATTGCCACAAATTTATTATAATATTCGGCGACATAGAAATTTCTACAGCGCGCGCAATAAGATATAATTAATGATCCAGAAGATTGAAGGAATGTTTATTCTGGAAAATTCTCAATGAATGTGGCAATTTGAAGTCAAAAGATCTGTAGATGTTATTTTGAATGAAGAGTAACGGAAGTTAATTACTGACCAAACGAAATGTTTTGAAAGGAAATGCGTATGTTTATATCTGATCTTTATTAATTAAATTTAGCTTTCCGCTATGTTTCTATTAAAATAACTCTATATTAAATTTCACGTTTAATTAAAGACAAAAACAATAATAAAATTCTTTATTTATTTATTACAAAACAACATGCTATGTGGATATTTGCATGTAAATATTTTTAAACTATTACATAGTTTCAAAATATATATATAAATTATTTATAGTTTTAGATAGAGAGTGACAATTATTTAAATTTACATTTTAGAACAATAATTTATACAAGAAACAAAGTTTATTTATGCACACATATTATCAAAAATGTTTAATAAGTTTTACCGCAAATGTTTCTTTTTACAGAACGAAAAATCGTAATTTATTTTAAGGAGAAATAACGACTATTCCTATCCTTAGGGATGAAGTATGAAAGGATGAATTGTGAAGAGTATTGATGAAGCATAGCCGCATTATATTGTATTATACATTAACTTTATATAATATTTACGAATGGAAATATATGTCCAGGGTAGCCTAGTGGACATGGCATCCGCCCGGTAAGCGAAACACTGTGGGTTCGATTCCCATCCCTGGACACTTTATTTTTCCGTTTATCATTACTCTTCATAATTCATCCTTTCATACTTCATCCCTAAGGATAGGAATAGTCGTTATTTCTCCTTAAATAATTAAAATTACGATTTTTCGTTCTGTAAAAAGAAACATTTGCGGTAAAATTTGTTAAACGTCGTTCTACATATAATCATAGCCTCATTATATTGTATTAAAATGTTTAATATGTTTCTTATTTTTATTTCCTTACATTTTATTTCAAAAACATTATAAAATACCGCATTGCTAAAAAGCCTCTAATTTTCAAAATATTTTATTATATTATTATTATTATTAATTTTTTTAATGTATTATTATCAATAATTATTTTTGACCAATGACAAAATTGTTTTCATGTGATCTACAATAATTTGTAAATTATATTCACTGTGCAATAAATTGATAAAGAGGGAGCTATCTCTCGAAATATTTTAAGAAAAAATTGTTTGTTTTTTTTTTCTTTACAGATCCAGGTACGTCCTTATATATAAGTTTAATATATTGTTACAATTATAACCAATAAATTAATGGAATAAATATAAATAAATAAATATGAATAACAATTATAATGATATTAAAACTTTATTGTTATAAATAATGTTTCGCTCTCTTGAAACTTTAATTGGCCATATTAATGTTGTTGATTATTAATAAATAAAAGGTGACAAATTTTAATAGTATTTCGTTTTCTCAATATATCCCACATAGCTTTTCAATTGATAAATGTAAAGTTAGTATAGAGATTACCCATTGGTATTCTCTTTAGGAACAATCAATCTCCAAATTGCTTCATTACAGAAAGCATACAATAGTTTATAATTTAGATTATAAATGACGCGAGCGGTTTAGTTAAAAGAAAATTAAGATTACTCTCCAAATGAAATCACTTTATTTTCCCTGTATATTCTATGGCAGTTGTCCTTTTCTCGGAACAAATTTGTTTACATAGAAAAAAAGAAAAAAATTTTGTATAATAATCATTTATTTCATCAAGAAAAGTTATAATTATGTAAATACTTACGTGTATTTAAAATACAATATAACGCGGCTGATGATTGTAAAACGAAAATTGCAATTATACCGCGAATGTTTCTTTTAAACAAAAATCGAAATCTATTTTAAAGAGAAATAACGATTATTTCTAACTTTAAGGATGAAGTATGATAGGATGAATTGTGAAGAGTAATGACAAACGGAAAAATAAAAGTGTCCAAGGGCGGGAATACTTCATCCTTAAAGTTAGAAATAATCGTCATTTCTCTTTAAAATAGATTTCGATTTTTGTTTAAAAGAAACATTCGCGGTATAATTGCAATTTTCGTTTTACTTACGTGTATATATAAATATATTCGAAACTATTTTAAAGGCGTATGATTCTTTTTGAAAATAAACAATTTCTACAGCCTTTACTGCAATGGAAAAATTAATGGGAGGGCAGTAAAGGCAGTAGAAATTGTTTATTTTCAAAAATAATCTTACGGCTTCAAAATAGTTTCGAATTTTGATAACAGATGGCGCGCTAGTGCATCATATATATATATATATATAGATTGTCTTCTAGTTTCTTGGAAATTTGCCTGTCGAAGGATGTCAAAGACCGAAAGCTTGCCGAATTTACAGCTTTAATAAAAGAAACACGTCGCCGTTAACTTTTGTTCTTTCTCTCTCTCTCTTCAAAATTACTTTAAGATATTAATCAATTCAAAATGTTACATTCATTTTATTTTATTCATGCATTCTAAAGCAATGTTTACATGGCGCTTTTATTCTTAACGTTTTCTATGATGATATATATATATATATATTGATGAGATAAGGTGGGGGTATGTAATGCTCATTTTATTTAGAGACTGCAGTGTCCTGATTGGTCATGGTCACCAGGACCCGTTCCAGTACTGGGTTTGTGGTCCAGTCTCGGAGGGTCGTTGGGGTCCAGTTCTCATCGGTGTGGCCGTTGGAGGGGTTATACCTGTGACAGGACATCTTCCGTTCGCCAGTCAATAAAAAAATATTAAATAAAAAAATAGGACGAGGATCAAACAATTACTGGCACGTTATTGTATTTAACACATTGCCGAAATGGTGGTCAATGGTCAAATACAATTTAACCCCATCCTCTCTGTGGTGCCGTTTCTCTGATAAGTAATTAATTAAAATTTAAAAAATAAAATAAAATAATTTGTACTGCTCCCGTGTACCATCGTCGGTTACTTGTTGACACACAACAATATCTTTAAAACACAGAATACTACAGCGTGTTTATCCATATATCTAAATGATGCCAAAAGACTTATTATTTGTTATTTATTAGCTAAAGAACAATGATCGATGCAATATATTTTATATTTTTAATATATTCCTACTTTCTATCCTAAAAAAAAGTTGAAATTTCATAGAGTTTTATCAAATATCTTCCTCAAGAAATTCTCTTCAATGTCTACTATATAAGGAAAACAGTCTTCTTCTTCTTTCTTATCTCCACTCAATAATATAATTAGGGTATCAAGCTTGTAGAGCTTGTTGATGGTGTCTGATGGAGATGTGTAGAGCACATCAATGGATGAGTCAATAGTCAATAATATGTTTTGGGGTTGCAAGTTGAGAATTACACTTAGTGCATAGTAGTGGAACCATGCAACCATTCTGGAAAGGCATTATCCGTAAATGACCATACTTAAGTCTGGAAATCAAGGACTGATGTTCCCTTGGGTTGGACAAAACCGGTGCTTATCCCTCTTGCTCTGTACCATTCATGTGCAGCATTAGATTTCCATTCCTGCAGATCAAATACCATATTGAGAAGCGGTATGATAAGAAACTAGCGAAACAGCTGGGAGGTTTCCCCACTGATGAGAAAGACCCTCCCAATATTTTATTATTGCATTAAGTACAGTAGGTACAATATATAAATGAGAGAATAGAATTTTCAATTAAACAAATATAACCACGCCATGGCTAAGAGAAATAGAAAGAAATCGATGAAATAACACTACAATATTATAAACCTTACATCGAATTTGAAAGAAAAAAAGGACAATTGTACTGGGTGAATAAATCATGAAAAAAAGGCATCTCCTGATCGTGCAACTAAAAGTTAATGATAGCTTGCGCCATCTATCGGAATAAATATCAACTATTCGTTGATTTTTCAATTATTCCAGTATTGACCGAGTACCCATTTTTGAAGAGCCATTCAAAAAAGGGTATTTGTCCCATTCTGTAATAATTAAAAATCAACGAATATTTGATATTTATTCCGATAGATGGCGAAAGCCATCATCAACTTTTATTTGCACGATCAGGAGATACTTTTTCTCAACTTACAATATGATTTCCTGCAAAATTATTTTTATACGATCCCCATTTTGCACACTTTTTATGCAAATATTCTAGGAGTTCTCTGAATAGATACCACTTTGTTCATTGCTCATCCATTTAACGAGGTTTTTGTAGACTTGTAGGCAAAAGTAAAAATAATTATTAAATACATAACGTTTATACAAATCTATAAAATCGGATTGAAAAAAAGGTGTAATAGTAAAAAATGTTTTTAATTTCATAAATTTAACTTTCTCAGCACAATTTTGCATATTTATTCTGTATATACGATATTTACGATTTCATTTTCATTTATATTTATAAATACTATATTTTTCTCATATGCAAAAAATATCTTGCTCTATTAATACTCATCTCGTATTTCTTTCTTTTTGTCATTGTAAAGCCTGTAGAAGGACGTCCGAAAGCTTGCGAATAAAGGTCTTATAAGACAGTCCTCTTCAATCCTTGTTATATTTTGCTAAATCTAGAAAATACTTCCAGGTTGAGGTGTAAGTGGTCAATTCCTAGCTGATATCCCCATTTAATTACACGGGTCACCGCTAGATGTCAGCAGGGGGTGTTAACCCAAACACCTCTTGGCTTGTTGATTTAGCGCTGGAGTAAGAAAATACACCCAACTGCAGTTATTTCTTCTTTTACCATAAATATCGCAATGATCTATTTCAGCTATCACCACGCTAAATATTGGTGAACACTTAGCACTTACTACGCTAAATATTGGTGACCTTTTATAGCTTTCACCACGCTTAATATTGGTGACCTTTTATAGCTTTCACTACGCTAAATACCGGTGAACTCTTTCAGCTTTCACCACGCTAAATATTGGTGACCTCTTTCAGCTTTCACCACGCTAAATATCGGTGACCTCTTTCAGCTTTCACCACGCTAAATATCGGTGACCTCTTTCAGCTTTCACCACGCTAAATATCGGTGACTTCTTTCAGCTTTCACCACGCTTAATATCGGTGACCTCTTTCAGCTTTCACCATGCTAAATATTGGTCACCTCTTTCAGCTTTCACCAGGCTTAATATCGGTGACCTCTTTCAGCTTTCACCACGCTAAATATCGATGAACTCTTTCGGCTTTCACCACGCTTAATATCGGTGACCTCTTTCAGCTTTCACCACGCTAAATATCGGGGACCTCTTTCAGCTTTCACCACGCTAAATATCGTTGAACTCTTTCAGCTTTCACCACGCTGAATATTGGTGACCTCTTTCAGCTCTTACCACGCTAAATATTGGTGACCTCTTTCAGCTTTCACCACGCTAAATATTGGTGAACTCTTACCACGCTAAATATCGGTGACCTTTTATAGCTTTCACTTGATCATTTTTGTCGTAGAGTTGCAGCCTGCACAAGGTTGACAAGGGCCAAAGGTCCGAAACGCGTACGTAGTTGAATTTTCTTGTTTATCAAGAATAGCTTTGGCCAAATATCATGGAACAAACTTAAATCAACGTTAATTTTTTCCACTAGATGGCTCTCTGACCTAATAAAAATGCTCATGTGAGCAGTCAGGATATGCAATTTTGTGCAAATGCAAATATATATATATATATATATATATATATATGTGTGTGTGTGTGTGTGTGTGATAAGGTCCCGTCGACTTATCTGTGATGAGGCATCCTGTCGATTCTCGCTATAAGCTGTGGTAACCGAGGGTCCAACCTGTAGTAACCGAGAGGGACAGTCAGGACGTAGAGAGTTTTCCAGTACCTCTCTGCACCTTGTAGGACCTTTAACAGTTCTCACAGAGTACATACAGGCAGTCGTGGTCGAGGCAGAGTGGAAAGCTTGGGAATGTCCACACACACAAAACGAAGAGACACAGCTGTAGTAGGAAAGTTCCATGAACAGATGAAAGTCGAGCTAAGAGCAAGATGGAGAACGAAGATTTCTTACTGTTTTACATGGTGATGAGGTGGTCCTGGCTACGACCGACAAGGGGTCAAGCCGACGGTGAAGTGACTGTCTGTGTTCGGCTAAAACCGAGGTTTTTATATACCATTCCCGAGGAGGGGGGGGAGATGTCTGAGAATTTGGACTTTGAACGTCTGCTGCATCCTGCACCCTTTGACCTTGATGGCAACGACTTGCCAGGGTTGTTGGATTTCTCTCTCGATTTTAGACGTTTTTGAACTTCTCAATCTTGCTTTAACTCAGCTCTTAATCTATTACATAGTTTTATTTATTCATCCTCAGTTTGTACAAAGTACATTACATATGGTGATGCAATGACACATGTCAATCATGCGTATAATTATTTATAGATGTGGTTCTATATACAACATGACAATCTTGTTATAAGTAGTATACAATATAGGGTTGTTGGTTTAAATTACCATAGATGAGCCCCGGGAGTGAAAGGGTTTATCCGGGTTTAAACGGGTAAAGCCTCTCTAACACAGGTAAGTAATTAAAATTTCTTTTAACTAATTTAAACTGTGAGGGTTAAAAAGGGCTATAACAAGATGTTTTGTTTGGATATATCTGAAAATTATAAAAAATAAAACTTATGTTTAATTTAAAAGTTATGATATTCATTATGAAAGAGAAATTTAGACAAAACTTTTGTTTGATAAAAAAAAAATAATGATGATAAAAATAAAATGATGTTCTAAGAAATTGTTGGCGGGCGTTGGAAAGGGTTAGGGGTTAAAGAATATGCAATTGTAAGTATTACACAGGCAACCAAATACTTAGGTCCAGGTGCAAAGCGAGGATATGGACCTGAGCGTCTTCCTAGACAATGTTTCACCTGTGATCCTGTATAAGGGTTATAGTGCTTTGTCACAATTGTAGGGTTATTGGGTTGAAAAGTTGTTGAAGAAAAAGTTGTTCATTAATATGATTGTGAAAGGGGTTAAATGGAGTCATGCGTTAAGTAGAATTGTTGTAGCGACAGTAGGTGATCTGACTTGACTTAAAATCAAAGGTTGATGGTGGTCCGCTAGAGATAAAAAAAATTGAGAGTTGTGAACGCTTTGTGCATGCGTTGGTGATTGTGCTCTGCGGATGATTGTTTTAAACTTTTGAAACGTGTTCAGGCCAGAAGTTGGGATTTGTAAATCTGGGGAACTTTGTTCAAAGAGTTTGGTGAACTTACGAAATCAAAAAAAAATTGTCAAGCAGCACTATCGTTTTTCTACGTTGATGTGAAGCATTGGCTTAAATAGCAGTGAAAAGTACACTGAAGTGGTTAGAGAAATAGATTGTTGTTTGAGCTTAAAGGTTAATGATATTATTTGTCCTATTAAAAAGGTATAAAAACAAATATAAAATGAATAAAAATATAGCAATGTGATTGTGGTTGAATAAAGTTTAAGTGGACAAAATCAAACATACAATATATATAAATGTAATAATAATGAAAAATTAAAGTGATTTTTGACAACAAATAAATATTTTGTAATACTAAAATAATATGAAAAATAAAAGTAAAATTGATTTCTTTTTAAATAATGTTGGATTATAAACTTGTGATCATATAATTGAAAGGTAAAAATAAAAAATAAAATATTTTATACAAAAAAACATAATATAATTAAAGATTATTACAATGAGTAGATGAAGGTTTAGTATTTCTTCTAAAAAGAAGTTACAAATGTGGTGTGTAGGTTTTATAAATCGAAAATTGAGAAGCGCAATTTATTGCTTGGATTGGTTACTAAAATGTTGTGTATTGTGATCTCAATTTAACATGTAAAATGTTTGATATGTAGAAAAAATAGAGATTTACACAGGATTAAAATATCAAAATGTTCAATTTAAGGTAGGTCTTGTTCAAATTCAAATATCTAAATGTTTAAAAGTTAGGTTAAGATATCGACTGCCAATGCAGCAAAATGTGTGGAATAAAAGTATGTATAGGACACGGCCTTAATTTATTGGAGGCGAGTAAGGGGGGGGGGGAGTGGCAATGGATTTAGTGACGCGGCATGGTCTCGAGATCTTTAGTCTATCGTCACTGGGGCCAACTAGCGGTATTTTTATGACTCTCTGTCTGGGAATTTGTGAAATCCTCGAGGAAATATAAATGGCTGATGTGAAACACATGTTACACATGGCGGTCATTCCGCGGATTAGTTGACAGCTTTGTTAGTGGGGAGAGAGGCGATGGAATTTGTTTTTGAAGGGGGAGATATGGGGGTTGTCTACAGCGCACTGGCTTTAAATTCTTTCTCCTCTAGTTTGGATCTGGTGGTGTTTTAATTTCCATCCATGCAGAGTTCAAAACAACAACTGCTCACCGTGCAGGCACGGTCACGCTCCGCCGCGTCACGTGGGAAAACATACAGTTCTCAGCAAATCCCCCCTTTTAAGATTTGAAATATATATACATTACAAACTTTAAATGCATAATATAATTAATAATGAAGGCGATCCACGGGTTTAACAATTCGTCCACTCCGGGTTCTTATCTGGCCGTCTTCTGAGTCGTTAGAGGGATAATCCACAACTGGGGTCTTTTCATTTTCAACCAGGTCCTCCCCCGAAAAGGTCGGCGTCGATGGGTCGGCTGGATATTGCACTGTAACTCCTTTTCGTAGATGGAACCTGTTTCGACGTAAAGTCCCAACTGGAGTATCAACCATATATGACCTTGGTGTCGATGCTTTCTGCTTTACAATCCCCCAGATTCGCATATCTGTAATCCAAACCGTGTCACCTTCGGATAGCTCCTCCATGTCCGTAGCTCCGCAGCGTCGATCATATCTGGATTTCATATCCTTTCTCCTTCTCCCTCCTTTCTTTTCAGGGTCTGAGAGTCCACCAACCTTGGATTAAGATTCTCTGGTGCAATTGGCAAGGTCGTTCGGAGTTTACTTCCCATGAGAAGCTCAGCAGGGCTGTAACCGTTCTCCAAAGGGGTCGATCGATACTCCAGGAGTCCAAGCGATGGGTCTTGATTTTTCTTGAGGATCAACTTAGCAATTTTCACACCTGCTTCTGCCATCCCATTGCTCTGCGGGAATCGAGGACTTGAAGTGACATGTGTGAATCCGTACTGCCTTGCGAAATTTGCAAATTCACGAGCAGCTCCAAATTGCGTCCCATTATCGCTTACAACAGTTTCTGGTATTCCATGTCGGGCAAATATGGATTTGCAACTACGCACCATCACATTGGCTGTGAGCCGATCCAGCTGAATAATTTCAGGAAAGCGAGAATAATAGTCAATGACGACTAGATACCACTTATTCTCGAACTTGAACAAATCCATTCCAATCTTTTGCCACGGTCGTGTAGGAAAGTTGGTTGGTATCAAAGGTTCATGTTTTGAGACGGCTTCCTGGATACAGACACTGCAATTTCTGACCGTTTCCGCGATCTCCTCCGAAATTACAGGCCACCATACCGTCTCACGTGCGCGAAGTCTTGTTTTTGTAATCCCGAAGTGCCCAGCGTGCAACTTATCTAGGATCTCCAGTTTCATACTTGCTGGAATAACAAGACGACAGCTACGCATCAGTAGTCCATTTTGAACGCTGAGTTCATCCTTGACATGCCAATAAGAGAGCAGAGCCTATGACAGCTTCTTCTTATCTGGCCAGCCTTGCTCAAGGTAGTTGACTACTGCTTTCAGGGTCGTATCTTCTTGTTGAGCTTCAAAAATCTTCGTCAAGATCTCGTCTTTGTCGAGCTCTTCCAATCTTGTTTTGAGCTTTTCCATCAAAGGTATTGTTACCCGTCGAGGAGTATGCACAGCATATGGTTTTGCTCCAGGTTTCAATTTGATTTCGTAAGGGTTTCCGATCTGTCCCAGTCCTTCAAATACCTCAGGGAATTCTTTGATCGGGTTAATTCTCGTCGCAACCACTTCAATCCGCCTCGCCAGGTTCAAGAGCTCACATGCCCGGCGACTCAGAAGAGGTTCACTCAAACGACGAATGACATAAATCTTCTCCTTGATTTCATAATTGCCATTTCGCAGCGTTGATATAAATATACCCACAGTCTGAAGTTCGGAAAATTCAGCAGCTCTAATGTTGATATCACTTTCCACTAGTCGTTGCTGTCCCATTATCTTCTTGAAGAGACACAGAGGAACACATGTAACATCCGCCTGGGAGTCGAGCTTGAACTTCACCTGTTTCCCGTTCACTTGGATTTCTGCTGTCCATCGCCTCCTACACTCACCTTCATCATCATCGAGATTAGATGAATCCTCCACAGCTGAGACCTCCAGGAGAAAACCAATTTCTTCATCAAGTTCAGAAACGGCTTTGACTTCCGCAGTCATCGCCTGCTTATCTGGGCAGCAATTTGCAAAATGGCCAGTTTTTGAACATAGGTTACATCTTTGTCCTTCAGCACGGCAGGCCTGTCCTTCCCTGTGGGTGAAACCTCCGCATTTTGGACATCGTGATCTTGTTTTGGCTGACTTCTCCTTCTTCCTCGAAGGCTGCTGTTGTTGTTTCGGTGATTGTTTCTTCGAGTTGAACTTCACCTGATTGACCTTTTGGCTTGTTGAGGGACGCTGCAGGTCGACTTGCTGCTGTTGAACGGCTTCCTGCTGTCGAACCATTTTCACCGCCTTTTCCAAAGTCAGTTCGCTGTCCAACTGCATTCTTTCAGATAAAGCTTTGTCCCTCACTCCAACCACTATTCGGTCACGGATCAACTGCTCATGAAGACCCTCAAATTCGCAACTATCAGCCAATTTTTACAATGAAGTGATGAATTCGTCCACTGGCTCCCGATCCTCTTGGATTCTTGAATTAAATTTCGCACGTTCGTAGATAATATTCTTCCTGACACAGAAGTGACTGTCGAACGCCTTGAGGACGGAATCAATTTTCGTTGCCTCTTCCTCCTTTTCGAACTTGAAGGTCCTGAATATATCATCCGCGCGGTCACCCATCAAGTACATGAACAAATCGATCTTGTCCGCCTCCTCTTTCTTCTTCATTCCACTGACCACGAGGTATGGTTCGAATCTTTTCCTCCATTTGGGCCATTCGTTGGGAGTCGAGAAGTCGAAAGTTTCTGGAGGTTGAATCTGAGCCATGTTGAATTATCTTCCAAGGTACGCAAAAATCGATATTTTGCGATATACGGGTTCGTATTTTATCCAGTTATCGCTGCCACCATGTTTTAATGTCCATCCATGCAGAGTTCAAAACAACAACTGCTCACCCGTGCAGGCACGGTCACGCTCCGCCGCGTCACGTGGGAAAACATACAGTTCTCAGCACAGGTGGGTTCAGAGAAATCTTTATATTGTGTGAAATAGAGTAAGTATGTAAGTAATACAGATCTAAATGGATTGGTGTGTGGTATGTAGATAGAATAGGTTTTGAATTTAACGGGAAATTTTCTGGTCGCTACTTGAGGTTTGTTTTAAAACGATCGATATTAAATATATCTGGATCTAAATGTAGGAATGGCTGGGAAGTTTGAGGCGGTATAATTCGGAATAGTTGCGTCTCGAAGATATCTGGAGTCAAATGTTTCTTTATCTTTTTTATGCTTATTTTGGGTAAGAGAGCGTGCTATCTCTCTAGTTCTAGTTATTTCGGGGTATGGGTTAAGATTAGTTCTTAGATCTGGGAGGACAACATTGAACATTAAGTAGGTGGGTGGAAAACTTGTGACAGAATGGGGTGTGTTATTAGAAATTTGCGGAATTTTTCTGAGGTAAAAGCGGGCGCTCTGTCAGATAACAGACGTTTTGGAAATCCTTGTTGTAGTACAGTTTTGAGGGTTTGAATGTACGTTAGGGTACTTGTTTACTGGTTAAACTCCCTTTGAGAGTGGTGAAAGCTTGTTGGCAGTTTTATGGTGTATTTGAAAGAAGTAGTTTTCTCGGTGTTCGTAAGTGTTATGTTTCGATGTTGTTGCGGACTTAGTAAAAATTATTATTCAATGATGTCAGGCTTCGATGTGAGTAAAAATGCGACTTTCGACGTGGACACGCTTTGGGGTGAGGTGTCACAGGCATGAAGGCGTCTTTGTGGCCTGTTAAGTGAGAAAAATTGTTGTGATGCGCTGTGTGACACGAGTGAGTGAATTGAATGGGAAGGTGTCACGTGAAGTCTTTGTTTTTGATACAGCATCTAACCTGTTTCAGCATGAATAACAAATTTACTAGTCATGGGTGGTGGTTGTACAAAACACATCGAGATATTTTGGCTGTTAGTGGATGTGGAACGTTTAGTGGCGACGATATGGAGCTTGTGTGGCTCGAGATTGATTTGTTGCTAAGTAGCGCGCTAATAGATGGTGGCCAATTGGAGAAAGTGATGGGGAGTGTGTTGTAGTTTGTTGAGAGAGATGTGTGGATGATTAATAATTATGCATGTAAAAGGAAAGGACGAGGGAGTGAAACTACGTTGGATTTTTAACTTGTTTTGGGGAAGGACAGCTACTTTTCTAGTTGTGATTTTGAAGATATTGTATCTTTCGATTTTTGCTATTAAAAAAAATATGCGTTTTACCTATGTTTATTAAAATTTGAATATATCGTTGAATATGGTAGTGCGAAAATTATCCTTGTAAAAGGGCAATGCGTGATAGTGACTTAATTTGAATGGGGCGTTTACATAAAATAGTGAACATAACAATGATTTTTGCAAAGTTTGGAGTATTTGATTAATAAATTGGTGTTTTGTTATAAAAATTAAATATTAAGAAAAACACACAAATAAGTTTAGAATTATGATTCGAGTAATTAAAAAAATAATGATTTTTTTAATGTAAAATTGAAATTAATGAATTAAAATTTATAAGTTGCTTAAAATAAAGTAAAAATTGATAAATGAGGGTGTAAAAGATTTAAAATTTGAATTGAAATGATAAAAAATGGCAAAAATTGATTTAAAATGATTACAATGAAAATAAACATTAAATTTATGAAGAATCAAGTTGTGAGAATGAGGAGAGAGTTAAGTAGATTTTTTTAAAAACTCACAGTTTTTATGATTGTTCAGTCAGGAGACTTGGTCTTTGGTTGTGGTCCTGATGACGTGGAAGACGTTCCATGTAGAGCTTGTAGAAGCTTGTAACTTCTGTTTGGTGACGGCGGCATGTCGCTTGGAAGATGGTTGCGTTGCATGGTCGAAGGTGGTGAACTTCTCACAGGCTTAATTTGCGGCATTTTCGGCTGTGTCGTTGGGGGGAGATTGCTTGGTCGTTTCGTTGGACTGGCGGGTTGGTTCCTCCATCTTTGCTCTTCCTCGCTTCTATCTGGACAGACTTCTTACCTTCTTCGTTGTGGTCTCCTTCGTTGTGGTCATCCTGTCGACTCTATCTGTGATAAGGTCCCGTCGACTTATCTGTGATGAGGCATCCTGTCGACTCTCGCTATAAGCTGTGGTAACCGAGGGTCAAACCTGTAGTAACCGAGAGGGACAGTCAGGACGTGGAGAGTTTTCCAGTACCTCTCTGCACCTTGTAGGACCTTTAACAGTTCTCACAGAGTACAGGCAGTCGTGGTCGAGGCAGAGTGGAAAGCTTGGGAATGTCCACACACACAAAACGAAGAGACACAGCTGTAGTAGGAAAGTTCCATGAACAGATAAAAGTCGAGCTAAGAGCAAGATGGAGAACGAAGATTTCTTACTGTTTTACATGGTGATGAGGTGGTCCTGGCTACGACCGACAAGGGCTCACCCCGACGGTGAAGTGACTGTCTGTGTTCGGCTAAAACCGAGGTTTTTATATACCATTCCCGAGGAGGGGGGGGAGATGTCTGAGAATTTGGACTTTGAACGTCTGCTGCATCCTGCACCCTTTGACCTTGATGGCAACGACTTGCCAGGGTTGTTGGATTTCTCTCTCGATTTTAGACGTTTTGAACTTCTCAATCTTGCTTTAACTGAGCTCTTAATCTATTACATAGTTTTATTTATTCATCCTCAGTTTATACAAAGTATATTACATATGGTGATGCAATGACACATGTCAATCATGCGTATAATTATTTATAGATGTGGTTCTATATACAACATGACAATCTTGTTATAAGTATTATACAATATAGGGTTGTTGGTTTAAATTACCATATATATATATTTCATGACTCAAAATTAATTCAAAATCTGTAGTTCTTAATATTTTACTTTCCTTTTTTTTTCCAAAAATAAAAAAATTACTATTAATATATATATATAAGTGAAAAAATAGTACGAATGTAACTTTGTACTGGGATATGGTTCATAAATTAAGAAAAATACATCTCCTTATCGTGCAACTGAAAGTTGCTGGTGGCTTGCGCCATCTTTCGGAATAAATATCAGCTATTCGTTGTTTTTTTAATTATTCCAGTATTGGCCAAATACCCATTCTTGAATAATTAAGAAAAGCTAACCATGTACGCGTTTCGGGCTGTTTCCCCTCGTCAGCGTGGTGCAAGCTGTACCTCAGCGATCAAAAAACTTGTCATTCAGGTATCCTGAAAAGAAATATATATATATATATGGTAATTTAAACCAACAACCCTATATTGTATAATACTTATAACAAGATTGTCATGTTGTATAATGGAAACACATCTATAAATAATTATACGCATGATTGACATGTGTCATTGCATCACCATATGTAATGTACTTTGTACAAACTAAGGATGAATAAAGAAAACTATGATGCACTAGCGCATCATCTGTTATCAAAATTCTAAATTATTTTAAAGGCTTAAGATTCTTTTTGAAATTAAACAATTTCTACCGCCCTTACTGCAATGGAAAAATTAATGGGAGGGCCTGGCTCATCAGTGGTGAACCCTCCCAGCGGTTTCGCCAGTTTAATCTACCATACCGCTGTTATATTGCATTTTTGGAACTTCCTTTTATAGTTGACTGTTGTTAGACTCTTGGAATGGAATAGATTAAGAGCTGAGCTAAGCAAAAGATCGAGATAGAATTCCAAACACCCTAAAGAGAAATTTGGCAGGTCGTTCCATCAAGTTCATTGGGTGTAGAATACCGCAGACGCCCCATGCCCTTTGCACCCGCTCAAAGTCCAGACTCCCGCATACCACACCCCTCGGCAAAGATATAGAAGACCTCTGCCCTAGCCGAAAAAAGAGTCACTTCACCATCAGCGTATGCCCTCGTCGGTTGTACCCAGGACCACATCATCGACCACGTAGAACAGTAAGAACTCTTCTATCTCCATCTTGCTCTTAGCTCGACTTTTATCTGTTCAAGGAATTTTCCTACTACAACTGTGTCTCTTCGTTTTTTGTGTGTGGGCATTCCCAAGCTTTCCACTCTACCTCGACCATGACTGCCTGTACTCTGTGAAAACTGTTAAAGCTCTTCCAAGGTGCAGATAGGTACTGGAAAACTCTCCACGCTCTGACTGTCCCTCTCGGTTACCACACCATAGCGAGAGATCCTCGGTTATCACAGCTATAGCGAGAGTCGACAGGATGCCTCATCACAGATAAGCCGACAGAATGACCACAACGAAGAGGTAAGAAGCCTGTCCAGATAGAAACGAGAAAGAGCAAAGATGGAAGAACAAGCCCGCCATTCCAACGAAACGACCGAACAATCTCTCCCCCAACAAGAGACTATATTTCAAGAGCAAGCTGTCAACACCCCAACGACACAGCCGAAAATCCCGCAAAATAAGCCGGTGAGAAGTTTCCCACCTTCGGCCTTGCAACGCAACCATCTTCCAGGCGACATGCCGCCGTCGCCAAACAGAAGCTACAAGCCCTACATGGAGCGTGCACCACGTCAGCAGGACGACAACCAAAGAACAAGTCTCCTGACTGAATAATCCTCAAAACTGTAAGTTTTAAAAACCGACATAACTTTCTCCTCATGCTCACTGATTTTCACTGCAATCATTTTAAATCAATTTTTGCCATTTTTATATCATTTCAATTCAAATTTTGAATATTTAACACCCTCATTTATCAATTTTTACTTTATTTTAAGCAACTTATAAATTTTAATTCATTGCTTTCAATTTTACATAAGAAAAAAAGCATTATTTTTTTCAATTACTCGAATCATAATTCTAAACTTATTTGTGTGTTTTCTTAATATCTTATTTTTATATCAAAACACCAATTTCTTAATCAAATACTCAAACCTTGCAGAAATCATTGTTATGTTCACTATTTCATGTAAACGCCCTATTCAAATTATAAGTCACTATCACGCCATTGCCCTTTTACAAGGATAATTCTCGCACTACCATAATCAACGATTTAAATAATATATTCAAATTTTAAATAAACATAGGTGAAACGCATTTTTTTTTTATTGCAAAAATCGAAAAATACAATATCTTCAAAATCACAACTAGAAAAGTAACTATCCTTCCCCAAAACAAGTTAAAAATCCAACATAGTTTCACTCCCTCGTCCTTTCCTTTTACATGCATAATTATTAATCATTCACACATCTCTCTCAACAAACTACAACACACTCCCCCATCACTTTTTACAATTGGCCACCATCTATTAGCGCGCGACTTAGCAACAAATCAATCTCGAGCCACACAAGCTCCATATCATCGCCACTAAACATGCCACATCCACTAACAGCCAAAATATCTCGATGTGTTTTGTACAACCACCACCCATGACTAGTAAATTTGTTATTCATGGTGAAACAAGTTAGATGCTGTACCAAAAACAACGACTTCACGTGACACCTTTCCATTCAATTCACTCACACGTGTCACACAGCGCAACACAACAATTTTTCTCACTTTTCAGGCCAAAGACGCCTTCACGCCTGTTACACATCTCACCACAAAGCGTGTCCACGTCAAAAGTCGCACTATAACTACGCATCTAATCTGAAATCACTGAATAACATTTTTACTAAGTCCGCAACAACGTCGAAACACAACACTTACGGACACCGAGAAAACTACATCTTTCAAATAGACCATAAGACTGTCAACAAGCTTTCGCCACTCTCAAAGAGAGTTTAACCAGTAAACCGGTACTACACTTGTATCAAGTCGGTTTGCCCTGCCGCCTTTATTGCGACGCATCCACCCAAGGGATCGCAGGCATACTCAAACAGATACATCCAGACGGACAAGTACATCCTATACAATATTTCAGCTGCGCCCTTAGAGCACATGAGAGAAACTACACCGTTTCCGAAGTCGAGTGCCTCGCCATCGTCGAAAGTGTAGACAAATCCCGAATATACCTCACCGGTATAAAATTTACCTTATACACAGATCACCAAGCTTTACAATAGCTTAAAACTATAAAAAAAAAATCCGTCAGGACGACTCTTAGATGGAGCCTGAGACTATCTACCTATAATTACGAAATCCACTACCTCAAAGGCAACCAACAGTACGAAGCAGATTTACTATCACGAAACCCCTTTGTAGGATTTATTAGTGCTGATATTATCAAACAATATCAACCAACACAGCATCCACATTCAACATTGATACAAACGGCTTACATACCATTACCCGAAAAGGTGTAATTAAAATAATAATTCCCGAAACCCTGCAACATACTCTCATGAACAAAGTTCACCAAGAATATAACTACCCAGGCATCTCTCAGATGACCCGCATAATTACTTCCCAGTACTACTGGAAAGGTATCTCTAAATCTATAGAAAATTTTGTCAGGTCTTGTCACACCTGCCAAATCATTAAAAGACCCAAAGGTAAACCCTATGGTGCCCTCGGACAAATTCAACCACCTCAACAACCTATCGACTTAATCTCTATAGATACCATAGCTGAATTTTCGAAATATGGACACTCCAAGACATATCTACACGTAATAGTGGATCATTAAACGCGATATGCTTGGACCTTTACAAGCTTGGACAAGTAACAACTCCCCATAGGTATTCTTGTGCTGAGTCCAAACTAGACCTATCCCCGTATAACCATATGCAGCCAGACATATTCAATGCTGATGCAACTCGCATAATTCCTCCTCAAAATTCCCAGCCATTCCTACATTTAAATCCAGATATATTTAACATCGATCGTTTTAAAACAAACCCCAAGTAGCGATGCAAAGCATGCGATTTATGCAAAGCAAGAGTTCCAGCGCATCTGAACTGTGCATACAGCACGAGCATTCTAGACTCAATATTCGTCGCGGCACGAGCTTATTTTCATAATTTCCGTTTAATATTTTAGCAGTACGCCTATTTCTACTGTATCAATGCCTCGACGAAAGATTCGTGCTCATTACGAACATATTTCAGAGTTTGAAACTGGTCGTGCCATTGGATTGAAAGAGGCTGGTTGGTCTAATCGACTAATCGCGCGACATCTGTGTCGAAATGATGCGGCTATTAGGCGATGTTGGCAAAAGTGGGTCAACAACGGAAGTATGCAACGTCAGGACGGCAGCGGTCGACCAAGGGCAACAACAGAACGGGAGGACAGAGCAATTGTCAGAATGGCTGTCGCAGCACCGGAATCCACGTTATCTACCATCCAACGTGTGACCGGCACACAAGTGTCCAAAATGACCATTAACAGGCGACTGAGAGAGCGGAATCTAAGAGCTCGCCGACCGTTACGATGCCTACCCCTCACACCCGTGCACCGACAAGTCCGACTACAGTGGTGTCGGGAGCGATCAACTTGGAACTGAGCTGACTGGGGACGTATAGTCTTTAGTTACGAGTCCCGTTTCTTACTGTGTCCTGCCGACCGTCGCAAACGTGTCTGGAGACGTCCTGGGCAGCGTGTGGATCCTGGCCTTACTGTCGAACACCACACAGGTCCACAACAGGGCGTTATGGTCTGGGGTGCCATTTCATTTGATAGCAAGACCCCATTGGTAGTCATTCCTGGCACCCTGACAGCACAACGGTACGTAGATGACATTCTACGGCCTGTTTTGTTGCCGTTCTTCTCACATCACCCCGGGCTTACTTTTCCACAAGATAATGCCCGGCCACACACGGCACGTGTTACGTCTTCAATCTTGCCGAACTCTTCCGTGGCCAGCAAGGTCGCCTGATCTCTCGCCCATAGAGAAAATCTGGAACGTGATGGGAAGGTGATTGCAACCATCCCGGAATGTTGACTATTTAGCCCGACAGTTGGAGACAATTTGGCAAGAAATCCCGCAGCACACCATCCGGAATCTTTATCAGTCCATGACACGCCGGGTGGCAGCCTGCATCCAGGCCAGTGGGGGGCCAACGACATATTGACATTCTCAATTTGTGACGATCAAACTCTGAAATAAAACAATTAATTGTTCTGAAATTTTAATCGTTTTTTTCCCCTATACATGCTCTTTACATACACCAAATTTTGTCCTAATCTGACAACTCCTTCTTGGTGCGTCGATTTTTTTGTTATAGTGTATATTAAAAATGAAAATACTAAAACGCGGATGTTTCTTTTCACAAATAAATCAAACTATTCTACTGTCCTTACTGAGAAGAAAAAATATTGGGAGGGCTTGGCTCATCATTGGTGAACCCTCATAGTGGTTTCGCAAATTTAATCTACCAGACCGCTTTTTTAGATATCTTGGGTGAATTCCACCCTTCAGTGTAGCATATAAAAGCGAAATGATCCAATACAGTATTAGAGCTCTAAAGAAGAGGTCTGGTAGATTAAATTGGCGAAACCGCTGAGAGGGTTCACCACTGATGAGCCAAGCCCGCCAATATTTTTTCTTCGCAGTAAGGACAGTAGAAGTTTGATTTATTTGTGATTTAATTGAATATATTTCACCATTTTTAATTTTATAGCATAAAATAATATATATTTTGGTAAAGATGATGAACAATAATAAATAATGATAAAACAAATAACATATCAAATATATCCCTAGATACCAAATATATTTATCAAATATACTTGCTATAACCATATGTGATATATTGCTCAGATATTTCTAAACTAAATACATGTAAAAAAAATATATGTTTATAACATAAGATTTACAACGCAATAAGAATAACGATAAGAGAATTGATATGATTTGAATCGCACTAATTTCCCAACATATTCAACAGCTAATAAAAAAGAAGGCAAACTTTAAAAAGATTAAGAAATTCTGAAAAACTGCTGTCCCCAATTTAAAAAATGGAGTCATCTCCCGACCTAGAGAGTAAGATTCGGAAACTTGAGCGGAAGAATAAATATCTACAAGAACGAAATCTTAAACTACATGAAGAAAAGATACAATATCAAGTCCAATTGAAATTTTTGGAAAATGAGATTAAAAAGCTTTTCAACTTGGAAAAAGAAATTGAAATAAAAAACAAGATAATCTCAGATAAAGATTCTGAAATATTAGAATTGAAGAAAAAAGTTACTGAGACAGACATTTTGAATGATTTTTCAGTGAATGCACCTGAAATAAATGAAATGCCCGAAAATGAGTCTGCTCTGGATGCTGTGGATGATTCAGCTGGGTCCAAGTCTAATTCTTCTTTTTTTAATAACCAAGCGGAGAATCAGAATATAATGGATTGTACTTGTGTTGAAACTAGCAGTAATGCCTCAGAATGCTCGTCTGAGGAAATATATTTTGACACCCAAAATGATGATGTCTCTTTCAATGATAAAGATGAATATGTTTTCTATGATGCAGAAGCTTACCTGTCAGAAGTACATCCTCAAAAGATGTTTAAAACATGTGCTAGATATAATGGAGAGAAGAACCCTATGTGCATCATCAATATGCTGGACATCTTCGAGAACCAATACGCTAAAAATGTTAAGGAAGGTAAAATCATCGGACGCTACCCTGTGACGGCGGATGGTAAAGTAATAAGGCCATCAGAAAGAGGTAGTAGATCCTAATCGGATATTATCTTGAAAGAGCTCATGTAAAGATTCAAAATTCCATTTAACCATCCATTTCGTTGAATGAATATAAAACAGGCATATTATTCCTCTAACCCTTCAAAAATTTAATAAAAAGTTCAAGTCTTCAATTTGTCATCTCTTAAGAAATGTATCTTTGAATTCCATGTGCGAAACGCTGTAACCAAAAGAATCTTAATTTTCAAAATATAATCTATGTCTAAATTATCGTAATTACATCGACCAATTATTTAGACCTCTTAATTCTAAATAAAATTGCAAGTGGAATCGCGTTTCACCTTTTTTTAAACACCTTAAAATTTTTAAAAGCTGAAACAATTCACTTTATCAAAGAAAAAATGAATTCTTCGTAATGATCAGACCCATATTATGAATAAACGCAAATATATATCAAGAAAGAATGAAATCAATTCAAATTGGATTAGCAAGTAAATTTTAATGAATTCCTTTAAAAATTCGTAATTTGTATAAAGTACCATTTCTTGAACAAAAAGTCATTATGTTGAACTTGTCGTGGTACCAAACTGACGTTGCCGAACAAGATAAAGGTCGGGCTCCATCAGCCATGTCGTTCTTGTATAAACCTCACTGAGTTCATGTCTCGAGTGCTGCTTGTCACTTCAAAGATCATGGTTCATCATTGTTTTAACTTCGAACGTCTTCTACTTCAAGCTTCCTGAAATATTTCTCTATCTGGTCTGCCGAAAGTACCTCTCCCTTGTCCTTCGCCAACCGCCAGTTAGACTTGTCAAACACATTGCTCTCTTCTTTGAAACTACAGAGCTTCTCTATCCCCAGGTTTTTGTAGCATCCGTGGCGGTTCTTTCAGTGTGGATCTTCAACCATCATTTCAATATCAACATCACTGAATTCTACGTCTCGACAGCTGCTTGTCAAAGCTCACAGTTCATCACTGTCGCCTTTTTCGAACGCTTCCTATTTCTAGCTTCCTGAAAATCTTTTGTCTATCTAGTCTTCTGACAGTACATCTCTTCTGTCTCTATCCACAACCGCTAATCACACTTGTCAACTACGCTGCTCTCTGTCTTGAAACTATGAACTTGTCTATTCCCGGGCTGCTGTAGCATTGATGATGCTTCTTCCAGTATGGTTCTTCAACCATCATTTGAATACCAACATGCCAGGATGTAATGTAGCATTTATTCTTCTTCTCAAATTCGATAGAAAAGATAAAGTACGATTTTGTTATAGAAAGTATATTTTAAAAACTTTGGAGTAGATTCATGTGGATCGTTGATCATCAAAAGAGATGGCTCTATGTGAAGCTGGTTATGCCAAGAAATATATCTACGTGAACTATTGGCCATGCGATTAGATGGACCTACGTGGACCGCAGGTCATGCCAATATATGGATCACTTTTCATCCTTTTTCCTGCCTGGATCATGAGGATCACTGATCATGCAAAGAGATGACTCTACGTGGACAGCTGGTTATGCTGTGAGATAGAACTACGTGGACGTCTGATCATGCCAAACGTAAGCCTTCACAGACCGCTGGTTATGCCAAGAAATAGTTCCACGTGACTATTGGTCATGCCATGAGATGAACCTACGTGGGCCGCAGGTCATGCTAAGATATGGATAATTTTTTACCGTTCGTCATGCCTGTAGATGATCCATGAGTATTGCTGATCATCCAAACAGATTGCTTTACATTGACCGCTGGTCATTCAAAGAAATAGTTCCACGTGAACTATTGGTCATGCCATGAGATGGACCTACGTGGAATGCAGGTCATGCCAATATATGGATCATTTTTCATCGATCGTAATGCCTGGAGATGTACCATGAAGATTGCTGATCATGCTAAAAGATGACCCTACGTGGACCGCTGGTTATACTTTGAGATAGACCTATGTGGAACTATACTGATCCAGATAAGAGGTAACCCTCGAAGACCGCTGGTCATTCAAGGAAATAGACCTACTAGGCCTGTTGATCTTCACAAGAGATAGACCTTCGTCAACCTATAGACATGCTGAAGGATGGACCTATTTATCTCGATGTTCATTACAAGAGATGACCGCTGGGATACGACATGATTTGAAAGTTCCACTAGGGATAGAGAATTTAGAAGAATTTATTGAAATTACCTAAGTTCATCCTGAACCACCTTTAAGATTCTTACTCCTGCTCTAGATTCTAAGAAAGATATTCTCTACAGCATTCATCCACGATACCGATTCTAATTTGAACAATCGGAGATATTATTTGAACGAATTGTGACAAAATAGAACATGCAATCAATACCCTAAACAGAACTACTTGAACTGAATTCTGCTGCAATTGCAATAATGACAATTAATCATCCTATAATTGATGATTTTTATAAGAAAATATATGTATTAAAATATTTATTTTATTTATTGTATAATATAATAATCAAATGTATAATAATCTTATAAATAAAAGAAAATAAAAAATGTTAATTTTTATTTACACATTTCAAAAATTACCTTTGCTACTAAAAGTATTAAAATGATATATAAATATACAGGATGGCCCAAAAATCCCTTACCCTTTTATTTTCTTATTAAAAATTAAAAGGCAAATTAGAATAAAACTATAACTATTTTATTTTAGACAATACTACACTTTGATCCTAGCCAAAAGGCTGAGAAGGTAATAGATTAAAGTATTTTTCAAATATCTTAATTTTTAGCTCCATTAAAGTAAAACTTCAATATAAGGTTCAGAACTAGCTGTCGTTCTACACCTGTTTGTAGAAAATAGGCCATTATTCTAGTATTATTATAAAAATACATTCTATGAACAAACATAATTCAGGAATACATAACAGATTTACATGTTATCAAGCTAAAATAAGCAATTTATTCTGATATTTGGCTATTATCAATCTATGTGTTTAAATTACTTCAATTTCTAAATATTCTTTTTATCTCAAAATTGTCAATTAGTTATTGGTTAAATTTTGTTTGTAGATAGACTTTTAATTTTTAATATTTTAAACTACATTATACCTATACACCTACTCGATAAATTTATTTTTTTTTTATTAGAAAATTTGATTTAAAATAGTTAAAGTGGACTTTGAAATTTCCTTTTATAAATATATATTCTTGCTTCGCCCGTGTTCTATTGTGTTAATGTTTCAATGAAGGAATATTGTCCCTGCCTATCAAAAACAATTGTCTTTATTTTCCTATGTTCTGCTCGAGTGAATGATCCTCGAAATAATTTTGTTATTGTCTATCAAACATGTGTGTGATACGGCAATATTTCATCATCATTTAATACCTAAAATAGGTTAATCAGTCTAGTACTTGGTCAATTTAAATTTTCTAGGATGAAATAGCCCTGGGATGAAAATTTCCTAGGCTGTCTTATTAACAAACATATGCAGTAATATTAGCATCAGACTTAATGAAAACAAATTAATGAAGTTAATCTCTATCTCTCTCCAGCCATCACATCGACCTGCCCACTCTGTGAACTCTCGCAGTCCATCGGTGGCGGAGTCTTTCCCGCGGTGGGCACCACCAATGGCAACTTGTATATATTTTATATATATAGATATATGTATATTTATCAATTATTTTATATGTTTACATCTATTTATTCATATATTTATCATCAATAAAATCTTATTTATTCTGTATCTAAACTAATTTAATCTTATATGGACATTGTAATAAAGTATTTGTTTTAACTATTTTCAAATAATGGGGACGAATTCATTTTAGAACTCTCATGTTTCTTTCACAAATGTTAATTAGGTATTGGTTTAATTTGATTAGGCTTTTAATAGCTTATATTTTAAGCTGAAACTTCATATACACCTATTTGTTGTATTCATAAATTTTTATTAGAAGATTTTAATGGAGAAGAGTGAAGGTTTCCTTTTAATCTTTCTTATTTTGATTTCCTGCTCGAGTGAATGTTCCACAGAAAGAAGCAAAATGAGTCGGTGAACAAGTGGTTAAAACCCTCGATTCCCGACAGCCATGAATCGTGATCGAATCCCTCATTAGACACTTTGTTTTAATAAGTGAATAACCTTCACATATTATTCATTGTTTCAAATATCATAAACATGGTTACTCTTTTTAAACTGTACCTAATAAAGTGATTTTGGAACAAGAAGAAGAACCACAGAAAGAACATTGTTGATATGCTCATTAAAAATTATATACATCAATTATATATATTTTTTTAATTATAAATATATTACTATAATAAATATCGTAAATTAATAGTTCAATTTCAGCTTGCGCTAAACTGACATTATATTAACAAGTCATTTTTAAAAATTATTCTAAATAGTGTTTCATTACAATTTATCCATTTTAACATTCTTATATATATATAAAATTAGGAAGAAATCGCCTATATCTTGGATCACAGCTATTTATTCTTCCAATACTCCGAGGTGGTCAGCTGTGGATAGAATTCAAAGTGTTTGTAGTGGATGTTCCTAGCAGAGGCAACAACGTCGAAATACTGGAAGATATGAATAAATAAGTTTGAACCAAGATTCATAATAAATTTATCAGACACGGATTGCTTAATCCTTCGATAGATAGAGAAATATAAAGTCTATAGAGTTCCTAGAAACGACCATTGTTGCCATTGCCGGCCCAGCGCCCGCCGGGGAAGCCTCTATGAACCTCGGGTCTGACTACCTCCTGGTGAAAATTTGTACTGTCACGACAACTGGCCATAGGTATGCCACCTAGGCCATGGTTTAGCGATGACGATTTGACTATGGGTCATTTTTTTAGCCGAGCTGGCGATTGGTCTTAGGCATATCTACTGTTGGTCGTCTTGACAGGACTCATGACGTTAGGGGTTGATCAGATCGCCAGAGGTAAAATGGCTTCCCCAAATTTCAAATAAAAAATAGAACTCTACGATATTAATTATGTGCGCGTTGTGAGCGCTATAGTAGTGTGTTACTTTGAGTGGTATAGTGGTGTGTAATTTTGAAATTATATGAGTATAGAGAGTCTGTTGTGAATATGTATTGAGAATGTAAATGGGTCTATATAATTCGAAAAGGGAGGAATAGTTTAAATTTTAAAAAACAGCGATAACATCGATATAAAAATAAATTAACAGTAAGTAATAAGTGATTGCATTTTTAAAACTCATTGAGCTAAATTCATTACACAAGAGAGAGATGGGCCGAGTGTAGTTAAACTCTAGAAATCAAACACCGTCCAAATATACGATTCCTAGTTGCTGAGAGAACCAACACCTCAGTTCACCAGTCTGGAAACCCTATATGATGATATGTCAAGGAAGGTACATTGTACAGAATGGTTTGATTGGGCCAAACAATACTATTCACCATTGAGTAGGAGATACTGTAAGAAACCATCCATTCACCAAATTACCGTATGTGGTCCAGACTCAATACGAACTGTTGTCTTGGCAGACACCTAGGACGTCCTCTATCATCTCACGTCCGTACAACAAGCCAGTTGAGAATCGTTCAGCAAGACACAACTTCAAAAGATTCGCAACAGATATTAAGAATTGTTTGGAACATATAATGATTGGTGACTTAACATAGTACGTCCCAGAAAGGTTAAAGCAAGCAATGCCTCAGGTGTAGTAAATATAGCTTCTTTTGTCGGGTTTGTAAGATCTTTTGCAAATGCGTTCGTTAATTGAGAATAATTCATCCCACCCTCTTTATTTTTGCTTCCCGTGGAATTACCATCGCGAGGTACATCTTCATCATCTTCGTGTGGGACTAAAGAACAGAAGACCGAGGTCACGGAAGGTCTGTTTTCTGTATGCCCGTCCTCATAACGCTGAAATCCACAAAACGGAGTAAAATGAAAAATCAGGAGACAATACCCTCCATACAGTCCAGAACTCTCTCCAATAGACCTTCCTTACATGTGTTCGGATTGTTTAAGAAAGTCCTTGGAAAGACGGGGTTTTGTATTAGAAGTTGAGTTTGAGTCAGAAAAGTATCTTAAGGAGTTTTATTAGCAGGGGTTACGATGAGAATCAGTGACAGTAATGTGAAGATCATGATGGTGGACTTCCAGGAAATAAACGCGTTTTTGATTGTTTGTCCTCGTGATGTAAAGTATACGTTAGTATCTCACCAAAGTGATCACTGCCTCTTCATTAGAATTTAAGGAATAGAATAGAAAATATATGAAAATAAATTAATGAATAATAGAATAGAAAATATATAGAATGTGAAAATACATGTGTGTGTACCCAAAGTACATTATGAATACCACCGACCACAACTTTATGTTGATTTCTAGGCTAGGCCCTGTCACTTAATCACTTCAACATCTTCTTGGAATATTCACTCAATTTCATAACTCCTCTCTTTAGATTATGTGGGATATCGAAGCCACATCTGTACTGGTGAAATTAAAACCCGAAACCATGCCATACAGGTTTGTTTATGTCTGAATTTTCCAAAATTGGTATTATGGCTCATTCTTCACAAACACCATTACCTTTTGTTACCGGGGCGTTTTATTTATTTATTTATTTTTCTATAAAATTCAATATGTGAGATTGACTCTTTTTTTTTTTATTTTAAAGCGATCAGGAGTTAAATAATGGAACAGAAGGCTGGAAACTATCCTAGTTAATTAAATGTGTTTCTCTAATTATATATCAATATTACTCCTTTATTCATGTTTTCACGATATTCAACTAAATAGATGTTGGTTATAATTCGTGTATTGGAAAATACACGTTGTAGAGTTATAATATTTTCTATGAGAATTATATGAGTGTTGCAGGTTGAATGTAGCCAATTCTAAGTTGTGTATATTTTGTATTGGTGCAGTTGAAGTTTTTATTTAAAGCAAAATATGATATTCACGTTTCAGGAGGGAAAACGTCTCTTTTCCAAGCCAGTTGTTCCCGAGTCAGTCTCCGTATTGTCGCTTTTAGGTAGAACGTCTATCAGAATATGTCACGTCTATATACTTCTACATAAACTTTTCAATCAAAGCCAAGATAAGCGTTATTAATGGTTGTTAGGTTTGGACATGTTTTGTCCATAAGTATATACATATAGTAATTTAAACCAACAACCGTATATTGTATAATACTTATAACAAGATTGTCATGTTGTATAATGGAAACACATCTATAAATAATTATACGCATGATTGACATGTATCATTGCATCACCACATGTAATGTACTTTGTACAAACTGAGGATAAATAAATAAAGCTCTGTAATAGATTAAGAGCTGAGCTAAGCAAGAGATCGAGATAGAATTCCAACAACCCTAAAGAGGAATTTGGCAGGTCGTTCCATCAAGTTCATTGGGTGTAGAATACCGCAGACGTCCCACGCCCTTTGCACCCGCTCAAAGTCCAAACTCTCGCATACCACACCCCTCGGCAAAGATATATAAGACCTCTGCTCTAGCCGAAAAAAGAGTCACTTCACCATCAGCGTGAGCCCTCTTCGGTTGTACCCAGGACCACCTCATCGACCATATAGAACAGTAAGAACTCTTCTATCTCCATCTTGCTCTTAGCTCGGCTTTTATCTGTTCACGGAACTTTCCTACTACAACTGTGTCTCTTCGTTTTTTGTGTGTGGACATTCCCAAGATTTCCACTCTGCCTCGACCACGACTGCCTGTACTCTGTTAAAACTGGTAAAGGTCTTCCAAGGTGCAGAGAGGTACTGGAAAACTCTCCACGCTCTGACTGTCCCTCTCGGTTACTACAGGTTTGCCCCTCTCGGTTACCACACCATAGCGAGAAATATGCAGCCAGACATATTCAATGCTGATGCAACTCGCATAATTCCCAGCCATTCCTACATTTAAATCCAGATATATTTAACATCGATCGTTTTAAAACAAACCTCAAGTAGCGACCAGAAAATTGTCCGTTAAATTCACAAACCTATTCTATCTGCATACTCTACACCAACCCATTTGGATCTGTATTACCTACTTACTTACTCTCTTTCGCACAATATAAAGATATCTTTGAACCCACCAGATCCAGACTAAAGGAGAAAGAATTTAACGCACGTGCGCCGCAGACAAGCCCCATATCTCCCCCTTCAAAAACAATACACATCACTGTTACATCGCACCCCGGTCGTAAAAATGGACACCGCTAGTTGACATACCAAAGGCCCCAGTGATGATAGACTAAACATCTCGAGACAACATTCCCGCGTCACTAAATACATCGCCACGCTTCCCCCTAACTCGCCTCCAGTAAATTAGGGCCGTGTCCCGCATTCCTTTTATTCCACACCTTTTACTACATTAGCAGTCGATATCTTAACCTAACTTTTAAAACATTTAGATATTGGAATTTGAACAAGACCTACCCAAAATTAAACATTTTGATATTTTTTGATCCTTTGTAAATCTCTTTTTTTTTTCTACATATCAAACATTTTACATGTTAATTGATAACACAATACATTTTAGTAACCAACCCAACCAATAAATTTCTATTTATACAACCTACACACCACATTTGTAACTTCTCTCTAGAAGGAATACTTTTTGTCCCATTCCACTACCAAACCTTCATCTAATCATTATAATAATCTTTAATTATATTCTATTTTTGTATAAAATATATATTTTATTTTTATTTTTACCTTTCAATTATATAATCACAAATTTTTGATCCAACATTAGTAAAAAAAATTCAATTTTACTTTTATTTTTCATAATTTTATTTTAGTATTACAAAACATTTATTTGTTGTCAAAAATCATTTTAATTCTTCATTATTATTACTTTTATATATTGTATGTTTGATTTTGTCCGCTTAAACTTTATTCAACCACAATGATATTTCTATATTTTTATCTTTGTTTTTATACCCTTATATAATATGACCATGTTTATCATTAACTATCGGGCATCCACAGCAAGCGTTTACAACAATCTATTTCTCTAACCACTTCAGTGTGCTTTTCACTACTATCTATTTCTCTCTCAGCCATTGCTTCACCTCAACGTAGAAAAACGACAGTACTGCTTGACAATTTTTTTATTTCGTAATTTCAACAAACTCTTTGAACACAGTTCCCCAGATTTAAAAATCTCAACTTCTGGCTTGAACACGTTTCAAAAGTTTATTTCAATCATCCGCAGAGCACAATCACCAACGCATGCACAAAGCGTTCACAACTTTCAATTTTTTTCAGCTCTAGCGGACCACAATTAACCTTTGATTTCAAGTAAAGTCAGATCACCTACTGTCGCTACAACAATTCTACTTATCGCATGGCTCTATTTCACCCCTTTCACAATCATATTAATGGACAACTTTTTCTTTAACAACTTTTCAACCCAATAACCCTACAATTGTGACAAAGCACTATAACCCTTATACAGGATCACAAGTGGAACATTGCCTAGGAAGACGCTCAAGTCTATATCCTCGCCTTTCACCTGGATCTAAGTATTTGGTTACATGTGTAATACTTACAATTGCATATTCTTTAACCCTTAACCCTTTCCAACGCCCGCCAATAATCTCTTAGAATGTCAATTTTTAATCATCATTTTTTAAAAAATCAAACAAAGGTTTTATCTTAATTTCTCTTTTATAATGAATATATAACTTTTAAATTAAACATAAGTTTTATTTTTTATAATTTTCAGATATATCCAAACAAAACATCTTGTTATAGCCCTTTTTAACCTCATGTTTAAATTAATTAAAAGAAATTTTAATGACTTACCTGTGTTAGAGAGGCTTTACCCTTTAAACCCGGATAAACCCTTTCACTCCCGGGGCCCATCTATGGTAATTTAAACCAACAACCCTATATTGTATACTACTTATAATAAGATTGTCATGTTGTATAATGGAAACATATCTATAAATAATTATACGCTTGATTGACATGTGTCATTGCATCACCATATGTAATGTACTTTGTGCAAACTGAGGATGAATAAATAAAACTATGTAATAGATTAAGAGCTGAGCTAAGCAATAGATCGAGATAGAATTCCAACAACCCTAAAGAGGAATTTGGCAGGTCGTTCCATCAAGGTCATTGGGTGTAGAATATCGCAGACGCTCCACGCCCTTTGCACCCGCTCAAAGTCCATTCTCCCGCATACCACACCCCTCGGCAAATATACATATTACAAATGAAAATACCAAAACGCGGATGTTTCTTTTCACAAATAAATCAAACTATTCTACTGTCCTTACTGCGAAGAAAAAATATTGGGAGGACTTGGCTCATCATTGGTGAACCCTCATAGCGGTTTCGCAAATTTTTTTTTTTTTTAATCTACCAGACCGCTTTTTTAGAGATCTTGGGTGAATTCCACCCTTCAGTGTAGCATATAAAAGCCGAATGATCCAATACAGTATTAGAGCTCTAAAGAAGAGGTCTGGTAGATTAAATTGGAGAAACCGCTCAGAGGGTTCACCACTGATGAGCCAAGCCCGTCAATATTTTTTCATCGCAGTAAGGACAGTAGAAGTTTGATTTATTTGTAATTTAATTGAATATTTCACTATTTTTAATTTTATAACAAAATAATATATATTTTGGTAAAGATGATGAACAACAATAATTAATGATAGAACAAATAAGATATCAAATATATCCCTAGATACCAAATATATTCATCAAATATAATAGATATAAGCATATGTGATATATTTCTCAGATATTTTCTAAACTAAATACATGTAAAAATATATATGTTTATAACATAAGATTTACAACGCAATAAGAATAACGATAAGAGAATTGATATGATTTGAATCGCACTAATTTCCCAACATATTCAACAGCTAATAAAAAAAAGAAGGCAAACTTTAAAAAGATTAAGAAATTCTGAAAAACTGCTGTCCCCAATTTTAAAAAATGGAGTCATCTACCGACCTAGAGAGTAAGATTCGGAAACTTGAACGGAAGAATAAATATCTACAAGAACGAAATCTTAAACTACATGAAGAAAAGATACAATATCAAGTCCAATTGAAATTTTTGGAAAATGAGATTAAAAAGCTTTACAACTTGGAAAAAGAATTTGAAATAAAAAACAAGATAATCTCAGATAAAGATTCTGAAATATTAGAATTGAAGAAAAAGTAACTGAGACAGACATTTTGAATGATTTTTCAGTGAATGCACCTGAAATAAATGAAATGCCCGAAAATGAGTCTGCTCTGGATGCTGTGGATAATTCAACTGGGTCCACGTCTAATTCTTCTTTTTTTAATAACCAAGCGGAGAATCAGAATATAATGGATTGTACTTGTGTTGAAACTAGCAGTAAAGCCTCAGAATGCTCGTCTGAGGAAATATATTTTGACACCCAAAATGATGATGTCTCTTTCAATGATAAAGATGAAGATGTTTTCTATGATGCAGAATCTTACCTGTCAGAAGTACATCCTCAAAAGATATCTAAAACATGTGCTAGATATAATGGAGAGAAGAACCCTATGTGCATCATCAATATGCGGGACATCTTCGAGAGCCAATACGCTAAAAATGTTAAGGAAGGTAAAATCATCGGACGCTACCCTGTGACGGCGGATGGTAAAGTAATAAGGCCATCAGAAAGAGGTAGTAGATCCTAATTGGATATTATCTTGAAAGAGCTCATGTAAAGATTCAAAATTCCATTTAACCATCCATTTCGTTGAATGAATATAAAACAGGCATATTATTCCTCTAACCCTTCAAAATTTAATAAAAAGTTCAAGTCTTCAATTTGTCATCTCTTAAGAAATGTATCTTTGAATTCCATGTGCGAAACGCTGTAACCAAAAATCTTAATTTTCAAAATATAATCTATGTCTAAATTATCCTAATTACATCGACCAATTATTCAGACCTCTTAATTCTAAATAAAATTGCAAGTGAAATCGCTTTTCATCTTTTTTTAAACACCTTAAAATTTTTAAAAGCTGAAACAATTCACTTTATCAAAGAATAAATGAATTCTTCGTAATAATCATACCTATATTATGAATAAACGCAAATATATATCAAGAAAGAATGAAATCATTTCAAATAGGATTAGCAAGTCAATTTTAATGAATTCCTTTAAAAATTCGTAATTTGTATGAAGTAGCATTTCTTGAACAAAGAGTCATTATGTTGAACTTGTCGTGGTACCAAACTGACGTTGCCGAACAAGACAAAGGTCGGGCGCTTTCAGCCATGTCGTTCTTGTATAAACCTCGCTGAGTTCACGTCTCGAGTGCTGCTTGTCACTTCAAAGATCATGGTTCATCATTGTTTTAACTTCGAACGTCTTCTACTTCAAGCTTCCTGAAATATTTCTCTATCTGGTCTGCCCAAAGTACCTCTCCCTTGTCCTTCGCCAACCGCCAGTTTGACTTGTCAATTACATTGCTCTCTTCCTTGAAACTACAGAGCTTCTCTATCCCCAAGCTTTTGTAGCATCCGTGGCGGTTCTTTCAGTGTGGATCTTCAACCATCATTTCAATAACAACATCACTGAATTCTACGTCTCGACAGCTGCTTGTCCTTTCAAAGCTCACAGTTCAACACTGTCGCCATTTTCGAACGCTTCCTATTTCTAGCTTCCTGAAAAACTTTTGTCTATCTAGTCTTCTGACAGTACATCTCTTCTGTCTCTATCCACAACCGCCTGTCCCTCTTGTCAACTACGTTGCTCTCTGTCTTGAAGCAACTAACTTGTCTATTCCCGAGCTGCTGTAGCATTGATGATGCTTCTTCCAGTATGGTTCTTCAACCATCATTTGAATACCAATATGCTAGAATTGTAATGTAGCATTTATTCTTCTTCTCAAATTCGATAGAAAAGATAAAGTACGATTTTGTTATAGAAAGTATATTTTAAAACCTTTGGAGTAGATTCATGTGGATCGTTGATCATCAAAAGAGATGGCTCTACGTGAAGCTGGTTATGCCAGAAATATATCTACGTGAACTATTGGCCATGCGATTAGATGGACCTACGTGGACCGCAGGTCATGCCAAGATATGGATCACTTTCATCCTTTTTTCCTGCCTGGATCATGAGGATCACTGATCATGCAAAGAGATGACTCTACGTGGACAGCTGGTTATGCTGTGAGATAGAACTACGTGGACGTCTGATCATGCCAAACGTAGGCCTTCACAGACCGCTGGTTATGCCAAGAAATAGTTCCACGTGACTATTGATCATGCCATGAGATGAACCTACGTGGGCCGCAGGTCATGCTAAGATATGGATAATTTTTTACCGTTTATCATGCCTGTAGATGATCCATGAGTATTGCTGATCATCCAAACAGGTTGCTTTACATGGACCGCTGGTCATTCAAAGAAATAGTTCCACGTGAACTATTGGTCATGCCATGAGATGGACCTACGTGGAATGCAGGTCATGCCAATATATGGATCATTTTTCATCGATCGTAATGCCTGAAGATGTACCATGAAGATTGCTGATCATGCTAAAAAATGGCCCTACGTGGACCGCTGGTTATACTTTGAGATAGACCTATGTGGACCTGCTGATCCAGATAAGAGGTAACCCTCGAAGACCGCTGGTCATTCAAGGAAATAGACCTACTAGGCCTGTTGATCTTCACAAGAGATAGACCTTCGTCAACCTATAGACATGCTGAAGGATGGGCCTATTTATCTCGATGTTCATTACAAGAGATGGACTTACGCTGACCGCTGGGATAAGACATGATTTGAAAGTTCCACTAGGAATGGAGAATTTAGAAGAATTAATTGAAATGGCCTAAGTTCATCCTGAACCACCTTTAAGATTCTTACTTCTGCTCTAGATTCCAAGAAAGATATTCTCTACAGCATTCATCCACGATACCGATTCTAATTTGAACAATCGGAGATATAATTTGAACGAATTGTGACAAAATAGAACATGCAATCAATACCCTAAACAGAACTAATTGAACTGAATTCTGCTGCAATTGCAATAATGACAATTAATCAACCTAGAATTGATGATTTTTTATAAGAAAATATATGTATTAGAATATTTATTTTATTTATTATATCTTCTATATATATAAAAATGAATGTTTGTATGTTTGTCTGTTTGTTTGTTGGTTTGTATGTCCGGTATACAAATTAGCAGTAGTTCACTAATTCAAACCAAAATTTCCATACTTAGGTGAAAAGATTACGGGGAAGACGATAGGCTATTTAAAAATATATATAAATCAATTATTAAAACTATATATTTTTAGTCAGAAAATGATGTTGACGATATTGCTGTATCATGTTTGATTATCAGATACAAAATTATATCGGGAAAAATTCCAAAAAGCAGAGACCACGGGTTAAACCAGTTCATTATTTTGTACGCAGGAACAAAATTCTAACAGAAAAACATTCATTCGAGCAGAAAACAAAAGCCAGATCATCTTTCTATAAAAATATCGCTTCTCAGACACAAAGTTTGGAGAGGGACGTTTCACAAGAGTGACATCCACGGCGCCCATTTATAATTGTAACGAATAGTATTTGAATAAAACATTTGGGTAAAACCCGGGCGTTGCCCGGGTCATTCGGCTAGTATAATATAATAATCAAATGTATAATAATCTTATAAATAAAAGAAAATAAAAAATGTCAATTTTTATTTACACATTTCAAAAATTACCTTTGCTACTAAAAGTATTAAAACGATATATGAATATACAGGATGGCCCAAAATTCCCGTACCCTTTTAATTTAAAATGAAAGGATTTAAAAGCACGAATGTTTCTTTTATACATAATACAAACTTCTACTTCCCTTACTGCGATGAAAAAATATATTGGGAGGGCTTGGCTCATCATTGGTGAACCCTCCCAGCGGTTTCGCCAATTTAATCCACCAGACCGCTTCTCAGAGTTCTAATACTGTATTGGACGATTCTGCGTATATACGCAGCACTGAAGGATGGAATCTCAGAAATGGTTTTCAAGAAAACTATGGACATAAGCTTATAGGACAGTAGAATTGCATTCAAATATTTGCATCGAGCAATGCTCTTCCGCAAACAATAAAGACAAGGCCAGTAAGGCATAAATTAGCACAAAGCAATAACGCGCCATCTATACATATAAAATGAAAGAATTTAAAAGCACGAATGTTTCTTTTATACATAATACAAACTTCTACTTCCCTTACTGCGATGAAAAAATATATTGGGAGGGCTTGGCTCATCAGTGGTGAACCCTCCCAACGGTTTCGCCATCTATGCATATAAAATGAAAGAATTTAAAAGCACGAATGTTTCTTTTATACATAATACAAACTTCTACTTCCCTTACTGCGATGAAAAAAATATATTGGGAGGGCTTGGCTCATCAGTGGTGAACCCTCCCAGCGGTTTCGCCAATTTAATCCACCAGACCGCTTCTCAGAGCTCTAATACTGTATTGAACGATTCTGCCCTTCAGTGCTGCGTATATAAGCAGAATCGTCCAATACAGTATTAGAGCTCTGAGAAGCGGTCTGGTAGATTAAATTGGCGAAACCGCTGGGAGGGTTCACCACTGATGAGCCAAGCCCTTCCAATATATTTTTTCATCGCAGTAAGGGAAGTAGAAGTTTGTATTATGTATAAAAGAAACATTCGTGCTTTTAAATCCTTTCATTTTATATGTATAGATGGCGCGTTATTGCTTTGTGTTAATTTATACCCTTTTATTTTCTTATTAAAAATTAAAAGGCAAACTAGAATGAACTATAACTTTTTTATTTTAGATAATACTACACTTTGATCCTAGCTAAAAGGCCGAGAAGGTAATAGATTAAAGTATTTTTTCAAATATCTTAATTTTTAGCCCCACACATTCCAATATTTACACATTTCAAAAATTACCTTTGCTACTAAAAGTATTAAAACGATATATGAATATACAGGATGGCCCAAAATTCCCGTACCCTTTTAATTTAAAATGAAAGGATTTAAAAGCACGAATGTTTCTTTTATACATAATACAAACTTCTACTTCCCTTACTGCGATGAAAAAATATATTGGGAGGGCTTGGCTCATCATTGGTGAACCCTCCCAGCGGTTTCGCCAATTTAATCCACCAGACCGCTTCTCAGAGTTCTAATACTGTATTGGACGATTCTGCGTATATACGCAGCACTGAAGGATGGAATCTCAGAAATGGTTTTCAAGAAAACTATGGACATAAGCTTATAGGACAGTAGAATTGCATTCAAATATTTGCATCGAGCAATGCTCTTCCGCAAACAATAAAGACAAGGCCAGTAAGGCATAAATTAGCACAAAGCAATAACGCGCCATCTATACATATAAAATGAAAGAATTTAAAAGCACGAATGTTTCTTTTATACATAATACAAACTTCTACTTCCCTTACTGCGATGAAAAAATATATTGGGAGGGCTTGGCTCATCAGTGGTGAACCCTCCCAACGGTTTCGCCATCTATGCATATAAAATGAAAGAATTTAAAAGCACGAATGTTTCTTTTATACATAATACAAACTTCTACTTCCCTTACTGCGATGAAAAAAATATATTGGGAGGGCTTGGCTCATCAGTGGTGAACCCTCCCAGCGGTTTCGCCAATTTAATCCACCAGACCGCTTCTCAGAGCTCTAATACTGTATTGAACGATTCTGCCCTTCAGTGCTGCGTATATAAGCAGAATCGTCCAATACAGTATTAGAGCTCTGAGAAGCGGTCTGGTAGATTAAATTGGCGAAACCGCTGGGAGGGTTCACCACTGATGAGCCAAGCCCTTCCAATATATTTTTTCATCGCAGTAAGGGAAGTAGAAGTTTGTATTATGTATAAAAGAAACATTCGTGCTTTTAAATCCTTTCATTTTATATGTATAGATGGCGCGTTATTGCTTTGTGTTAATTTATACCCTTTTATTTTCTTATTAAAAATTAAAAGGCAAACTAGAATGAACTATAACTTTTTTATTTTAGATAATACTACACTTTGATCCTAGCTAAAAGGCCGAGAAGGTAATAGATTAAAGTATTTTTTCAAATATCTTAATTTTTAGCCCCATTAAAGTAAAACTTCAATATAAGGTTCAGAACTAGCTGTCGTTCTACACCTGTTTGTAGAAAATAGGCCATTATTCTAGTATTATTATAAAAATACATTATATTAACAAACATAATTCAGGAATACATAACAGATTTACATGTTATCAAGCTAAAATAAGCAATTTAGTCTGATAGTTGGCTATTATCAATCTATGTGGTTAAATTACTTCAATTTCTAAATATTCTTTTTTTCTCAAAATTGTCAATTAGTTATTGGTTAAATTTTGTGTGTAGACAGGATTTTAATTTTTAATATTTTAAACTACATTATACCTATACAACTACTCGATAAATTTATATTTTTTTATTAGAGAGAGAGAAAATTTGATTTAAAATAGTTAAAGTGGACTTTGAAATTTCCTTTTATGAATATTCTAGACGAATGACCCGGGCAACGCCCGGGTTTACCCGATTAAATGTTTTATTCAAAAACTATTCGTTACAATTATAAATTGGCGCCGTGGATGTCACTCTTGTGAAACGTCCCGCTCCAAACTTTACAGTCAGATTAGTTAGGATATATAAATCTTCAAATCGAGCGAGCGTCTATAAATATTTCGATTTAGATCAAGTATTCTAATTATTAAGCGAACACTATTATTAATAAAATTTTGAGAAGATTTCGATATTAAACGTATTTATAACCTTGATAGAGGGCGCTGTTCGTGAGCTAAGTAGAATAATTTGAATATATAGTTTTAATATTTAATTTATATATAATTTAAAATAGCCTATCGTTTTCCTCGTATCTTTTTTACCTATGTATGGAAATTTTGGTACTGTAAAAAAAAACTTTGCTTCAATAATATGAAAAAAAAAACACCCAGGCTAAGTTTCGAACCAAGGTTGTGGAAATACGAAGCCGCACACCTAACCATTAAGCTACGCTTGGCATCATAAATATTCGCATGTAAAGCTATTTCAGGCCTTACATATTTCTAACGACCTTTTTGAAATAGGTTTTTGAAACATGGAAATTATAATACTTCAAATAAATAGAAATAGAGTGAACACAAATAAAACATACCAAATATTTCGAATTAGAGCAGTTATTTTAAACGGCGAATTAGATCAGTTATATCTAAAAATGAAAATATATAAATAAATAAAACCTACCAAATATTTCAAATTAGAGCAGTTATTATATAAATATTTATATTATATTTATGAACGGAAAAATATGTCCAGGGTAGCCTAGTGGTCATGGCATCTGCCCGGTAAGCGAAAGGTCGTGGGTTCGATTCCCATCCCTTGACACTTTTTTTATTTTATCCATTCTGACCAAAATCTATCCGTGAACTTCACACAGTGAACTTCACACAGACAGAATAAGGCAATTATTTTCCTTTTATAAATATATAATCTTGCTTCGCCCGTGTTCTATTGTGTTAATGTTTCAATGAAGGAATATTGTCCCTGCCTATCAAAAACAATGGTCTTGATTTTCCTATGTTATGCTCGAGTGAAGGATCCTCGAAATAATTTTGTTATTGTCTATCAAACATGATACACCAATATTTCATCATCATTAATACCTTAAAATAGGTAAGTCAGTCTAGTACTTGGTCAATTTGAATTTTCCTAGGATGAAATAGCCCTGGGATGAAAATTTCCTAGGATGTCTAATTAACAAACATATGCAGTAATATTAGCATCAGGCTTAATAAAAAAACAAATTAATGAAGTTAATCTCTATCTCTCTCCAGCCATCACCTCGACCTGCCCACTCTGTGGGAAAGAACTCTCGCAGTCCATCGGTGGCGTAGTCTTTCCCGCGATGGGCACCACCAATGGCAACTTGTATATATTTCATATAAATATATATATATATATATTATATCCAATTAAAAAAGATAAGATTTTGTTGTTTTGGATCATCTGGTTGAGCAGTCGTGGCATAAAAATTGAAAGAATAATAATAAAAATAGTTTTGATAAAAGATTGCTTTAATTGAGCTATAGGATAAACATAATTCTGTAAAAGTACCGCCTGGCTTAAGGCGTAAGAATAAAAAAATGAAAAGATTATTTACATAATTACAAAGTTTTGGGTCGGCCAACGAGGATAGAGAGAAAATATGGTTTTACGGGCTACTAACCAAAAGTTATGATTTTTGAGCCCAAGCGCGATGTCAGGTGGCAAGGGACCCTAGGATCTGGCTGCAGGAGATGTGTCGCAGGGGTAGTGGAAACGTTGGGCAAGCAGGGGAACAGCGCCAAGGTGCAGTGAGGCAGGAGCATTGAATTGGCCAGGAATCCAGTAGAAGTGGCAGATGGAATTGGAGGCAGAAGGTCCTTGAAGCCTAGAACTTGAGGGCCCTAGACTTCAGGATGGGGCAGCTTGAGGCTCTCGCCTCATGCTTGTCAGGAAGGCCCTTGGAGCAGTAGTTGGCACATTTGGAGGTGCGCTGGTCAGCAATGGATGGGCAGGCGCGGCCTTCATGGCCGTCTTGACCGCAGTGGAAGCACTTAGGAGCTCTGGAGCATTGGGCAGAGTTGTGGCCGAAGCCACAACAGCGGAAGCAGACGCGGGCGCGGATGGACTCCTCGAAGTTGAGGATTACTCCATCAACCACGATTCTCCCGCGAACGCCCAGGGCTCTAAAGGTCTTGAGGTCCACCTCGATGAAGGCGGTGCAGGTCCCGCTTCTGGGTGCAGAACTGTGCGCCACGCGCACCACCTTGTCCCCAGGAAGTTTTCTAACAGCAGCGGTTTCCAGGAAGGTCTCCTCAATGGTGGAGTTGGATGTCTCCTCATCCACTTTGAAGAGGCAGATCCGTGGCAGGATCTCCTTCTGCTGGCGGACCTTCATTCCATTCAACTTGCTGGCCAGGGAGGTTGTCACCTCAGGGATGGTGTCAGGATTACTGGAGTGGAGGACCAGCTTCCCCTTGGTGTGCAGGGAGGCCCAAACGCCTTGGGGGAGAGTGTGGGCAGCGCGGACAGCTTTTAGCATCTCCCTTGGGTCAGCCTGTGGGTCATCAGAGATGACCACTGTGTGGGCCGCCGATTTTTCTCCATGGAGGATCACTTGGGCGGCCGCAGGCTTGGATACGCGGGAAGGCGCAAGTTTTGGAGGACCATTCAGGTTTGTCCTCTTTGCAGGCGGGTTGGGAGCCTCAGACTGCTTCCTTTTGGTTGGAGCAGGAGCAGGCAGGGTGGAGGCAGGCTTCTTGGCAGGGAGAGCAGCAGGAGCAGGAGTGGCGGGCTTGATTGGGTCAGTCTGGGAGCTGGTTTCATTGCAGGAAGGAGCAGGGCAGGTTTGAGTGCCGCGGCAAGCAGTCTTTGGCTTGTTGGCCTCCTCAATTTCGTCCAACTCTGCGAAGGACTCGAGGGTGTCAGTGAGGTTCTCTACATTGGTAGCGAGGGCCTTGATCATTTCAGTCCGCGAGGCGATGTAGCGGATCAGGTCCTCATGCAGGGATTTCAGGGCAGGATGGCCAATGGAGCTCAGGATGCTGCAGTTGCGTGAGATCACCATCTCATCTTCCCTCTCCAGGTCGGCGACGTTCACGATGGGCTTGTAGGCCTTCTTTTTCTTCTTGGCAGGATTCATGTCAAGAGCAGGAAAGCGATTGCCAACGAGGATAGAACAACAACGAGTTTTTATATGGGAAGAGTGACCTCTGGCGGTCGATTTAGCAGTATTTTTATCTATGAAATATATTTTTTAATGAAAGAATACTTTAATAAAACATAATTTTAAATAAAATATTTTAATATAATATATATATATATATATATGTATATTTATCAATTATTTTTACATCTATTTATTCATATATTTATTATCAATAAAATCTTATTTATTCTGTATCTAACCTTATTTAATCTTATATGGACATTGTAATAAAGTAGTTTCAACTATTTGTTTTAACTATTTTCAAATAATAGGGACGAAATTCATTTTAGAACTCTCATGTTTCTTTCACAAATGTTAATTAGGTATTGGTTTAATTTTATTAGGCTTTTAATAGCTTATATTTTAAGCTGAAACTTCATCTATACCTATTTGTTGTATTCATAAATTTTTATTAGAAGCTTTAATGGAGAAGAGTGAAGGTTTCCTTTTAATCTTTCTTAGTTTGATTTCCTGTTCGAGTGAATGTTCCACAGAAAGAAGCAAAATAGAGTCGGTGAACGAGTGGTTAAAACCCTCGATTCCCGACATCCATGAACTGTGATCGAATCCCTCATTAGACACTTTGTTTTAATAAGTGAATAACCTTCACATGTTATTCATTGTTTCAAATATCATAAACATGGTTACTCTTTTTAAGCTGTACCTAATAAAGTGATTTTGGAACAAGAAGGAGAACCACAGAAAGAACATTGTTGATATGCTCATTAAAAATTATATACATCAATTATATATATATATTAATAATTATAAATATATAACTATAATAAATATCGTAAATTAATAGTTCAATTTCAGTTTGCACTAAACTGACATTATATTAACAAGTCATTTTTAAAAATTATTCTAAATAGTGTTTCATTAAATTTATCCATTTTAACATTCTTATATATAAAAATTAGGAAGAAATCGCCTATATCTTGGATCACAGCTATTTATTCTTCCAATACTCCGAGGTGGTCAGCTGTGGATAGAACCCAAAGTGTTTGTAGTGGATGTTCCTAGCAGAGGAAACAACTTCAAAACACAGGAAGATATCAATAAATAAGTTTGATCCAAGATTCATAATTAATGTATCAGACACGGATTGCTTCATCCTTCGATAGATCGAGTTTATAGAGTTCCTAGTAACGATTAATTGTTGCCATTGCCGGCCCAGCGCCCGCCGGGGAAGCCTCTATGAACCTCGGGTCTGACTACCTCCTGGTGAAAACTTGTCCTGTCACGACAACTGGCCATAGGTATGCCACCTAGGCCATGGTTTAGCGATGACGATTTGACTATGGGTCATTTTTTAGCCGAGCTGGCGATTGGTCTTAGGCATATTTACTGTTGGTCGTCTTGGCAGGACTCATGACGTCAGGGGTTGATCAGATCGCCAGAGGTAAAATGGCTTCCCCAAATTTCAAATAAAAAATAGAACTCTACGATATTAATTATGTGCGCGTTGTGAGCGCTATAGTAGTGTGTTATTTTGAGTGGTATATTGGTGTGTAATTTTGAAATTATATGAGTATAGAGAGTCTGTTGTGAATATGTATTGAGAATGTAAAAGGGTCTATATAATTCGAAAAGGGAGTTATAGTTTAAATTTTAAAACAGCGATAACATCGATATAAAAATAAATTAACAGTAAGTAAGTAATAAGTGATTGCATTTTTCACAACATATTGGCTAAATTCATTACACAAGAGAGAGAGAGATGGGCCGAGTGCAGTTAAACTCTAGAAATCAAACACCGTCCAAATATACGATTCCTAGTTGCTGAGAGAACCAACACCTCAGTTCACCAGTCTGGAAACCCTATATGATGATAGGAAGGCACATTGTACAGAATGGTTTGATTGGGCCAAACGATACTGTTCACCATAGAGAAGGAGATACTGTAATAAACCATCCATTCACCAAATTACCGTATGTGGTCCAGACTCAATACGAACTGTTGTCTTGGCAGACACCTAGGGCATCCCTATCATCTCACGTCCGTACAACAAGCCAGTTGAGAATCGTTCAGCAAGACACAACTTCAAAAGATTTGCAACAGATATCAAGAATTGTTTGGAACATATAATGATTGTTGATTTAATATTGTACGTCCCAGAAAGGATAAAGCAAGCAATGCCTCAGGTGTAGTAAATATGGCTTCTTTTGTCGGGTTTGTAAGATCTTTTGCAAATGTGTTCGTCAATTGAGAATAATTCATCGCACCCTCTTTTTTTTTTTGCTTCCCGTGGAATTACCATCGCGAGGTACATCTTCATCATCTCCGTGTGGGACTAAAGAACAGAAGACCGAGGTCACGGAAGGTCTGTTTTCTGTATGCCCGTCCACATAACGCTGAAATCCACAAAACGGAGTAAAATGAAAAATCAGGAGACAATACCCTCCATACAGTCCAGAACTCTCTCCAATAGACCTTCCTTACCTGTGTTCGGATTGTTTAAGAAAGTCCTTGGAAAGACGGGGTTTTGTATTAGAAGTAGAGTTCGAGTCAGAAAAGTATCTTAAGGAGTTTTATTAGCAGTGGTTATGATGAATCAGTGGCAGCAATGTGAAGATCATGATGGTAGTCTTTCAGGAAATAAACGCGTTTTTGATTGTTTGTCCTCGTGATGTAAAGTGTACGTTGGTGTCTCACCAAAGTGATCACTGCCTCTGAATTAGAATGTAAGGAATAGAATAGAAAATATATAGAATGTGAGAATATATATGTGTTGTAGATAAATGATAAAAATAACTTTGACTTGTGCTTAATTAATAGGTAGAAAATCTTACTTTTGATAAATAATCTTTAAGATAATAAACTTAGTGATAATAAAACTTATAGATAAAAAAACTTGTAGGTAATCAAACTTATAGATTATAAAACTTGTTGGTACTCAAACTTTTAGATAAAAAACTTAGATGTAATTAAACTTATCGGTAAATAAAAACACTATTTATAAACATTTTGGTAGAAAAACTTGCTTAAATATATGTTCAAAATAGTGTACTTAACTTGGATAAATTAAGATTGACATTGGATTAAATTTAGGTACTTTAATTAAAACATAAGGATTAAATATGACGCGTTAAAATGGCGTCGCTTTTTCTTCTTGGTAAAAGTTCTTTCTGCTTCTTTTTTCCGCCGCGCATGCGCACCACACAGATTCTTCGTCACCAACTACGGAGGCGTACCACTTCTCACCGGCGGTGGCGCCGCCAGGGGAGCTTAGCTAGATTTGGTCAATCTAGCCTCTCCAATATGTGTGTACCAAAAGTACATTATGAATACCACCGACCACAACTTGATGTTGTTTTCAAGGCTAGGCCCTGTCACTTAACCACTTTAACATCTTTTTGGAATATTCGCTCAATTTCATAACTTCTCTCGTAAGATGATGTGGGATATCGAAGCCGCACCTGTACTGGTGAAATTAAAACCCGAAACCATGCCATACAGGTTTGCTTATGTCTGAATTTTCCAAAATTGGTGTTATGGCTCATTATTCACAAACACCATTACCTTTTGTACCGTGGCATTTCATTTATTTATTTATTTCTCTATAAAATTCAATATGTGAGATTGACTCTTATTTTTTTAAAAGCGACCAGGAGATAAATAATGGAACAGAAGACTGGCAACTATCCTAGTTAATTAAATGTGTTTCTCTAATTATATATTAATATTAGTTGTTTATTCATGTTTTCACGATATTCAACTAAATAGATGTTGGTTATAATTCATGTATTGGAAAATACACGTAGTTGAATTATAATATTTTCTATGAGAATTATATAGGTTGCAGGTTGAATGTAACCCCAATTCTAAGTTGTGTATATTTTGTATCGGTGCAGTTGAAGTTTTTATTTAAACAAAATATGATATTCACGTTTCAGGAGGCGAAATGTCTCTTTTCCAAGCCAGATGTTCCCGAGTCAGTCTCCGTATTGTCGCTTTTAGGTAGAACGTCTACCAGAATATATCACGTCTATATACTTCTACATAAACTTTTCAATCAAAGCCAAGATACGCCTTATTAATGGTTGTTAGGTATGGACATGTTTTGTCCATAAATCATCACATATACATATAGTAATTTAAACCAACAACCCTATATTGTATAATACTTACAACAAGATTGTCATGTTGTATATAGAAACACATCTATAAATAATTATACGCATGATTGACATGTGTCATTGCATCACCATATGTAATGTACTTTGTACAAACTGAGGATGAATAAATAAAACTTTGTAATAGATTAAGAGCTGAGCTAAGCAAGAGATCGAGATAGAATTCCAACAACCCTAAAGAGGAATTTGGCAGGTCGTTCCATCAAGGTCATTGGGTGTAGAATATCGCAAAGGCTCCACGCCCTTTGCACCCGCTCAAAGTCCATTCTGCCGCATACCACACCCCTCGGCAAATATATAAATCGACGCACCAAGAAGCAGTTGTCCGATTTATATGAAAATACGTATACAAAGAGGTTTCTATTAAACATGCAAATGATTGAAATTTGGTGGCCGATTTATGCAAAGCAAGAGCTCCAGCGCATCTGAACTGCGCATCCAGCACGAACATTCTAGACTCAATATTCAGCGCGGCACGAGCTGATTTTCAGAATTCCCGTTTAATATTTTAGCAGTACGCCTATTTCTACTGTATCAATGCCTCGCCGAAAGATTCGTGCTCATTACGAACATATTTCAGAGTTTGAAACTGGTCGTGCCATTAGATTGAAAGAGGCTGGTTGGTCTAATCGACTAATCGCGCGACATCTGTGTCGAAGTGATGCGGCTATTAGGCGATGTTGGCAAAAGTGGGCCAACAACGGAAGTATGCAACGTCAGGACGGCAGCGGTCGACCAAGGGCAACAACAGAACGGGAGGACAGAGCAATTGTCAGAATGGCTGTCGCAGCACCGGAATCCACGTTAACTACCATCCAGCGTGTGACCGGCACACAAGTGTCCAAAATGACCATCAACAGGCGACTGAGAGAGCGGAATCTAAGAGCTCGACGACCGTTACGATGCCTACCCCTCACACCCGTGCACCGACAAGTCCGACTACAGTGGTGTCGGGAGCGATCAACTTGGAACTGCGCTGACTGGGGACATATAGTCTTTAGTGACGAGTCCCGTTTCTTACTGTGTCCTGCCGACCGTCGCAAAGGTGTCTGGAGACGTCCTGGGCAGCGTGTGGATCCTGGCCTTACTGTCGAACACCACACAAGTCCAAACCAGGGCGTTATGGTCTGGGGTGCCATTTCATTTGATAGCAAGACCCCATTAGTAGTCATTCCTGGCACCCTGACAGCACAACGGTACGTAGATGACATTCTACGGCCTGTTTTGTTGCCGTTCCTCTCACATCACCCCGGGCTTACTTTTAACAAGATAATGCCCGGCCACAAACGGAACGTGTTACTATGGATTGTATTCAAATATGCCGAACTCTTCCGTGGCCAGCAAGGTCGCCTGATCTCTCGCCCATAGAGCACATCTGGGACGTGATGGGAAGGCGATTGAAACCATCCCGGAATGTTGACTATTTAGCCCGACAGTTGGAGACAATGTGGCAAGAAATCCCGCAGCACATCTTTATCAGTTCATGACACGCCAGGTGGCAGCCTGCATCCAGGCCAGTGGGGGTCCAACGACATATTGACATTCTCAATTTGTGACGATCAAACTCTGAAATAAAACAATTAATTGTTCTGAAATTTTAATCGTTTTTACCCCTATACATTCTCTTTACATACACCAATTTTTGTCCTAATCTGACAACTCCTTCTTGGTGCGTCGATTTTTTTGTTATAGAGTATATTACAAATGAAAATAACAAAACTCGGATGTTTCTTTTCACAAATAAATCAAACTATTCTACTGTCCTTACTGCGAAGAAAAAATATTGGGAGGGCTTGGCTCATCATTGGTGAACCCTCATAGCGGTTTCGCAAATTTTTAATCAACCAGACCGCTTTTTTAGAGATCTTGGGTGAATTCCAGCCTTCAGTGTAGCATATAAAAGCGGAATGATCCAATACAGTATTAGAGCTCTAAAGAAGAGGTCTGGTAGATTAAATTGGCGAAACCGCTGAGAGGGTTCACCACTGATGAGCCAAGCCCGCCAATATTTTTTCATCGCAGTAAGGACAGTAGAAGTTTGATTTATTTATGATTTAATTGAATATTTCACTATTTTTAATTTTATAACATTAAAATATATATATATTTTGGTAAAGACGATGAACAATAATAAATAATGATAGAACAAATAACATATCAAATATATCCCTAGATACCAAATATACTCATCAAATATAAGCATATGTGATATATTGCTCAGATATTTTCTAAACTAAATACATGTAAAAAAATATATGTTTATAACAAAAGATTTACAACGCAATAAGAATAACGATAAGAGAATTGATATGATTTGAATCGCACTAATTTCCCAACATATTCAACAGCTAATAAAAAAGAAGGCAAACTATAAAAAGATTAAGAAATTCTGAAAAACTGCTGTCCCAATTTAAAAATGGGGTCATCTCCCGACCTAGAGAGTAAGATTCGGAAACTTGAGCGGAAGAATAAATATATACAAGAACGAAATCTTAAACTACATGAAGAAAAGATACAATATCAAGTCCAATTGAAAATTTTGAAAAATGAGATTAAAAAGCTTTACAACTTGGAAAAAGAAATTGAAATAAAAAACAAGATAATCTCAGATAAAGATTCTGAAATATTAGAATTGAAGAAAAAAGTTACTGAGACAGACATTTTGAATGATTTTTCAGTGAATGCACCTGAAATAAATGAAATGCCCGAAAATGAGTCTGCTCTGGATGATTCAGCTGGGTCCACGTCTAATTCTTCTTTTTTTAATAACCAAGCGGAGAATCAGAATATAATGGATTGTACATGTGTTGAAACTAGCAGTAAAGTCTCAGAATGCTCGCCTGAGGAAATATATTTTGACACCCAAAATGATGATGTCTCTTTCAATGATAAAGATGAAGATGTTTTCTATGATTCAGAATCTTACCTGTCAGAAGTACATCCTCAAAAGATGTTTAAAACATGTGCTAGATATAATGGAGAGAAGAACCCTATATGCATCATCAATATGCGGGGCATCTTCGAGAGCCAATACGCTAAAAATGTTAAGGAAGGTAAAATCATCGGACGCTACCCTGTGACGGCGGATGGCAAAGTAATAAGGCCATCAGAAAGAGGTAGTAGATCCTAATTGGATATTATCTTGAAAGAGCTCATGTAAAGATTTAAAATTCCATTTAACCATCCATTTCGTTGAATAAATATAAAACAGGCATATTATTTCTCTAACCCTTCAAAAATTTAATAAAAAATTCAAGTCTTCAATTTGTCATCTCTTAAGAAATGTATCTTTGAATTCCATGTGAGAAACGCTGTAACCAAAAGAATCTTAATCTTCAAAATATAATATATGTCTAAATTATCCTAATTACATCGACCAATTATTCAGACCTCTTAATTCTAAATAAAATCGCGTTTCATCTTTTTTTAAACACCTTAAATTTTTTAAAAGCTGAAACAATTCACTTTATCAAAGAAAAAATGAATTCTTCGTAATGATCAGACCCAATATTATGAATAAACGCAAATATATATCAAGAAAGAATGAAATCAATTCAAATAGGATTAGCAAGTCAATTTTAATGAATTCCTTTAAAAAATCGTAATTTGTATGAAGTAGCATTTCTTGAACAAAGAGTCATTATGTTGAACTTGTCGTGGTACCAAACTGACGTTGCCGAACAAGACAAAGGTCAGGCTTCATCAGCCATGTCGTTCTTGTATAAACCTCACTGAGTTCACGTCTCGAGTGCTGCTTGTCACTTCAAAGATCATGGTTCATCATTCTTTTAACTTCGAACGTCTTCTACTTCAAGCTTCCTGAAATATTTCTCTATCTGGTCTGCCGAAAGTACCTCTCCCTTGTCCTTCGCCAACCGCCAGTTTGACTTGTCAATCACATTGCTCTCTTCCTTGAAACTACAGAGCTTCTCTATCCCCAGGTTTTTGTAGCATCCGTGGCGGTTCTTTCAGTGTGGATCTTCAACCATCATTTGAATATCAACATCACTGAATTCTACTTCTCGACAGCTGCTTGTCCTTTCAAAGCTCACAGTTCATCACTGTCGCCATTTTCGAACGCCTCCTATTTCTAGCTTCCTGAAAAACTTTTGTCTATCTAGTCTTCTGACAGTACATCTCTTCTGTCTCTATCCACAACCGCCTGTCACACTTGTCAACTACGTTGCTCTCTGTCTTGAAACTATGAACTTGTCTATTCCTGGGCTGCTGTAGCATTCATGATGCTTCTTCCAGTATAGTTCTTCAACCATCATTTGAATACCAACATGCTAGTATGTAATGTAGCATTTATTCTTCTTCTCAAATCCGATAGAAAAGATAAAGTGCGATTTTGTAATAGAAAGTATATTTTAGAAACTTTGGAGTAGATTCATGTGGATCGTTAATCATAAAAAGAGATGGCTCTACGTGAAGCTGGTTATGCCAAGAAATATATTTACGTGAACTATTGGCCATGCGATTAGATGAACCTACGTGGACCGCAGGTCATGCCAATATATGGATCACTTTTCATCCTTTTTTCTGCCTGGATCATGAGGATCACTGATCATGCAAAGAGATGACTCTACGTGGACAGCTGGTTGTGCTGTGAGGTAGAACTACGTGGACGTCTGATCATGCCAAACGTAGGCCTTCACAGACCGCTGGTTATGCCAAGAAATAGTTCCACGTGACTATTGGTCATGCCATGAGATGAACCTACGTGTGCCGCAGGTCATGCTAGGATATGGATAATTTTTTACCGTTCGTCATGCCTCTAGATGATCCATGAGTATTGCTGATCATCCAAACAGATTGCTTCACCTGGACCGCTGGTCATTCAAAGAAATAGTTCCACGTGAACTATTGGTCATGCCATGAGATGGACCTACGTGGAATGCAGGTCATGCCAATATGTGGATCATTTTTCATCGATCGTAATGCCTGGAGATGTACCATGAAGATTGCTGATCATGCTAAAAGATGGCCCTACGTGGACCGCTGGTTATACTTTGAGATAGACCTATGTGGACCTGCTGATCCAGATAAGAGGTAACCCTCGAAGACCGCTGGTGATTCAAGGAAATAGACCTACTAGACCTGTTGATCTTCACAAGAGATAGACCTTCGTCAACCTATAGACATGCTGAAGAATGGACCTATTTATCTCTATGTTCATTACAAGAGATGGACTTACGCTGACCACTGGGATACGACATGATTTGAAAGTTCCCCTAGGAATAGAGAATTTAGAAGAATTTATTGAAATGGCCTAAGTTCATGCTGAACCACCTTTAAGATTCTTACTTCTGCTCTAGATTCCAAGAAAGATATTATCTACAGCATTCATCCACGATACCGATTCTAATTTGAACAATCGGAGATATAATTTGAACGAATTGTGACAAAATAGAACATGCAATCAATACCCTAAACAGAACTACTTGAACTGAATTCTGCTGCAATTGCAATAATGACAATTAATCAACCTAAATTTGATGATTTTCTATAAGAGAAAAAATATATATTAGAATATTTATTTTATTTATTATATAATATAATAATCAAATGTATAATAATCTTATAAATAAAAGAAAATAAAAAATGTCAATTTTTATTTACACATTTCAAAAATTACCTTTGCTACTAAAAGTATTAAAATGATATATGAATATACAGGATGGCCCAAAAATCCCGTACCCTTTTATTTTATTAAAAATTAAAAGTCAAACAAGAATAAAACTATAACTATTTTATTTTAGGTAATACTACTTAAAGTATTTTTCCAAATATCTTAATTTTAGCTCCATTAAAGTAAAACTTCAATATAAGGCTCAGAACTAGCTGTAGTTCTACACCTGTTTATAGAAAATAGGCCATTATTCTAGTATTATTATAAGAATACATTATATTAACAAACATAATTCAGGAATACATAACAGATTTACATGTTATCAAGCTAAAATAAGCAATTCAGTCTGATATTTGGCTATTATCAATCTATGTGGTCAAATTACTTCAATTTCTAAATATTCTTTTTATCTCAAAATTGTCAATTAGTTATTGGTGAAATTTTGTGTGTAGATAGACTTTTAATTTTTAATATTTTAAACTACATTATACCTATACACCTACTCGATAAAATTATATTTTTTTATTTGTAAATTTGATTTAAAATAGTTAAAGTGGACTTTGAAATTTCCTTTTATAAATATACTAGCCGAATGGCCCGGGCAAAGCCCGGGTTTTACCCGATTAAATGCTTTTATTCAACTACTATTCGTTACAATTATAAATTGGCGCCGTGGATGTCATTCTTGTATAATATATAAATGAGTTTTAAAAATTGTAAAAAAAAAAAAATGCATCGGCCGGGAATCGAACCATGCGAGCATTCTACCACTGAACCGCCGATGGTTATGAGAAATGGCCATATTTGGGTATTTATTCCATTCACAAAAGTAAACGGTGACAGAATTGATTATTAAGAATTGTTGCTTGATGACTCTGATAACTGTATATATTAATAATCTTGCTTCGCCTGTGTTCTATTGTGTTAATGTTTCAATGAAGGAATATTGTTCCTGCCTATTAAAAACAATTGTCTTGATTTTCCTATGTTCTGTTCGAGTGAATGATCCTCGAAAGAATTTTGTTATTGTCTATCAAACATGATACAGCAATATTCCATTGTCATTAATACCTAAAATAGGTAAATCAGTCTAGTACTTGGTCAATTTGAATTTTCTAGGATGAAATAGCCCTGGGATGAAAATTTCCTAGGATGTCTTATTAACAAACATATGCAGTAATATTAGCATCAGGCTTAATGAAAACAAATTAATGAAGTTAATCTCTATCTCTCTCCAGCCATCACCTCGACCTGCCCACTCTGTGGGAAAGAACTCTCGCAGTCCATCGGTGGCGGAGTCTTTCCCGCGGTGGGCGCCACCAATGAAGACCTTGTATATATATTTATATATATTGTCGCGTCTTGACCCTACCGGTTCTTTGCGACGATGCGCTTCTTCCCTTCGTGGTTCACCCACTTAGGCTCCCGTTGCTCTTCCCTGCAGCTTTTCCCCGCAGGCCACCCAAAGACGTTCGGCAGGATGTTCGGCAGGATGTTCGGCCAGGCTTCCACCCGGCGTTGAGGCTTGTTTTTCTCTCTTCGGAACACCTCGGAACTGCGTGCGGCTCGCGCCGGCTGATACTGTATCTTGGAGGAAACGTGGATCTTATAAACATTTGGAGGCCTTACACGCAACAATATAGATATATGTATATGTGATGATGAGTTGCTGTCGACTTATCTGTGATGAGATCCTGTCGACTCATGTAATAATAGTTGAGAATTCCAGTAGCTTTTGTAGAGATCCTGTCGACTACTGAAATAATGTTGAAGTCCTGGTAGCTCTTGTTGTACTGTGTTGACCGAGAGGAACAGTCAGGATGTAGAGTTTTCCAGTACCTCTCTGCACCTTGGAAGACCTTTAAAAGTTCTCACAAAATACAGGCAGTCGTGGTCGAGGCAGAGTGGAAAGCTGGGGATATCCATACACAAAAAACGAAGACACAGTTGCACTAAGAAAGTTCCGTTAACAGATAAAAGCTGAGCTAGAAGCGCAAGATGGAGATAGACGAATTCTTCCTAACTACATGTTGGATGAGATCGACATAACATACGCCCGACGCGGCTTGCACTAAGGGTGAACTAAACTAAACTGAACTGAACTCAACTGAGCTGTCAAGAGACTGTAAGGTGATGATTTATAGGTTAAAGACGGGGCGACCTTATGTGACAGGGGCGTTTGAGAAAGGGCGCCTTTACCTGTCCAGGTGTGAGAGGGGTCTCTGCATTCCACCACATGTGACAGTGTGGGTGGCCTTGTTTGTGGGAATTGTAAATCGACCTGATTTATGACTTACATCTTTAGACTTTGTTGTTTTGGTAATACTATGCTCGATCTCTGCTTTAGCTCAACTCTTAAATCTATTACAGATTTTATTTATTTATCCACTTTGTACAAATTACATTACATAGGGTGATGTAAAGACACAGATTAATCATGCGCATAATTATTTATAGATGTGTTTCTATATACAACATGACAATCTTGTTATAAGTTATCTACACAATATGAGGTTGTTGTTTTAAATTACCATATATATTTATAAATTATTTTATAAATTTAAAATCTATTTATTCATATATTTATCATCAATAAAATATTATTTAACCTTATTTAATCTTATATGGACATTGTAATAAAGTATTTGTTTCAACTATTTTCAAATAATGGGGACGAAAATCATTTTAGAACTCTCATGTTTCTTTCACAAATGTTAATTAGGTATTGGTTTAATTTGATTAGGATTTTAATAGCTTATATTTTAAGCTGAAACTTCATCTATACACCTATTTGTTATATTCATAAATTTTTATCAGAAGATTTAAATGGAGAAGAGTGAAGTTTTCCTTTTAATCTTGCTTATTTTGATTTCCTACTCGAGTGAATGTTCCACAGAAAGAAGTAAAATGAGTCGGTGAACGAATGGTTAAAACTCTCGATTCCCGACAGCCGTGAACTGTGATCGAATCCCTCATTAGACACTTTGTTTTAATTTGTAAATAACCTTCACATATTATTCATTGTTTCAAATATCATAAACATGGTTACTCTTTTTAAGCTTTACCTAATAAAGTGATTATGGGGAACAAGAAGAAGAACCACAGAAAGAACATTGTTGATATGCTCATTAAAAATTATATATACATCAATTATATATATTGTAGCGTAGCAAAAAGGTAGAGTCGGTAATCCGTAAACAAAGAACGTTATTTTAATAACCAAACAAAACGATGTCAAAAGAAGAACAACCGAAAAGTATGAACAACCAAATGAATACACGCAAAAGTATACATAGGAATCAAAATAGAACAAAAACCTATGCAAAAATCAGGCATTAAAAATAAATTAAAATATTTACATAAAAACCAATTACTCGCTACATAGCCCCCCTCTCAAAGGACATCGACCCGATGTTCAGCAGGAGACCTGCGCCGCCAGTCTACGAGCTCGCGACCGCGTAACAGGGCCAGGGATATCCAGGTCTCCCGGTCTGGGGACCTCCTCCTGGGCCAAGGGTGGTCGCCTCCCCTCCACTGAAACTTCTTCCCCTTGAGGACTTGATAAGTTGTCCTCTATGTCCTCCTCCAGGTGGTCCTCCCGCTCCTCTGGATCTAAATAGGGCTTCATCCTGCAGATGTGAACTATGTCCTTTGTTTTACGACGACCATGCTGGTCTCCAAATGTCTCTACTTCATATGTCACATCGGATATTTTTCTTGTCACCCTATACGGGCCGAAATAACGTCGCATTAGTTTTTCAGACAAACCCACCTTGCGCACAGGGATATAGATCCAAACGAGATCTCCGGGCTGATAGACTATGTTTCTGTGATGGGCGTCGTAACGGAGTTTATTTTCTCCCTGGGACCTCATAGTGTGAATGCGTGCCAGCTGTCGCGCTTCCTCGGCCCTTGATCCTAGAGTCTGGATGAAGTCATCTTCATCCTCTGAAGGAAATTTGGGGAATAGCAAGTCCAGTGGGGTCTCCGCCTCACGCCCGTGCACAAGGTAGAATGGACTAAACCCCGTGGACTCTTGCTTCGCCGTGTTGTATGCGAACGTCACGAATGGGAGAATCTCATCCCAATCTTTCTGGTTGACGTCCACATACATGGACAGCATATCTGCTATTGTCTTATTCAACCTTTCAGTGAGTCCATTGGTCTGAGGGTGGTAGGCGGTTGTTGTCCGATGAATTATTCTGCAGTGTTTATTCAGATCACGAATCATTGAAGATGTAAAATTTCGTCCTCGATCTGTGATAACCTCCCTCGGCGCACCGTGCTTCAGAATTACATCTTTAATGAAGAATTTCGCTACTTCCACTGATTCACTTGTCGGTAGAGCTTTCGTGATCGCAAATTTGGTGAGGTAATCCGTACAGACAATGATCCAGCGGTTCCCACACATAGATGTTGGAAACCTTCCAAGGAGATCCATTCCCACTTTTTCGAAGGCGGCTATAGGCACAGGTATCGGCTGCAAAAGTCCTGGAGGGAGTTGGGGCTGGCGTTTGCGTCGCTGACAATCTGGACAGTGAGCCACATACTTCCTAACATTCCTATACATTCCGGGCCAGTAGAATTTTTTTCTTATTCGATCATATGTCTTAGTAAATCCAAGATGTCCTGAAGTGGGAGAATCATGTAAGTTTCTCAGTATTTCAGGCCTCAAGTGGCGGGGGACCACCAGAAGCCATTCCCTTCCCATTGGATCGTAATTTTTTTTATGGAGAGTATCGTTTATTTTTATAAAGGACTTGTTAGATGTTTCCTGTTGGATTTTGTCGGCTATCTTCGTGAGGTCCGGGTCTTTCATTTGTTCCCGTCCAAAATTTTGTAAGGCAACTATGCAAGGAATATCTTCTTCTATATCTTCACTACAATTTAGGGGACTTCTTGATAAACAGTCAGCGTCCTGATGTTTTCTTCCGCTCTTGTGCACAACAGTAACATCAAACTCCTGCAGCCGAAGAGCCCATCTTGCCAACCTCCCACATGGGTCCTTGAGGTTGGCTAGCCAGCACAAGGAGTGATGGTCAGTTACGATAGTGAATCGACGTCCAAAAACATACGGCCGGAATTTGCCAATGGCCCAAATAACAGCAAGACATTCTCTCTCAGTCGTTGAATAATTTCTTTCCGCCTTATTGAGCGTTCTCGATGCATAGGCAATGGCTCTTTCCTTTCCCTTCTGAATTTGCACTAAAACTGCTCCTATTCCATAGTTGCTCGCATCAGTATGTATTTCTGTTGGGGATGAATGATCAAAATGTCCCAAGACAGGCTCAGAAATTAGGGCTGACTTGAGAGCTTCAAATGCGTGCCGCTCTTCTATGTTCCAACTAAACACTGAATCTTTCTTTAAAAGAGCGTTTAATGGTTGGGCCATATGGGCATAATTAGGTATGAAACGGCGGTAGTAGGAAGATAGCCCTAGGAAACTTCTAACTTCTTTTAGCGACTTTGGTCTGGGGAAGTCACGGACTGCTCTAATTTTTTCTGGATCGAGACATATTCCATCTCCACTCACCTTATGTCCAAGAACTGTTATAGTTTTCGCACCAAACCTGCATTTCCCCGGATTGAGGCACAAGCCAGCCTTCCTCAAACAGCCCAATACCAGCTGAAGGCGTCTCAGATGTTCCTCAAAATCATCGGAAAAGACGACTATGTCATCAAGGTAACAGAGACAGATTGTCCACCTAAGACCCTTCAAGAGGCCGTCCATCATTCGTTCGAATGTAGCTGGGGCGTTACATAACCCAAATGGCATCACTTTGAACTCATACAATCCATCTGGGGTTATGAATGCAGTCTTCTCACGGTCCGATTCCTCCACGTCGATCTGCCAGTATCCAGATTGGAGATCCATAGAGAAATAAAATCGTGCTCCCTGTAAACAGTCCAAAGTGTCGTCGATCCTTGGGAGCGGGTAAACATCCTTTTTTGTTATCTTATTAAGGCGGCGGTAATCGACGCAGAATCTCCAGCTGCCATCTTTTTTTCTGACCAAAACGACCGGTGAGGCCCATGGGCTCGCAGAGGGCTGAATAATACCAATTTCTTCCATTTTATTTACCTCCTCTTGAATAATTTGACGTTCCGCTGGTGCTACTCGGTACGGTCGTTGTTTGGTGGGAAGGTGGTCTCCAGTGCTAATTCGATGCTTAACATTATCGGTCTTGGACGCTTCTTTTTTTCTGAAATCAAAAATATCTCTATAGTTTCTCAATAAATTTCTTAATTTTTCTTTTTGAAAATCGTCAAGTGAATCATCTATATTTAAAATTTCCGCAAATTTTGAATCCTCGGAATGGCCTATATCTGTTCCTACGTGGTTGCCCTCAGCAAGTACACAAAGCTGGCTATCCTCGATGACGACACCATCGGCCACGTGCATCCCCTGGGGAATTATCTTCGGATATGGGCTCCAATTTGCCACCCACAGTTTTCCCCTGTTACTGGTAAGCGAGATGATAGAGGAGGGAGCCATTAGTTCTCTTTCCAGCGATAGACCCCTTTGACTTTCTGCCACCACAGTTGCATTATCTGAGATGTCTCTGCTTAATACCTCTATCAGCTGACAAGATGCGGGCTCTATTCTGTATTCCCGTTCCGCGTAGAGAGGTGAGTTGTTCCTGGGTGTGTCCTCGACTAGGAATTCCTCTAAAAAAAGTTTATCTTCTGCAGAATCAATTATCGCCCTGGACAACTTCAAAAAGTCCCATCCGAGGATCACATCGTGACTACAGTCCTCCAGAACAATAAATTCGAAATTTTCCTGCAGACCATTTAAGTCCAATTTTAAAGAGTAGCGTCCCTTCGGTTTTATAATTTTACCGTTGGCCACTCTTAAGCTCACGTCAATTTCGGCAAACATTATTTTCTTCAATTTGAGTCTGAACCTCTCGGACACGACAGAGTAAGAAGCCCCAGAATCAACAAGAGCACTAGTTATATTTCCTTCTATTTTAATATTTATATAATTTCCTTTCATATCCACTGTAGTCGATGAGGGAGGGTTTCCAAATTTTGCGGCCCCACCTCCAAAATAGGTCGCAACCTCTAGTTTTCCTGGCGGGAACGGCGAGGTGACCGACTGGACCCTCTAATAGGCGACGAATGTTGTCCGTTTCGGCCAGGGTATGGGGAAGGGCTTCGGTAACGTCTAAAATTATCCCTTGGCTCGTCGTCATTGAGCGCCGGGAATTTGGGACGGGATCCATAAAAGAACATCGGCTCTTGCCTCCCTTGGGAATATCCGTTTTCTCTTTCGTCATTCTGTCTCCTTCTGTCACGGCAGTTACGGGCGACATGGCCAGGGCGTCCGCAATGGAAGCAAATTGGTCTTCCCTCAGTGGTCCGCCATTCACTTGTGTCCAGTCTTTCTCCCTGTTTCGGGTACCGAGCTCTGGGACGGGGAATCTGGGGTGCGGCCGTCTCTCTTCTAGCGATTGGTGACGGCGTATAGGTTCGATATTTAGGGGAGCCTCTGGAAGGATTTGTTATTGGAGCGAGGGTTTTATCAATTTCTTCCCTCACCATATCTTCAATGGTGGCGATTCTTGGTTCTTCTCGAGGAGCGGCCAAGGCCCGTTGCACCTCCTCGCGGACAATTTGTCTAATCATTGATGACAAATCTGTATTATCATTGCAGACATCAAGGGATGCTACATTGGGCAAGCGTTCGTACTTGGCGGGGGTCACACGCCGACGATGAAGCGCTTCAATGCGGCGGCACTCAGACACAAATTGATCCGTATTGTTTATGTCTTTTGGAAGAAGCGCCTGATAAAGTTCCTCCACTATTCCTTTCATGAGGTGGGAGATTTTATCCTCCTCGCTCATTTGGAGATCCACCTCTTTGCAGAGTCGTAGGACGTCTTGTATATAGAACTCGGTGCTTTCACCCTTTAACTGAGCCCGGATTTTAAGTTTTTTCTCGGCAAGCAGCCGCAGACTCTCACTTTTCCCAAATACACTCTCTAATTGAGTAGTAAACTCTCCCCAATTCCGGATGGTCTCCTCATTATTCTCAAACCACTTGAGGGCAGTTCCATTCAGGTAAAAGTAGACATTGGCAAGACAGAGGGTTTCGTCCCAATGATTATACTTTGCCACACGGTTGTAACCTTTCAACCAGGTAAGGGGATCCTCACCATCCTCCCCGGAGAACATGGAAGGATTCCTTGGTAGGTGCTGAACAAAATAATTGCCCACCTGGGTAGCTTCCTCTTTTTTCATGGTCATCTCCTTGAGCTCTACCCTATCCTCCCGTTTAACAGTTTCAGTCCTTCTCTTATGTCTGAAGGGATATCGGTCTTGACGATCCAGCGTCTCCACCAGTTGTAGCGTAGCAAAAAGGTAGAGTCGGTAATCCGTAAACAAAGAACGTTATTTTAATAACCAAACAAAACGAGGTCAAAAGAAGAACAACCGAAAAGTATGAACAACCAAATGAATACACGCAAAAGTATACATAGGAATCAAAATAGAACAAAAACCTATGCAAAAATCAGGCATTAAAAATAAATTAAAATATTTACATAAAAACCAATTACTCGCTACAATATTAATAAATATAAATATATAACTATAATAAATATCGTTAATTAATAGTTCAATTTCAGCTTGCACTAAACTGACATTATATTAACAAGTCATTTTTAAAAATTATTCTAAATAGTGTTTCATTACAATTTATCCGTTTTAACATTCTTATATATAAAAATTAGGAAAAATCGCCAATATCTTGGATCAAAACTATTTATTCTTCCAATACTCCGAGGTGGTCAGCTGTGGATAGAATTCCAAGTGTTTGTAGTGGATGTTCCTAGCAGAGGAAACAACGTCGAAATACTGGAAGATATCAATAAATAAGTTTGATCCAAGATTCATAATTAATGTATCTCACACGGATTGCTTCATCCTTCGATAGATAAAATCTATAGAGTTCCTAGAAACGACCAATTGTTGCCATTGCCGGCCCAGCGCCCGCCGGGGAAGCCTCTATGAACCTCGGGTCTGGCTACCTCCTGGTGAAAACTTGTCCTGTCACGACAACTGGCCATAGGTATGCCACCTAGGCCATGGTTTAGCGATGACGATTTGACTATGGGTCATTTTTTTAGCCGAGCTGGCGATTGGTCTTAGGCATATCTACTGTTGGTCGTCTTGACAGGACTCATGACGTTAGGGGTTGATCAGATCGCCAGAGGTAAAATGGCTTCCCCAAATTTCAAATAAAAAATAGAACTTTACGATATTAATTATGTGCGCCTTGTGAGCGCTATAGTAGTGTGTTATTTTGAGTGGTATATTGGTGTGTTATTTTGAAATTATATGAGTATAGAGAGTCTGTTGTGAATATGTATTGAGAATGTAAAAGGGTCTATATAATTCGAAAAGAGAGTTATAGTTTAAATTTTAAAACAGCGATAACATCGATATAAAAATAAATTAACAGTAAGTAAGTAATAAGTGATTGCATTTTTAAAACTTATTGAGCTGAATCCATTACACAAGAGAGAGAGATGTACCGAGTGCAGTTAAACTCTAGAAATCAAACACCGTACAAATATACGATTCCTAGTTGCTGAGAGAACCAACACCTCGGTTCACCAGTCTGGAAACCCTATATGATGATATGTCAAGGAAGGCACATTGTACAGAATGGTTTGATTGGGCCAAACGATACTATTCACCATTGAGTAGGAGATACTGTAAGAAACCATCCATTCACCAAATTACCGTATGTGGTCCAGGCTCAATACGAACTGTTGTCTTGGCAGACACCTAGGACGTCCTGTCACGTCCGTACAACAAGCCAGTAGAGAATCGTTCAGCAAGACACAACTTCAAAAGATTTGCAACAGATATTAAGAATTGCTTGGAACATATAATGATTGGTGACTTAACATAGTACGTCCCAGAAAAGATAAAGCAAGCAATGCCTCAGGTGTAGTAAATATAGCTTCTTTTGTCGGGTTTGTAAGATCTTTTGCAAATGCGTTCGTTAATTGAGAATAATTCATCGCACCCTCTTTATTTTTGCTTCCCGTGGAATTACCATCGCGAGGTACATCTTCATCATCTCCGTGTGGGACTAAAAAACAGAAGACCGAGGTCACATAAGGTCTGTTTTCTGTATGCCCGTCCTCATAACGCTGAAATCCACAAAACGGAGTAAAATGAAAAATCAGGAGACAATACCCTCCATACAGTCCAGAACTCTCTCCAATAGACCTTCCTTACATGTGTTCGGATTGTTTAAGAAAGTCCTTGGAAAGACGGGGTTTTGTATTAGAAGTTGAGTTTGAGTCAGAAAAGTATCTTAAGGAGTTTTATTAGCAGGGGTTACGATGAATCAGTGGCAGCAATGTGAAGATCATGATGGTAGTCTTTCAGGAAATAAACACGTTTTTGATTGTTTGTCCTCGTGATGTAAAGTATACGTTAGTATCTCACCAAAGTGATCACTGCCTCTTCATTAGAATGTAAGGAATAGAATAGAAAATATATGAAAATAAATTAATGAATAATAGAAATATATATATATATATATGTGTGTGACAATATAGTGGTAATAATGTGGTGAGGAGAGAAATAATCACACGACGAGTTGGAAGAGGAATCTGGAAGCCATCCGAGAGAGAGAGGGAGCGAGAGGGCTGTCCGCTGAACGACTGCCTTGTGTGGTCACCCCCGACTACCAAAATAGTCCCCAGGTGTTGACGGGCGGGCCCCTTTTGCCGCCCCTTTGGAATGTCGTGATGTCTAAAGTGTCTCGCTTTAGCTGCCCATCTCTCTCTCGTTGACTGTAGGTTTGTTTTATTAATCCTGGAAGAGCATATATTATGACATATATATATATAGAATGTGAGAATACATGTGTGTGTACCAAAAGTACATTATGAATACCACCGACCACAACTTTATGTTGATTTCTAGGCTAGGCGCTGTCACTTAACCACTTTAACATCTTAAGTAGAACTGCTCTTCACTGAAAGTTAATAACGAGTTTACAAAGTGGGAAGAGGAGCTTCTTTTTATTAGCATGAACATAAGCTTTCGGACACATCGTCCTTCATCAGATAAGAGTAATAAACGCGCTGAGGATCCATATATACACAAAGCTGAAAAGAAAATTTACATAACTGCAAAAGATAAAAGTATTTAAAGATAAAAATAAAAATAAGAACCAAATATGCTAAAAAAGAGATTATAGGGATTAAATGCTAATAAATCTGGACTAAGTACATATGCACTATGAATGGTGTTAATCAAGGGCAGGCAAATGCAACCTAAGGCTATTCACATAACATATGGTATTGTTCTGGTATATCTATATGCCTGTTGATGCTGTTTGTTTTTATTGACACAAATGCCTCTAGTAAAAGTCTTTGGTACTTATTATTGATATTGCTGTATAGAATGGATGGCTTTGATAGATTGAATGTATGACCGGTTTGTATAGAATGACTGTAAATAGGGGAATTTAGGTTTTTATTAGAGACGTTTCTGGAATGCTCAACCATTCTGATGGCGACGGATCTACCCGTCTCCCCGACATAAGTGGCATTACATTGGTCGCAAGAGACGGAATAGACAGCACCACCAGAACGGAGAGCACTCGCATGAAGGGAAGATCTGGTAATGGGGTGTCGGATTAGTGTGGCGATGTTAGGTGGGTTCTGGAAGTATGTTGTAATGCCATGGTGCCTTAAAAACCTGGCTATGGTGATAGACTGGGGGCAAAAAGGAAGGGAGCAAATATTTCTGTGTATAGCTGGAGCACTGTTGTGGTGAGGGTCATGCATGTGTTTAAGAATGAAGGGGGTCGGGTAGCCGGATTTGGATAAATATGAAAATATTTTAGCCTTTTCTATTGTTTGGAATAACGGGAGGGAACAATGAGTAAAGATACGTTTAGTGAGAGCTCTAACTGTATTGATTTTGTGTGATGTTGGGCAATGTGATCGGAAGTTTGTGTGGTGTGGGGGTGTGTTGTTTTTATAGTATACTGTGGTATGGAAACTGCTGGGGGTGCGTATGACTAGTGTATCTAGGAATGGTAGGACTGAGTGATTTTCTGTTTCATGGGTGAAGGCTATGTCTGGGTGGAAGGAGTTGAGGTCAGATAGGATGTGAGAGGCAGATACCTCACTTACCAAGCAAAAGGTATCATCGATGTACCGCCTCCATAGAAAGATGTCTGAAGAATGGCGTGAAGTGATCCATTGGTCTAGTGACCTCATGACAACCTCAGCCACCACGGTTGAGAGGGGGCTACCCATGGGGGAGCCCTTGGTCTGCTTGAAAAACTGGGTATCAAATGTGAAGGTGGACATGCCTAGGCATATGGAAGTGAGCTCGACAACCGTCTCCGCGGTGAGGGTGTCTAACAGGGGGGCATTTTCGAGGAAAGTGCGTAAACTATTAATGATCAAGGGGTGGGCAAGTGAGAGATATAGAGACGTTACATCGAAAGAAACCATTATGGACCTGGGGGGAGGTGTGAGGCTGGTGATATAGGACACAAACGAGGGGGAGTTTGCAATGGTATATTCCCATGGGGGAGACTGTAGAAGGGGGGTCAAGAAGTTGGACAAAAATTTTGACAGGGTATATGCCGGAGAGAGATGGTAAGATATGATTGGTCGGAGGGGAACATCGGGCTTGTGGATCTTTGGAAGGCCGTAAATGTAGGCTATTTGGGCGAGGTTAGCTGTGAAGTCGTTATATTGCTCTTTAGTGATCTGCTGAGACCTTTTTAATCTTAACAATAGCAAACGGAAATTCTTAACGGATGTTTTATGATCCTGTTCAGTGATGGCAGAAAAAATGGAGTGTTGGTCGAGAACGTTTTGCATTTTTTGCTTGTAAACTGTGGTGTTGAGAATTACGGTTTGTGAGCCTTTATCGGATTTTGTTATGACTATGTCTCTATTGCGTTTAAGACGGGAGATAACCCTGTTCATGGCTAGGGACGGTTTAGGGATATTGTAGGGTCGTTGAAGGGTGGAGGTGACAAAATGTCTGATCCTATGGGTGTCTTGGTGGTTAAGGCCTCTGAGAGCGGGTTCCACACCAGCTAAGATGCGAGGAATATCAGAAGGCCCAGGCAGTCTGTATTTTAGGCCCAATGCCAGAATCTCAGCATCAGCAGATGGCAAGACATAGTCCGAGAGGTTGACCACTCCTTGGGGTGACTGGGGAAGATGGGCTTCTACTAGATAGGCAGGGAAGTTGTACTTCTTGATCCAGTGATGAAGCTTGGAGTTGTGACGTTGCGTTATATCGTTCTTCTGGAGCCGAATGTCCCTTGTGATGGATTGCAACAGATCGGCCATTTCTGGATTGGTTAGTAGCTGAGAGACCAGAAAGATCAATCCCTTGACGGACTTAGAAATAAATCGGATATTGGAATGGCAACCTTTGATTCTAGACGATAACAGGTGGAGTTGGGCGCGGCGTATGACGACGGATGAAAATGGATTGCGAACAGGATCCCTGATTCGCAGGGATGGAGGTATAAAATCAGCCGTTTCACACAGTTTGTTAAACTTCAAATGGAGGCGCCATCTTGGCTCACACGCAAAAAATGCAAAACGTTCTCGACCAACACTCCATTTTTTCTGCCATCACTGAACAGGATCATAAAACATCCGTTAAGAATTTCCGTTTGCTATTGTTAAGATTAAAAAGGTCTCAGCAGATCACTAAAGAGCAATATAACGACTTCACAGCTAACCTCGCCCAAATAGCCTACATTTACGGCCTTCCAAAGATCCACAAGCCCGATGTTCCCCTCCGACCAATCATATCTTACCATCTCTCTCCGGCATATACCCTGTCAAAATTTTTGTCCAACTTCTTGACCCCCCTTCTACAGTCTCCCCCATGGGAATATACCATTGCAAACTCCCCCTCGTTTGTGTCCTATATCACCAGCCTCACACCTCCCCCCAGGTCCATAATGGTTTCTTTCGATGTAACGTCTCTATATCTCTCACTTGCCCACCCCTTGATCATTAATAGTTTACGCACTTTCCTCGAAAATGCCCCCCTGTTAGACACCCTCACCGCGGAGACGGTTGTCGAGCTCACTTCCATATGCCTAGGCATGTCCACCTTCACATTTGATACCCAGTTTTTCAAGCAGACCAAGGGCTCCCCCATGGGTAGCCCCCTCTCAACCGTGGTGGCTGAGGTTGTCATGAGGTCACTAGACCAATGGATCACTTCACGCCATTCTTCAGACATCTTTCTATGGAGGCGGTACATCGATGATACCTTTTGCTTGGTAAGTGAGGTATCTGCCTCTCACATCCTATCTGACCTCAACTCCTTCCACCCAGACATAGCCTTCACCCATGAAACAGAAAATCACTCAGTCCTACCATTCCTAGATACACTAGTCATACGCACCCCCAGCAGTTTCCATACCACAGTATACTATAAAAACAACACACCCCCACACCACACAAACTTCCGATCACATTGCCCAACATCACACAAAATCAATACAGTTAGAGCTCTCACTAAACGTATCTTTACTCATTGTTCCCTCCCGTTATTCCAAACAATAGAAAAGGCTAAAATATTTTCATATTTATCCAAATCCGGCTACCCGACCCCCTTCATTCTTAAACACATGCATGACCCTCACCACAACAGTGCTCCAGCTATACACAGAAATATTTGCTCCCTTCCTTTTTGCCCCCAGTCTATCACCATAGCCAGGTTTTTAAGGCACCATGGCATTACAACATACTTCCAGAACCCACCTAACATCGCCACACTAATCCGACACCCCATTACCAGATCTTCCCTTCATGCGAGTGCTCTCCGTTCTGGTGGTGCTGTCTATTCCGTCTCTTGCGACCAATGTAATGCCACTTATGTCGGGGAGACGGGTAGATCCGTCGCCATCAGAATGGTTGAGCATTCCAGAAACGTCTCTAATAAAAACCTAAATTCCCCTATTTACAGTCATTCTATACAAACCGGTCATACATTCAATCTATCAAAGCCATCCATTCTATACAGCAATATCAATAATAAGTACCAAAGACTTTTACTAGAGGCATTTGTGTCAATAAAAACAAACAGCATCAACAGGCATATAGATATACCAGAACAATACCATATGTTATGTGAATAGCCTTAGGTTGCATTTGCCTGCCCTTGATTAACACCATTCATAGTGCATATGTACTTAGTCCAGATTTATTAGCATTTAATCCCTATAATCTCTTTTTTAGCATATTTGGTTCTTATTTTTATTTTTATCTTTAAATACTTTTATCTTTTGCAGTTATGTAAATTTTCTTTTCAGCTTTGTGTATATATGGATCCTCAGCGCGTTTATTACTCTTATCTGATGAAGGACGATGTGTCCGAAAGCTTATGTTCATGCTAATAAAAAGAAGCTCCTCTTCCCACTTTGTAAACTCGTTATTAACTTTAACATCTTCTTGAAAAATTCGCTCAATTTCATAACTTTTCTTGTAAGATGATGTGGGATATCGAAGCCGCATCTGTACTGGTGAAATTAAAACCCGAAACCATGCCATACAGGTTTGCTTATGTCTGAATTTTCCAAAATTGGTGTTATGGCTCATTCTTCACAAACACCATTACCCGGGGCATTTTATTTATTTATTTATTTTTCTATAAAATTCCATATGTGAGAGTGACTCTTTTTTTTTAAAGCGATCAGGAGATAAATAATGGAACAGAAGACTGGAAACTATCCTAGTTAATTAAATGTGTTTCAATAACTATATATCAATACTAGCGGATGTGTGTGTACCCGGCTTTGCCCGGGTTTTACCCGAGTAAAGGTTTGTCTAGCGAACATTTGTTAAAACAATTCTCTATAAACTTATAAAAAAAAATAGATATATTTTGATAATTTGAAACTCGTAAATTTGAATCTCTCGATAAAGTGATCATTTTTTCCCGGTCCCTGTGTGCCGTGTCATCCTGAATTTTGCCTTTCCTAATTTTCTACATTACAAAATCATCGTTTTATCTAGTGAACATTTTTTCCCGGTCCCTTGAAAAATACTCGATAAGTTGAATAAAATCATGGTCGTTTATGGAAGATGGACGAAGTTCCCGGAGGTCATCTTGGGCAAGCCCCCGCGAGGCTTTTTTCTTGTCTACTTGGCACAGCTGTGTCACCAACTCTGCCCCCGCGCGCCAGGACCTCTTGACCCCTCTGATTGGTCGGTGGGTACTTGGACTGTCCATCCGGCCGGCGGCCGGACGATTACATTCTCTCGACAGGGGGTGGGGCAGACCTAAGCCTATCTCCGTCTCAAGGTGGCGCTGCTTGCGAGTTAAAGCTACAAATCTGCAAATAACTCTAAGGATATTCAAGATATTCAAGAAATTATTTTTCGAAAACCTTTCCGGGGATATACCTAATAATATCCCAAAATTTCACGGCGATTGGATGTATGGTTTTTGAATCTATAGAGTACACACACACGGACATTCATTTATATATATATAGATTAGTTGTTTATTCATGTTTCCACGATATTCAACTAAATAGATGTTGGTTATAATTTATGTATTGGAAAATACACGTAGTAGAATTATTATATTTTCTATGAGAATTATATAGGTTGCAAGTTGAATGTAGCCAATTCTAAGTTGTGTATATTTTGCATCGGTGCAGTTGAAGTTTTTATTTAAACAAAATATGATATTCATGTTTCCGGAGGCAAAATGTCTCTTTTCCAAGCCAGATGTTCCCGAGTCAGTCTCCGTATTGTCGCTTTTAGGTAGAACGTCTATCAGAATATATCACGTCTATATACTTCTACATAAACCTTTCAATCAAAGCCAAGATACGCCTTATTAATGGTTGTTAGGTATGTGGACATGTTTTGTCCATAAGTGTACTCGTATACATATAGTAATTTAAACCAACAACCGTATATTGTATAATACTTACAACAAGATTGTCATGTTGTATAGTGGAAACACATCAATTAATAATTATACGCATGATTGACATGTGTCATTACATCATCATATGTAATGTACTTTGTACAAACTGAGGATGAATAAATAAAACTATGTAATAGATTAAGAGCTGAGCTAAGCAAGAGATCGAGATAGAATTCCAACAACCCTAAAGAGGAATTTGGCAGGTCGTTCCATCAAGTTCATTGGCTGTAGAATACCGCAGACGCCCCATGCCCTTTGCACCCGCTCAAAGTCCAAACTCCCGCATACCTCACCCCTCGGCAAAGATATAGAAGACCTCTGCCCTAGCCGAAAAAAGAGTCACTTCACCATCAGCGTGAGCCCTCGTCGGTTGTACCAAGGACCACCTCATCGACCACGTAGAACAGTAAGAACTCTTCTATCTCCATCTTGCTCTTAGCTCGACTTTTATCTGTTCACGGAACTTTCCTACTACAACTGTGTCTCTTCGTTTTTTGTGTGTGGACATTCCCAAGCTTTCCAATCTGCCTCGACCACGACTGCCTGAACTCTGTAAAAACTGATAAAGGTCTTCCAAGGTGCAGAGAGGTACTAGAAAACTCTCCACGCTCTGACTGTCCCTCTCGGTTACTACAGGTTTGCCCCTCTCGGTTACCACACCATAGCGAGAGATCCTCGGTTATCACAGCTATAGCGAGAGTCGACAGGATACCTCATCACATATATATATATATATGGAAGTTTTGGCCTCTGGTTTGACGTCTATTTTGACAGGAGAGGCGACCCTTGTCTCTTTAGATGTATATATGTTATATAAAAAATATTTTATTTAAAATTTTATTTCATAGATTCAAATATTCTGTTTATATCTACTACCAGATGTCGGGACTTTCCCTATATAAAACCGATTGTTGTTGTTTCCCGATGGCCGGCTCAAACTTTTTGTAAATTATGTAAATAAGTTTTTCACTTTTTTTATTCTTACGCCTTAAGCCAGGCAGTACTTTTATCAAATTTTTATTTATTCCTTTAGTTCAATTAAAGCAATTACTGATATCAAAACTATTTTAATTATTATACTTTCAAGATTTTAACTACGACTGCATTACCATAGAATAATTCTCAAGATAATCAAAAATCAAGCAGAAAATCTTTTTATTTTATAATATATCTATATTAATAAGACATATATTGGTTGAATAAAAATATTTAATTGCCAATATTTCGGTTGGCTGAACACACCTCGTATGAAAAAATAAATCCCGGAATTCAAATTCAAGAGTGAAAGAGCGCTAGCAGTTTAATAGAAAACTTTTTTTCTAACCACTCCATGAGATCCACAGTCATTTACTCTGCCGGAAAAACACCTTTCAGGAAATTGAATTTGTCCCAATATTATTCTAAGAAATTATTTCTAAATTTTTCTCTCTAAATTAAATTTAAAACAACCTCTAAAGTCAACACAAACTTTTCGTAATAATAAAAAAGAATAAATAAATATCCTCATATTTAATTTAATAAAAAGTTAATAATATTTTCATAGAAGAAAAAATTGGAGCTAAGAAGGCTGAAATGTGAACTTTATGTAAATATACTCAGTGATGTAGATAATATTTCGAATATATAACTTTATTTTTCAAAAAGGTCACAAGTTTTTCTCTAAAAAGTGTAACGAATGGTCAGTCAATTTACATATTTTTATTTACAACTTCAATAAGTAACAAGAGTAAAAGTAAACAAAGATATTTACATTTGCTATCTTGACTCCTGGTCAGTGCTGTGGCCCTCACAGATATGGTCCCCTGATGTCCTGCAGCTCTCCAGCAGTCTTTCTATGGCCTCTCCTGGTGGCTCCTCGATAAAATGGTCCCCTGGCCTTGATCCATTCTTATCTGTCAGGTCTCCAGTCATCTGCTCTAGGTCGTTCTCCTGGATCTCTTCTATGGTCGTCGTATCTCTGTGCTCCATGTCCGGTGTTCCACCTTCCTCGTCTTCACACGCCAGCTCCCTACATCGTTCCAACAATCGATCCATGGCTTCTATTTCTTTATTTCTCTGGAACTTATCGTGAGGTTCATTCTTCTTTTCTGTTGAGATAATTTCCATGGTCTTTTTTAGCACGCTAAGAAGGCTGATATGTGAACTTTATGTAAATATACTCAGTGATAATATTTTAAAAATATATAATAATAATAACAGTAAAATAGTGTAGAATAATTATGTGTTTAGATAGCTCATATATATATATCGGTGTGTGTGGTCATCTACCCAATTTTTTAACTATTTTAAAGTAAGTTTTACAATAGTGTGTCTTTCATAATAAGATTTATGGTAAATAATAATATTGTAACAAAGTATTTATTAATTTTATTATTTTTATCAACAGAGTGATTATTTTTATGTTTATATTTTGCTACTCTGTAAATTTCCCTCGTGGCTTATCTTTTGTTTACCATTCATAGTTTGTTCTTGCCTGAAATAAATTGCTGCCTTATCCCGAAGTTGGTCTTCCCTAATTTTCCACGTGGCATTTTGGTGGAGATGCTGGGTAAATTAGGGAAGACAAACTGAAGATCGCCGAAAAGACCTAGAGGCCATGGGTTCTGTGATCTACATTTTCGGAGAGTGGCTCCAGGATTCCACCGACGTGTCAAAGCCAAGACTTCCCTCCAAGATGACGATGTCCCTATAGGCGATACGACGACAAAGCTGCTCTTCACGCCGCAAGAAAAAGGACGCAAAGGTACTAGGGACAAAGTTCCAAGACTTTGATGGAATCCTTGGCAGAAGCACGTCAGATCCATGTCAGTATCTACAATAATTGCTAGCTGTGGGTCACAGCTCCCATAGGGAAGAAGCTATGTAACAAATTATTTATGATTTTTATTAACAGAGTGGTCATTTTTATGTTTATATTTTGCTACTCTGTAAATTTCCCTCGTGGCTTATCTTTTGTTTACCATTCATAGTTTGTTCTTGCCTGAAATAAATTGCTGCCTTATCCCGAAGTTGGTCTTCCCTAATTTTCCACGTGGCAATATATAATAATAATAATTCTGTTGACCGTATATGGCGCTGAGTTTGTTGTTGACAAACATTAATATAGCATGCACAAACATATGTCCTAAAAATATATTTCAAAAAGAGATAGTTTAATCTTTTTTTTTTTTTAAGAAAAATAATAGTTTTTCACATTTAAAAAAAGCTCTTTAAAATAAGATAAATTATTATTTATACATGATTATCTCGCAGTCAAAGAATGTGACAATAACGATGTTATTAAAATGCTCTCAATTGTAGCTAAATGTCTTGAGCAGAAAGTTTCAGATCAAGATGCTTCGAAGAAACGTGTTCTTGTAACCAAAGTCAAAAAAAGACTTCAGAATTCTTCATCTCCAGAATGTCTATCTCCAACCTCCCAACCTGTCAAATTCCAGCAGAATTGCATGACCCAATCATCCATCACGACAGTGGCGTCCAAACGGACCACCAGCGAAGTCTAATATGTAAATAAAAGGTTAGATAGTTGACTGCGAGATAATCATGTATAAAATAATAATTTATCTTATTTTAAAGAGCTTTTTTTTAATGTGAAAAACTATTTTTTTTTTCTTCTTTTTGAAAAAAAAAAAGATTAAACATCTCTTTTTGAAACACATTAATAGTGAAGCGATGCAGCAGAGAAATAGAAGAGAAGACGTGGGGAAGCCAAGAGAGAAGGTATGCCGGGGCTCCCCCAGGGAAGTGTGGATTGACAAATTCCAGAGGGGGGGTGGCAGACGGTAGACGGGAGTCCAGCTGACGCCGCCGCCGGGAAGGGATCAGCCGAGGCCAGCTGGTGCCGCGGTGGAAGGAAGTCGGCCGGCCTGCCGGGAGATTGGTGTGTGCCGACCAGACATGGCAGTCTGGGGGAAGAAGTCTGTCTGGTGACAACGGAACCTGCAGCAAGGAGAACGGCGGTGGTGGCAACAGACGCAGCAGGTGGGCACCGAACGTGTGGCCGTATGGACTGACCGGGAAGACGGTAGCGGAGAAGGATCCCTCTAGTGGCGGACATTGAAGGCAAGTTAATCTTCTACTGTATAGTTACTTATCTACTCTTTTAAGCTCTTGTAATAAATATACCGCACTAAGCTGTATCCTAAAGAATCCACATTGTCTTCTCAGTAAACCTTGAACGCAAACATCGACGGCTGAGAAGCGTCGTAACAATATGTTATAATACCTTGATAAGGGTTGGCGTTAATCCAACTGAAATATTGGTAAAATAAATGATATTTTGATCCAATTTTGATCCCGGGAATTCAGGAGTACATAAAAACGAATAAACGCCGTTAAGATGCTAATAATATGTACATTTAAATATTAGGAGAGATTTTGCCTATTGCTTGATATTAGAATATTTTATTAAGTTAGTTTGTTATTTTTGCATATTGACTATTGTTTGTTTAATATTAAAAATTATCATATTGACTGTAACTTTTATTTATTATATAAAAAAACAAAGGCCAGAACAAAAATTAATAAAAAATACGAAAGCCATTGTTTACATACAGTAACGCTAATTTTGTAAAGTTTTTTTTTTAATTGCGTTGTGTGCACTTACCGTAACTTAGTAATATAAATTTCTCTCTCAATACTTTTGTAAAAAAAAAAAGTGACACTCGTATAAAATGATATTTAAAAAAAAGTATGCAAGCAACTTGAAAAGAAATGCAGAACGCTCATTGGTCGCTTAATTGGCCTCGTGTTGTTACTTCGCCTCGTATTTACTCCGCGTAAAAAAAAAGTTATTCAAATGAAAAAAAAAAAAGAAATAGCCAAAAATGCGAATCAAAATGTAGCCGAAAATTTTCCTCAGGTTTATGAAAAGTAACATGCAAAATTTGGTATCAATTGGTTCAGTAGTTTTTGAGTTTATCGCGAAACAGACAGACATTGACTTTTATATAAAGAGAGATATGCCTTTTTAATTAAAGATAATAATAAAAGTATAGGTAAACAAAATTTGGTGGCATTGGACAGCTACATGAATTCGTAAATGAGAAAAGAACATATAAAAACTTCAATCAATTTTATAGATATATATACAACTGTCTTTTGAACTGGGAAAGAGAGGGAAGGAAATTTTGAGAGAATTGCTTTTGTATGTTTGTCTTTTTTCTCTTTTCTCCTTGTATATAACCAATTTGATATAGTGTTAGAAATGTATTGACGCAAATATCCCTGAGTTTGGGATATCGTGTTATAGGATGTTAATAAAGAATCTATACATTTATATATTATTATCCATCTGAATATAATAGAATATTTTATTTTTGAGCTAATTTATTCTCACACAGTTATATCAAACGAATTTCTGCAATTATAAAATTTACATTCATGGACAAAACTTAAGGAAATTGTACCTTTCAGCATGTATATCGGGATTCAGACAATAACTCTGAATGATATTACAGTGACCTTTATTGAAGATACACGAGATAACCAAGTGTGAACAAAATTGCCTCTGTCTCCTTCAAAAAAAAAAATATAGACGTCTGGCAATATAAAAGACTTTTCACTTCCTCAAGTTTTGCCTATGAGTGTAGTTCGTTATGCCAAATAAAAAGATTGGTCCGATTCAGATAAAATGTCTAAACTGTATACTGTGGTTATAGGCTAGGGCGCTCATCAGAGGTGTCGATTTGTTATTATCCTACACTTGGAGGTTTTTTACGTAGAATCTGCAAAAAAAAAAATGTTCTAAACGCCTAAATTCATTAGCTAAAACATCCTAAACATTGTTAGCTTCCATCAAGCGAGTTCGACTCTCTCTTTTGGTGACTATATATACAAATATGATATTATAACACTATGCGGCGCTGAGTTTGTTTATGCAAAATTGTAATGCCTTGATAAAGGTTTGGCGTTCAGCCAACCGAAATATTGGCAAATAAATATTTTATTAAATCCAATATATGCCTTTTTATTATCTAATATATATAAATATTCTACAATTTTATATCTGTCAGTGACCATCACTCGCAGTTTTTCCAGTGACCTTCCAGTACTTTTCTTCACCCTTTCTAGCCAGATCATTGCAGGTCTTCCTCTCTTCCTTCAATTTTCGAGTATTTTAGTAAATTATTAAATAAACTTTTATTGCACAGATCATTATTCATTTTTTAAAGCGAGAACTATTTTTAATATTCTTTATTATATTTGTTGAAGATGTTTCAATCTCCCATGTACTTTTTCAATATAAGAGACTCGTAGTAAATTTTTGAAGAAAAATGCTTTATTGATATTTTAACGAACACACACATAGTACAGTCAGTTTTATCAAAATACGATTCTCTCGTCAATCCCAAGTACGATCAAAATACGAATAATATTTTGCTAAAAGATGTCCGTAGTGTTCGTTGAAGTATTAAGAAAGTATTACGTCTAGAATCCAATATACACTTTTTGTATTGGTATTTTTATATGAATCTTTGTGGCGTTCTGCGCAGATATTTTCTAAACCTCCATTGTTTTGGTTCAATTTTAAAAGGAATATGCAACTTTTCTACACATGAATATCGTCTTGTTAAAATGTAAATATGCAAATATGTATGGTGGTGGTGTTTTGTCTTCTCTCGGACGCAATAGTATGGACTGGAAATTCTTGTTTGTGCTGCTCCATGGAATGAAAGAGCCCATTGTCGGTTAGTTCGCCACATTTCCCTGCAGGACCTCACAGCTATCGTATAGGTCCTGGGACTCACAAATTTCCCACCGTCTTACAGGACAGTCCCCTACTTGTACTGCTTCTCCCACCCACCACGTAGAGGAAGGGTTAGACTTCTAGGTGGGCCAAATATGTATAAATAGAAGGTATATGGAACTGACTGGTCAATATGACAATTGTAGTGTTTCTTATTGCCTCAAAATTTCAGACAACCACAAAGACTTTATTTAGACAATACCACCAAACTTTAACACACACCTTATATATATCCTTTTTTTTTTCATATTTACATAACCTTTCTTTTGACTTATTCAAATTATACATATTTACATATGTACATTAAAAAAATTCTCCACATTGAATATAGGCAAAAGATATTTTGAACTTAATTCTATTGACATTATGTGGCGCTGAGTTTGTTGTTGACATTAATATGTTATAATACCTTGAAAAAGGTTGGTGTTGAGCCAACTGATATAATGGTAAATAAATTATATTTTGATCCAATATATGCCTTTTTAATTAAATATTTACATATTTACGGAATTTTTCTTCCTTAAAAAAAAGGAACAAATCGGCATATATGGAATCATTACAATAATTAAAAAGGCAAATGCTGACCGCTTAAATGAGTATTTATAATAGAAAGTTTTCTATTAGAATAAAATCAAGTAAATGATTTATTTTTTTTATTCTCTAGGATATCCTTATATAAATTTCTTGAAAATCAAGACAAACCAAAAATACATATGCGTTTCTGGCTGTTAACCCTTTGTCAACGTGTTGCAGGCTATATCTCACCTTTTTGCCAAAGATGGGGGTCAAAAGAGGCTTTTTTATAAGTAAGTAAAATGCATGTAACCCAATTATGTTCTTGAATACGCTTTGAAAAGTGAAAATATCTATTTGAAAATAAAAAAATGTGATATTTTTTCTATAAATGACTATTGCCCTCAATGCTATTCATTTAAGCGATCAAAATATGCTTTTCTAATTATAATAAACAGAATATTTTATATATGAAATTATTGTTTTGTAAATAGAGCAATCCATAAATAGATCTTTAATTAAAAAGGCGTATATTGGATCAAAATATCATTTATTTTACAAATATTTCAGTCAGCTGAACGACAACCTTTTTTCAAGGTATTAAAATATCTATATAATACAAATGAAAACACCAAAACGTGAATGTTTCTTTTCACAAATAAATCAAACTTTTACTGTCCTTATCGCAGTAAGGGCAGTAGAAGTTTGATTTATTTGTGAAAAGAAACATTCGCGTTTTAGTGTTTTCATTTGAATTATAAAGATGGCGGGTTATTGCTTTGTATTAAAACATATTTATGTCAACAACATTATGTGGCGCTGAGTTTGTTGTTGACATATGTTATAATACCTTGAAAAAGGTTGGCGTTCAGCTAACTGAAATATTAGTAAATATATTATATTTTGATCCAATATATGCCTTTTTGAGAGATTAGAGATATATGAAAATATATAAATAAACATTCAAGATTTATTATTAAATATTTGGTATTAATAAGAGATTATGCTCTTAATTTGAATGTGAATCTCCCCCTTTAAAGAGAATTTTCCAACTTAGGTGAGAGAAAACGAAACAAACAGAGTCCATATTTCAATTTTGGCCAACTTCATTTAGAAAGACGACCCAGCTAATCTTGGTCAAATTTTAAAGTTTGCCATCCTATCGCAGAGAAATTCAGCCCTCCGCTCACTGATTGTTTGGCGGCCTGAAACTTGAGCGCTCCGGCTCAGGTGTGGCGAACCCTTCAAGAATTCCAATAGCATCTTCTTGCCAATGGAATTTTAATCTTTACCCTATAATTATATCCTAAATTGTTTATTTACGTTAATTATAATTATATTAATTATATTTTAATTATAATGATTCCCCCTTCATGTTTACTATTTTCTTAAATATTCTGTTGATTTTTTGTATTGATTTGAAATTATGTATCTATCTATAAAATTTGTGAAATCTATGTGTAAAGAGAGACAATAGAAAATTAGCTTAATTTTGCTGACAAATTTTCAATACATGTGAAACATATATTATCAACAATAATGAGTAAATGAAAAGGTTTATGATATTTAAGAGGAAATAGTAAACATAAAGTGGATTCATTAATATAATTAAAATATCATTAATATAATTATAATTAACGAAAATAAGTAAGTTGGGATATAATTATAGGGTAGAGATTAAAATCTAGGCTCCACACTCCCCCCGCCAGCCATGTGTAGGCGTTCTTTCCTCCAGCTCTGCACGCTGCCTGAATCCCTATGAAGCAGGCGAGCTGGAGTTGGACCTTTATATCCAGCAGCCCTACTCCACCGACGGACACAGGACGGGCCAGTAGACCTCAAGGGAGCCAGGCGGCGCGATGGCAGTATCCCAGATGAACCGCGTCAGCCTAGCCTGATATTTAGCGATATTGGCATCGCCGGGCAAGTGACCCTGCGGATGGTCAGCCGCAAAGCTATCCATGATGCTATTCCAGCCGTGACGGGGGATCATGATAGAATATGCTCCCGTTTTATCCCTGCTTCTTCAGTATCCTTGAAGAGATTTTCAGGAACTCTATAAAATATTTTGTCCAGCTGCTGAAGAGCCTTAGATTTCTCTCCCTCTGTCTCCTGATGAGGGCAATTTCCCTGTGGATTTGAGACTGTAGGTATACTCAGGTTAGGTGTAGTAACCTTGGGAGCAGGGTCTCTTTGTATGGGGTTGTGGCGGTGGTGTTGGGAGGATGGAGACAGCGGTGGAGTAGTAACTTTGTTGGCAAATATGTCCTTCGACTCGATCAAGCTTCCCGCTGCTGATGTAATTGAGGCAGGTCTTAAGAAGTGCGGTGTCTGGGTGGGTGAAAGGATTAGCACTGGATTCTTCTGGAAAGTGGGCTGCGAGGTGGCCTGAACCTCCCTGTCCTTCCTGGGGCAGCTGGCTCGCCGATGCCCTTGAAGGTAACACAGGCTGCCTTTTATGCCATACGAGATGTATGCTGGAGTCGATTCCCCTTTTGAATTGATATCCAATTTCCTAAGGAGTTGATTCATCTTCATTCCTTCATTCATCAACAACATGAAGACCTCCCTGTTGACTGTGGTCCAGGAGTAGCTCTCGTAGGTCACAACCTCGAATGCCAGGGAGACATCCCGGCAGTATGGCTGCAGGATTTCAATGATTTATTCTTCCCTCACCGCAATGGGCAGATTCCTAATGACAATCTTTTCCGCCTTTTTTCTATAGGGGAATGTCTTGAGGATGGTGTCGCCGATGGTAAGCCCCTCTTCGACCATACACACCGCCTTCTCAATAGTTGCCAGTCCGACCAAGACATGGCCAGACATATTCACTAGCTGGTAGACTGATCCTTTTCCCAGTATTTCCTCCAAAGCTTTCATGTGTGGTGTGTCGATTTATTAGTCCAGCGATGGCTCAGAAAGTATTTCAAAGTTAGTGTTTTATTGGTATTACTTATTATACTTTTTAATTGGTTTAATGAATTTAAATTTGTAAAAAAAACAACCTTGAAGATGAACCTCGTTCAGGTCGACCACCAACAGCAGTGACCCAAGAAAAAATTGAGCTGGTAATATTGTATGAGAGAAAGTCTATGAACAAAATTCCTTGTATACAGGAGCAAAAGACAGAATGAATTTCATGGAAAAACAACATATAACAATATTAATATAAAGCGATACCACGCCATCTATATATATAGAAAATAAAAGCATTAAAGCGCGAATGTTTCTTTTGCACATAAAACAAACTTCTACTGTCCTTGCTGCGATGAAAAAAACATTGGGAGGGCCTGGCTAATCAGTGGTGAACCTTCCAAGCGGTTTCGCCAATTTAATCTCCCAGATCACTTTTTAGAGCTCTAATACTGTATTGGACGATTCTGGTTATATATGCTACACTGAAGGGTGAAATCTTAGAAATGGTATACAAGCAAACTATAGACAATAATTTTTAGAACAGTCGAATTATATATACATATCTGCATTGAGCAATGCTCTTCCGTAAACAATAGGAAGAAACATATAATAATATAGAAGACATGAGTAACAAAAAACAAGTATGTACTTGATTCCACCATTAGGTAAGTCTAAATATACAAGGAAATTATATATATATATACAAATAGTAGAACATGAGGCAAGTAAGATTGTTTAAAACCAAGAAAAGGACCAGACAAGTATTCACCATTTGAAAAACTTTTATATTTTTTCTATTACGATTCTATCTCTCTCTCTTTTCGGCGTCGGCCTCCATCCCGAGGCAATGAAGTTGACCAGCGTAGCGAAGGCTACCATCTACAAGTACCATCTTGGTCTTGCGGTGGGTAACACCAGCCAACACATCGACCTGCCCACTCTGTGGGAAAGAACTCTCGCAGTCCATCGGTGGCGGAGTCTTTCCCGCGGTGGGCGCCACCAATGAAGACCTTGTATATATTTATATATATATACTAGCCGAATGACCCGGGCAACGCCCGTGTTTTACCCGATTGAATGTTTTGATTCAAATACTATTTGTTACAATTATAAATTGTGGTCATGTGGCCTAGTGGTCATGGCATCTGCCCGGTAAGCGGAAGGTCGTGGGTTCGATTCCCATCCCTTGACACTTTTTTTATTTTATCCATTCTGACCAAAATCTATCCGTGAATTTCACACAGTGAACTTCACACAGACAGAATAAGGCAATTATATAAGTAGATGTATATTTATCAATTATTTTTATACATTTATATTATTTATTCCTATATTTATCATTATATAATCTTATTTATTTATATATTCGTAAAACGAAAATTGGAATTATACCGCGAATGTTTCTTTTATAAAAATCGAAATTTATTTTCAAAGAGAAATAGCGACATTTCTAACTTTGAGGATGAGGTATGGAAAGGTGAAACATGAAGAGTAATGGCGAACGGAAAAACAAAAAGTGTCCAGGGGCGTTCGCCATTACTCTTCATGTTTCACCTTTCCATACCTCATCCTCAAAGTTAGAAATGTCGCTATTTCTCTTTGAAAATAAATTTCGATTTTTATAAAAGAAACATTCGCGGTATAATTTCAATTTTCGTTTTACAATCATCAGCCGCGTTATATTGTATTTTATATATTCGTATTTATTCAATTCTGCATTTAACCTTATATAATCTTATATGGACCTTGTAATAAAGTAGTTTCAATCTCTCTCTCTCTCTATATATATATATTTATTAATTTATTATCCTCACATATAGATTGGACATGCGTCGGACCTGGAGTCTGTTGTTGGGTGCTGCGCTACCTGGAGTATAGGAGCTCTATTTATGCTTCCTTTCTTCCTTTGGTGAATCTGTATAAGACCGGTGGTCTTAATAAAGCTTTTTGTGTATATATAGATATAGATATTTTTAATTGTTTTCTAGACTTTATATAAGAATCTGGAGTATGACTATTTGATATAATATGTAAAAATAATGCAAAAATCAAATTGTACAGAGCCTAGGTTGATAAATAAAGAAAAAGTGTCTCCTAATCATGCTACTGAAAATTTCTGAATGTTAGCGCCATCTGTCGGAATAAATATAACCTAAGCGTTAATTGTTATAATTATTCCAGCATATTGGCTTAATTCCTCTGTTGGTGAAAATCAATATAAGCCATATATATGCAATATATGCAAACCAAGGATGTTCTTCTGGAAACGTTCAAGCAATTTCCATGATTTCTTTCACACACCTTCGCAACAATATTGTAATAAAGTATTTATTTATAAAGGTCGCCTCTCCCGTCAAAATAGACGTCATAACTAGACGCCATCTATTGACCGTCACCGCAAACTAGCGGCCACAGGTCGGTGACAAAGCCACAACACCAGCTTCGGCAAACTTAGAAGCGTTCGCCTGGAAACCATGGTTTCGGGCTAATGGCCCTCGTCAGTCTAGGGCGGACTTTATTCCATGAGATCCATACGGGATCCAATGGAATCCTCACAATCTGCCAAAGAGGTGTTTAGCTGGCTAAGTGGCTAGGCCAAATCTACGGCTAAAATATAGATGGAAATTTTGCCGCGAGGTTATTCATCTATAAAGGTTGCCTCTCCCGTCAAAATAGACGTCAAAACTAGACGCCATGTCACCGACCCGAGGCCGCTAGTTTGCGGTGAAGGTCAATAGATGACATCTAGCTTTGACGTCTATTTTGACGGGAGAGGCGACCTTTATAGATGAATAACTTCCCGACAAAATTTCCATCCAAGTATTAATTATTTTATATACAGATGATCTATTTTGATAGTCTGTAAATTTGCCTCATTACTTTATATATTTTTAAATTTGTTTTGCATCATCATAAATTGCCGTATCATTCTGAATTATGTATCTTTCATAATTTTCTCTACGTTACAATATAAACAAAAAAATGTTGTCGCGCGTGGTCCCTCCTGGTTCTTCGCGACGACGCCGCTTCTTCTCTCGTGAATCACCCACCCGGCTCCCGTTGCTCTCCCTCTGCAACTCTACCCTGCAGACCACCCAAGGACGTCCTGAGAACCACTACTTAAGTGGATCTCTTTTCCTCTGGCAGTATCTCTCGGCCTTACCACTGGTGAGGGGACACGAGATACTCACCAGAAGAGTAGCTACAGTGATGTTGGCGAGAGAGTCATAACAGCAACCGGCACAAGGCTTCTAACACTCCTCCTCTTTTATTGTCATTTCTACCTCACATTACATATAATTAGAATAACATTCAACAGGTATTTACAATTATTTACACACCAGAGCCAATATAAGCATATATTTACAAATATTTGCTCCAGGAAACTGGACCGCAGCAGTCTGCGATATCCACACCAGTTCCAGACGGAAATAGGCGAAAGCGCCATCTATTGGCGGAGGTTGTAGGTGTTTTGAGGCCTTTATACGCGACAATATATTTGACCTTGATACCGAGATGTGAAATCCCACTACTTACACCATTTAAGTTCGATCAGTATTTTGAATATAATGGCGCAACGGTGCATATTTGCATATTCCCCCTTATTCTCCGAATATAGCACAGTGAGGTTCTATCGTCTGGTTATCCTTATAAATTGAAAGTGACCATGAAAACAAACAGTGCATCCCGTCTTTTAACAGAACAACTGAAAGCATTGCAGAACAAAATCTTTCGGAATTGCTTTCAGAATGTAAAAGCATTTGCATAAGTGAGTACAAAATGTTCCAAAAATATTTTGAAATGTTAAATATGTATCACATGTTTCTTAATTTTTTTTATAAAAAAAAAACATTTATTATCTCAAAATAGAAATATTTTTTAGACAAATAAAATATATATTTTATATACAAATATTTGCATGGTCCCTTCAATACTTGTTCTGCGGTACAACTACTACAATAGGAAGGATACAAAGATTATTATGGTCCCTGGGTACAACCACTACAATAGGAAGGATACAAAGATTATTATGGTCCCTGGGTACAACTACTACAATAGGAAGGATACAAAGATTATTATGGTCCCTGGGTACAACTACTACAATAGGAAGGATACAAAGATTATTATGGTCCCTGGGTACAACCACTACAATAGGAAGGATACAAAGATTATTATGGTCCCTGGGTACAACCACTACAATAGGAAGGATACAAAGATTAGTATGGTCCCTGGGTACAACTACTACAATAGGAAGGATACAAAGATTAGTATGGTCCCTGGGTACAACTACTACAATAGGAAGGATACAAAGATTATTATGATCCCTGGGTACAACTACTACAATAGGAAGGATACAAAGATTATTATGGTCCCTGGGTACAACTACTGCAATAGGAAGGATACAAAGATTATTATGGTCCCTGGGTACAACTACTGCAATAGGAAGGATACAAAGATTATTATGATCCCTGGGTACAACTACTACAATAGGAAGGATACAAAGATTATTATGGTCCCTGGGTACAACTACTACAATAGGAAGGATACAAAGATTATTATGATCCCTGGGTACAACTACTACAATAGGAAGGATACAAAGATTATTATGGTCCCTGGGTACAACTACTACAATAGGAAGGATACAAAGATTATTATGATCCCTGGGTACAACTACTACAATAGGAAGGATACAAAGATTATTATGGTCCCTGGGTACAACTACCACAATAGGAAGGATACAAAGATTATTATGGTCCCTGGGTACAACTACTGCAATAGGAAGGATACAAAGATTATTATGGTCCCTGGGTACAACTACTGCAATAGGAAGGATACAAAGATTATTATGGTCCCTGGGTACAACTACTACAATAGGAAGGATACAAAGATTAGTATGGTCCCTGGGTACAACCACTACAATAGGAAGGATACAAAGATTATTATGGTCCCTGGGTACAACTACTACAATAGGAAGGATACAAAGATTATTATGATCCCTGGGTACAACTACTACAATAGGAAGGATACAAAGATTAGTATGGTCCCTGGGTACAACTACCACAATAGGAAGGATACAAAGATTATTATGGTCCCTGGGTACAACCACTACAATAGGAAGGATACAAAGATTATTATGGTCCCTGGGTACAACTACTACAATAGGAAGGATACAAAGATTAGTATGGTCCCTGGGTACAACTACTACAATAGGAAGGATACAAAGATTAGTATGGTCCCTGGGTACAACTACTACAATAGGAAGGATACAAAGATTATTATGGTCCCTGGGTACAACCACTACAATAGGAAGGATACAAAGATTATTATGGTCCCTGGGTACAACTACTACAATAGGAAGGATACAAAGATTAGTATGGTCCCTGGGTACAACTACCACAATAGGAAGGATACAAAGATTATTATGGTCCCTGGGTACAACCACTACAATAGGAAGGATACAAAGATTATTATGGTCCCTGGGTACAACTACTACAATAGGAAGGATACAAAGATTATTATGGTCCCTGGGTACAACTACTACAATAGGAAGGATACAAAGATTAGTATGGTCCCTGGGTACAACTACTACAATAGGAAGGATACAAAGATTATTATGGTCCCTGGGTACAACTACTGCAATAGGAAGGATACAAAGATTATTATGGTCCCTGGGTACAACTACTGCAATAGGAAGGATACAAAGATTATTATGGTCCCTGGGTACAACTACTGCAATAGGAAGGATACAAAGATTAGTATGGTCCCTGGGTACAACTACTGCAATAGGAAGGATACAAAGATTATTATGGTCCCTGGGTACAACTACTGCAATAGGAAGGATACAAAGATTATTATGGTCCCTGGGTACAACTACTACAATAGGAAGGATACAAAGATTATTATGATCCCTGGGTACAACTACTGCAATAGGAAGGATACAAAGATTATTATGGTCCCTGGGTACAACTACTACAATAGGAAGGATACAAAGATTAGTATGGTCCCTGGGTACAACTACTACAATAGGAAGGATACAAAGATTATTATGGTCCCTGGGTACAACTACTACAATAGGAAGGATACAAAGATTAGTATGGTCCCTGGGTACAACTACTACAATAGGAAGGATACAAAGATTATTATGATCCCTGGGTACAACTACTGCAATAGGAAGGATACAAAGATTATTATGGTCCCTGGGTACAACTACTACAATAGGAAGGATACAAAGATTATTATGGTCCCTGGGTACAACTACTGCAATAGGAAGGATACAAAGATTATTATGGTCCCTGGGTACAACTACTACAATAGGAAGGATACAAAGATTAGTATGGTCCCTGGGTACAACTACTACAATAGGAAGGATACAAAGATTATTATGGTCCCTGGGTACAACTACTACAATAGGAAGGATACAAAGATTATTATGGTCCCTGGGTACAACTACTACAATAGGAAGGATACAAAGATTATTATGGTCCCTGGGTACAACTACTGCAATAGGAAGGATACAAAGATTATTATGGTCCCTGGGTACAACTACCACAATAGGAAGGATACAAAGATTATTATGGTCCCTGGGTACAACTACCACAATAGGAAGGATACAAAGATTATTATGGTCCCTGGGTACAACTACTACAATAGGAAGGATACAAAGATTATTATGGTCCCTGGGTACAACTACTACAATAGGAAGGATACAAAGATTATTATGGTCCCTGGGTACAACTACTACAATAGGAAGGATACAAAGATTATTATGGTCCCTGGGTACAACTACTGCAATAGGAAGGATACAAAGATTAGTATGGTCCCTGGGTACAACCACTACAATAGGAAGGATACAAAGATTATTATGGTCCCTGGGTACAACTACTACAATAGGAAGGATACAAAGATTAGTATGGTCCCTGGGTACAACTACTACAATAGGAAGGATACAAAGATTATTATGGTCCCTGGGTACAACTACTACAATAGGAAGGATACAAAGATTATTATGGTCCCTGGGTACAACTACTACAATAGGAAGGATACAAAGATTATTATGGTCCCTGGGTACAACTACTACAATAGGAAGGATACAAAGATTATTATGGTCCCTGGGTACAACTACTACAATAGGAAGGATACAAAGATTATTATGGTCCCTGGGTACAACTACTACAATAGGAAGGATACAAAGATTATTATGGTCCCTGGGTACAACTACCACAATAGGAAGGATACAAAGATTATTATGGTCCCTGGGTACAACTACCACAATAGGAAGGATACAAAGATTATTATGGTCCCTGGGTACAACTACTACAATAGGAAGGATACAAAGATTATTATGGTCCCTGGGTACAACTACTACAATAGGAAGGATACAAAGATTATTATGGTCCCTGGGTACAACTACTACAATAGGAAGGATACAAAGATTATTATGGTCCCTGGGTACAACTACTGCAATAGGAAGGATACAAAGATTAGTATGGTCCCTGGGTACAACCACTACAATAGGAAGGATACAAAGATTATTATGGTCCCTGGGTACAACTACTACAATAGGAAGGATACAAAGATTATTATGGTCCCTGGGTACAACTACTGCAATAGGAAGGATACAAAGATTATTATGATCCCTGGGTACAACTACTACAATAGGAAGGATACAAAGATTATTATGATCCCTGGGTACAACTACTACAATAGGAAGGATACAAAGATTATTATGGTCCCTGGGTACAACTACTGCAATAGGAAGGATACAAAGATTATTATGGTCCCTGGGTACAACTACTGCAATAGGAAGGATACAAAGATTATTATGGTCCCTGGGTACAACTACTGCAATAGGAAGGATACAAAGATTAGTATGGTCCCTGGGTACAACTACTGCAATAGGAAGGATACAAAGATTATTATGGTCCCTGGGTACAACTACTGCAATAGGAAGGATACAAAGATTATTATGGTCCCTGGGTACAACTACTACAATAGGAAGGATACAAAGATTATTATGATCCCTGGGTACAACTACTGCAATAGGAAGGATACAAAGATTATTATGGTCCCTGGGTACAACTACTACAATAGGAAGGATACAAAGATTAGTATGGTCCCTGGGTACAACTACTACAATAGGAAGGATACAAAGATTATTATGGTCCCTGGGTACAACTACTACAATAGGAAGGATACAAAGATTAGTATGGTCCCTGGGTACAACTACTACAATAGGAAGGATACAAAGATTATTATGGTCCCTGGGTACAACTACTACAATAGGAAGGATACAAAGATTATTATGGTCCCTGGGTACAACTACTACAATAGGAAGGATACAAAGATTATTATGGTCCCTGGGTACAACTACTGCAATAGGAAGGATACAAAGATTATTATGGTCCCTGGGTACAACTACCACAATAGGAAGGATACAAAGATTATTATGGTCCCTGGGTACAACTACCACAATAGGAAGGATACAAAGATTATTATGGTCCCTGGGTACAACTACTACAATAGGAAGGATACAAAGATTATTATGGTCCCTGGGTACAACTACTACAATAGGAAGGATACAAAGATTATTATGGTCCCTGGGTACAACTACTACAATAGGAAGGATACAAAGATTATTATTGTCCCTGGGTACAACTACTGCAATAGGAAGGATACAAAGATTATTATGGTCCCTGGGTACAACTACTACAATAGGAAGGATACAAAGATTATTATGATCCCTGGGTACAACCACTACAATAGGAAGGATACAAAGATTAGTATGGTCCCTGGGTACAACTACTACAATAGGAAGGATACAAAGATTATTATGGTCCCTGGGTACAACTACTACAATAGGAAGGATACAAAGATTATTATGGTCCCTGGGTACAACTACTGCAATAGGAAGGATACAAAGATTAGTATGGTCCCTGGGTACAACCACTACAATAGGAAGGATACAAAGATTATTATGGTCCCTGGGTACAACTACTACAATAGGAAGGATACAAAGATTATTATGGTCCCTGGGTACAACTACTGCAATAGGAAGGATACAAAGATTATTATGATCCCTGGGTACAACTACTACAATAGGAAGGATACAAAGATTATTATGGTCCCTGGGTACAACTACTGCAATAGGAAGGATACAAAGATTATTATGGTCCCTGGGTACAACTACTACAATAGGAAGGATACAAAGATTAGTATGGTCCCTGGGTACAACTACTACAATAGGAAGGATACAAAGATTAGTATGGTCCCTGGGTACAACTACTACAATAGGAAGGATACAAAGATTATTATGATCCCTGGGTACAACTACTGCAATAGGAAGGATACAAAGATTAGTATGGTCCCTGGGTACAACTACTACAATAGGAAGGATACAAAGATTATTATGATCCCTGGGTACAACTACTACAATAGGAAGGATACAAAGATTATTATGGTCCCTGGGTACAACCACTACAATAGGAAGGATACAAAGATTATTATGGTCCCTGGGTACAACTACTGCAATAGGAAGGATACAAAGATTATTATGATCCCTGGGTACAACTACTACAATAGGAAGGATACAAAGATTAGTATGGTCCCTGGGTACAACTACTACAATAGGAAGGATACAAAGATTATTATGGTCCCTGGGTACAACTACTACAATAGGAAGGATACAAAGATTATTATGATCCCTGGGTACAACTACTACAATAGGAAGGATACAAAGATTATTATTGTCCCTGGGTACAACTACTGCAATAGGAAGGATACAAAGATTATTATGGTCCCTGGGTACAACTACTACAATAGGAAGGATACAAAGATTAGTATGGTCCCTGGGTACAACTACTGCAATAGGAAGGATACAAAGATTATTATGGTCCCTGGGTACAACTACTACAATAGGAAGGATACAAAGATTATTATGATCCCTGGGTACAACTACTACAATAGGAAGGATACAAAGATTATTATGGTCCCTGGGTACAACTACTGCAATAGGAAGGATACAAAGATTATTATGGTCCCTGGGTACAACTACTACAATAGGAAGGATAGAAATATTAGCATGGTATCTGCGATACTTGTCTAGAGATACTATACCTAAACCAGGAACGAAACAGACAATATTTTCTTGGCTCCTGTACACATATACAAAGTTCCTTCGAAAAGTTCTACAAACTGAGCTGAACGATGCCCGCGGATAAAAATAGTGAGCGACCCCTGGCCCCCTAGCACACGGGGGGGACAGGAATAATCAATCTCAAACTGAGATCTCTCACCTGAAGAAATTGTTCTCAATCCTCCTTTTTCATACAAAATATCCACGTCAATTTGGTCTATATTCCCAATTTCTCTCAGCTGGATCATCTTTGTAAGTACATTTTTATTGCATCGTTTATCATACAAACCCACATTGTGCTGAAAATTTAACCATTATATAATCCAATACCCTACAAGACAAATAGCCTTTTTGATGTCTGCCTTTAGAAAACGCGTCCAGAAACTCATAAATAAATCACAAAGTGAAATTTCTCTCAAATTTGAAGATCTATTTAGAAATCGAAATCTTCAATGCGTTGGTGAAGGACTTGACGCATTTTGCATTGCAGAAAATGATATTAATAACACAATCACTGGCATCTACCGAATTGTAATCATCGACGAAGAATTAGGAACCAATTATACCTACGCCAAACGAGATGTCAAAATTGAAGAAATCGAAAAAGAAATTGAAGTCGTTAATGCTTTCCGAAAATTACAATATGGTCAAGAAAATATCTGTTACTTTCAATGCTATTGGATTGTAGAAGATATTGAAGCCAACTTTGCTAATTTTAAAACTATTTTCTGTAATCATAAATCAGAATTTCTTTCTAATTCCCAACGTATGAGATTATTTGTGGTTTTCAGAATGCCCTATGGTGGTATAACTCTGGAATATGCTTTTTACAGAGTGGATAAATGGCATCATGTTCTGTTAAGTATTTTCTGCCAGATTTGCATATTTCTTGCTTATGCTGAAGAAAGAATGCTATTTATGCATAATGATATTCATAAGGCTAATGTTCTTGTTATGAAAACAGAAAAGGATACTGTACGCTATGAAATCATGCAATGTACTTATGAGATACCAACTTTTGGAATTCATGGAAAATTAATTGATTTCGGGAGATCCTATGTACGACCCAATAAGAATCAACCTGTTGGAATTTGGCAAAAGATCTTGAATAGCATCGGTATAAAAGGATTCAAACGTAAAGCAAATTTGAATGCTTTGATCAAAATGTATTCTGATTTGAAATCAAAACTACCTCAACTTCCTCAACTTGGAAATACAAGAAGAATACGTAATTGCATTGATCTCTATAGAAGATTTGAAACATTGTTGAATTCTCTTGATGGTCATATAGTGGAAAAGAAGATTGAAGAGAGAGAAATGAAAAATTCTTGAAAAGAAATAGCTGAAGATGATTATCAAAATGAAACTCAAGAGTAATCCAATAGATTTTTTTTTTTATAATTATCGAAATTATTAAAGTGTTTTTTTTTTTGGCTAATACACTTATTTTATTTCAATTTTTAAATTATAAATTATTTTTATTTGATAAATTTCTATTCTCTTTTATAGTTTTTTTTTTTATAAAAACTTCTATAGAAAAATATATAAATAACCTAGGTTTTTGATAGGCTCTCTCTTAGCGAAAATAAACGCATGACGTTATTTCTATTGAGAAATAACCAAGTCCAAAAGTGTTTTGTACTCACATGCTTCAATGATGAAGGGGATATCCATTTCAATATACCCACACACACAAAATATTTATTATCAATTACAAGCAAAGATTTACATTTAGGAAATGTCTTGTTCGTACGACATAAGTAGATGGCGTCTCTAGTTTGGACGTTTAATTTGACGGCGATCTTTGATTTTATAGACAACTAGCCGAATGACCCAGGTTTTACCCGATTAAATGTTTTTATTCAAATACTATTCGTTACAATTATAAATTGGCGCCATGGATGTCATTCTTGTGAAACGTCCCGCTCCAAACTTAACATGTATATTAGGTCAGCTGATTTTACTTCCCATCTTCACCGCTAGAGGCGCTGCTCGCGAGCGAAAGCTCAAATTTGCAACGCAAATTTTCAAATAACTCGACGGACATTCGGGATAAAGACCTGAAATTTTCACTAAAAGTTTTTCCAGATTCTACTTTATATACTGTTAAAATTTCAGATCAGTTACGTATTGTGGACGTGTATAGCCGACAATACATATATACACTGACTTTTATATATATAGGGATTTCTTCCCGGCAAAATTTCCATCTATATTTTGGCCATAGATTTGGCCTAGCCACTTTGCCAACTAGACACCTCTTTAGCACATTGTGAAGATTCCATTAGGTCCCGTGTGGATCTCGTGGAATAAAATCCGCTCTAGGCTGAAGAGAGCCATTAGCCCGAAACCATGGTCTCTAGGTGGACGCTTCATTGTTTGCCAAAGCTGGTGTTGTGGCTTTGTCACCGACCGCTAGTTTGCGGCGACGGTCAATAGATGGCGTATAGTTTGGACGTTTAATTTGACGAAAGAGGCAACCTTTGTTTTTATAGATAAAGTTAACAATAAAACAAACAACTACTATCTGACGACTTCAGCGCCACAATGGTCAAAAATCAAAGTTTTCCAAGATGGTACCTGGAGCATAGAACGACAACTATCCATTCTGTCCATCTTACTAATGCAAACTAGTGTGCAAAATATAGTTCTATTCGCATCTTGAGGGGTTTTCATAGTTAAACCAGTTGACCAGAAATTTCCATGCTGAGGTTGAGTCTGGAAGGCTGGCCATAGATGTAGGATTGAGGTGGGTCAGTCCAAGTTGAAAGCCTGCCTACATCCTATCGGTAGAACCTCCATGAGAGGAAACTCTCGCCACTCTGTACCACCCGTCTTACTACTGTGAATGACCATCATTGCTAAATCGAAATTGACATCACATAACACCCAATAAGATACTACCCCTTCAGGAGAGAGACCAGAAAAGTTTAAAATTATCTTAGCCATTTCCCTCGTAGCATGTTTTACTGTGAAAATATCAATTGATCTCTCTTTGAAATACAATAGTATCAACCGACATATAGAGATTCCTGATGCATATAAAGCAATATTTCCATAAATTGTGTACCATAGTTGCCCTATGCCAGTTTGATTTACTTTGAAAAGTCTCAACTTAGCAGATTTATTCAATGTATCATAGTCTGGGTCGCGTGGATGTGAGATTTATTTACGCGTTACAAGATCAATAGAGATACCATTTTTATTTACAAACGTTACTTTTTGAAAATGTTTTTCTATAATTTCCTGTAGAAGGGCTGTTTTCGCCCGAAAGCTTGAATCTTCATTAAAGTTTAAAAGAAAAGTATCCTCGTACGCTTCATATCCTTTACTTATATCAATTGATCATAATTATTACTACAACCACGAAAGATGAAACACATATTGGAAGGACATGGCTTATCGGTGGTGAACTTTCCCAGCATTTGTCGCCAATACAATGATATACAAATTCAATACTGCCATCTATCGATAAAATATGCAACAATTGTTGGAAATTTTGCCGGGAGGATATTGATCTAAAGAGACAAGGGTCGCCTCTCGCGTCAAAATAGATGTTGTATAATTCTTCTCAATGTATAATTTTCTTACAACATAAACCTTAGATTATTAAAACATTGGATCAGTAAACATGAGGGCAACCATTTCGTTATTTTACATTACTTTATTTTTCATATAACATTTTTGTAAACAAAAAAGGTGATGATGATAAATTCAATGAATATTTACACAATCGTAGAAAAATTATATTAAACCTTTATATAAACATAAATATTCTAACTAAATTAAACAGATGTCAAATAGATGGCTTCAGATTTTAACGTCTATTTTGACAGGAGAGGCGACCCTTGTCTCTTTAGAATTAAATTGTTATCTACAAGAAAATAAGATATAATACAAATAAATTACTAGTATGTGACGTTTCGGTAACAACACTGTTACCATTCTCAGACAAAAAAATAAATTTAATAAAATAATATAATAATAAATAATTTTTTAAAAATTCTTTTGTTAGATGATGGTAACAGCGCTGTTACCAAAACGTCACACACTATAAATTTATTTGGATTAGTTCTTATTTTCTTGTATCTATAATCCAAATTGGACTTTATCAGAAATTGTTATCTGTGTTATCAATTTAATTGTTATCTCTACAGAGATTATTGTATTTGATTATATTATTTTTTAAAAGACACACATTGCCAGTTAATTTAATTGTTACAAATTTTACCATGATATAACTTTGGGATAGTTTGTCATTGATGGGTTAAACTATCTCAATTGTAGATCGAAATTTGAAAATTATACCGCAAATTTTTCTTTTGAACGAAAAATGGAAATTTATTTTAAGGAGAAATAACGATTATTTCTAATCTTAGGGATGAAGTATGAGAAGATTCTCATCCCTGGACACTTTTATTTTTCTGTTTATCATTACTCTTCATAATTCATCCTTTCATACTTCATTCCTAAGGGTAGAATTAATCGTTATTTTTCCTTAAAATAAATTTTGATTTTTCGTTCAAAAGAAACATTTGCAGTAAAATTTTCAAATTTCGATCTACAATCATAAGCCGCATTATATTGTGTATTATAAATTACTTTATATAATATTTACCATCAGAAAAATATGTCCATGGTAGCCTAGTGGACATGGCATCTGCCCAGTAAGCGGAACACTGTGGGTTCGCTTCCCATCCCTGGACACTTTATTTTTCCGTTTATCATTACTCTTCACAATTCATCCTATCATACTTTACCCCTAATGATAGAAATAATCGTTATTTCTCCTTTAAATAAGTTTCGATTTTTCGTTCAAAAGAAACATTTGCGGTAAAATTTCTATCTACAATCATAAACCGCATTATATTGTATTATATCTCAATATTATTCACCTTCAGTTTAACGGTAGGAGAAATCGAACTTCCTAAAAAGAAGAAAACAAGACAATAATAGGTGTGTAGAAATGTCGGTAATCGTTTCACAAAACACTGATGCGAAATTCGGTAGAAGAATTCGCAGTGATGATTCTTTTGTGGGCTGTTGCAAGGATTTAAATCAGATCACTAAATAGCAGAAAGGAGAGGGTAAAAGTCTCCTTCAAACTAACTTTATTAAAACATGTTAAGAGGACAGAGGAAAACACCCAACTGCTCAGCAGACGACGCCGTGCTCCCCTCCCTTTATTGCCGGCTGGGGCTTGTTTGTTTACAGTCACCCGAGCCGTCGCTGTCCGACGTCCCGGAGTGTATCTCCATTATTCCACAATAGGGGCTAATGATGATAATAAATTCCCATTTTTCACAAATCGGTGAATCTCTGTGTTAAATAAGGCTCAACTCTGTACGTATATATCTTTGACAAATATCATCACCATTTTTAGCACCTCCATCGCTAAAAATCGGTACCAAAAAAATTATATTATCCAATCATAAAAGTAGCATTAAAAATTATATGTCCACTTTCAGCAATAGAAAATTTAGACAATTTTATTAATTATTCTAATCAATTTCTACAGAAATTAAGATCAAATAAAGGATAATATAACAAATAAAGACATTAAGACGCGAATGTTTCTTTTTACAAATAAATCAAACTTCTACTGTCCTTACTGCGATGAAAAAATAAGGACAGTAGAAGTTTGATTTATTTGTGAAAAGAAACATTCGCGTCTTAATGTCTTCATTCGTTATATATAGATGGCGCTTTATTGTTTTGTATTAAAGGATAATATAATAAAGGACTCCATGTTAGGAGCGGCTGCACATGGCATCTGTTCCTCATGTCAGACGTGGTAATTTCTTTTGGAGCTAAGTCGGTGGCCTGCCACTGAGTAGTGCTCCCAGTCTTAATGACAAAGGCAGACGCATTCTACTTCACCCAGTGTGTAGATAAGAAAGAAGAAGATATAATAAAGGAGTAAATAACGTGTAGATAAAATGTAGGCAAATATATATATACAGCCGTATAATGTGCATATATCTCTTCAGCAAGGAAGGCTTCCCCACCTTGAAAGAGTTCTCCTCCAGACCAAGGTCTTATTGAACACTCCAAATTCTACGCCGAGGAAGTACCTATAGATGTAGGTCTTGCAGCAATAGAAGGCACGAAACAGGCAACACTGCTAAAAGGGTTCACCACTGATGAGCCAAGCTATCCAAATTTTTTCATCACTACAGGAAGGGCAGTATTAAAAAGTTTTAATAAAAAAAAAAAAACATACGCGCTAAAAATATAGTCTAAGCTCGATAATTTGACCATGTATTCATACTAGCCGAATGACCCGGGCAACGCCCGTGTTTTACCCGATTGAATGTTTTTATTCAAATACTATTTGTTACAATTATAAATTGACGCCTTAAATAAATGCATATATTAGTTAATAACTATAGCCTATGTGCTTTATCTGTCTATGTACTGTTGCTTCCTTAGACGTCTCTTACTGGGAAAAAGAAAGAGAGGATCCCATTTAGTTATTAACTAATATATGCATTTATTTAAGGAGCGACCCGCTCCAACACAATAGTTACAAAAACGAAAAAGCGAGTGGGGGGGGGGGGCATGATGGGGGGGGGGGGGGGTCAAAGGTGGCGTGATCGTAGCCAACCAATAGGAGAGCGCCATTCCAAAAAAAAAGCAAACGGTGACAGAGATGAAAACTGAAGAATTAAGAGATGAAGAACGCATGACCCTCGTAACTGTGTATATTGAATTCCGAACTCCAGTCTATCAAATAACCAACGTTAATTGGACACCATCGATAATTAAACTTTTCTCTCTCATTTTTTATATATTTACATCCCTTTAATTTTTCCATTGCAGTAAGGGCAGTAGAAATTGTTTAATTTCAAAAGGAAGCATACGCGTCTAAAATAGTTTCGAATTTTCATAACAGATGGCGCGCTAGTGCATCATAAAATTTACATCTATTTATTCCGTATTTAACCTTATATATTGTTATATGGACATCGTAATAAAGTTCTGGGCTCAAAAATCATTCATTCTGGTTAGCAGCCCCAAAAATAAAGATATTTCCAATGGAATAAAGTAGTTTCAATCTCCATCTCTCTCTTATTCAAATTTCGACATAATTAAACTGGCGAAACCGCTGAGAGGGTTCACCACTGATGAGCCAGGCCCTCTCATTAATTTTTTTCATTGCAGTAAGGGCAGTAAAAATTGTTTAATATCAAAAAGAATCTTACGCCTTTAAAATAGTTTCGAATTTTGATAACAGATGGCGCGCTAGTGCATCCTATTAGATAATTTTTGTTTAAATTCAAGGTATGTCCCATAAGTTCCCGGACTGGGTCCGTAAAAAAATAAATAAATGAAAAATGTAAATAAATTTGACTTTTTATTATAGAAAAAATATCTGGCAACACGGTGGTACCAATATAGGTGTTGCTGGTCGCTTTTTTGGATAACAAGTGCTTTGTTCATCACGAGTATCTTCCTGCAGGCCAAACAGTTATTAAGGAAATGTATTTGGGCATTCTTCGCCGTCTAAGGGAAGCGATTCGAAAGAAAAAAAAAGGCCAGAAAAATGGACTAATGGTGACTGGATCTTACACCATGACAATGCCCGCCCTCACACAGCGCACTTGATGACGAGCTTTTTGGCGAAAAACGGGACACAAATCCTACTTCAACCACCCTATTCCCCAGACATCGCACCAAATGACTATTTCCTGTTCCCCAAACTTAAAGCAGTTCTAAAAGGAAGACATTTTGACACCAGGGATGACATAATAGAAAAATCGCCGTTAGCATTGAAGAGCATTCCAAAAGAGGCCTATAAAAACTGTTTCGACAATTGGGAGAAACGATGGCGCTGGTGCGTTGAAGCAAGGGGAGATTACTCTGAAAAGTTTTAATAAATTTTTAAAAAAATATCTTACCTTTTTTTTTTTTTTATGGACCCAGTCCGGGAACTTATGGGACATATCTTGTACAATTTTATTGTTGAAAATGTAATACTTCATAACGCTGCTACTTTGCAGCATTAGTTAGCGCATGGGCATTCTGCCTAATAGTGCTATAATGAGGCGGCGCAAATGCAAGCGCCAATGTCGCCCCATAAAGTCGCGCGCGATTTCAGTTTTCACGTGGACGATTTAGGCGCCGTTGGTTCGATAACCAACCTATGCGGCCGCTAGTCACCGATGTAAACAATGAGATAGCTTGGAGGGTAACATTCGGCTATTTGAGATAACATACAGAAGAAAGAAAACATCCATGTCTTTTGAAGATAGATCGGCTAGATGTACATAATAAAAGCACAGTAAAATAATTTATTTAAAATATTGTCTCGGAGGTCTTTGGGTGGACTGCAGGGTAGAGCTGCAGAGGGGAAGCAACGGGAGCCCGGGGCAGGTGATCCACGACGGAGGAAGCGGCGTCATCGTGAAGAATCCGGAGGGGTCAGCGCATGACAATATCATAATTTTAAAAATATTTTTTAGCTTTATTTTTCCCCCAAAATTTATTCACTTACAATTATGCACTTTTATAAAATATCTAGTACAGTATAAAACCTCTCGTTAATTCGACACTTGCGATAATTCGACCGTGTTTTCATGTCCCAACCTCCAGCCTATTAAATAACAAATGTTAATTCAACACCTATGATATTTCGCCTGATTTTTTTAAAATTAAATTTCAACAACAGAATTCTTAAGAGAGAAAAAAAAAAGGGAATCTCCTTATTGTGCAACTGAAAGTTGCTGATGACTTGCGCCATCTATCGGAATAAATATCAACTATTCGTTGATTTTTAATTATTTCAGAATTGGCCAAATACCCATTCTTGATAAATCAAGAAAAGCTAACCATGTACACGTTTCAGGCTGTTGGCTCTCGTCAGCGTGGTGCAAGTTGTACCTCAAAGACCAAATAGATGGCGCAAGCCATCAGCAACTTTCAGTTGCACAATAAGGAGATGCCTTTTTTTTTCTTTTCTTTTTTTTTTTTTTTGCTAATTCCTAGTACACGTGGTACAGGCCATGATAATCATGGTGGGTAGTTAGCGACTGCTTTAACTGTAAGTGCACCACATGTCTACACATGTGAAAAGCAGTTCGACTTTGCACTTACAAATGTACCAGTACCCCGTTTGGTTGCTTGCACTCGCTGGTGGGGTTAGACTTTTGCAAGAATCGGGGGCCATTGGAGCATTTTTCTTTCTTAACTTATCCCAGTACAATATCACATTTGTACTAATTTTTCCCATAAAGAATTATTGTTTATATACAAATTTATCACTATACATACAATACATTTTCACGTGGGGCACAGCGGCTGTAATTTAGCATATACGCACCATGCTTAAAATGTGTCACAAATATCGGTGACATTGTTGCGCGCAATTTTGTTTACTGTAGAACAATTTAGGCCTAAAATAAGTGGCCGGTAGTTACTGGCCTAAAGAATGTGGTTTCTTTAAAAGTAACATTCTGTGCTATTTGAAATAATATTAATAACATGCAGAACAGGAAAGACACCTTTTGAAGATTGAATTTCGAATGCACGCTAAATATGGTTCTAGCCTGAAAGTAAACCTCCATTATAGATTTCTTTAAAAGATGATTCTTTATTTTTCCTATGAATTTATTTGCTATTTACCTACAGTGCATTTATTCACTCAGATTAAAATAATATCCGCCTTTGCCGGTCCCAAGCCCGGATGAAAAAGGAGGAGGGGGAACAGTAACAAGCTCTCTAAAAAACCTGGGCTCAGCTGGCCCGGCTGATAGTACCCTGTAAGGGCTCCTAATCCAGGGATATAGTATGAGCAGTGTTTGTACTCCATGTTAGGAGCAGCTGCACATGGCGTCTGTTCCTCATGTCAGAGGCGGCCATTTCTTTTGGAGCTAAGTCGGCCTGCCACTGAGTAGTGCTCCCAATCTTAATGATAAAGGCAGATGCATTCTACTTCATCCAGTCATGACGGTTATCATTTTGACTGGATTGACTCATCCATTGATGAGCTCTACTCATCCCCTGCAGACACCATCAACAAACTCTACAGGCTTGATACCCTAATATGATTGAGTGGGGATAAGAAAGAAGAGAAGAAAATAATATTTGTAATTTTTCCTTTGTTCAAAAATGTATAAATACTATTTTATCCATCACTAAAAGTTAATAATGAAACATTCTGAAAAAATATATATTGAATAAAAAAAGCCCTAGTGGTATCAATTCACATTTCTAATTAAAATATATTACGACAATATTTTCTAAAAATATTATTTTAATCCTATATTAGGTTATCCTATAAAAATGTTTGCTAGCAGTGAAAGTTGTGATGAAATAATCTGACTTCAATTCAACTGAAAGCTAAACACTAGGTAATAAGACCAAATCCAAATAAATAGTGTGTGACGTTTCGGTAACAGCATTGTTATCATCTTCAGACAAAAGTACTGAATGCCAATACTGAATTTTGTCTGAAGATGGTAACAATGTTTTTACTGAAACGTCACACACTATTTATTTATTTGGATTTGGTCTTATTACCTTATGTTTATAATCTATAATCCAAATTGTGCTTTATCAACTGAAAGCTCTGATCCCTTGGGGTGTTGAATTAAAGAGGTTAGACCAGCGGTCAGCAAACTTTTGAGTTGGAAGAGTCAAAAATGACAATTTACAAAATTTCAAAGTTTTTAAAGAGCCACAATTTTTTTCTTGCCAACAATAAATAGTACTCCCATAAATAATATTTACGTATGGAACTATATAAAGAGCTTCACATCCAATGAGCTGCATGTGGCTCGTGAGCCACAGTTTGCCAACCCCTGGATTAGACTGTACATAAGCAGAATCATCCAATACAGTTATAGAGATCTAAAAGGTGGTCTCTGGTTAATTAAATTGGTGAAACTGCTGGGAGGGTTCACCACTGATGAGCCAAGCCCTCCTATTTTTTTTTTTTTTTTTATCGCAGTAAGGACAGTAGAAATTTTATTTAATTTAAAAAAAGAAACATTTGAGCTTAATGGTTTTATCTTTTATAACGGGGGGGGGTCGGTGGAAGGATGGTCTAAACCGTTGGTTTTCGACCGCTATGACTCGGGTTCGATTCCCGCATTGGGCACTTTTTTCTGATTTTAAAAAATGCTCCAATGGCCTCCCAATTCTTGCAAAAAGTTCAACCCCAGCGAGTGCAAGTAACCAAACAGGGCTCTGGCAAATTTGTAAGTGCAAGGTCAAACTGCTTTTCACATGTGTAGACATGTGGTGTGCACTTACAGTAAAAGCAGTCGATTACTTCTACCCACCATGATTATCATGGCCTGTACCACGTGTACTAGTGATAAGTAAAAAAAAAGAATCTCTTAAAACAACAACAAAGAGCTTTATAAAGACCTTTTAGTCTTATACAGATTCTCCAAGTAGAAGAGGATATATACAGGAATAACACAGTAATATTACTTACAATGTGTCAAAATATAATAAACATATCCATTTTAGTTATAGGTCAATAAATTTTTTTGTCAATAAATTTCATAAATTAAACATTTAGTTGCTATTTAATCCAATAGATGGCAGCATTCAGCAACCTGATCATGAGATTTGTTTTCATTGTTACAACCCTCACATTTCTTTTTTTTTTTTTAAGAATTCCATTTTTAGGAGTATCTTTTATTATAATCAAAGAAGCCTTTTTCATCCAAAAGACATGTGCTTCAAGGAGTATCTTTTATTATAATTGATAAGGCACAATTTGGATTATAGATTATAAACACAAGGTAATAAGACCAAATCCAAATAAATAAAGTGTGTGACATTTCGGTAACAGCGTTGTTACCATCTTCAGACAAAAGTACTGAATGATAAATTTTATTATAATTGAAATTGAGGGTTGGTGGACAAGCGATATAAACTATCAATTTTTGACAGCCAATTTTGGAAGCAATTCCGCATTGAGCACTTATTTCTGAAGATAAAAAAAGTGCTTTTCAATGACCCTTGATTCTTGCAAAAAGTCCAATCTGTCACACTCTTAAATCTTCTTGTCTTTTATCTCCACTCAATTATATCAGAGTATCAAGCCTGTAGAGCTTGAGATGGTGTCTGTTGGGGATGCTGAGTAGAGATCATCAAAAATTTGACATCCATAATAATTGGGTGAAGTATAATGTGTCTGCTTTTGCGATTAAGACTGGGAGCACTACTCAGTGGCAGACCACTGACTTAGCTCTAATATGAAATTACCGCCTCTGACATGAGGAACAGACACCATGTACAGCCTCTCCTAACATGAGTACAAACATCCTGTATCCCTGGAGCCCTGGATACCTTACAAGGTATTATCAGCCGGGCCAGCTGAGTCCAAGTTTTTTAGTGAGCTTGTTACTGCTCCCTCTCTTCCTTTTTCATTCGAGCTTGGGACTGGCAAAGGCAGAGTTTCTTCACTTGTAAGTGAAAACATCGAACTACTTTTTTCATGTGTTGACTTTAAGACATGGTTTAAGGAGATAAGAACTAGTACCATATTCATTTTAGCAAAAAATAAAATTAATACAGTAGAACCTCCATGAGAGGACACTAACTAGAAAACACCTTCTCTATAAGGGGCCGTTTTCATTGCCAAAATTATCATTTTTACTATTAAGCAACTCTTCGGTAAGAGAACATCTCTCTGTAAAGGACACTTGGGCTCTGCAATTAGTTACATACAATGATAACAAAGGATGGGCCAGAAAGAATGTGTACAGAGCTATATAAAGTAGAACCTCTATGAGAGGACAGTCTCGCTAGAGGACACATCTCTTGAAAGGACTGTTTTCATTTGAAAAATAACCATTTTTACTATTTAGCAACACTCCTGTAAGAGGACACCTCTCTCTAAAGGACACTTTGGCTCTGCAATTATGTGTTGTCCTTTACAGAGACCTAATAGAGCTTGACTTGATTTTAGCGACTCAAATATAATACATATACAGTAGAGCCTCCCTGTAAAAGACATCTAATTGTAGAGCCAAAGAGTCCTTTAGGGAGAGGTGTCCTCTTACAGGAAAGTTGCTAAATAGTAAAACTGGTCATTTTGCAAATGAAAACAGTCCTTTCAAGAGAGGTGTCCTCTAGCGAGAGTGACCCCTCAGGGAGGTTCTACTGTATATAAATCTGTACACATTCTCTCTGACACAGGCTTTATTATCATTGTATGTAAATAATTATATGTGTAAGGTCTAAATAAAGCTTATTTTATTGCAAAAAAAAAAAAGAGATCGATCTACTGTTTAGTTCATTATAGTTTGATCTAAAGTGGCATTGAAAATTAAAGAAATGCCATCAAAATTCTTATAGATGGAAATTTTGCCAGGAGGATGTTGATTTAAAGAGACAAAGGTCTCCTCTCCTATCAAAATAGATATCAAAACCAGACGCCATCTATTTTGACGGGAGAGGCGACCTTTGTCTCTTTAGATCAATATCCTCCCGGCAAAATTTCCATCTATATTTTAGCCATAGATATGGCCCAGCCACTTAGCCAGCTAAGCACCTCTTTGGTAGATTGTGAGGATTCCATTAGTACCCGTGTGGGTCTCATGGAATAAAGTCCGCCCTAGACTGACGAGGGCCATTAGCCCGAAACCATGGTCTCTAGGTGGACGCTTTTCAGTTTGCCAAAGTTGGTGTTGTGGCTTTGTCACCGACCTGAGGCCGCTAGTTTGCGGCGACGGTCAATAGATGGCATCTGGTTTTGACATCTATTTTGACGGGAGAGGTGGCCTTTGTCTCTTTAGATCTAAATTCTTGTTTTAAAAAGAAATCTATTGTTAACTTTTCTTGTTATCTCTTTTAATCTATTTTATCAATTTCATCCTCATTTGATACATGCAGTGTGGAGATCATGCTATATTGTTATAAATCAATTTAATCAAATTTAACAAAAACAAAACACCAAGAACAAAAGTTTCTTTAAGAAAGAAAAAGGAGCATCTCCTTATCGTGCAAATGAAAACTGCTGATGGCTTGCGCCATCTATCATAATAAATATCAACTATTCAATTATTCCAGAATTGGCCAAATACCGTTTCTTGATTAATCAAGAAAAGCTAACCACGTAGGCGTTTCGGGCTGTTGGCCCTCATCAGCGTGGTGTAAGCTGTACCTCAGAGACCAAAATACTGGTCTCTCAGGCATCCTGAAAAATCATGAAACAGGTAGTTAAGGCCAGAATTGCTGAGAATGCAAAACAATGTGAAAAAAAGTACAAATGTGATATTGTACTGGGATAATGTGCATTAAGAAAGAAAATGGGACATCTCCTTATTATGCAACTGAAAGTTGCTGATGGCTTGCACCATCTATCAGAATAAATATTAACTATTCAATTTTTAATTATTTCAGAATTGGCCAAATACCCATTATTCATTATTTCAAGAAAAACTAACCACAGCAAAAGTTTCTTTGCCAAATAAAATGAACTTCTAGTCTTCTTAATGAAATATTGGGAGGGCTTGAAACATCAGTGGCTTCCAGCAGTTTTGCCAATTTAATCTACCAGATTGCTTCTAGAGTTCAAATACTGCATCTGATAATTCTACTTATATATGCTACACTGAAATTGGCAAAACTGCTAGGAGGGTTCCTTACTGATGAGCCAAGCCCAATATTTTTCATCACAGAAAGGATAGCATAAAGTTTATTTTATTTAATTGATAAGGCACAATTTGGATTATAGATTATAAAACAAGGTAATAAGACCAAATAAATAAATAGTGTGGGACGTTTCAGTAACAGCGTTGTTACTATCTTCAGACAAAAGTACTGAATGAAAAATCCAAATTTCCAAAAAAAAAAATTGGGTTTTTTTCCACTTTTAATTCTAAGAATAATATTCTGTGTTTCTCAGATAAATATCTTCTTCTTATCTGTTATCTTGTTTACACACTTGATAACAGTAGCTATTTAAAACATGCTGTGATAAAATTTCTCATTCAATACTTTTGTCTGAAGATGGTAACAATGCTGTTACCGAAATGTCACACACTATTTATTTATTTGGATTTGGTCTTATTACCTTATTTTATTTTATTTAGAAAAGAAACTTTCATTCTTGGTTTTGATTCATATATATTGATGGTACATTATTGCCTATGTTTAATTTATGACCAACAGAACCTGTCCTTATATATAATTCTATTGTGCTAAAAGCTCATGTCCATAGTTTCCTTGAAAACCATTTCTGAGATTCCACCCTTCAGTGTAGCTGAAGCAAGAAGTTGAATATTCTTTGAGTGTGAAAACTTGTAAAAAAATAGGAACTTACCCTCTATTATTAATTTGTTTATTTTTTTCTTTGTCGTCTGTTTTGCACAAGTTGAATCTGGTTAGAACGATGTATGTAAATTAGATGATTCTTTTGTTGCCTTATATAGTTAAATTGACTTGTTCCATATGTAAATACCTGTTTTTTTCCTCTTTTCGCTCTCAACTTCTCCCATTCATATTTCCAATTTTTTTTTCTTATTTTCTATAGGATTATTCAAATAATAATCTGTATATATTTACCATATGTATATAATCTTTCTCTATTTTTATCCCTTTGTATATTTCCCACTTTCATAGGTTTCTCCGTCTTGTAACCCCAAGGAGAATCCTCTGTAAGTCCTGTGTGTCTTAATAAAGGCTTTTGTGTGTGTGTGTTGCCTTAAATACGAGGTAATTAACTCTCTCTATATCTAAAAATGTTAATAATTTTATAAATCTGAGAGTTGTCTTCAAAAACGATCCAACAGTAGCATATATAAGCAGAATCCTCTAATACAGTATTAGAGCTCTAGAACTCTCTGGTGGTTTAATTGGTGAAGCAGCTGGGAGGGTTCACCACTGATATGTTGTGGTCTGTTCCTCATGTCAGAGGCGGCCATTTCTTTTGGAGCTAAGTCGGCCTGCCACTGAGTAGTGCTCCCAGTCTTAATGACAAAGGTAGATGTATTCTACTTCACCCAGTCATGATGGTTGTCAAACAGACACCATCAAGGGTCACAACTTGATACCCTCTTCTTCTTTCTTATCTCTACTCAATCATGTTAGGGTATTAACTTGTGACCCTTGATGGTGTCAGTTTGACAACCATCATGACTGGGTGAAATAGAATGCGTCTGCCTTTGTCATTAAGACTGGGAGCACCACTCAGTGGCAGGCTGACTTAGCTCCAAAAGAAATGACTGCCTCAGACATGAGGAACAGATGCCATGTGCAGTCGCTCCTAACATGGAGTACAAATGCTGCCCATCCTGTATCTCTGGATTAGGAGCCCTTACAGGATACTATCAGCTGGACCAGCTGAGCCAAGGTTTTTTTAGCGAGCGTTACTGCTCCCCCTCCTCCTTTTTCATCCGGGCTTGGGACCGGCAAAGGCGGAGTTTTCCTTGATACCCTAATATGATTGAGTGGTGATGGAAAGAAGAAGACAAATGATATGCCAAGCCCTCCCAATATTTTTCATCGCAGTAAGGACAGAAGAAAGTTGTGTAAAAGAAATTTTGTGTTAGGTAGTTTCATTTTTTATATATAGATGGCGTGTTATTGACTTATGTTCATTTTAATCATTTCATAGATTCTGCAGTGATTAAAGCAAATTACTACAGTAGAACCTCCATGAGAGGACATCCACACTAGAGGACACCTCTCTATCAAGGACAGTTTCCATTTGCAAAATTTTGATTTTTACTATTTAGCAGCTCTCTGGTAAGAGGACACCTCTCCCTAAAAGACACTTTGGCTTTGCAATTAAGTGTCCTTTACAGAGAGTTTCTACTGTATATAGAAAACAGTACAAAAGTGAAAATGTACTGGTTGTTGTTGTTGTTGTCATGTCCAAAGAAGAGTCTCAGATGTCTCCATGCATCTCCATCACAGCAGCATGTACTGGTGGATAAATTAATAAAAAAGGCATCTCCTGATCGTCCAACTAAAGTTGCTGATAGCTTGCACCACCTTGTCAGAATAAATATCAACAATTATAGTTGGTAGTTATCAACCTCAGTAACTTCTAGTTGAACAATCAGGAGATGCATTTTTCTTAAATTACTATATATATTATTGATAAGGCACAATTTGGATTATAGATTATAAACACAAGGTAATAAAACCAAATCCAAATAAATAAATAATGTGTGGTGTTTCGGTAACAGCGTTGTTACCGATATAAATATCTTCTTCTTATCTGTTATCTTGTTTACACACTTGATAACAGTAACTATTTAAAAACATGCTGTGGTAAAATTTCTCATTCAGTACTTTTGTCTGAAGATGGTAACAACGCTGTTACTGAAACGTCACACACTATTTATTTATTTGGATTTGGTCTTATTACCTTGTGTTTATATATATTATTATTATCCCTAGTACGTGTGGTACAGGCCATGATAATCTGATGGGTAGAAGTTGGCAACTGCTTTTACTGTAAGTGCACCACATATCTACACATGTGAAAAAGCATTTCGACTTTGCACTTACAAATGTACCAGTATCCCATTTGGTTGCTTGCATTCGCTGGTGGGGTTGGATTTTTGAAAGAATCGGGGGCCATTGGAGCATTTTTTTTTTTTAGTAGAAAAAGTCCTCAATGAGGGATTTGATCCCAGGTCATGGCGGTCAAAAACTAGTGGTTTAGACCCCTCTTCCACCAAACCCCCATTACTATATGTAAGTGATAAGAACTTAGCATAAGATACCTCCCAAAAAGATAGATATTTTAGGTCTTACCTGGAGGTGCTTTCTTATTAGAGGTTTGAGTTAGTTCAGTTATAGTCATTTTAATAAAAGTAGTTAAAGCCAGTAATTCGAGATTTTTGTAGAAAGCCATTTATTGATAAATTTTTCAAATTTTTTTTGGCATTTTTTTATCATAAATCATCAAAATTACACCTCAACAGATCTTGACAAATGTTAACTTTGTACGGTTAACATACAAAGTCCAATTTACTATGGGCTAAAGTGAAAGTATCTTAACACACAGAAAAGCATACACACAAGAGTACAACAACAACAAAAAAAAGGGGTAAATAAAAACTCACAATTTGTTATATATTGTTGCATCATGGCTAATGAACCTATTTTATATTAATTTGTAATATTATTTTTCATATATATTAAATTCAAATTTATATTTATTTATTTTATTAAACAGAATATATGTATTATAAACAGAATATATGTATTATAGAATCACCATTTGTATTTAGGTACACTGTGTGACTTCACTGCTCTCTTTGATGTGAGAAATAAATAAATTATTCTGGAGGCTACTTAAAGTAGAGTTATCTCATTGTTCCCTTATATAAATTTGTAGGATGGTTGAAACACGTTCTGGTAAGATGCAAGATCCGGCACAGGAGAGAATTAAGGTTGAAGAGTCTGCCAAGCCGCAACCTGGTGCAATAATATATAAAACCAGTACTTATCTTTTATTGCAGTGTTGATAGGGAGCAAACCGGAGCTACACAGGTATGCCAGGAGATCAAACACAGATTTGGAGAATGCTATAAGCGTCTCCACACAACTCCTGGGAATGTGTCCTCGCATATCTATGGTCACCCTCTTATATACAAACATGGCCACATTTGTCCAATGACGTGGGAGATCACAGTTCACTTAACAAACAAACATTCTCCCTCCAATCACTGAGATGCTTAAAACTGCTTATGTTTGTCGAAATAATTTGACAACCTTACTGCAATGATAAAAAATATTAGATGAGAGAGCTTAACTCATCAATGGCGAACCTTCTCAGCAGTTTCACCAAATGATTCCTATTCTAGTAACTTCCAAGAAGATATATATATATTATGTGCACAGTTCATGTGAACAGACATGAATTGACGTCCCACAAATGTGTCAAATGACAGCAAGGTATTGGTCAGTAAGATGCATGTGCAAACTAAATGTTATGTGAGCCTACTGACTACATGTTTTCTTCTCTTCTTTATCTCCACACTGGGTGAAGTAGAATGCCTTTGTCATTAAGACTGGGAGTACTACTCAGTGGCAGGCCGACTTAGTTCCAAAAGAAATGGCCACCTCTGACATGAGTAACAGACGCCATTTGCAGCCGCTCCTAACATGGAGTACAAACGCTGCTCATCCTGTATCCCTGGATTAAAAGCCCTTACAGGGTACTATCAGCCGGGCAAGCTGAGCCCAGGTTTTTTAGCAAGCTTGTACTGCTCCCCCTCCTCCTTTTTCATCCAGGCTTGGGACCAGCTAAGGTGGAGTTACATGTTTTAAAACAAATCAATTAATCCAACCTTAGTGTTGTTACTAAATCTACTCTAGGGCATCAGTGGAAAGGTGTTCTAAACCATTGGTTTTTGACCACTACGACCCAGGATCAAATTCCGCATTGGACACTTTTTTCTAATTAAAAACAATAATTATCAAATGTTTGCAAAAGTCCAACCCCACCAGCAAGTGCAAGTAACCAAACGGGGCTCTGGCACATTTGTAGTGCAAAGTCAAACTGCTTTTTACATGTGTAGCACTTACAGTAAAAGCAGTCGCCAACTTCTACCCACCATGATTATCATGGCCTGTACCACATGTACAAGGAATAAAAAATAAAAAAGACACCAAATCTAAATAAAAAGTGTGTGCCATTTCTGTAACAGTGGTGTTACTATTATCTGACCTAAGTACTGACAAAACTTCATATTCAGAACTTTTGTCTGATGATGGTAACAATGTTGTTACAGAAATGTCACACACTTCATTTATTTGGTCTTATTACCCTGTTTCTAATCTATAGACCAAATTGTACCTTATGATATCTGTTTTTAAGTGGAAGATATGCAAGTTTAATATTTTGATAGTTTCAAATTTGCCAGTTGCTTGTGTAACAGATCTTGGAACTAACTCCCTTGTTTACCAACCCTGACTTGGACTAACCTCAACTTATAATCACTATTAGCCTGGATGAAAAAGGAGGAGGGGGAGCAGTAACAAGCTCACTAAAAAACCTGGGCTCAGCTGGCCCGGCTGATAGTACCCTGTAAGGGCTTCAGGGATACAGGATGAGCAGTGTCTGTATTCCATGTTAGGAGCGGCTGCACATGGCATCTGTTCCCCATGTCAGAGGCGGCCATTTCTTTTGGAGCTAAGTCGGTGGCCTGCCACTGAGTAGTGCTTCCAGTCTTAATGACAAAGGCAGTCACATTCTACTTCACCCAGTCATGATGGTTGTAAAGTCTAAAGCTCTACAAGCTTGATACCCTAATATTATTGAGTGGAGATAAGAAAGAAGAAGAGCTATGTGGATCAATAAAAAGAAGCAAGTTTAGTATTTTGATAGATTCAAATTTGTCAGTTACATGTGTAACAGTTAGGTCTTGGGACTAGCTCCCTTGTTTACTAACCCTGACCAGAACTAGCCTCATTTCATAAACACTGCTAAAGGTCACCTCTCCCATCAAAATAGATGTCAAATACAGACGCCATCTATTAGCTGCCGCCGCAAACTAGCGTCTATTTTGACAGAAGAGATTACTTTTTTTTTCTTTTTTTTTTTATCAGTATCCTCCCGGGAAAATATCCATTTATACTGCTGCTAGAGTAGGGTTAGTATCATGGAAACTAGTCCTGAGACCTCCCATGTTATGCCTTAGTATAATATAAGTATTCTGTTTTGTCAATGGCTTTTTTTGCTTATCCCTAGTACATGTTGTACAGGCCATGATAATCATGGTGAGTAGAAGAAGGCGACTGCTTTTACTGTAAGTGCACCACATGTCTACACATGTGAAAAGCAGTTTGACTTTTGCACTTACAAATGTGCCAGCGCCCTGTTTGGTTACTTGCACTCGCTGGTGGGGTTGGACTTTTGCAAGAATTGGAGACCATTTTGGAGCATTTTTTTTTTTTAAATCAGAAAAAAAGTGCCCAATGCAGGAATCGAACCTGAGTCATAGTGGTTGAAAACCAATGGTTTAGAACATCCATCTACCAATGGTAATAATGCAATATTTATACATAAGTAAACATTGAAGCTCTCTTTTACACATAAAACAAACTTCTACTGGGAGGAGAAGTCCGACCACACTTCCCTGCTGTCCCCCCTGGACCCTTGGAATATTCGAACAAATTCTGGTTCGTTTCCAAGGTGACTAACGTGGCAACGGCACCCATTTTCCAATGAAGAGCAATGATAGTGGATATTGTTGCTGATGTGATGGAGAGATGCATGGAGACATCTGAGACTCTTCTTTGGACACGACAACAACAACAACAAACTTCTACTATCCTTACTGCGATGGAAAAATATATTGGGAGGCTTTTTTTTTGCTCATTAGTGGTGAACCCTCCCAGCTGTTTCTCCAATTTAATCTAACAGACCGTTTTTTTAGAGCTTTAATACTGTATTGTACAAATATATTCTCCATCGCAGTAAGGGAAAGTTTATTTTATGTTTAAAAGTGACTTTCATGTTTAAATGACAATAATACTGTTAGAGAAGTCTCTAACAATGGAACCACATTAGAATAGCCTTTTATATAACACAGCGCACAACTTGGATTTCAACTTCTAAGGTCTCAATGATAAGGCACAATTTGGATTATAGATTATAAACACAAGGTAATAAGACCAAATCTAAATAAATAAATAGTGTGACGTTTCGGTAACAGTGTTGTTACCATCTTCAGACAAAAGTGCTGAATAAACTGAAAGTTGAAAGTTCATTCAGTACTTACCTGTTACACAACACCTGTAACGCTGTTACCGAAACGTCACACACTATTTATTTATTTGGTCTTATTTCTTTGCATTAATAACCTTTTATATAACAGTGCGCGCAACTTGGGTTTATAACTTCATAATTCTAAGGAACTCCGCCTTTGCCGGTCCCAAGCCCGGATGAAAAAGGAGGTGGGGGAGCAGTAACAAGCTCGCTAAAAAACCTGGGTTCAGCTGGCCCGGCTGATAGTACCCTGTAAGGACTCCTGATCCAGGGATACAGGATGAGCAGCATTTGTACTCCATGTTAGGAACGGCTGCACATGGCGTCTGTTCCTCATGTCAGAGGCGGCCATTTCTTTTGGAGCTAAGTCGGCCTGCCACTGAGTAGTGCTCCCAGTCTTAATGACAAAGGTAGGCGCATACTACTTCACCCAGTCATGATGGTTGTCAAATCTCAAGCTTTACAAGCTTGATACCTTAGTATGATTGAGTGGAGATAAGAAAGAAGAAGATAATTCTAAGGTCCCAAGTTTTAAGTATTAAGTATTTTAACTGTGGGTATAACAGCATTTCTTGGTTCCAAATGATGTTTCTACTAAAAAAAAAACAATACATTTATTTTGAAATCAACATTTATTGACATTCCTTTTCAATCTGAGAGATACATACCTATAAAGAATTATATTCATATATGGGGGAAAAAAAAGCGAAAATAATCAAAATCACAGGTTAGAATTTTAAATTATTCAAAAGCTGCTAAATATTATTTTTTTAAACTATTGTGATATACTTTTTTGAAAAAATAGAATAACACTTTATAGAAAAAAAAGGTATTTAAAAATTGAGAGAAGCTAAAATTTTAAAATATCTAAATATATAACCAAAAACAAAAAGTTATTTAAAATATTTACATTTTTTTTTTTTTTTTGAAAAAAATCACATATAGAATTATAAGAATAATATTTTTAAAAATATATCTACAAAATAATAATAAAATGCATTTTTCATCTTAATACAAAAAAAGGTAATACATTTAGAACATATTTGGATGAGAAGCATAAGAGAAAAATATTTAAAACACAAGGAAATAAATCAGTTCAAAACTTACAGATTAATAATTCTTGGTATCTTTTGGTTTTCTTTGTTGCTTGATGATGACGATGAAGAGGTTACCACAGTGCTGTGTAAACTTTCTTCTGCTAGTCCATCTCTGAATTTAGTATAATTTACTTCTGAACTTCTTATTTCTTGTGGTTTGGTTGTTTTTATTACTGTGGTATCAGGCATAAATTTCTTTTTTTCTGCTGTTTTCTTATTCTTGTTCATTACCCGTGTACTAAGTGGTGTACGTACTGTATAATGCTGCTTTGCAGGAGTCTTTGCCACAAATTTACCATTTCTTTTGATTGATGACATTCCTTCAGTACTTAGTCTTAGACGTTTCGAACAATTGGGTGTTGTTAAAAGTTTTCTCTTTCCTGTTATAGGGGTAGGTGTTAATCCTGACTTGAGATGAATTCTTTCTAATTTTAGATTTTCTCTTTCCTGATTGAAATTTTGCCATTTCTGATCAATATAGTTCTCAATGTGTTGATCAAAGATGAGAATTTCTTCTGCATCATTGTTTTCAGCATATTCTTTTGCGATATTGATAAGTTCATTTTGGACTTTAGGTAAAAGATTGTAAACACGATTACGTTCTTTTTCTTCCCTTAATAATGTTCCTCCACGATTGTTTAATCGTGCCGGGGTACGTTGTTGATTTGTAAAATTCTGCATTTTGATGAACAGCTCTTGCCACTTCGAAAATTTCTTTAAAATGACTTCGCATTTTGTATAATATTTTTTCATTTTTTCACATTCATCTTCATATTTCTTTAGAATTGCTTCTGAAGTGCAAGATGTAAGAGAATCATCAAAGTCCTTTCTATACTCAGGCCCAATAAAACATTGATCCCACAAATCATTTACTTCTGTTATATACTTTTTAATAAATTCCTCCATATGTTCTTTTTTCTTTTGTTCACATTTCTTTAGTTCCTTCTTAAGAGCTTCTACCTTTGCTGATGAATACCCAGAACAATTCTCAAGAAATGTTTGCTGGTATTCTGCAGGAACATCCAATTTTTTCCAGATTCCTTTAATTTTTTCTTTAATTTCTTCTGAATTTAGATAATTAAGTTTGTACTCAGCTTCATATTTGTCATGAGTGACTTTTAACTCTCTTATATTTTCTTTATTCATCAAAATTGTCTCAATATTACCAAAGAGAAGTTTATTTTCTTTTGGAATTACATCAATCAACTCTGCAAACTTTAAAGTTTCCTCTCTAATCTTCTTAAATTCTTTTTGTGTTTGAATCTTTTTAGATTCTAGCATTTCAATGTGCTGTTGAATTTGTTTCAGATCATCTGAAGATGGTATTGTATTTTTAATTACCAAAGTAGGCATATCAATATAAGTGCAAAGTACCTCTTCAATATGACGCAAACTGTGAAGCTCACGCATACGAATGTTTCTCATATCCCTAAGTTCTTCTAGTCTTTTGTCTAATTGCTGAGTTAGTGCTATCAAAGGTAACTTTTCATCTGGTTCAAACATCTCTAAATGTAAATCATTTGAGATTTCGTAAATTTCGGTAGCCAATTCTGCAATATGTTCTTTTGTTTTTTCCCTTTTCTCTTCTTCCTCTTCGATCATACTATCAAACAATTCTTTTGTCTGTTCAACGATAATACATTTTCTTCGGTTAATATCAAACTCAGATAAACCCATCTCGTTCCATAATGTGGTTAAAGCATTGTAACTCACATCAAATAATTTAGAAATTTCTTCATTAATAACCGATTCATTCATATTTACCAGCGTAATAGTTAGAATACATCCGCCAAACAATTTAAAATAGACAGTTGTTATTTTTTTAAACGGTAGAGTAAATATTTACTCTGTTTTAAATTTTCAAAATATTTTGGAATATTTTAATTATATATTTTACTACAAATTTTTGCCTTAAAGGTTTTATAATTATTTGAAATATTTTAATATAATCCTAAAATAAATATAAAATAGTCTGTTCGGTAATATGAAAATATATTTTTAAATTTTTTTGGTTGAGTTGTGTTTGGTATTGTTTTTACATTTTAAAAATTGTTCATTTAAATGCTTAAAAATAAAAATATATTGTCCGTATTTATAAATAATCTAATTAAACATATGTATTTTAAAAATAAAATGGTGAGTTATTACATAATAAATTAATAATGACTTTTTTAAAATTTATATATAATGTGTGATAAAATGATTACTAACTTTAAAAATTGGGTCGAGTTGTTCTACCTAAAAGGGATATATATATATTTATTTAAATTTTATATGAAATATTTTATATATATTTTGAATATTTAATCACCCTTAAAAGCAATATTAGTAATTGAAACTATTTCAGACATTATGATTCTTTTTAAAATTAACTAATTTACTACTGCCCTTACTGCAATGATAAATTAATGAGAGTGCCTAGCTCATCAGTGATGAATACTCCTAGCAATTTCGCCAGTTTATACTGATACTGAAGATGGCCTCTTGGAAAAAGTGATCTGTTTTGTTTAAAGATAATATATCACTGATATATTACTTTACTCTGTTTTGATTCAAAACAGAACATTTTTATCATCATCATGTAGAGAACAAAATGTTTGTAACATAATGTGCACTGTGCAAGAATTGTAAAAAGAATAAAATAATTATAGTAGCATAAAAATAGTGTATCTTTCATTTATCTTTAAAGATATCTAAATACAGTGGACCCTCGGTTTGCGAGCATAATCCGTTGTTCCAGAGCCATGCTCGTACTCCAAAACGCTCGTAGTGTTGGGGCACGTTTTTGTAACCATACCCCAACAGAAGGTGTATGTATGATCAACATCAAATGGATACATGGCTTCCCTCCCACATAGACTTATAGACCACCTTTTTGCCCAGAAACCTAGACACTTGATGACACCAGACTTCCATGCCGAAAGCTGATGCCTGGTGGAGAAGAAGACACCAGTGACATCCAGAGACATCCGCGCTGGAAGCTGTTGTTCCATATGTACATATATTCCCCTCATCTAAAATTTAGGTAGAGGTGACCAGAAGAAATGGAGAAGGAAGATTTCTAAAAGACTGAGCCTTATAAATATCCTTCCCGAGAAAGGGAAGCGTTATATTACAGTTCAAGTGAAAGGGGCCTGTGGCGATTTTTAGCTAAGACGGGGGGGGGGGGGGGGCGTTATATAAACCGTCCCGAGAAAAGGGAGGATCGTATTACAGCCCATGTGGAGGAGGCCTGGGGTCTGATGAAATTTTACACTAGTGCCGTGGCTGTTTCCCTCTTTAGATTTTTTTGTTTTGGCAATACGATATGTTCTATTTTGATGAGAGAGGCCTGGGGCGTCGGTGAAATTGTATACTGGAGACGTTGGCCATTTTCATTGGTGTTTTCTTTCGACGAATGAAAATGCCAACCAATAGAAACTTTGGCGCGGCCAGCGAATGAAAATGGAGAGAGACAAGGATAAAAGAGGGTTTCTCTGCCAAAAGGAGATTCAATCGGAGTCGCTCAGTGAGAGGACAGTCTTCAGTCGGGAGACCAGACCTTTGCCGGCACTTTCGAGAAAAGGTAAGCCATTTGTCATTATGACTTAGCGCCCCCTTTTTTTTTTTTTTTGAATAGAAACTAACATAGATTTCGCATGGGCCCTAAAGGGCTTTAAGTAACTAAAAAGGAATGATAGGGTTCTTATGTTTTGTCTCGCTAGAATAGATGGAGATCTAGTTTGTTTTTTTTTTTTCTTTATAAAGGCAAATTCGTAACTTCAGGTCACCTCTATCAAGATTACTATGTAAATAGCATATCTCGTCAATATAGAAATGTTCCCAAATTTTAATTTATTTGAATAAATATCTAGTATATAACTTATATGGAGAAAAATTTTCTTGTTTCCTCTCATACATATTTCATTCTTTTGTTTTATGGTGCTACCCCCACATCTTATTATTATTACAAATTATATTGGATTATAGAACTACCGACTCTGATGGAATGGAGTTGTGTATTGTACCTTATTGTGATACTTTAATACAGAAACAGCGGTAAATACGATTTTTCCCGCCTTGAGGGTATCTCTTTGTCAGGTTTTAGTAATATTTGTATTTTCATGTGAGGAATTTGCCCTTCTTCCACTGTTTAAATGAAATATTGTATGATTCTTACCTATTTGGAGGGAATGTTACTAATAATCAAGTCTTCTAATAATTGCTGGCCAACATACATTGTCGAACGTGCCTGCCAAAGAAGCCAGTTCTCCTGTCTGTGTTTCAGTATATATTTTCAAAGAAAAACAGGGTAACGTGGTAAGATTCTTTTAATAGAACACGACGAGCTTTCAGGCAGCAACTGCCCTTCTTCAGGTCTAATACTTTTACAAGTATATATTTTTTTCCATATTTACCATTATACCATTCGTTGATTTAAATTTAATAAGACCCATGTTGCCTTATACTCATAGATTGTTCTCTTTATGATTTTATTAAAAACCTTTTTTGTTCTAAATATATTACAAATGTCAATGTCAATAGTATAGGTCTATAGATTTTGCTTGTCTCATAGCTTATTTTGCTAGGTTTTAGTATAATCTTCATAAATAGAGTCTTTCCATACATCCAGATAGTGACCTAATTCAACACATTTGTTGAATCTTTGCTATAAAATCGGAATTAAAGGTGTACCTACACGTTTGATCATATTATTACTGGTAAAATCTGGACCTGGTACTTCCTTGATATTTAAATTTGAAATAATATTTCCAACACCTCATATTTCTATTAAAAAATTGTTAATTTGGTCTTATATTCAGGTTTATAGTTTTTTAATAATAACATGCTCATCTTTATCTGAGATCCATTAAAGTTGTTGGATGATCCCAGAGAATTTGAAATTATATGGGTTTGTCACTGACGGCGATCAATTCCAGCGTCTATTTTGATGAGAGAACCGACCACTATTTTATAGATCATTTAATTTATTGTAGGGACACATGTCGATAGAGCGTAACGGGAGGAACCCAACAGTAGTGCGAAACTAATTTCTAATTTTTAATATTTGAAACTCGGGCAATTCATCTTGCTACGAACAATTGCACAGTTTCCCACATTTTACATATTTCCCGAATCTGATCTGAAGGGAGGGATCCCAGTGAATTTTCATCCATCACGATTACGGGCAACCCGAGTTGCTCGTAATGCGAAATTTCACTCGTAATCCGAGGTAGAATTTTCAAAAAATTTTGCTCGTACTCCAAGGTGCTCGTAAACCGAGGGTCCACTGTATATATATAGTGCAATTTCTTATAAAATAACTTTCACTATTAATATTAAAACTATAATAGAAACATATCAAAATGTATTTTAAATTACTTAGAACATAGGCTCTGAAGACTAGAAAAATTATACAATTATAAATATATGTGATAATTTGTATATAGGAATATGTAATCCCACCACAATCTATGCAATGTATCATCAAAAGATTTAATAAAAGTTAGGCTTCGCGAAAGAGGGAACAACAATTAACAGGATTGCTTCATCCAGGAAGTAAAGGTCACTGCCCAGGAACCATAAAACTAAAGTTTAAAGACCTTCTTCTTCCTGGAAGATTGCAATCATGGCGACAATGGAAGTACTAAGCCAATCACAGTTAAGCATTACCAACTAATAGCGAATCAGAAGTAGGCACGTAGAATGATCTCCACCAATGAGAAGCCGAGTTAGTTAATGACGATGATCTCGGACAAGAAGTTAGAGAGAAGGTAGGTGACCGGGCTAGAAGCAAGGTGTGCTCAACTTAGGCTCCAACCAAGGTAAAGTCCTCTTGATCATGTGAAAGGCAAAGGTACCTCCTCCAGTCACAACTCTCCCCCTTTCGCAAAGTCCATGTTCTATCCCATCCAAGTGTGCTCGTTATTTCCCCTGTGGAAACCCACCATTCGACCAAGACTGCGCCATCAATCACCAATTTCCACAATTCACCAGGACTCTCATAGTAAGTCGACAGGAGTCAACAGGATCTTACACGGGTAAACAACAGGATCCGACAGAGAGTCGACAAGATCAATCGATTCTCACATATATAATATGCTTTGAGGAATTGCTCTTCCGCAAACATCAAGTAGAGTCTTTTTATAGAACAATTATAATATTATATGCATTGGCGCGCTACCTGTTATAAGAAATTGAAAACATTTAGATACGTATGATTCTTTTAAAAATTAAACAATTTTCTACCGCCCTTACTCTGCAATGAAACAGCCCAATGCGATATTACAGCAGTATGGTAGATTAAACTGGCGAAACAACGGGGGTTCACCATTAATTAGCCAGGTCCTCCCATTAATTTATCATTCGTCAACCAAAGCATGACCGTTCATTCTGATCAAATCGATTCCTTCCTGAATATATCTGTTCTGTATGTAGTACGCAGCTGGATGTATATAGGTTACTGAGAAAATGGATCACACTGGGGCATGAATTATTATGTTTAAATAATAGGCTCATTGTATCACTTTACTACAGTTGTATCTAAAAAGAAGAAAAATTGCTTTCCCCAAAACTTCTATATTAGGATTTTTTTCAAATGTACATAATAATATTTTAATTCGATGTTTTTTTTAAATCCACAAGAAACGAAAATAACAAAGTAATTCTGAAGTATTTTTAAATATGAGTCAGACAATCTTTCCTATTTTACTATACGTGCAAGTATGAGAAACAAGAAACAGACATCCCTGGTCTCTCCAGTAGAGGCAAGAATATTTCAATTTTCCATTTGACAAATTTGACAAATTTGTTCAATTAAATAAATTGTTACTTATGAGATTGTGTAAATACATTGTGTTATTCTATATGCTTTGCTTCAAATTCTTTTAGATACTTTAATGTTTTGTTTACACTTGTGGTGAGAGACCATGAACTGTTGTTTTTTTTCCAGGATACACTTGCGATTTTTGTTAGCAACGCTGACATGTGAATTTGGAAAAGACTAAAGATTATAAAAAAGAGTTTTACAAAGGGGGATCAATAAATAAGGTGAATTATCTTATTTCTTAAAAATTAAAAAAGCAAAAATAATTTAAACCATAAAATATTAAAATATAACATCGAGAGACTATTTAATGTTCTGTTCTTTTTTCCCACACGCGCGGCGCGAGACTTATAAATAAACTAAAATGGAAGCTTCCTTGAAGGATTGCACCACGCTTGAACAACGTGCAGTTATTCGTTTCTTGAATGCAGAAGGTATTCAAACATCTCAAATATGCCAAAGAATGAAAAATATCTATGGTGAGTCTTGTTTGTCTCAAAAAACATTTATAAATGGGTTGTTAAAAATAGATAATTTATAATTGTATGCTTTATAGATTTTCCCCTATTATTATTATGTATATATATTTTTATTTTATTTTTGTTGCCTCTTTCTCTTAATGGGTGGAAAGGAATAAAGAATGGAAAGAGCAAGATTTGTAAACAAACAAGACATCGCCCCCCATCCCATGCGCGAGCACCTATGCGCGGTGACGGGGAGAAAAAAGAAGAAAGGACAAACGGCAGCACCGGGGAAATACGAGCTCTGGGAAATATGAGCTCCCTGCCTCAGAAGGAATGAGTAACCACGTGTGAATGAAACAAAGAAGAGAACGCGGAGAGCGTCGTTATAGAATTGCGCACCAATTAAGTGGGTTGCGATATAGTTTCCTGTTAAGGAACAGAAGAATTTATCTGGAAAATTATCTCAAGTGAAGAATTATTTCAAGTGAACTCTTGATCAAATTTATCGACAGAATTGAAAACAAGATTTGTTTTTTTATAAAACGGAAGCTTAGATAAGTATTTGCAAACTTTGTTTGAAAAGGATTTTGCCTTTCCACCCCTAGTTATTTTGCTCTCTACATTATTTGTTTGTATGTATATTTAACTTGTATCACTTGTTTTGTTTATTCTAATTTTAAATATATCTAACCTTTTGGCCAATTTGATTATCACCCCTTTTATCTGTTTATTTATTTTTATTGCCCAGTCATTTTTGATAAGCAAAATAAAATATATATTTAGGCCATTTTTGTTAAATTGCATTTCTACAACTTGTGCAAACACAACTGGTGAATCTCTATTTTCAATCTGGTTAAGATTGACCTTCCCCATATTTTTTTTTTTTTCAAATTCAACATTTTTGGTGAGCCGGACGTGATTTCACCTTGTGGTGTTTATACAATTTGTGGAGATGGAAAAGCTTAAAAGAGAAAGAACTCCCTTAAGGAATACTATAACTCGTACCACAAATGAAATAAAATCAGGTCTAAGTCTAAAGGAAGTGGATATAATTTTAATAAGGGCCAAATTTGAAAGGTTAACCATTCTTAATGATAGGCTGATATTGATTGATGATAAAATAAAAGAGATCTTATTGGATGATCCGAGGTCCACAGAAGCTCAAATCAATGATGAGATGGAACTATGTGAGACTTATAGCCTACAAGTAGGAATTGTCGCACAGAAGGTGAAAGAATATGAGTCTAAATTGGCAGCACCCTGTGATGATAAAATGTCACAATCTAGCACTTCAGATGTTAAAAGACAAATTAAACTTCCAAAATTTGAACTAAAAAAGTATACAGGTGAGCTAGAGGAATGGCTATCATGGTGGAGTCATTTTGAAAAAATACATTTAGATGAGTCACTGTCTGATGTTGATAAATTTGAATACTTAATACAATCCATGGTTGTTGGGTCAAAGGCCCACAGACTTGTGACTAGCTTCCCTCTTACCCAAAAGAATTACAACAAAGTCATTGGAGATTTAAAAGATAGGTTTGGAGACAGAGATATGCTGACTGAGTTGTATGTGCGCAAGCTTTTAAAGTTAGTCATTGCCAGCGCCAGGTCTGAAAAAAGAACCTTGGCTCAACTTTATGATGATTTGGTTGCACATCTCCATTCTTTGGGATCTCTGGGAGTGGATACTAAGTCTGGGGGTGGTGCTTTCTTGTACCCGTTGGTGGAGTCAAGTTTGCCACTTGAACTTATCAAAATATGGCAACGTTCCCGTACACCGTACATTGAAGCGGGAATTGAAAATAGTGGGGCTAAAGCTTTTGATAAATTAGAGGGTCTGATAGAATTTTTAAAGCAGGAAGTTAAAAATGCAGAACGCATTTCCTTTGTTGCTGAAGGATTTGAACCTTCCCTTCCTCTAAAACAGGGAAAGAGAGAAAATAATCCCCCTAAGATCCACACAGCGTCTGCATTATTTGTTGGAAAGACCAACTTACCGTGTTTATTTTGTGACAAAGATAACCATCTTAGCCAAAACTGCTTTAAGGCAGCCAAGATGTTGGAATCAGACAGATTAAAGAGGGTACAGGATGCGAAAGTTTGCTTTAAATGCTTGAGAAAGAATCATTTGAAGAAGGATTGTAGATCTTTTGTAAGATGCAAGCGTTGCCAAGGACCTCATTTTGAGATAATGTGCAGAGGAACCTCACATAGTCAGGAAAATTTAAATTGGAGGTCAGATAACAGATCTCACAATAGTTTAGCAGAGCAGAATGAGGGGATCAGTGAGCCTGTAACAGCAATGGCGAATCAAGTATGCACAAATGATATCTCTTTAATGACTCTCATTGTAAAACTTAAAGGGCCGAAACGTTCCAAAATGGTAAGAGTGCTTTTAGACTCTGGTAGTCAAAAATCTTACATCAGAAGGTCTCTAGCTAAGGAGTTAGACTTACCCAAGGTGGGAGAAGTCAAATTAAATAAATTTTTGTTTGGAGGGCAAACCACAGGAGAAAAGGCTCATTCAATATTTTATTTACAGTTGGACAATGTTGATGAGGGAAAGGCTTTCAAAATGGAAGCGTTAGAGGAAACAATAATTTGTGGCAATATTTCACCCATTGAAACAGGACCCAGGCAATGGGAATTGGATAAGAAAGGAATCACTTTGACTAAGGTAGACAATAATAAAACCGAAATAGACATCCTAATTGGTGGAGACTATTATGGGCAACTTCTCACAGGAAAAATTGAACAGCTGGCAGGAGGATTGACCGCAATTCAAACAGTTCTTGGTTGGACTTTAATAGGTAATACCTCATCAGAGAGACCAGAGACAAGTGCTCAAATGGTTATCACCTTACTTACAACCCAACAGAGAGTAGCATCCTTATGGGAATTAGAAACAATAGGGATACGAGATCCTACAGAGGTCATCTCTGTGAAAGCGAAAAATGTTCTCATGCAAGAAAAGTTTCGTGAGAAAATCTGTCGAGGCCATGATGGACGTTATCTTGTATCTCTTCCATGGAAGGAAGGAATTGGGACAATATCTAATAACTTGGAAATAGCCAAAAGGCGCTTGGAGGCTATGACTCAAAAGTTGACACAAAAGGGTCAGTTTGTTCCTTATGATGAAGTCTTCCGATCCTGGTTCAGGGAAAACCTTATAGAAGAAGTTGACAGGGAAGACATCAGACCTACTGGACATTATCTACCACATCGCCCAATATATAAGGTTCAGAGTCAGACTACTCCTATTCGACCCGTTTACGATGCATCATGTAAATCAAGTAAGAGATGTTTGTCTCTAAATGAATGTTTAGAAACTGGACCTAATCTGATTGAACTTTTACCTGAAATCCTGATAAGATTTAGGGAAAAGAAAATAGGAGCCATCGCTGACATCCGCAAAGCTTTTCAGACCGTAGGTATAGATGAGAAGGAAAGATCCCACAACGAATACCTCGCCATGCTCGTACAAAAGGGGAATGAAACAGAGGGTAGAAGGTTTCATCCAGGCGAAGTTGTGCTGATTGGTCGAGATGATCAAAAAAGAATATTCTGGCCACTAGGCAGAATCTTGGAACTTTACCCCGGGAAGGATGGCAGAGAACGTGTAGCTAGAGTTAGGACTGCTACGGGTGAATTTGTAAGACCGTTAAAGAGACTTTTCTCTTTGGAACTTGGCTCTGATATTTCCAGGGAGGTGAGATTACCTAAGACAGAAGGGATCAAAGCCCAGGAGATATCAACAGATGGAGAACAGTCAATTTTAACTAGGTCTGGAAGAGAAGTGAAAAAACCTACGAGATTGGGGGTGTACACCAATAATCTTTCCTAATTAAGATTTTTTTTTTGTATTCCCATACAAAAAGGTGGGAGTATGTTAAAAATAGATAATTTATAATTGTATGCTTTATAGATTTTCCCCTATTATTATTATGTATATATATTTTTATTTTATTTTTGTAGCCTCTTTCTCTTAATGGGTGGAAAGGAATAAAGAATGGAAAGAGCAAGATTTGTAAACAAACAAGACATCGCCCCCCATCCCATGCGCGAGCACCTATGCGCGGTGACGGGGAGAAAAAAGAAGAAAGGACAAACGGCAGCACCGGGGAAATACGAGCTCTGGGAAATATGAGCTCCCTGCCTCAGAAGGAATGAGTAACCACGTGTGAATGAAACAAAGAAGAGAACGCGGAGAGCGTCGTTATAGAATTGCGCACCAATTAAGTGGGTTGCGATATAGTTTCCTGTTAAGGAACAGAAGAATTTATCTGGAAAATTATCTCAAGTGAAGAATTATTTCAAGTGAACTCTTGATCAAATTTATCGACAGAATTGAAAACAAGATTTGTTTTTTTATAAAACGGAAGCTTAGATAAGTATTTGCAAACTTTGTTTGAAAAGGATTTTGCCTTTCCACCCCTAGTTATTTTGCTCTCTACATTATTTGTTTGTATGTATATTTAACTTGTATCACTTGTTTTGTTTATTCTAATTTTAAATATATCTAACCTTTTGGCCAATTTGATTATCACCCCTTTTATCTGTTTATTTATTTTTATTGCCCAGTCATTTTTGATAAGCAAAATAAAATATATATTTAGGCCATTTTTGTTAAATTGAATTTCTACAACTTGTGCAAACACAACTGGTGAATCTCTATTTTCAATCTGGTTAAGATTGACCTTCCCCATATTATTTTTTTTTTCAAATTCAACATGGGTTAACGAGTTCAAAAATGGACGAATTACATGTTCCTCAGGTCTCAACGTTCGGCCGGTAAAGTTTTGGTAACAATTTTTTGGGATGTTGATGGACCAATCTGTCTTGATTTTTTATCCTCAAGGCAACGTATGGACAGCTACCTTTATTGTGACATTCTTGTAAATAAGCTAAAGCCTGGTATAAGAAACAAAAGAAGAGGGAAGCTTAGTAAAGGTGTTCTCTTCCTTCATGATAATGAAAGGACGCATACATCATGTAAAACTGTATCTACAATCATTAAATTAGGTTTGAAGTTTTAGAACATCCTGCATATAGTCCAGACCTAGCCCCCTCTGACTATTTCCTTTTTGGACTACTAAAGAAGGAGTTAAAGGGAAAGTGATTTGACTCAGATGAAGATGTCCAGAAAGTGGTGCAAGATATTTTTCACACGCTTCCTAAGAGTGCCTATAAAGAGGGTATTTACAAGTTGCCAGAACGATGGAGACGATGTATAGAAAGCCAAGTTGATTATTTTGAATAAATCAAGTCCTAATTTTTAATATCGTTCTTATTTTTTAAAATAAATTATAATTGACCTTATTTATTGATCCCACCTTGTATCAACATCATCCAGTCGTTGAGAAATACAAATACAAAAATCTATAAAGATAAAATATTTTTAAAAAATCTAGTTATAAATATCAGTCTAGAAGGATATCTCATCAACAAAGAGTCCTCCTCCAATAATAAGGGGGTCTCCCTGAACTCCTCTCACCTTAAGTCTTTGAAAAATGGTTAAAGATGTACCTCTTGGCCTACTGTGAGGACTCGCCCAAAGACCCAGCTCTGAATATCAGGAGCTGCCGCTCAATGATGTATGCCCAAATAGATGCTTGACGCTGTGTAAATTTGGGAAAGACAAGGCGATCCACAATCACAGACGTTATATGCTACCTTCGTCTCCATTTTAAACGAAGTAAAAAAACAGCGAAATATATTCTGCGGAAAATAAATACAATATTTTATACATATTCTGTTAAAGTGCCAATTTTCTTATATAAAAATCCAGGAATTAAATCATGTCGAATATTTGTATGACTTTGTAGAGAACAATATGGGGGTAAGTAGAAGGATGGTCTAAACCTTCGACCCAGTTCCGCATTGGGCACTTTTTTTCTGATTTAAAAAAATGCTACATTGGTATCCGATTCTTGCAAAAGTCCAACCCCTTAGCGAGTGCAGGTAACCAAATGGGGCTCTGGCACATTTGTAAGTGCAAAGTCAAATTGCTTTTCACATGTGTACACATGTGGTGCACTCACAGTAAAAGCAATCGCCTACTTCTACCCACCATGATTATCATGGCTTGTACCACGTGTATAAGGGATAATTAAAAAAAAGGGGGGGGAACAATGTAGGATATTTAATAATTTTTGTATACATATTTTTGGCTCTATTTTTTTAAAGTAAAAGGCATCTCCTGATTGTGAATCTAAAAGTTCCTGATGTTTAGATGCACACAATCAGCATATGCCTTTCTCTTAATATACCCACCTGATCCCAGTAAAATTCCACTTTTGTACTAATTTGTGTGTGGGTTTGAAGAAATTATATCAATAAAATTTTAATTTGTTTCATTTTTATTTCTTTTTTTTTTGGTTAAATATACTTTTACTAAACATTTGTATATTGATATAAGTTTACATTAAAAAATATCGCGTTTTTGAGTAAAATAAAGTTAAAAGTGAAATTCTCCTAATTTCCATAAATACCAACTTGTTTACTTTCTTATCAAAACTTATCAGATGACACTAGATCGATCTGTATGGAATATCTCTCTAAGAGAAATGTTTCCAGCCGTTTAGTCATGGTGCAGTAGATACTACACTATGATATCATAGTTTTTGTGTGAGTTGAATATTTGTTTTTTGACTCGTGCTTTAGATGTTGTACAAAATTTCAAATACCGCGCGAGAACGTCCTTGCAGCCTTCGAATAATTTCTAACGCTTTTCCTAATGTTTTAATTTTTGTTCGCTCCTGACGAGGACAAAAGATTTTTGTCAAAACGTCGAGACAATAAAAAGATTTACTGGCCGAATTATCTTTTATTTGAAGAAATATGAATGCTGGCCAGGCAGCCTCTATCTTTACGATAATGACAATGATGTATTATTTTTAAAACACCTCTTATTATTCTCTATTTATAAATATTTATTCCACCATCTCTCTTAGACCTCTATAACTGAAGCATTTTGATACCATTGACTAATATTCAGTTTAGTTGAAAAATAGATGCCAAAATTATCCATCAAAACATATATGATAGAAAGTCTTGTATTTAAGCATTTTAAACTATACACCAATTTATAGGAAGAAGGATATATAAATTCGCCATACCGTGGGAGAAGCATTATATAGGATAAACATGGAAGTATAGCTATTAAGTTGATAAACTCACCGTTAGAGGACTCTCTTGTCGCAGTCCCCATTGGTTACTTCGCCTCCTTGGTGGTGACTCCTCCTTCCTTTGGTCCCTTGCTGCTGGCATCTTATTGATGCCCCTCCCCCCCGCTCAACTGCTCCCGTCTCTCTAACCCTTCTCTGTCATTGCCCCTCTCCCCTCTACTATTCCTCCTTCCCCCCACGACTATCTGACATCGAACAATCGTCATTGAATGTATCTCAGCATGACGTTGCCTCCTCCACCGCAGCTTGAGTCCCCATCGCATCCCATGTTGAATCCACAATACCAGGTATCGATTCATCAACAGGAGATGACGCCCATTGTCATCCAATGTCGATTCTTCGACACCAGATAGCTAGCCCAATGGCCCATAGCCCTCCCCCTTCCCTTTTACAACCTGTTGACAACAACAAAATCGTAGTTATTGAATGAATTGAACACAATTATTTAATATTGGTCTAATTTAATGTGATAGCAACCATCTCTATTTAAAATACAAACTTTATATTTTATCTAACCTCAAAAATTACTATTTGATATATTGACTTGAGATAAGCCTCCAGAAAGAATTATTTTGATCACTAAGGTAACTATGTAATCTGATCAAAGATATTCGCTCATTCTCTCTACCAATATTTATTAAGTTTTTAACAAAAAATATATTGAATTATTTCCATTTTTATATTGAAATCATGAAAGAAAATATTTTCCATAAAAAAAAACTAGATTTTATTGATATTTAAAAAAAAGAGCCATCAGTAATAGTTTTGCCGAGAGAGGTCTCAGAACATGTTATCATATTTAAATTTCGTGGTTATTATCAGCATAGTATATGGTAGAATATCTCTTGTACACTTCTATGAACCTAAAAAAAACTAGTATAAATGACGAAATTGACACATGGTATTATAATTATAGATTTAAAAATATTAAGAAATGTTTAAATGGTTTCAGAGAGAAATTTAATTATTTATAAAGAAGCAAATTCGAAACAACTATTACAAAAGAAAAAAATTAAGCCTGTATGCCAACCTTTTGAGGCGAAGAAAATTTGTAGTGTTTCATTGCGCCAACTGTTGTCGCTGATCCCCCAATGTCCTCTATAACATCACGACAGCAAGGTTGGGGTTGGAGATATGGGACACCTCATGTGTCCCACGGTATGGCGAACTCTTATATCCTATTTATTTTAAAATTCGATGGCATATTGTAAGTAATATTAATTTCAATTCTTGCTCTACTGATATATATATAATAAGAAGCAAGATTGTGGATAATGGGATTGTAATCTGAATGTTCATCATTTGATGGTCACTGGTTATGTATAGACAAGATTGTATCCATGTGATATAGCACATTCATTGGTTGAAAGACAAAGTAGGACATATCATACTGGTGATGATGATCGCTATGAACATCTTGCCAGCATGCTGAACTTACCTGCTCCGAATGAAAAGTTGAAGTACATAGTACTGAGGGAGATGATGTGGTGCTGAAACATCCTTTTTATACCTTTTTAAATATATATAACAGTTAAAACTTCCATATATTGAGTCACCTAGAAGCCAGGTAAAAAATATGAGTTATAGGTAGATATGCATTTATTGTGAAAGATATCGATATAATAGGCTTAATCAGTTTATTTATGTGGGGTCTGTTTTATTTTCCCGCCCATTGGCTTTCTTTTGGCTGCCATCTGGTACGCATGCGCAATTCGTTTTCCTTCTATTGCTGTCCTTCAGACCATTATTAATATTTTTGTTGTTATTTTGAAAATATTTATTAGAGAGTTTGATGTATTTCTTCGTAGTTTTCTCTCACATTTGTGACAGGCAATTTTTCTACTACATTTATATATGTGCATAATACATTAGCGCGCCCCATCTGTTATAGGAAATTTTAACTAATTTTGATGCGCGCGTATGTTTCTATTTAAATAAACGAATTTTCTACTGTCCTTAATGCAATTATAAAATAATGGGAAGGCCTCTCATCAGTGGTGAACCCTCCCAGCGGTTTCACCAGTTTAAAGGCAATAGAGAATTGACTTATTTTAAAAAGAAACATACGTGCCAAAATAGTTTGAATTTATTATGTTCAATAAATAATTATTGTTTAAAAAAAAGGAAAATCAAATCCCATTCTAAAAATAAAATTTGGTGTCAGACTTTGAAAAAAAAAAAGATGTATATTAATATCTTCAAATATATTTAGGGTATTTTTCCAGAACATAAAGTTTGATCCAAGTAAAAATAAAATTTATATTTTTAAATATAACATAAAATTGGCTTAAATTTTTGAAAGTTCTCTCTTTTGGAAAAATCTATTTGTAAAATTCACGTTTGGTCTACACCAGTCATCTCATTATCATTTCTCAAATGTCAATTGTCTTCTTGACAATAATCTTATGAGATCTGGATACATATATAGTCTCTTGACCAAAAATTTGGGACGTGAAATTACTTCTTGAAAATAAAATATCATTAATATATTTTAGTTTCTTTTAATATTTATGTGTTTCTTAAAAAAAAATCAAAATTAATATGTTTCCATCTTTGAAAAAAATAATGCGATTTTATATATTAATTTGATTTTTTTTGCATATTCTGTATGCACAATACTTTGTGAACTGTTCATTCATATGATCCAATATAGATAAAGATATACAATCATTTGTTAATGGAATTGAAAAATAAATAATTATTAGACAAGTCTATTTTACTTTCTTGAATAAGTGATAGTTTGTATTTGCTATTATCTTAGTAATCCACCAATATAATTAGAGATGTACAATATTGTATTTCAGCTAAGACTTCTCACTTGTCAGTTTAGACATCAGAATGGTAGTCCTTCCAGTGGATATCGAAAAAGGTGAAAATATATCGGTACACGTGAGTAAATATTTGATATAAGCAAATTGAATTTTAGAAGAAAAATATCAACTTGTTTGAAATGATTGTTGAGAGAGAAACTTTGGTTTCAAAATTTTCTGAAAGGCGCTTGTGAAAAAATATATTAAATATATATTTTAAATACACGAATATTAATTATATATTTTCAGAATAATATATAAATTCATATATTTATATAAAAACTCCAACTTCTATGATGCGTTTATTTAGGTCCCTATGTTTGCTATATTTTAATATATAGGCTATGTGAAAGTTGTATCAGGCACAGTAATTTATGATATATATAACTAGTTTATAAGAGTTCATCTGCTATGTCGCTGATCGACATCTATAGTTTTCTGAAACAGTCAATAGATGTCTCTTAATTTTTGTGTATTGTTATGACTGAATAGGCGACTTTTGTTTCATAGCGTACTTGCGCAAATTTGGCCTCAACTACCCATTTATTGATTTCTCGGGAAGCCTTTTGGATCAAAACTTTAGTCGTTGAAGGTACAAACTGCTCCACTCTGACGAGGGCTACAGTCCTAAACACGTAAGTGGTTTGGCTTTCTTGATTTATTCACCTTATTCTTCTGCAGGGTGTCTTCTGGTTTATCCCTCCAAACAATTCTCTGTCTCTCTGCATCACGGGGTCGCACTAAATTCGGCCATAAAGACCAATCTATGTTGACGCCATTTCATTTGTATAGTCAGTATATCCTTCTGCAGCGTTAAAGGCCGTGTACAACCTATCATTTAAGGCGAATTTATTGGAAGTTTTGTCCGTGGCATCAAACACGACCCTCATCTTCATCTTATCTGAGTCATTTCTCCCTACAGCGTGATGAGACAAGAAATAACAGGCATCTTGTTCTCCCGCCAAAGGCCCACTCAACTACACCATATGGCCTAGGCTTATATATTCCTTCATGAAGCCAACAAGGCTTTCCTAAGTTGCTCATCTGCGGTCAAACATATTTCCAGGGAGAGCTGCCGCTGTGCACACATGAATTGAGCGAAGCTTCAAAATAGGCCTGACACCTATCTAAGGCTCAAAAGGCAATGGAACAATATATCTGTTTTGATCACGTTGGACTTTATTTTCATAGAGCTTCTCGCAGAACTCTTCTTTTTTAGATAGCTATTTTCTGAGCGAACCTAACCTAACCTAACCTAACCTAACCTAGATAAGATAAATAAGATCCAAATTGTGCCTGCAACGTCCCACAATCAATGTCCCATATACTAGACGACTGCCCGCTGTACAAATTCAATGGAGGAATCTCCAATCTCCACTCTGTCACCCCGGAAGCCCTGAACTGGCTGAAGGCCTTGCCTCTCAGACTTTAATGACCGATATGTCCTCACTTCTTTTTTTCTAGATTTGGTTCATTTTGTCTCCTCTCTAATTGTAAAGATGTTGCTGTATCACCTCATAAGCATAAATAAATAAATAATAAATATATTAATTTTTATCAATTTTATTATATTAAACTCTATGCCCTGAACCATTAATGTGTCATTTAGGCTGATTAAATCTTAGTATCATTTTTATATAAATTTTCAATTCTTTAAAATAATCTCAAGATAAAATTCATGAAAACCTTTATCGCAATTCATTGATTAAAACTCACAATTTTTATTTAATTGGCTCTATGATTTCTGGGTGGTCAGCTGTTATTTTTGGTGTTTGTTTACATATTATTCTGATCAAGAAGGTTTCTGATTTTTAATCCTAAATTTGCGAACTTCTCTAAAGTATTGTGAGTATTTGTTGCTTTTTATCAATCTATTTGCTAAGCAATATTTAAATTATAGAATTTAAATAGCTCTTATAGATGTGCATATCTTTGCCTTTTTTTTTTTTTATATCCCAATTTTGTGGGCTCCATTAGTGAAATTTTCAAACCTTTTGCCTTTTCCTAAACTCATGTTTCGTAATATTTAACTACATTAAGAAAGTTTTAGGCATGATTTGAAATTAATATGAAGACTATCACATGATATGGCACACGTATATCACACATACCCTTTTTGTTAATTGACATTAAAAAAAAAAGCGATATTATTTATTTTAAAAAATTCAAGGCTTAATTTTAAGAATCTTCATTATAAAGAAGATTGGAGATATTTATAGCTTATATCCATATTTTCTTAATTAATATTTCTTAATTCATTTGTTTCATATTTGGGGTCCAAAATTTAAAAACATGCAATAAATGAGTTAGATTTTAAAGGTTTATCATGTTTTGCATTAAATTATTCAATGAATTTATTGATTTAAAAAAAAATTGTAGTTTAATAATTAATATAATTATTATTTTTATTAAAGCACAACATTATAGTAAAATATTCATTTCTGCAGACTACAGTTCGCAATGTGCCACAAGTATATCATTACGCTAGAGTAGGTCAGGTCAGGTTAGGTTCTGATGGATTTTTAAATTTAGGTTAGGTTGTTTCAGAAATGGAACTATGGGTGTTTATTGTGAGTAGGCCTATTGCAGAATAATACATTCACTGAATAATAATACAATCTGTAGAAATAAGTATCTCATTGAACAAAAATTAATGAAACTATCATTTATTTTTTTTTTTAGATTTCAAAACAAAATATAAACATTTTCAGTTTAATGATAGGAGATTTTTTAAATTACCTTTTTATATTTAAATGTCTTCTTCTTTCTTATCTCCACTCAATCATTTTAGGGTATCAAGCTTGTAGAGCTTGAGATATCTGATTGTGGTGATGAATATATTTCATCAATGGATCAGTCAATACAGCCAATAATGTGGTTTGAGGTTGCAAGGTTGAGAATTTCACTTAGTACATAGTGGGAAAACTTTGCAACCATTCTGGAAAGTCATTGTCTGTAGATGACCAGGCTTAAATTTGGAAATCAAGGAATGCTGTTCCCTTGGGAGGACAGAATTGGTGAATTGTCCCACTTTTTTCAATGTTATATGGAGGGAAGAAACGGCAAGTTTGACATAATTCTAAATAACGCTTTTATCAGCCAATCAGGGAACAAGCTTTATTGGCAGGAGTGTATATAGTCCTCAGCTATCAAAAGATTTTTTCTACAAGCTATATATAAATCATTTTATTTGCGTTTGAATGTTGTGGCCCACTGTACGTATTACATCCCAAACACGACACCAGCCATCTCTGTCTTGAACTCTATGTACCATCTCGGCGACCATCAAGCCAGTGAGTTCCTATAATTGGTCCACGAAGTGTGTCGGCGGGCGTCCAGGTATGTGTCGCCCAGACATCTTTCCGGTCAGTATGGTGTACTCCATTCCCCTGTGTCGCGTGATGTGAACCTAGAATCTCAAACAATTCCGTTGCACAGAAGTCGGTCATCTTCCGAAATCTATAGTTGTGATAGTACCGATGTCGCTGTCCAAGGTATACGAAGCATTCTTCGCCAACAATACATCTTGAACACATCAATTTTTTCTCTATCAACATTCATACCATGGTCGTTCATGGGAAAAGGAATTCTATGGTGGGATTCCTCTCCCTTCCACAGACCTGCAAGGTAATAAGACCAAATCCAAATAAAAATGTTGTTACCATCATCAGACAAAAGATGGAAAATTGATTTTTAGTCTTTTTTTCTGATGATAACAACTCTGTTACTGAAACGTCACACACTATTTATTTGTATTTAGTTTTATTACCTTGTAGTCCTAATCTATAATCCAAATTGTACCTTATCAAAAGATTTTTTTTTTCAAAATTCATGAACCCAATATATAAATTTTTATAATCTTTAATTGAATTCTCAGATATTGTCTTTTCTACTTTTACCTGGCCTAAAACTATATTGTTTTTCACCATGATTTCTTGGAGGAATATTATGCACACATATTTAATATACAGTCTAACCTCAAGTTAAAAATCTCTCATCCAAATTGTGCCTTATTACAGTCTAACCTGTTTGACACCAAAAGGGATCAGAGCTTTGTGTTGAATTAAAGTCAGTTAGATATAAGGCACAATTTGGATTATTCTATATACAGTTACAAGCGTCATTCTTCATCAGTCATCTCTGTCACCGTTTGCTTTTTTTTTGGAATGGCGCCCTCCTATTGGCGCCACGATCACGCCACCTTTGCCCCCCCCCACTCGCTTTTTCGTTTTTGTAACCATTTTGTTGGAGCCGGTCGCTCCTTAAATAAATGCATATATTAGTTAATAACCAAATGGAATCCTCTCTTTCTTTTTCCCAGTAAGAGACGCCTATGGAAGCCAACAGTACATAGACAGATAAAGCACATAGGCTATAGTTATTAACTAACATATGCATTTATATAAGGCGCCAATTTATAATTGTAACAAATAGTATTTGAATCAAAACATCCAATCGGGTAAAACACGGGCGTTGCCCGGGTCATTCGGCTAGTAGATTATAAGCACAAGGTAATAAGACCAAATCTCCAAATAAATCTTCTTATCTGCCATCTTGTTTACAGACTTAATAACAGTAACTATTTAAAACATGCTGTGAACTCCGCCTTTGCCGGTCACAAGCCTGGATAAAAAGGAGGAGGGGGAGCAGTAACAACTCACTAAAAAACCTGGGCTCAGCTGGCCCGGCTGATAGTACCCTGTAAGGGCTCCTGATCCAGGGATACAGGATGAGCAGCGTTTGTACTCCATGTTAGGAGCGGCTGCACATGGCGTCTGTTCCTCATGTCAGATGCGGCCATTTCTTTTGGAGCTAAGTTGGCCTGCCACTGAGTAGTGCTCCCAGTCTTAATGACAAAGGCAGATGCATTCTACTTCACCCAGTGTGGAGATAAGAAAGAAGAAGAAAACATGCTGTTGTATAATTTCTCATTCAGCACTTATGTCTGAAGATGGTAACAATGCTGTGTTACCGAAACATCATACTTATTTATTTATTTGGATTTGGCCATATTATCTTGTGTTTAAAGTTAGTTAGATGATTTTAATGCAGCATTCACTGCTAGTGAACATTTTTCTCTAGAATAACCAAATATAGGATTAAAACAATATTTTTAGAAAATACTGTTGTAATATTGTCACATAGAAAATTAGGAAAGGCAAACCTCAGAATGACATGGCACTTTATTGAATGCAAGAACAAATTGATAGAATACCAGAGAAGAAATGAGTTATCCAACCACTAAAAGTTAATCAGGAAACATTCTCTGGGGAAATAAAATAAAAGAGTCCCAATGGTATCAAAATGTACAGTATTTTCTAAAAATATTATTTTAATCATAAACACAAGGTAACAAGGCCAAATTCAAATAAATAAATAGTGTGTGACATTTCAGTAACAGAGTTGTTATCATCTTCAGACAAATTATTTATTTGGATTTGGTCTTGTTACCTTGTGTTTATAATCTATATTCCAAATTGTGCCTTATTATTTTAATCATATATTTGGTTATACAGAAGAACTTCTCTGTAAAGGACAACATCTAATTGAAGAGTCAAAGTGTCTTTTAGGGAGAGATGTCCTCTTACCGGAGAGTTGCTTCTTCTTCTTCTTCTTTCTTATCTCCACTCAATCACACTAAGGTATCAAGCTTGTAAAGCTTGAGATTTTTGATGGTGTCTGCCGGGGAAGAGTAGAGCTCATCAATGGATGAGTCAATACAGTTGAGGAGAGTTACTAAATACAGGAGAGTTGCTAAATAGTAAAAATGGTAATATTGCAAATGAAAACTGTCCTTTGTGGAGAGGTGTCCACTAGCGGGGTGTCCACTAAAGGGAGGTTCTACTTTATACCTTTTAAAATAAAAAGAAACTCACTGTGAGAAATATTTATAGTTTTTAAAAGTCTTTGATCTCCTTTATAGGTTGATGAGGTTCAACCTTGCACCGTGCTGATAAGGGCCAACAGCCAACAGGCTTTTATTGATGGATCAAGAAAAGGTATTTGACCCTGAACAGCTTTGTCATCAATGTCTTGAGTGATTAGGAACCCTGGAGTCAGCCTTGGAAAAATATAGTCTCCTCCTCCTTTCTTATCTCCACTCAATCATATCAGGATATCAAGTTGTGACCCTTGATGGTGTCTGTTTGACAACCGTCATGACTGGGTGAAGTAGAATGCGTCTTCCTTTGTCATTAAGACTGGGAACACTACTCAGTGGCAGGCCGACTTAGCTCCAAAAGAAATGGCCGCCTCTGACATGAGGAACAGACACCATGTGCAGCTGCTCCTAACTGGATTACAAACACTGCTCATCCTGTATCCCTGGATTAGGGGTCCTTACAGGGTACTATCAGCCGGGCCAGCTGAACCCAGGTTTTTTAGTGAGCTTGTTACTGCTTCCCCTCCTCCTTTTTCATCCGGGCTTGGAACCGGCAAAGGTGGAGTTTAAAAATAGTCTACAAAACCTCAATGTCATCAAGATCTGAGAAATTCAGTTTGCCTTCCCTATCCAGCATCTCTACCAAAATGTCACATAGAAGAGGAAAGATGAACATCAGGACGATGAAGCAGTTTTTTTTAATCTAAACAATTTACCTCTGTAAATTGTGTAATTATTAATTTTTTGGAAATATGCTTCTTATCTCTTATCTCTATTGACCTTACTGTAATGACAGGAATTATCTCCACACCTAGCTTTCAAAATTTATCTTTAGATGGTAAATGAAATTATAATTCCTCTTGATAAGGCACAATTTGGATTATAGATTATAAACACAAGGTAATAAGACACACTATTTATTTATTTATTTGGATTTGGTCTTATTACCTTGTGTTTATAATTCCTCTTGTATTTGCACATAAGAATAGAGGCAATGAGATAGGTTAGCTACGTAGCAAAATAAGGAAATTTCAGCAATCAGTGTTAACATTATAATACATCCCGTATTTGCATAAAATAATAGAGGCAATGAGATAGGTTTGCTACGTAGCAAAATATGGAAATTCCAGCAATCAGAGTTAACATTATAATACATCCCGTATTTGCACATAAGAATAGAGGCAATGAGATAGGTTTGCTACGTAGCAAAATATGGAAATTTCAGTGTAATCAGTGTTAACATTATAATGCATCCCGTATTTGCACATAAGAATAGAGGCAATGAGATAGGTTTGCTACGTAGCAAAATATGGAAATTTCAGTGTAATCAGTGTTAACATTATAATACAATCCCGTATTTGCACATAAGAATAGAGGCAATGAGATAGGTTTGCTACGTGGCAAAATAAGGAAATTCCAGCAATCAGTGTTAACATTATAATACATCCCGTATTTGCATAAAAGAATAGAGGCAATGAGATAGGTTTGCTACGTAGCAAAGTATGGAAATTCCAGCAATCAGTGTTAACATTATAATACATCCCGTATTTGCACATAAGAATAGAGGCAATGAGATAGGTTTGCTACTTAGCAAAATATGGAAATTTCAGTGTAATCAGTGTTAACATTATAATACATCCCGTATTTGCACATAAGAATAGAGGCAATGAGATAGGTTAGCTACGTGGCAAAATATGGAAATTCCAGCAATCAGTGTTAACATTATAATACATCCTGTATTTGTATAAAAGAATAGAGGCAATGAGATAGGTTAGCTACTTAGCAAAATATGGAAATTTCAGCAATCAGTGTTAACATTATAATACATCCTGTATTTGTATAAAATAATAGAGGCATTGAGATAGGTTAGCTACGTGGCAAAATATGGAAATTCCAGCAATCAGTGTTAACATTATAATACATCCTGTATTTGTATAAAAGAATAGAGGCAATGAGATAGGTTAGCTACGTGGCAAAATAAGGAAATTTCAGCAATCAGTGTTAACATTATAATACATCCTGTATTTGTATAAAAGAATAGAGGCATTGAGATAGGTTAGGTACCTAGCAAAATAAGGAAATTTCAGTAATCAGTGTTAACATAATGCTATGTAACAACTCTTCTGTTACCATATAATATAGTTAATCAAATGTCATCCAGCCTTAGTCAGCCATTTTGAATCAACCTCAGCTCTTCTCCAATAATAAATCTCCATATCATATTCTACCTTTAGTAGATGCAACCAGTCTTTTTCCCCCTCTACCCATCATGACCCAGCTTCCGCATCAGTAACAGCATGAAGGTGCAGTCAAACTTGGATAATTCAAAGCCCAAGGGACCAAAAAAAAAAAAAATTGAATTATCCAAAAATTCGAATTAAAAGTGTTTTGAATAAAAGGCTTAAAGATCTAGGGACCAAGATAAATGTTCAAATTAAAGATGTTTTCGAATTAAAGACGCTCAATTTATCCGAGTTAAACTATTTAAGAAATAGGCTCGACAACAAAAGACATTTCAAATTCACATCAAGTCCAACTTGCCAGTTTTTAAAAGAGGATTTAAGAAACAGTTAACAAAATGATCTTTTTTTTTGTTGATTGTAGAATAGTAATTTTCCTCAAAAAGACTTCACAGGAAACATGTTCTCAATGCATATCAATGGCAAAAGCAACAATAGAGTTGGTGGGTGGAAATATTTTTTTCTTTGCAAAACATAATGGCTCTTAAAAAAAAATCATCTGATCATCAAACTGAAGGAAAAGTTGAAGGAATATATATTTAATGAGCCTCTAAACTCTTTAAAATAAAGTTGTACACTCAGATGAGAATTTAACTTGAGAGATTTTTGTTAGCCTCATCTAGTCACAGTACACTCATGGACAGTGGAGAGTCTGATGTTGACGGCCGTCAATTTTTTGAAGGAGACAGAGTCAATTTTGTTCACACTTGGTTATCTCGTGTGTCTTCAATAAAGGTCACTGTAATATCTTTCAGAGTTATTGTCTGAATCCTGATATACATGCTGAAAGGTACAACTTCCTTAAATTTTATCCCCATGAGTGTAACTTTGAGCTGGGATTTTGGAGGGGAAAAAAAGTTGTTGATGATGATGTCTGTGTGTTGATGTCATCTCTCCATTTTAGCTGAAGGTTATTAATGTTTCTGCAATAAAGAGGGTTGTTGGTCATCTGTCAGAATTATATATTGTCTCTGGATTTACCATCATTGCTGCTGCCTCTAGGATTGTCTTTTTTAAATTTTATCCCAAGTACACGTGGTACAGGCCATGATAATCATTGTGGGTAGTTAGCGACTGCTTTTACTGTAGGTGCACCACATATCTACATATGTAATTACCCTTATTTTACAAAATTTATTTTGTCCATAATATAAATTTATATATCAATTTTTTTTCTCCCCATTGAATATAAGCAAAAATATTTTAAAAACTAATTTTATTGATGTTATTTGGCGCTGAGTTTGTTGTTGACACATATTAATATGTTATAATACTTTGATAAAGGTTGGCGTTCAGCCAACTGAAATATTGGTCAAATAAATGATATTTTGATCCAATATATGCCTTTTTATTTAAATATCTACATATGTGAAAAGCAGTTTAACTTTTGCACTTACAAATGTGCCAGAACCCTGTTTGGTTACTTGCACTCGCTGGTGGGGTTGGACTTTAGCAAGAATCAGGAGGCCATTGGAGCATTTTTTTTTTTCTTTCAATTAGAAAAAAAAAAGTGTCCAATATGGGATTCAATCCTGGGTCGTAGCGGACAAAAACCAACGGTTTAGACCACACTTCCACTGACACCCCAGTTGTCTGAATTGTATTAGCAGTCTAGTCTAGAAAGGGCCAAGAGCACTCGGAATATGTTGAGTTTATTATCTTGCTGGTGGCTCTTTGCTTTATTATTTTTATTCAAATCTTATTTAATAATGAAAATTTAAAGTATCCTTACTTCACAAGCTAAAACATGTTAAACTAAGTCAGCCTGCCACTGAGTAGTGCTCCCAGTCTTAATGACAAAGGTAGACACATTCTACTTCACCCAGTTGTCATGGTTGTCAAGTCTCAAGCCTAATATGATTGAGTGGAGATAAGAAAGAAGACAAGCTATAACAAGACTAAATCCAAATTAGTAAGTTGTACCTGATGTTTTGTTAAATAGATTTATAATAAAATAAGACCTAGATTGATAAAGCACAATTTGGATTATAGATTATAAAACAAGGTAATAAGACCTAATACTAATAAATTAATCAGACAAAAGAATAAATGAAAAAATTATTTTTAAACATTTATTCTTTTGTCTAATGATGGTAACAATACTGTTACTGAAACGTCACACACTATTAATTTATTTGGATTAGGTCTTATTACCTTGTAGCTATAATCTATATAATCCAAATTGTGCTTTATCACGTTCTTCTTCTTTCTTATCTCCACTCAATCATATTAAGGTAACAAGCTTGTAAAGTTTGTTGATGGTGTCTACCAGGGATGAGTAGAGCTCATCAATGGATGAGTCAATACAGTCAATAATGTGTTTTGGGGTTGTAGGTTGAGAAACTTTATCACCTTAAATAGCATTGTTATCATCTCCAATCAAAAGCACAAAGGGTGAAAAATACCACAGCGTGTCTTAGATATACCAGGTCTATTAGTATGAAACGCGAAAATGGGCGCCAGAGGCCGCTGTGCAACTTTATTTGAGCCGACGGTGGCGCTGTTGTAGGCGTTTTGTTCTTTGACTCACGTGGCATCAGCATGCGTGCAGTTTTAGAAAAATTCAAATCATGAAAAATTTCTGGAGCCTGTGGAAAATGGCGATTTCCGAGCCAAAAAGTGCCCATTTGCGGGAAGTTTTGTTGTTCGCCTTCAACTGGAAGAAAAGTGCCACTGAAGCCCACCGAATGCTCGAGGAAGTTTACAGCGACCACGCTCTGAGCAAATCGCAGTGTTACAGGTGGTTTAAAAAATTCCAAAGTGGCAATTTTGAACTTGATAATGAACCACGTGGAAAACCGCCCCAAAAGTTCGAGGACGCTGAACTGCAAGCTTTGTTGGATGAGGACAGTACCCAAATGCAGGAGAAGCTCGCAAAACAGCTCCAGGTGTCTCAAGGTGCTGTTTCTCTACGTTTAAACAGCCTCGGAATGACCCAAAAGCTTTCCAGATGGGTCCCCCACGAGTTGAGCGAAAGGCAACAATAACGGCGTCTGGTAACCTGCGAAGGGCTGCTCGCCAGGCATGAAAAGAAGTCATTTTTGCACCAAATCGTAACTTCTGATGAGAAATGGATCCACTTCAGCAATCCTACGCGCCAAAAGTCGTGGGGCCTGCCCGGCCAATTTCCAAAACAGACGCCTAGGCTCAATCACTTCGGAAAAAAGGCAATGCTTTGCATATGGTGGGACCAGACCGGCGTAGTATATTTTGAGCTCCTGAAACCTGGCAAAATGGTCAATACTAGTCGCTACGAACAACAAATGCACAGTTTGAGAGAGGCGTTGAATGAAAAAAGACCGAAATGGCGTGAAAAGCACAACAACCTGATACTGCAGCATGACAACGCTCCAGCCCACAACACTACGGTGGTCAAAAACACCATAAAAGACTTGGGCTGGGAACTCTAACCCCACCCGCCGTACTCACCAGACTTAGCGCCGTCGAACTACCACCTTTTCACATCTTTAGGACACGCCCTAAAAAAACAGGAATTTTCGCACTCGGACATACTCCGAAAATGACTTGTTGACTGGTTCGACTTAAAAGGAATAGAAATTTTCAGACAAGGAATTCGAAAATTGCCTGAAAAGTGGTCCGAGTGTATAGCTAATCAGGGCAGTTACTTTGAATAAAAAATATTTTGTTGTATGGAATTGGTGAACTTTTGAATTCACTGAAAATTTTCGCGTTTCATACTAATAGACCTGGTATATATATTTTTTATCATTCAGTTACTTTTTGTCTGTGGATGGTAACAATGCTGTTACTGAATTGTCAATTTGGATTATAGATTAGAAACACAAGGTAAATAAGACCAAATCCAAATAAATAAATAGTGTGTAATGATAAGGTACAATTTGTGTTTTCAGTAAAAAATATTTAGTGTAACATTTCTTTTATATATATTTTGTTATTTTTATTTTATTTCATTTTATTTTATATGAAAAATCTTTTTACACATAGTACAAATAATTATAAATATAAAATAGGCGTTATTGTTAATTTTCAAAATATTCACACCCATATTTTACAAAATTTATATTGTCCATAATATAAATATATTTATCAAATTTTTTTCACCCATTGAATATAACAAAATATTTTAAAAACTTAATTCTGTTGACGTTATGTGGCGCTGAGTTTGTTGTTGACACACATTAAAATGTTATAATACCTTGATAAAGGTTGGCATTCAGCCAACTGAAATATTGGTAAAATAAATGATTTTTTGATCCAATATATGCCTTTTTAATTAAAGATTTATTTATGGATTGCTCTATTTTCAAAATAAATAGTGTGTAATGATAAGGCACAATTTGGATTATAGATTAGAAACACAAGGTAATAAGACCAAATCCAAATAAATAGTGTAACGTTTTGGTAACAACATTGTTACCATCATAAGACAAAAGTTCTGAATGAGATAAAATATCACAGCATGTTTTTTTTAAAATAGTATTGTTATATCGGTTGTGTGTATGCAAGATAGTAAAAAAGAAGAAACTTTTAATGCTAAGAATAATATTTTAGGGTTTTTTTGTGGGATGGTTGCGTGATGTGTTGGTGTGGCTTGTGGAAAGGCCGCTGATAAAATTATATTTAAAATTAATTTATTCAAAGCCAGAAATATATAAAGAGAAAAGAAGTAACGGCCGTTGGGATCAAGTCTTCTTGTTTACCGCTGAGTCGCCAGAGTGTCTCCGATGCTTGCGCATGCGTAGTCAGGTTGACGCTCGTGGTTGCCGAGGCTGTCCGCTGCCCGTGTGTGTAGTGGAGCTTTGTCCCAGTTCACGCTCGCTGAAGCAAAGTGTGGTTGCCACAGGTTCTAAAGAAAATATTTTCTTCTTCTCTGTTATATCTTGTTTTTAAAACAACTCTGATCATAATACTATTTAAAAACATGCTGTGATATAAATATATATTTTTTCTTCTCCCTGGGAAGTTGGCGTTCTGCCGCTTCAGGAACCTGGGTTATAAATATCTCTCTCTTTTTTCTTCATTTAGAACTCAATCTGATGGTGGCAACAACATTGTTACCAAAAAGAAACTGCTGGGAGGGTTCACTATTATGAGAGAATCAGGTTCTTCCAGTAGTTTTTACATATTAATTTGGTTGAATTTAAACACAAGGTAATAAGACCAAATCCAAATAAATAAATAGTGTGTGACATTTTGGTAACAACGCTGTTGCCGAAACGTCACACACTATTTATTTATTTGGATTTGGTCTTATTACCTTGTGTTTAATAGGCAAAGTCAGACTTTCACCAAAGTGTGCCTGGATCATGGTTTCATGATCAACCAAAGCTGCACCTCTTCACCCCATTCCTATCAAGATTGAGAAGTATGGACTCTTAGAATTTGTGTAATCTTTACACAAGGGGATAAGAAACAACAAGCTTGTGTTTATATAATCTATAATCCAAATTGTGCCTTATCAGTTGTATATATCTTTGTTTTTCCACAAAAGTAACATTGGTGTGTGATGTTGACCACCATGTTTGTTACCCTGTACATATGGAAAGTTGAGATGGGTGGATGATGACAGAAAGATGAATCCGAGCGGACTGATGATCCGCACGGCCAGGATCCGGCTGCTGCTTGGCATCACCCTGTTGCTGATGGGCTGTGGCTTCCTGTACCTGATGCGGCTGGGGTTCCGGCTCAAGGGGGCGGAGCACGAGGGCCATCTGTGTCTGCAGCAGAAGGACTCAGTGGTGGCCCAGCTCCAGGGTAAATTTTCCTCTTTCTTTACTTTTTGTTGATCACATCTCTTCACCAAGTAATAAGACATGGGGTAATAAGACCAAATACAAATAAATAAATAGTGTGTGATGTTTCGGTAACAACGCTGTTACCGAAACGTCACACACCATTTATTTATTTGGATTTGGTCTTATTATACCCTGTGTTTATAATCTATAATCCAAATTGTACCTTATCGAAGTAATAAGACCAAATCTTCATATAGTGTGTGATGCATTGTTACCATCATTGACAAAAGTAACTACTCTTCACCTTATCTATGACTGTCAGAACTTTACAGAAGTGAGACATCGATTGTTCCCTGATCTAAATGATTTAACTTTCTTACATCAACCACTTTGTGTGTGTCTATATAAATTTTATGAACACTGTCGAATAATACATGTAAATTTGTAAATATTAAATATTCTAAGTTATAATTTGTTTGCTGTTTTGTTTCCTCTGTAAATGACGCAAATATTTCAATATAACGCCTGGTTGATTAATAAAAAATAAATCATAGACAAAAGTACTATATTTATAGATTTGTCACATACTATTTATTTGGTCTTATTACATCTTGTGTTTCAATTCTATCATCCAAATTGTATCTAATCCTTACATCCCTTTCTCTCTGATTGACCCAAAGAGACTAGGCTAAGTCTTGATGAGGGGGATAATGCTTGTACCTTAGGTTTATGGTATGTGTATGCATGCATGTCTTCTTCTTTCTTATCTTCACTCAATTTTTTTTTGCTTATCCCTAGTACACGTGGTACAGGCCATGATAATCATGGTGGGTAGAAGTTGGCGACAACTTTTACTGTAAGTGCACCACGTGTCTACACATGTGAAAAGCAGATCGACTTTGCACTTACAAATGTGCCAGAGCCCTGTTTTGTTACTTGCACTCGCTGGTGGGGTTGGACATATGCAAGAATTAGGGGCCATTAGAGCATTTTTTTTTTATCAGAAAAAAAGTGCCCAATGCGGAATCGAACCCGGGTCGTAGCGGTCGTAAGCCAATGGTTTAGACCATCTTTCCACTGACCCCCACTCAATTATATTATGGTATCAAGTTGTGACTCTTGATGGTGTCTGTTTGACAACCATCATGACTGGGTTAAGTAGAATGCATCTGCCTTTGTCATTAAGACTGGGAGCACTACTCAGTAGCAGGCCAACTTAGCTCCAAAAGAAATGGCCGCCTCTGATATGAGGAACAGACGCCATGTGCAGCTGCTCCTAACATGGAGTACAAACGCTTCTCATCCTGTATCCCTGGAGCCCTTAAAGGGTACTATCAGCCGGGCCAGCTGAACCCAGGTTTTTTAGTGAGCTTGTTACTGCTCCCCCTCCTCCTTTTTCATCCGGGCTTGGGACCGGCAAAGGCGGAGTTATGCATGCATGTAATTGTTTTGGGTTGTGTTTGCGGCATGTGCAAGTTACCATGCGTCTCTCATGGGAGATTCTACTCTGTTTATATACTCTGTACAAAAAAAAATATATATAATCAAAGGTGATAAGACCAAATCCAAATAAATAAATAGTGTGTAACGTTTCGGCAACAACATTATCAGACAAAAGATTGAATGAGAAAAAATATCACAGTATGTTCTTAAATATGATAAAGCACAATTTCGATTATAGATAAAAGAAAATAAGACCTAATCCAAATAATTTAATAGTGTGTGACATTTCGGCAACAGCATTGTTACCATCATCAGACAAAAGAAAAAAAATTCTTTTGTCTGATGATGGTGACAATGCTGTTGCCAAAACGTCACACACTATTAAATTATTTTGATTAGGTCTTATTTTCTTGTATATGTTCTTAAATAGTTAGTACTACATAAAAATGTACTTTGATATTTATTATCATTCAGTCTTTTGTCTGATGATGGTAACAACGTTGCTACCAAAATGTCACTATTTATTTGGATTTGGTCTTATTACCTTTTATTTCTAATCTGTAATCCAAATTGTACCTTATAAAGAAATACAATCATTAAGCATGAATTCTCTTCTTTATCAAATTAAATAAACTTCTGTCGATACTGTACAATTTGGATTATAGATTATAAACACAAGCTAATAAGACCAAATCCAAATAAATAAATAGTGTGTGATGTTTCGGTAACAGCGTTGTTACCATCTTAAGACAAAAGTACTGAATGAGAAATTTTGTCTGAAGATGGTAACAACGCTGTTACCGAAATGTCACACACTATTTATTTATTTGGATTTGGTCTTATTAGCTTGTTTTATAAACTTCTGTTTTTACTGCGATGAAAATTTTGGACAGTAGAAGTTGGTTTTATTAGAAAAAAATAAACATTTGTGCTTAATGATTGTATTTCTTATGTATCGGGGGTCAGTGGAAGGATGGTCTAAACTGTTGGTTCTCAACCGCTACGACCCGGGTTCGATTCCCTCATTGGGCACTTTTTTCTGATAAAAAAAAATGCTCCAATGGCCCCTGATTCTTGTAAAATTCCAACCCCACCAGCGAGTTCAAGTAACCAAACGGGGCTTTGGCACATTTTAAAGTGCAAAGTCGAACTGCTTTTCACATGTGTAGACATGTGGTACACTTACAGTAAAAGCAGTCACCTGCTTCTACCCACCATGATTATCATGGCCTGTACCACATGTACTAGGGGATAAGCAAAAATATATATACAGTAAAACCCCGCTAATACGAACCCTGGATATAGCGAACCTTCCCTTATAACGAACTCACGGCGATTCCCGATTCCATTCCATTGAAAATACCATCGTTATAACGAACTTTGCGATTTTTAAAATAACGAACTACCCCTATAACGAACCTATTTTCGGTCCCAAAATGATAAAATCTATTAAAAATACTATGCTTATAACGAACTTAAAATTATGATTTAAAAATTTTTCAAAACAATAAAATTTTGAGAATGTTTCAGCTCGTGGATCGCGATTTCAAAACAAAAAATTAGCAGCATTGTTTGTTTTCATTTCCATTCTATTTTTGCTGTATGTCGTATAAATTTTTACACATTATACTTTTATTTAATAGAATATCTTTGCATTCGACAATTTTGAAATAGAAGAAAAATACAAATGGCTTCCAAAATAAAGAAAAGAAACAAAGAATGGCGTTCTAAAAAAAAACAGTGGCAGCCTGCCCTTTTAGAAGCGTTCTATATCAAGTTTAACCTAGGCTAAAAAATAATTCCAAATAATTTTAAAGCCAGAAATGGTTTGAATAACAGGTTAAAAACAAAATTTAATATACACTTCAGAAGAATATGTGGAAACTGGAATTGGAAGAAGAAGAAAAAAAAAAAAAAGTTCCCCCAACCCGTGTCTCATGGGCCACAAACAAATCGACTTATAAATTCTCAAAAACTACCACTACAGTTCTATTTTTAAAATGGAATTCTTGTTAGGTATATGACTCAACCAGGGTTCGCGGATATTCCCCCTGGCCGGCCGTTTCCCTACCGATTTGGTGTTTGAAAATTGGCGTTTTTTATTCTCAATTTTACCGATCGCGCTATCGTATCAACATGTTTCGCGTCCGATTTTTCTGAATTGGATACTTTTGATTCATCCTGATCATCCCATGATTAAGAATACACGGAGCTTTATTCCTTTGATGGAAATAATGATATTTTAAGTCAATTGTGATTTTCAAATTTTACTTTTCACTTTCAAACAACAAGGTATTAGAGGCATTTTTTCAAATAAATTTAGTGTTATATTATTTGAGAAAGATGTTCTAAAATACTCATACCTTTCAAAAATATATAAATAATAATGTTTTGCCTAGGGGATTTGGCATAATTTTAAAATAATACATAGGTTTATATATAAACATGTATGCTAATGATAAGAAGAACCTATTATCAAATGACTTCTTTTGATATTCAGCATTACTGTAAAGAAATAGGTCAATTTAGGGAATTAAAACAAAGTGACCATTATTAAGTGGCTGCCTTTTCCTGTTTGTATGGCCGTTTTTTAATTATATGGTCTAAAAATTTAGAAAAGTTAAAAAAAAATGCCAAACCGTGGCTATAGTGAACCGTGGCTATAGTGAACCAAAAACTCTGTCCCATTGGGGTTCACTATAGAGGGGTTTTACTGTATACACCTATCCCCCGATTTACACGGTACTTGTTTTACACGTTTTCGCTTTTACGCGGTTTTCCAAATAAGTTTTTTTTTAATTTATCGCACTATACTAAAATGCGATATTCTACTCTATACTACCTATGTTGAAAAGAATATTGGGAGGCTCTGATTCATGAGGGGGCAAACACCTATTCAGATTTGACAGTTTAATATACACCTATATCCCTCGATTTACACGTTTTTCTCAGGAACGTATCTACCGTGGGGATAGGTGTAATTCTTATGTATAGATGAGGCATTATTTCCTTATATTTAATACTGTAAAAACCTCTCTATATAAGAAAACTAAAATGGGACTGAACTTTGGTTCACTATAGCCATGGTTCCTACTATTGGCTATCACTAATATTGGAGATTATTTTCGGTTCACTATAAATGAAGGTTGGCTATATCTCCAGTTCCTTTCAGCAAGGTTTCACAGTGTATAGATATCATACTTTTTAAAATTATTATTTATCTTACTGACAAGGCACAATTTGGATTATAGATATTATAAACACAAGGTAATAAGACCAAATATAAATAAATAAATAGTGTAAAACGACATTTGAAATACTATCCCGCATGTGTTTCTTTTCAACGAAAATTCAAAATTTATTTCAAGGAGAAATAACGATTATTTCTAACCTTTTGGCTGAGGTATGAAAGGGTGAATTGTGAAGAGTAATGATAAACGGAAAAAATATTATAGTATTTCAAATGTCGTTTTACAATCACAAGCTGCATTATATTGTATTATAAATAAATAGTGTGTTATTATATTATTTTTCACACTTTATTTATTTGGATTTGGTCTTATTACCTTGTGTTTATTTATCTTGCTATTTATCAACTCTCCAGTAAGAGGACATCTCTCCCTAAAGGATACTTTGGCTATGAAATTAGGTGTTGTTTACAGGGAGGTAATTCTACTGTATTGAAATATTTTCTATAATGCAATATAATTCAATATAAAGAGAGTCTATATATTTTGTATCTAAAGATTTAAAAATTTTGAAATATATAAATACAGTTAAACCTGTCTATAGCGCCCACTCTTGGGACTCACCAAAATAGGGTGCTATAGAGAGGGGGTGTTATAGACAGGTCACTTTTAATGTAAATCGCATTGTACTATGTATTTAAGATCGGGCACTATAGATAGGAAGGCGCTATTTAAGGGGGTGCTATAGACAGGTTTAACTGTATATTAAAAATAATGAAAACATATCCTGACCAGGAGTACATGTGCTTGTTAGATGGCAGAGCACCATCTAGTGCATGTACTCCTGGTCAGGATATGCTTTCATTACTTTTAATATCAACACCTGACCCTTTTATTTTATTTTTTTTTTCTATTGTTATTTCATATAAATACAGTAAAACCTCGCTGATATGAACCCTGAATATAGCGAACCTTCCCTATAACGAACTTTGTGATTTTTAAAATAACGAACTACCCCTATAATGAACCAATTTTCGGTTCCAAAATGATAATATCTATTCAAAATACTAGGCTTATAACGAACTTAGAATTGTGATTTAAAAAAATTTTTAAATAACAAAATTTTGAGCATGTTTCAGCTCACGGAGCGCGATTTCAAAACAAAAAATTAGCGGCATTGTTTGTTTTCATTTCCATTCTATTTTTGCTGTATGTTGTATAAATTTTTACACAATATACTTTTATTTAATGGAATATATTTGCTTTCGACAATTTTGAAATAGAAAAAAATATAAATGGCTTCCAAAATAAAGAAAAGAAACAAAGAATGACGTTCTAAAAAAACAGTGGCAGCATGCCCTTTTAGAAGCGTTCTATATCAAGTTTAACCTAGGCTAAAACATAATTTCAAAAAATTTTAAAGCCAGAAATGGTTTGAATAACAGGTTAAAAACAAAATCTAATATACACTTCAGAAGAATATGTGGGAATTGGAAGAAGAAGAAAGAAAAAAATAGTTCCCCCAAGTTCCCCGTGTCTCATGAGCCACAAACAAATCAACTTATAAATTCTCAAAAACTACCACTACAGTTCTATTTTTAGAATGGAAGCCTTGTTAGGTATATGACTCATTCAGGGTTCGCGGATATTCCCCCTGGCCGGCCGTTTTACCACCGATTTTGTGTTTGAAAATTGGCATTTTTTATTTGCAATTTTACCGATCGCGCTATCATATCAACATGTTTCGCTTCCGATTTTTCTGAATTGGATACTTTTGATTCATTCTCAATTAATTCAGAATACACGGAGCTTTATTCCTTTGATGGAAATAACGATATTTTAAGGCAATTCAGATTTTCAAATTTTACTTTTCACTTTCAAACAAAAAGGTATTGGAAGAATTTTCAACTAAATATTTAGTATTATATTATTTGAGAAAGATATTCTAAAATACTCTTATACCTTTTAAATATATAATTAATAAAGTTTTGCATAGGGGATTCGGCTTAATTTTTAAATTATACATAGATTTATATATAAACATGTATGCTAATGATAAGAAGAACCTATTATCAAATGACTTCTTTTGATATTCAGCATTACTGTAAAGAAATAGGTAAATGTAGGGAATTAAAAGAAAGTGACCATTATTAAGTGGCTGCCTTTCCAGTGTGTTTTTTCCAGTGGCTGTTTTTTAATTATACGGTCTAAAAATTTAGAAAAGTAAAAAAAAATGGCCAAACCGTGGCTATATTGAACCGTGGCTATAGTGAACCAAAAGCTCTGTCCCATTGGGGTCCACTATAGAGGGGTTTTACTGTATATGCAACAGGATCCAAAAAAATGAGGTAAAAAATTGAATAGCCATGTATTAAAGTTACATAGGATTTCCTCTGAGACTGTGTACTTGTTGGTGTTGTTGTTTCTTATCCCCTTGTGTAAAGATTACACGAATTCCATGAATTCATGCTCCTCGAGCTGTTTTATGATAAGTAACGGCCTCTCCCAAAGGTCCTGTTTAGTGCATCTAATGCAAGTCAAAATGTGTTCTGGAGCTGCAGGTGCCAAGTTACATTTTGGGCTAGTGGGGCCACAGGTAAATATGGTATTGTATGTACAGTATGTATGGAGTACCGCAAGAGAGTGGAGAACTCCTTGGACAAGGAGAAGGTGCTCTGGAAGGAATGCCAAGACAGTAAGTCTACCTTCTGTTTTTTGTATTAATTATTTTTAAAAATGCTATAGTTTTCCTATTACAATAATGTATACAACAAGCCTTTTATTGGGGACCTATGCCCTACACCTGGGGTCGTCAATCTTTTGAGTCGGAAGAGTCAAAAATTACAATTTACAAAATTTCAAATTTTTTAATAAAGCCACAAAATGTTTTATTCCCAACAATAAATAGTATAATATGATGCACTAGCGCACCATCTGTTATCAAAATTCAAAACTATTTTAAATGCGTAAGATTCTTTTTGAAATTAAACAATTTCTACTGCCCTTCTGCAATGGAAAAAAATTAAAGGGAGGGCCTGGCTCATCAGTGGTGAACCCTCCCAGTGGTTTCGCCCGTTTAATCTACCATACCGCTGTTATATTGCATTTTTGGAACTTCCTTTTATAGTGATACTGTTGCTAGACTCTTGGAAAAAGAGCCGCATGTTGCTCGTGAACGGCAGTTTGCCTACACCTGCCCTACACAGGAATCTCTCAGGTACATAATTACTTAGAAAAGATGAGTTAATTATTTACAGGTGATTGTTTATTTACATATCTATTTACATACAGCTCTCTTTTTCTCAATGTTTCTTCTCTTGTGAAGCCCACTCTGTAAATATACTTTTTTTTTGTCTGCTTTTGATTTTTTTTACTTTCATTGGAGAAAATAATTCCAACAGTTTTGGCTGAGTGTATATTCTCTGAACTATGTAAATTTCTCTGGATTTACATATTGTGTGTGTGTGTCTAGCCATCCTTACCCAGCGAAACGAACTGAAAATGAACAAGGTACCCTTATTTACTTTATAAAAATAGCATCTCTAACTGCACATGGCTCTTTTCCAACCAACTAGAGTTGTATTCCATTGTGTTGGAAATTTTAGAAAATATTTAAAATACTTAAGTACTCCGCAAAATGCTTCTTTTCTGATTTATTAGCATTTACAAGATTTCGAGTTAAAGAACTCTTCCACAGGCATTTCTTCCAGTTATATACATTTCAAAATAAATATTTGTACAAGTTTTTACTTATTTTGAAATGTATTTACAGTAGAACCTCTCCCTTTAGTGGACACCCCGCTAGCGGAAACCTCTTTAAAAAGGACAGTTTTAATTTGCAAAATTACCATTTTTACTATTTAGCAACTCTCCGGTAAAAAGATACCTCTCCCTAAAGGACACTTTGGCTCTGCAATTATGTGTTGTCCTTTACAGGGAGGTTCTACTTGTACTTGAAGAAACGCCTGTGGAAGAGTTCTTTAATTCAAAAGCTTGCAAATACTAATAAATTAGAGGAGGTCGGTGGAAGGATGGTCTAAACCGTTGGTTTTCGACCGCTACGACCCGGGTTCGATTCCTGCATTGGACACTTTTTTCTGATAAAAAAAAAAAAATCCTCCAATGGCCCCTGATTCTTGCAAAAGTCCAACCCCACCAGCGAGTGCAAGTAACCAAACGGGCTCTGGCACATTTGTAAGTGCAAAACTCTAACTGTTTCTCACATGTGTAGGCAGTAAAAGCAGTCGCCTACTTCTACCCACCATGATTATCATGGCCTGTACCACATGTTTTTTTTGCTTATCTCTAGTACACGTGGTACAGGCCATGATAATCATGGTGGGTAGAAGTAGGCGACTGCTTTTACTTTAAGTGCACCACATATCTACACATGTGAAAAGCAGTTCGACTTGTGTACCACATGTACTAGAGATAAGCAAAAAAAAAAAAATTAGAAAATAAACTTTTTGAGGTGTACTTGATTAAGTATTTCAAATCAACTATTGTTAGTGTAAATCCTACATCAACATTTAGTTATAATGGAAAGCATAAAGAGCAAAGGAGGGAGAATTTTTTTTAAATTTTGAAAACATCGAAACACACAAGCTTTCAAGCCTCTCAGTTCTTCTACAGGTGTAGATCCAATGTGTAAATATATAATAATCTTAATTTACATACCTGTAAGAAATAAAATGTTTGAAAGCCTCAGTTTTTATCTTTATTGTAGTTTTATCGTTTATTGTAGGAACTTTTCTCTGTTTCCCTCTTATGTTTTCCATTATACAACTAAGATGATTGTTGAGTAGTTTTACATTAGTTATAATATACAATATAATGCAGCTTATGATTGTAGAAGGACATTTAAAAAATATCCCGCATGTGTTTCTTTTGAACGAAAAATAGAAATTTATTTTAAGGAGAAATAACGATTATTTCTAACCTTAAGGATAAAGTATGAAAGGATGAATTGTGAAGAGTAATGATAAACGGAAAATAAAAGTGTCCAGGGATAGGAATCGAACCCACAATGTTCAGCTTACCGGGCAGATGCCATGTCCACTTTTTCGTTCAAAAGAAACACATGCGGGATAATTTTCAAATGTCGTTCTACAATCATAAACCGCATAAACGATATTTGAAAATTATCCCGCATGTGTTTATTTTGAATGAAAAATCAAAATTTATTTTAAGGAGAAATAACGATTAATTCTAACCTTTAGGATGAAGTATGAAAGGATGAATTGTGAAGAGTAATGATAAACGGAAAAATAAAAGTGTCCAGGGCGCAGGGAATCGAACCCACAGTGTTCCGCTTACCGGGCAGATACCATGTCCACTAGGCTACCCTTTCATACTTTTTTTTCATCCCTAAGGTTAGAAATAATTATTTCTCCTTAAAATAAATATCGATTTTTCGTTCAAAAGAAACGTATGCGGGATAATTTTCAAATGTCGTTCTACTAACATTAGTTATATCACACTTGCACTATGCTGATTAGGGCTAACAGCCTGAAATACATGGTTAGCTTTTCCTGATTAATCAAGAAAGGGTATTTGGCCAATTCAGGAGTAAATAAGAATTAATGATTAGTTGATATTGCCATGTGTGGAAAATTAGGGAAGACAAAAACTTCAGGAGGAGACAACAATTTATTCAAGGCAAGCACAAAACTAAGAAAGGTAAACAAAAGATAAGCCACGAGGGAAATTTACAGAGTCGCAAGATATAAACATAAAAATGACCACTCTGTTAAATAAAAAATAATAAAATTAATAAATACGATGTTACATAAATAAAATTAATAAATACTATGTTACAATATTTATTATGATAGATGGTGCAAGTCATCAGCAACTTTTAGTTGCACAATCAGGAGATGCCTTTCTTATAATTTATCAACCTGATCACAGTAAAATTTCATTTTATGCTATTTTTCAATCAGTCATATCATTGTCCCATTATATTTGCATACATAGCAGCGTGTAGTTGCACTAAAGGAGAGAGTTGACTGAAGCCATGATAATAAGCTGTCTCTCATCAAGGAGCAGCCTTCCCATTGTTCTACTACCAAGACTAGACTCCAACTAGGGCTCACATTTCTCCTATATGTCTTCAGCCATAGTAGGGAAGATTGCTTGTCCTTTCTACCTGCCCTGATGAATGGTCTGTGTGCCCACACAGGAAAGAGACGAAGATAAATTCAAGAAGATTCTCCATGAATACGAAGAATTGAAGGTAAGAGAAACAAATTATCAACTTTGTTGTGTGTGTGTTGAGATTTTGAAAACTCAAATGTGATTTTTTGGAAAACAAGTAGAGAAGGAACATAAGGTAATAAAACCAAATCCAAACAAATAAATGGTGTGTGACGTTTCGGTAACAGCGTTGTTACCATCTTCAGACAAAAGTACTTCTTCTTCTTTCTTATCTCCACACTAGGTGAAGTAGAATGCGTCTGCCTTTGTCATTAAGACTGGGAGCACTACTCAGTAACAGGCCGACTTAGCTCCAAAAGAAATGGCCGCCTCTGACATGAGGAACAGACGCCATGTGCAGCCGCTCCTAACATGGAGTACAAACACTGCTCATCCTGTATCCCTGGAGCCCTTACAGGGTACTATCAGCCGGACCAGCTGAACCCAGGTTTTTTACTGAGCTTGTTACTGCTCCCCCTCCTCCTTTTTCATCCGGGCTTGGGAAACGTCACACACCATTAATTTATTTGGATTTGGTCTTATTACCTTGTGTTTATAATCTATAATCCAAATTGTGCCTTATTAAGTAGAGAAGGATTTCCCAATAAGTGATCGTAGCTCAAAACATGAATACTCTTGGTTTCTTCTGGAGGTGGTTGCTTATTAGAGGTTGGGTTATATCAGATAGGTCTCTCATAAATAGTTTATATTGTTGCACCAGGTTGCGGTCCGGTAGATTCTTCAGCCTTGATTTTCTCTTCTGACATTTCCAGTATCTTTCCAGAATGTGTTTCAGCCATTCTGCAAGGTTAGATAAGTGGATAATCTGACAAACTATATTTTAGGTAGCCCCCAGAATAATTATCCTTTTTAATCACATAAGGGATTTAAAAATTATCTACTGTACTGTATTAATGAGGACTAACAGAAATACATGTCTGGATGTTCTATCTTGCTCTGCTTTTTTTTTTAATTGTTTTTTTTTTTTAAACTTTGGATGCAATGTTGCTATGCTGTTGAAAAGCAGAAGGAATGTGAGAGACAATGAGATTGAAACATCTTTTGACTTCATCCATTGTTATAGAAGTAATGCTGGAATATATATGAAACATGTTATGCCATTGTTAGATGAAAGAAATAATGGAATTGAGGCATCTTATGTTATCACCCATTGTTAGAGAAGCAATGAAAAAAAAAGTTAGATGAGAAAAGCAATGGAAAAAAAAAAATGGAACTGAGGCATCTCCTGTCTTTATCCATTGTTAGAGGAGAGATGCAATGAAACTAAGGCCTATCATGTCATTATCCATTGTTAGATGAGAGAAGCAATGAAAGAAATAAGGGCACTAAGGCCTATCATGTCATTATCCATTGTTAGAGGAGGGAAGCAATGAAACTGAGGCATCTCAGGTCTTTATCCATTGTTAGATGAGAAAACAAATGATGAAAATAATGCATGTGAAGCATTTTTGTCTTCTTCCATTGTTATAAAAGATAAGCAATGCTGAAAACAAAGCATCTTTAGTCTCTATTGGTTGTTATATAAAGAAGAAATTCTGGGAACAATGGTTGAAAGCCTCTGTTTCTACTCCTAGTTCAATAGGAGATGGAAGAGAGATAATTGACCTGACAGCCATTGTTGAATGATTGTTGTTGTTAATACACATAGATCACTATCATATCAGCAAAGTTCCTATAAATATTTCAGCCATAGAATTGTCCTAGCCACTTTGCCAGGTAAACAACTCTTTGGTGGTAAATTCTGAAGATTTCATGAATCCCTTAGGATCATTCATGAAATCAAAGCTTCTTCTCTCATGACTGATAAGGGCCATTAGACCGAAACCGTAATCTTATACTAAGTGTCCTGAATTTTCCAATACTGGTGTTGTCACTGAGCAGAGTCTACTAGTTTGCATGGGGGGTCTGTGAAAGGATGGTCTAAACCACCGTTGGTTTTAGACCGCTACGACCCGGGTTCGATTCCCGCATTGGACACTTTTTTCCTGATTAAAAAAAAAATGCTCCAATAGCCCTTGATTCTTGTAAAAGTCCAACCCCATCAGCGAGTGCAAGTAACCAAACGGGGCTCTGGCACATTTGTAAGTGCAAAGTCGAACTGCTTTTCACATCTGTAAACATGTGGTGCACTTACAGTAAAAGCAGTCGCCTACCTCTACTCACCATGATTACCATGGCCTGTACCACGTTTACTAGGGATAAGCAAAGAAGAAGTAGTTTGCTGTGAGATGGTCAAGTGACAGCGCATAATTTTTGAATCTGTTTTGATGGGAGAGGTAATCTTTTATTTTATTGATCCCTCCCAGCAAAATTGTCATAACATTCTAAGTCTGTTGACTCTATTATCATCCTATGGGGTGTGTGTGTCCATAGAAAGAGAAGAAGACTGTGGATGATGAGCTGGTGTCCCACCAAGACCAGCTGGCCCAGGCCAAGGAGAAAGCCAAGGCACTCCATGGTAAGTTGTTGGAGTCCCCCATTGAGCAGCTCTTCTTAATTGTCAAGTGGATAAACTCCTTTAATGGTCGTCAATCCTTGCACAAACTCAACCTCAACTCTTATGACTGCGAATAAATAAACCAAGACTCTAGGCACACTTGTAAGCTTTAAAGTTGAACTGCTTTCTACATATAGTGCCAAACTTACAGGAAAAATAGTTGTTACCTACCCACCATGATTATCATGGCCTGTACTACGCATACTTGGGATAAGTTAAAAAATGGACTCGTGGGGCATATGGTGAACACAAATTTAAACTGCTTTCAACCTGTGTAGACATGTAGTGAACATGGCAGTAAAAGCAGTCGCTAACTACCTACTATGATTATCATGGCATGTACCATACATACTTGAGATAAGTTTAAAAAATGGACTCGTGAGGCATATGGTAAGCATAAATTTGAAGTGTTTCCTACATGTGTAGACATAGTGAACATGGCAGTAAAAGCAGTCGCTAACTACCTACTATGATTATCATGGCATGTACCATACATACTTGAGATAAGTTTAAAAAATGGACTCGTGAGGCATATGGTAAGCATAAATTTGAAGTGTTTCCTACATGTGTAGACATAGTGAACATGGCAGTAAAAGCAGTCGCTAACTACCTACTATGATTATCATGGCATGTACCATACATACTTGAGATAAGTTTAAAAAATGGACTCGTGAGGCATATGGTAAGCATAAATTTGAAGTGTTTCCTACATGTGTAGACATAGTGAACATGGCAGTAAAAGCAGTCGCTAACTACTTGCTATGATTATCATGGCCTGTACCATACATACTTGAGATAAGTTTAAAAAATGGACTCGTGAGGCATATGGTAAGCATAAATTTGAAGTGTTTACTACATGTGTAGACATAGTGAACATGGCAGTAAAAGCAGTCACTAACTACTTGCTATGATTATCATGGCATGTACCATACATACTTGAGATAAGTTTAAAAAATGGACTCGTGAGGCATATGGTAAGCATAAATTTGAAGTGTTTCCTACATGTGTAGACATGTAGTGAACATGGCAGTAAAAGCAGTCGCTAACTACCTACTATGATTATCATGGCCTGTACCATACATACTTGAGATAAGTTTAAAAAATGGACTCGTGAGGCATATGGTAAGCATAAATTTGAAGTGTTTCCTACATGTGTAGACATAGTGAACATGGCAGTAAAAGCAGTCACTAACTACTTGCTATGATTATCATGGCATGTACCATACATACTTGAGATAAGTTTAAAAAATGGACTCGTGAGGCATATGGTAAGCATAAATTTGAAGTGTTTCCTACATGTGTAGACATAGTGAACATGGCAGTAAAAGCAGTCACTAACTACTTGCTATGATTATCATGGCCTGTACCATACATACTTGAGATAAGTTTAAAAAATGGACTCGTGAGGCATATGGTAAGCATAAATTTGAAGTGTTTCCTACATGTGTAGACATAGTGAACATGGCAGTAAAAGCAGTCACTAACTACTTGCTATGATTATCATGGCATGTACCATACATACTTGAGATAAGTTTAAAAAATGGACTCGTGAGGCATATGGTAAGCATAAATTTGAAGTGTTTCCTACATGTGTAGACATAGTGAACATGGCAGTAAAAGCAGTCACTAACTACTTGCTATGATTATCATGGCATGTACCATACATACTTGAGATAAGTTTAAAAAATGGACTCGTGAGGCATATGGTAAGCATAAATTTGAAGTGTTTCCTACATGTGTAGACATAGTGAACATGGCAGTAAAAGCAGTCACTAACTACTTGCTATGATTATCATGGCATGTACCATACATACTTGAGATAAGTTTAAAAAATGGACTCGTGAGGCATATGGTAAGCATAAATTTGAAGTGTTTCCTACATGTGTAGACATAGTGAACATGGCAGTAAAAGCAGTCACTAACTACTTGCTATGATTATCATGGCCTGTACCATACATACTTGAGATAAGTTTAAAAAATGGACTCGTGAGGCATATGGTAAGCATAAATTTGAAGTGTTTCCTACATGTGTAGACATAGTGAACATGGCAGTAAAAGCAGTCACTAACTACTTGCTATGATTATCATGGCCTGTACCATACATACTTGAGATAAGTTTAAAAAATGGACTCGTGAGGCATATGGTAAGCATAAATTTGAAGTGTTTCCTACATGTGTAGACATAGTGAACATGGCAGTAAAAGCAGTCACTAACTACTTGCTATGATTATCATGGCATGTACCATACATACTTGAGATAAGTTTAAAAAATGGACTCGTGAGGCATATGGTAAGCATAAATTTGAAGTGTTTCCTACATGTGTAGACATAGTGAACATGGCAGTAAAAGCAGTCACTAACTACTTGCTATGATTATCATGGCATGTACCATACATACTTGAGATAAGTTTAAAAAAATGGACTCGTGAGGCATATGGTAAGCATAAATTTGAAGTGTTTCCTACATGTGTAGACATAGTGAACATGGCAGTAAAAGCAGTCACTAACTACTTGCTATGATTATCATGGCATGTACCATACATACTTGAGATAAGTTTAAAAAATGGACTCGTGAGGCATATGGTAAGCATAAATTTGAAGTGTTTCCTACATGTGTAGACATAGTGAACATGGCAGTAAAAGCAGTCACTAACTACTTGCTATGATTATCATGGCCTGTACCATACATACTTGAGATAAGTTTAAAAAATGGACTCGTGAGGCATATGGTAAGCATAAATTTGAAGTGTTTCCTACATGTGTAGACATGTAGTGAAAATGGCAGTAAAAGCAGTCGCTAACTACCTACTATGATTATCATGGCCTGTACCATACATACTTGAGATAAGTTTAAAAAATGGACTCGTGAGGCATATGGTAAGCATAAATTTGAAGTGTTTCCTACATGTGTAGACATAGTGAACATGTCAGTAAAAGCAGTCACTAACTACTTGCTATGATTATCATGGCCTGTACCATACATACTTGAGATAAGTTTAAAAAATGGACTCGTGAGGCATATGGTAAGCATAAATTTGAAGTGTTTCCTACATGTGTAGACATAGTGAACATGGCAGTAAAAGCAGTCACTAACTACTTGCTATGATTATCATGGCCTGTACCATACATACTTGAGATAAGTTTAAAAAATGGACTCGTGAGGCATATGGTAAGCATAAATTTGAAGTGTTTCCTACATGTGTAGACATAGTGAACATGGCAGTAAAAGCAGTCACTAACTACTTGCTATGATTATCATGGCATGTACCATACATACTTGAGATAAGTTTAAAAAATGGACTCGTGAGGCATATGGTAAGCATAAATTTGAAGTGTTTCCTACATGTGTAGACATAGTGAACATGTCAGTAAAAGCAGTCACTAACTACTTGCTATGATTATCATGGCCTGTACCATACATACTTGAGATAAGTTTAAAAAATGGACTCGTGAGGCATATGGTAAGCATAAATTTGAAGTGTTTCCTACATGTGTAGACATAGTGAACATGTCAGTAAAAGCAGTCACTAACTACTTGCTATGATTATCATGGCCTGTACCATACATACTTGAGATAAGTTTAAAAAATGGACTCGTGAGGCATATGGTAAGCATAAATTTGAAGTGTTTCCTACATGTGTAGACATAGTGAACATGGCAGTAAAAGCAGTCGCTAACTACCTACTATGATTATCATGGCATGTACCATACATACTTGAGATAAGTTTAAAAAATGGACTCGTGAGGCATATGGTAAGCATAAATTTGAAGTGTTTCCTACATGTGTAGACATAGTGAACATGGCAGTAAAAGCAGTCGCTAACTACCTACTATGATTATCATGGCATGTACCATACATACTTGAGATAAGTTTAAAAAATGGACTCGTGAGGCATATGGTAAGCATAAATTTGAAGTGTTTCCTACATGTGTAGACATGTAGTGAACATGGCAGTAAAAGCAGTCGCTAACTACCTACTATGATTATCATGGCCTGTACCATACATACTTGAGATAAGTTTAAAAAATGGACTCGTGAGGCATATGGTAAGCATAAATTTGAAGTGTTTCCTACATGTGTAGACATAGTGAACATGGCAGTAAAAGCAGTCACTAACTACTTGCTATGATTATCATGGCATGTACCATACATACTTGAGATAAGTTTAAAAAATGGACTCGTGAGGCATATGGTAAGCATAAATTTGAAGTGTTTCCTACATGTGTAGACATGTAGTGAACATGGCAGTAAAAGCAGTCGCTAACTACTTGCTATGATTATCATGGCATGTACCATACATACTTGAGATAAGTTTAAAAAATGGACTCGTGAGGCATATGGTAAGCATAAATTTGAAGTGTTTCCTACATGTGTAGACATAGTGAACATGGCAGTAAAAGCAGTCGCTAACTACTTGCTATGATTATCATGGCCTGTACCATACATACTTGAGATAAGTTTAAAAAATGGACTCGTGAGGCATATGGTAAGCATAAATTTGAAGTGTTTACTACATGTGTAGACATAGTGAACATGGCAGTAAAAGCAGTCACTAACTACTTGCTATGATTATCATGGCATGTACCATACATACTTGAGATAAGTTTAAAAAATGGACTCGTGAGGCATATGGTAAGCATAAATTTGAAGTGTTTCCTACATGTGTAGACATGTAGTGAACATGGCAGTAAAAGCAGTCGCTAACTACCTACTATGATTATCATGGCCTGTACCATACATACTTGAGATAAGTTTAAAAAATGGACTCGTGAGGCATATGGTAAGCATAAATTTGAAGTGTTTCCTACATGTGTAGACATAGTGAACATGGCAGTAAAAGCAGTCACTAACTACTTGCTATGATTATCATGGCATGTACCATACATACTTGAGATAAGTTTAAAAAATGGACTCGTGAGGCATATGGTAAGCATAAATTTGAAGTGTTTCCTACATGTGTAGACATAGTGAACATGGCAGTAAAAGCAGTCACTAACTACTTGCTATGATTATCATGGCCTGTACCATACATACTTGAGATAAGTTTAAAAAATGGACTCGTGAGGCATATGGTAAGCATAAATTTGAAGTGTTTCCTACATGTGTAGACATAGTGAACATGGCAGTAAAAGCAGTCACTAACTACTTGCTATGATTATCATGGCATGTACCATACATACTTGAGATAAGTTTAAAAAATGGACTCGTGAGGCATATGGTAAGCATAAATTTGAAGTGTTTCCTACATGTGTAGACATAGTGAACATGGCAGTAAAAGCAGTCACTAACTACTTGCTATGATTATCATGGCATGTACCATACATACTTGAGATAAGTTTAAAAAATGGACTCGTGAGGCATATGGTAAGCATAAATTTGAAGTGTTTCCTACATGTGTAGACATAGTGAACATGGCAGTAAAAGCAGTCACTAACTACTTGCTATGATTATCATGGCATGTACCATACATACTTGAGATAAGTTTAAAAAATGGACTCGTGAGGCATATGGTAAGCATAAATTTGAAGTGTTTCCTACATGTGTAGACATAGTGAACATGGCAGTAAAAGCAGTCACTAACTACTTGCTATGATTATCATGGCCTGTACCATACATACTTGAGATAAGTTTAAAAAATGGACTCGTGAGGCATATGGTAAGCATAAATTTGAAGTGTTTCCTACATGTGTAGACATAGTGAACATGGCAGTAAAAGCAGTCACTAACTACTTGCTATGATTATCATGGCCTGTACCATACATACTTGAGATAAGTTTAAAAAATGGACTCGTGAGGCATATGGTAAGCATAAATTTGAAGTGTTTCCTACATGTGTAGACATAGTGAACATGGCAGTAAAAGCAGTCACTAACTACTTGCTATGATTATCATGGCATGTACCATACATACTTGAGATAAGTTTAAAAAATGGACTCGTGAGGCATATGGTAAGCATAAATTTGAAGTGTTTCCTACATGTGTAGACATAGTGAACATGGCAGTAAAAGCAGTCACTAACTACTTGCTATGATTATCATGGCATGTACCATACATACTTGAGATAAGTTTAAAAAATGGACTCGTGAGGCATATGGTAAGCATAAATTTGAAGTGTTTCCTACATGTGTAGACATAGTGAACATGGCAGTAAAAGCAGTCACTAACTACTTGCTATGATTATCATGGCATGTACCATACATACTTGAGATAAGTTTAAAAAATGGACTCGTGAGGCATATGGTAAGCATAAATTTGAAGTGTTTCCTACATGTGTAGACATAGTGAACATGGCAGTAAAAGCAGTCACTAACTACTTGCTATGATTATCATGGCCTGTACCATACATACTTGAGATAAGTTTAAAAAATGGACTCGTGAGGCATATGGTAAGCATAAATTTGAAGTGTTTCCTACAGTGTGTAGACATTAGTGAACATGGCAGTAAAAGCAGGTCTCTAACCTACCTGTAAATGTGCTATGATTATCATGGCATGTACCATACATACTTGAGATAAGTTTAAAAATGGACTCGTGAGGCAGATGTAAGCATAATTTGAAGTGCTTCTACATGCGTGACATGTAGTGGAAAATGGCAGTAAAAGCAGTCACTAACTACCTTGCTATGATTATCATGGCAATGTCGCATACATACTGAGATAAGTTTAAAAAATGGACTCGTGAGGCATATGGTAAGCATAAATTATGAAGTGTTTCCTACATGTGTAGACATGTAGTGAACATGGCCAGTAAAAGCAGTCCGCTAACTACATGACTATGATTATCATGGCATGTACCATACATACTTGAGATAGTTTAAAAAATGGACTCGTGAGGCATATGGTTAAGCATAAATTTGAAGTTGTTTCCTACATGTGTAGACATAGTGAACATGGCAGTAAAAGTCAGTCAGCTACTATCTTGCTATGATTATCATGGCCTGTACCATACATACTTGAGATAAGTTTAAAAAATGGACTCGTGAGGCATATGGTAAGCTAAATTTGAAGTGTTCCTACATGTGTAGACATAGTGAACATGGCAGTAAAAGCAGTCACTAACTACTTGCTATGATTATCATGGCATGTACCATACATACTTGAGATAAGTTTAAAAAATGGACTCGTGAGGCATATGGTAAGCATAAATTTGAAGTGTTTCCTACATGTGTAGACATAGTGAACATGTCAGTAAAAGCAGTCACTAACTACTTGCTATGATTATCATGGCCTGTACCATACATACTTGAGATAAGTTTAAAAAATGGACTCGTGAGGCATATGGTAAGCATAAATTTGAAGTGTTTCCTACATGTGTAGACATAGTGAACATGTCAGTAAAAGCAGTCACTAACTACTTGCTATGATTATCATGGCCTGTACCATACATACTTGAGATAAGTTTAAAAAATGGACTCGTGAGGCATATGGTAAGCATAAATTTGAAGTGTTTCCTACATGTGTAGACATAGTGAACATGGCAGTAAAAGCAGTCACTAACTACTTGCTATGATTATCATGGCATGTACCATACATACTTGAGATAAGTTTAAAAAATGGACTCGTGAGGCATATGGTAAGCATAAATTTGAAGTGTTTCCTACATGTGTAGACATAGTGAACATGGCAGTAAAAGCAGTCACTAACTACCTTGCTATGATTATCATGGCATGTACCATACATACTTGAGATAAGTTTAAAAAATGGACTCGTGAGGCATATGGTAAGCATAAATTTGAAGTGTTTCCTACATGTGTAGACATTAGTGAACATGGCAGTAAAAGCAGTCACTAACTACTTGCTATGATTATCATGGCATGTACCATACATACTTGAGATAAGTTTAAAAAATGGACTCGTGAGGCATATGGTAAGCATAAATTTGAAGTGTTTCCTACATGTGTAGACATAGTGAACATGGCAGTAAAAGCAGTCACTAACTACTTGCTATGATTATCATGGCATGTACCATACATACTTGAGATAAGTTTAAAAAATGGACTCGTGAGGCATATGGTAAGCATAAATTTGAAGTGTTTCCTACATGTGTAGACATGTAGTGAACATGGCAGTAAAAGCAGTCGCTAACTACTTGCTATGATTATCATGGCATGTACCATACATACTTGAGATAAGTTTAAAAAATGGACTCGTGAGGCATATGGTAAGCATAAATTTGAAGTGTTTCCTACATGTGTAGACATAGTGAACATGTCAGTAAAAGCAGTCACTAACTACCTACTATGATTATCATGGCCTGTACCATACATACTTGAGATAAGTTTAAAAAATGGACTCGTGAGGCATATGGTAAGTATAAATTTGAAGTGTTTCCTACATGTGTAGACATAGTGAACATGTCAGTAAAAGCAGTCACTAACTACTTGCTATGATTATCATGGCATGTACCATACATACTTGAGATAAGTTTAAAAAATGGACTCGTGAGGCATATGGTAAGCATAAATTTGAAGTGTTTCCTACATGTGTAGACATAGTGAACATGTCAGTAAAAGCAGTCGCTAACTACCTACTATGATTATCATGGCCTGTACCATACATACTTGAGATAAGTTTAAAAAATGGACTCGTGAGGCATATGGTAAGCATAAATTTGAAGTGTTTCCTACATGTGTAGACATAGTGAACATGTCAGTAAAAGCAGTCACTAACTACTTGCTATGATTATCATGGCATGTACCATACATACTTGAGATAAGTTTAAAAAATGGACTCGTGAGGCATATGGTAAGCATAAATTTGAAGTGTTTCCTACATGTGTAGACATAGTGAACATGTCAGTAAAAGCAGTCACTAACTACTTGCTATGATTATCATGGCCTGTACCATACATACTTGAGATAAGTTTAAAAAATGGACTCGTGAGGCATATGGTAAGCATAAATTTGAAGTGTTTCCTACATGTGTAGACATAGTGAACATGGCAGTAAAAGCAGTCACTAACTACTTGCTATGATTATCATGGCATGTACCATACATACTTGAGATAAGTTTAAAAAATGGACTCGTGAGGCATATGGTAAGCATAAATTTGAAGTGTTTCCTACATGTGTAGACATAGTGAACATGGCAGTAAAAGCAGTCACTAACTACTTGCTATGATTATCATGGCATGTACCATACATACTTGAGATAAGTTTAAAAAATGGACTCGTGAGGCATATGGTAAGCATAAATTTGAAGTGTTTCCTACATGTGTAGACATAGTGAACATGTCAGTAAAAGCAGTCACTAACTACCTACTATGATTATCATGGCATGTACCATACATACTTGAGATAAGTTTAAAAAATGGACTCGTGAGGCATATGGTAAGCATAAATTTGAAGTGTTTCCTACATGTGTAGACATAGTGAACATGTCAGTAAAAGCAGTCACTAACTACTTGCTATGATTATCATGGCATGTACCATACATACTTGAGATAAGTTTAAAAAATGGACTCGTGAGGCATATGGTAAGCATAAATTTGAAGTGTTTCCTACATGTGTAGACATAGTGAACATGGCAGTAAAAGCAGTCACTAACTACTTGCTATGATTATCATGGCATGTACCATACATACTTGAGATAAGTTTAAAAAATGGACTCGTGAGGCATATGGTAAGCATAAATTTGAAGTGTTTCCTACATGTGTAGACATAGTGAACATGTCAGTAAAAGCAGTCACTAACTACTTGCTATGATTATCATGGCATGTACCATACATACTTGAGATAAGTTTAAAAAATGGACTCGTGAGGCATATGGTAAGCATAAATTTGAAGTGTTTCCTACATGTGTAGACATAGTGAACATGTCAGTAAAAGCAGTCACTAACTACTTGCTATGATTATCATGGCCTGTACCATACATACTTGAGATAAGTTTAAAAAATGGACTCGTGAGGCATATGGTAAGCATAAATTTGAAGTGTTTCCTACATGTGTAGACATAGTGAACATGTCAGTAAAAGCAGTCACTAACTACTTGCTATGATTATCATGGCCTGTACCATACATACTTGAGATAAGTTTAAAAAATGGACTCGTGAGGCATATGGTAAGCATAAATTTGAAGTGTTTCCTACATGTGTAGACATAGTGAACATGTCAGTAAAAGCAGTCACTAACTACTTGCTATGATTATCATGGCCTGTACCATACATACTTGAGATAAGTTTAAAAAATGGACTCGTGAGGCATATGGTAAGCATAAATTTGAAGTGTTTCCTACATGTGTAGACATAGTGAACATGTCAGTAAAAGCAGTCACTAACTACTTGCTATGATTATCATGGCCTGTACCATACATACTTGAGATAAGTTTAAAAAATGGACTCGTGAGGCATATGGTAAGCATAAATTTGAAGTGTTTCCTACATGTGTAGACATAGTGAACATGTCAGTAAAAGCAGTCACTAACTACTTGCTATGATTATCATGGCATGTACCATACATACTTGAGATAAGTTTAAAAAATGGACTCGTGAGGCATATGGTAAGCATAAATTTGAAGTGTTTCCTACATGTGTAGACATAGTGAACATGTCAGTAAAAGCAGTCACTAACTACTTGCTATGATTATCATGGCATGTACCATACATACTTGAGATAAGTTTAAAAAATGGACTCGTGAGGCATATGGTAAGCATAAATTTGAAGTGTTTCCTACATGTGTAGACATAGTGAACATGTCAGTAAAAGCAGTCACTAACTACTTGCTATGATTATCATGGCATGTACCATACATACTTGAGATAAGTTTAAAAATGGACTCGTGAGGCATATGGTAAGCATAAATTTGAAGTGTTTCCTACATGTGTAGACATAGTGAACATGTCAGTAAAAGCAGTCACTAACTACTTGCTATGATTATCATGGCATGTACCATACATACTTGAGATAAGTTTAAAAAATGGACTCGTGAGGCATATGGTAAGCATAAATTTGAAGTGTTTCCTACATGTGTAGACATAGTGAACATGTCAGTAAAAGCAGTCACTAACTACTTGCTATGATTATCATGGCATGTACCATACATACTTGAGATAAGTTTAAAAAATGGACTCGTGAGGCATATGGTAAGCATAAATTTGAAGTGTTTCCTACATGTGTAGACATAGTGAACATGGCAGTAAAAGCAGTCACTAACTACTTGCTATGATTATCATGGCATGTACCATACATACTTGAGATAAGTTTAAAAAATGGACTCGTGAGGCATATGGTAAGCATAAATTTGAAGTGTTTCCTACATGTGTAGACATAGTGAACATGGCAGTAAAAGCAGTCACTAACTACTTGCTATGATTATCATGGCCTGTACCATACATACTTGAGATAAGTTTAAAAAATGGACTCGTGAGGCATATGGTAAGCATAAATTTGAAGTGTTTCCTACATGTGTAGACATAGTGAACATGGCAGTAAAAGCAGTCACTAACTACTTGCTATGATTATCATGGCATGTACCATACATACTTGAGATAAGTTTAAAAAATGGACTCGTGAGGCATATGGTAAGCATAAATTTGAAGTGTTTCCTACATGTGTAGACATAGTGAACATGGCAGTAAAAGCAGTCGCTAACTACTTGCTATGATTATCATGGCATGTACCATACATACTTGAGATAAGTTTAAAAAATGGACTCGTGAGGCATATGGTAAGCATAAATTTGAAGTGTTTCCTACATGTGTAGACATAGTGAACATGTCAGTAAAAGCAGTCACTAACTACTTGCTATGATTATCATGGCATGTACCATACATACTTGAGATAAGTTTAAAAAATGGACTCGTGAGGCATATGGTAAGCATAAATTTGAAGTGTTTCCTACATGTGTAGACATAGTGAACATGGCAGTAAAAGCAGTCGCTAACTACTTGCTATGATTATCATGGCATGTACCATACATACTTGAGATAAGTTTAAAAAATGGACTCGTGAGGCATATGGTAAGCATAAATTTGAAGTGTTTCCTACATGTGTAGACATAGTGAACATGGCAGTAAAAGCAGTCACTAACTACTTGCTATGATTATCATGGCCTGTACCATACATACTTGAGATAAGTTTAAAAAATGGACTCGTGAGGCATATGGTAAGCATAAATTTGAAGTGTTTCCTACATGTGTAGACATAGTGAACATGGCAGTAAAAGCAGTCGCTAACTACTTGCTATGATTATCATGGCCTGTACCATACATACTTGAGATAAGTTTAAAAAATGGACTCGTGAGGCATATGGTAAGCATAAATTTGAAGTGTTTCCTACATGTGTAGACATAGTGAACATGGCAGTAAAAGCAGTCACTAACTACTTGCTATGATTATCATGGCCTGTACCATACATACTTGAGATAAGTTTAAAAAATGGACTCGTGAGGCATATGGTAAGCATAAATTTGAAGTGTTTCCTACATGTGTAGACATAGTGAACATGTCAGTAAAAGCAGTCACTAACTACTTGCTATGATTATCATGGCATGTACCATACATACTTGAGATAAGTTTAAAAAATGGACTCGTGAGGCATATGGTAAGCATAAATTTGAAGTGTTTCCTACATGTGTAGACATAGTGAACATGGCAGTAAAAGCAGTCGCTAACTACTTGCTATGATTATCATGGCATGTACCATACATACTTGAGATAAGTTTAAAAAATGGACTCGTGAGGCATATGGTAAGCATAAATTTGAAGTGTTTCCTACATGTGTAGACATAGTGAACATGTCAGTAAAAGCAGTCACTAACTACTTGCTATGATTATCATGGCATGTACCATACATACTTGAGATAAGTTTAAAAAATGGACTCGTGAGGCATATGGTAAGCATAAATTTGAAGTGTTTCCTACATGTGTAGACATAGTGAACATGGCAGTAAAAGCAGTCGCTAACTACTTGCTATGATTATCATGGCATGTACCATACATACTTGAGATAAGTTTAAAAAATGGACTCGTGAGGCATATGGTAAGCATAAATTTGAAGTGTTTCCTACATGTGTAGACATAGTGAACATGGCAGTAAAAGCAGTCACTAACTACTTGCTATGATTATCATGGCCTGTACCATACATACTTGAGATAAGTTTAAAAAATGGACTCGTGAGGCATATGGTAAGCATAAATTTGAAGTGTTTCCTACATGTGTAGACATAGTGAACATGGCAGTAAAAGCAGTCGCTAACTACTTGCTATGATTATCATATCCACTATCATAGGTTGTCCACAACTCTTGTAAGAGGATTGAATCACTTTAATAGATTCAACTTGAAAGTATGCCACTAAAACATTTAATCATAAAGATAGAGGTTACCTGGCCGGAATTCATAGTTCTTCAAATTAAGGATATTTCGGACAGTAAATCTTTTTTATTGTCTCGACGTTTCAACAAAAATCTTTTGTTCTCGTCAGGAGCGAACAAAAATTAAAACATTTGGTAAAGCGTTAGAAATTATTCTAAGGCTGCAAGGGCCTTTCAAATTTTGAAATACCGCGTGAGAACGCCCTTCAAGTCTTAGAATAATTTCTAACGCTTTGGCAAATATTTTAATTTTGTTCGCTCCTGACGAGGACAAAAGATTTTTGTCGAGACAATAAAAAGATTTACTGGCTGAAGTATCTTTTATTTGAAGAACTAAAGTACTTAAGTTTAAGCTATGCAGTCTAGTTGTAGCCAGGTTTGTCAATAAGCCTTGATACATGGCATAATAAAAGAAGCTTGTTGTTTGTAACAACACACTGTCTCCCAGGATAAGTTTCTTACTTGCTTTATTCTCGCTATCAGAAGATAAGAATCCTCTGAAATATAAATTGTAACAGCACATTTATAAATAAATAATAGAAAAAAATAAAAAAGATCAGGTGTTGATATTAAAAACAAAGTAGGCGTATCCTGACTATAAAAGCATGTGTGCTTTTCAGAAGGCAGAGCGCCATCTGGTGGAACAGAAATCAACTAAACATTTAGCCTGTTCTCTGATATTTGGCCAACCCAATTTCTTGATAAAGAAAAGACATCCACGAACGAGTTTCGCGCTGTTGGCGCTCGTCAGTGTGGAGCAGGCTTATAAATTAATACCGAGCAATAACGCGCCTTCTATACATATAAAATGAAAGGATTTAAAAGCAGGAGTGTTTCTTTAATAAAACAATACAAACTTCTACTGTCCTTACTGCGATGAAAAATATATTGGGAGGGCTTGGCTCATCAGTGGTGAACCCTCCCAGCGGTTTCGCCAATTTAATCCAACACACCGCTTCTCAGAACTCTAATACTGTATTGGACGATTCTGTTTATATACGCAGCACTGAAGGGTGGAATCTTAGAAATGGTTTTCAAGAAAACTATGGACATAAACTTATAGGACAGTAGAATTACATTCAAATATAAATAAAGCAAGGCTTATAAGTGATAGGCACAATTTGGATTATAGATTCTCAGAAAATTATCTTCTTATCTGCTATCTTGTTTACGCACTGATAGCAGTAACTATTTAAACCATGCTGTGGTAAAATTTCTCATTTAGTACTTTTGTCTGAAAATGGTAACAACGCTGTTACCGAAACGTCCACACTATTTATTTATTTATTTGGATTTGGTCTTATTACCTTGTGTTTAAGGCTTATAAGTCTTCTTCTTCTTCTTTCTTATCTCCACACTGGGTGAAGTAGAATGCGTCTGCCTTTGTCATTAAGACTGGGAGCACTACTCAGTGGCAGGCCGACTTAGCTCCAAAAGAAATGGCCACCTCTGACATGAGGAACAGATGCCATGTGCAGCCGCTCCTAATCATGGACTACAAACGCTGCTCATCCTGTATTCCTGGATTAGGAGCCCTTACAGGGTACTATCAACCGGGCCAGACTTATAAGTAAAACAAGAAAGTTATCCTCAGAGACAGTGTGTTGTTACAATTTATATTTCAGAGGATTCTATCTTCCAAACTTGTTATTTACCATTGGTGTTGATAGCCACCACATTGTGACTGTACAGACCAACTGGGAGAGTACCAGAAGAAGGTGGAGGAACTGACGGAGAACCTCAAGGTGGAATCCCAAAGAGGCGACCAATACAAGGTGAGGAGACCCTCTTTCATTCTAGGTTGAGGGGGTCGGGTGGTCAACTGTTGGGTTTTCAACTACTATGACCTGGGATCGAATCCTGCATTGGGCACTTTTTTCTAATAATAATAAAAAAAAAGTGCTCAAATGGTCCTCTATTCTTGCAAAAGTCCAACCTCACCAGCGAGTGAAAGTAACCAAAGGGAGTCTGGCACATTTGTAAGTGCAAAAGTTGAACTGCTTTTCACGTGTGTAGACATGCAGTGTACTTACAATAAAAGCAGTCGCCTACTTCTTACTCACCATGATTATCATGGCCTGTACCACATGTACTAGGGATAATAATAAAAAAATTAATAAAATGTTGAGAAAATTGTGTAAAGATTGACACGTTTTTCCTTTTCTCATATTGATTATGTAACAGGTTTCTGGAGATACGAGTGTGTTTCTTTTAATTTTTCTTTTGCATTCTCAAGTTTTAGGATATTTCCACCTTTCTACATTGGTACAAAATAAACAATAATGAAAAGCCTTTCAGAAAAACTCACATCTCAAGAAAGCTGATACCTTATTTAATTCATATAGGGGACATTCACCTCTATTGTACTATATTGGGTATGTACTGGTTTTTGGAGATATGAGTGTTTCTTTTCATTTTTCTATTGCATTCTCAAGTTTTATAGCATTTCCACCCTTCTACATTAGTACAAAATAAACAATAATGAAAGGCCTTTTAGAAAAACTCACATCTCAATGAATAGTTGCCTTATTTAATTCATATACAGGATATTGTATTGTATTTTATTATATTGGATATGTACAGGATTCTAAAGAATATTGTAACATGGTGTAAGGCACAATTTGGATTATAGATTATAAACACAAGGTAATAAGACCAAATCCAAAGATTATAAACACAAGGTAATATTTTAACATGGAAAACAAGTCGTTGGCTATTAAAGAATGTTAAAAAGGTTTTATTAATGGTGTTAGATGACAATTATTAATTATCTCTCTTAAAGATAGAGGTTGCCTGGCCCGCATTCATAGTTCTTAAAAAAATAGACACTTCGGTCAGTTATTTTCTCAATGTTTCAACAAAAAAAATCTTTTGTCTTCGTTAGGAGAAATAAAAGAAATTTTTAACGCCCTCCCAAATGCTTTATTTTTACTGACGAAGACAAAAGTTTTTGAAATAAAACAATTTCTACTGTTCTTACTGCAATGGAAAAATTAATGGGAGGGCTATATCATATGCGTCTATAATAGTTTGGAATTTTCATAACAGATGGTATGCTAACACATCATAATACAAAAGCAAATTGTTGAAACGTTGAGAAAATAAAATTTTATCTGGTCAAAGTATCTTTTTTTTTAAGAATTATTAATTAATTATTTTACAGCTAGAGAATATATTGAACGACCATAAGCTATATGGTACATATGTGTTGTGAATCTATATTTTTTTAAATTAAAATATATTATTACATTTTATTTCTTTGTCACAATATAAAGTTGATCACTTCATATTCTTAAGATCCAGGATATGAAGTGATCAACTTCAAATTGTGACACAAATAAATAATTCACTTCAATAAACACTTCATATTCTTAAGATCCAGGATTGACCTCCCATGCTTACCCCTCTGTAACTGGCCTGTGGTGCAGTGGACATTGTTGGGAGGTACAGTAAACCCTATACACGATCGTATCAAGTCTTGTTCTGGTAGACTTGATGCTGTAACCAGGAGGGACACTCCCTCTTTAAAAATCCTGAGTTCAACTGACCTGGTTGATGGTCCTCAGCAATGGTCCCACTCCAGGGATACGCAGGAGTTGCGTCTGTACTCATGTTAGAGTCGGTAGCAAAGGCTTCCATGTTAGGAACAGCCCCAAAATACAGGCAAAGTCAGACTTTCACCAAAGTGTACTTGGATCATTGTGCCATGATCAACGAAAGCTGCACCCCTATACCCCATTCCATGAGATCATGAACTTATGGAATTTGTGTAATCTTTACACAAGGGGATAAGAAACAACAAGATCCAGGATTGATAAGATGGGAGGTTGCTTAGAAGCAAAGTTTGGAGGCAGTTTGACAGGCTCTGTTTCTTACTCAGGCTTCTACACAGGGCAATGTGCCAACAATTTCTTTTTTTGGCTGCTGCTAAGGTTAAACTTAAGCAAGAATCTCAGG